>CM057231.1:665578-1865578 GCA_029891385.1 Erythroxylum novogranatense
CGCTTTTTCTTATAAAGCTTAAATGCGCTTTTGTTGTAAAGCTTCATCGGTGTTTGCTTGATTGATTTTTAACTTCGATTGTTTTTTAGCCGCTGATTTTTCTCTTCATTTGTTTTTGCTTCACGATTTTCTCGTTCAATTTTTTTTTGCTTCTGATTTTTCTCCTTCACCGTTTGTTACTTCTCTTGCGTCCATCTACTTTTCATTTGTTCATGCGTCTATCTACTTTTCATTGTATATTTCTCTTTGTTTGTCATCAAAATTATTAAATCGTGAAGTGTGGTTTGACTTAACAATCTCCCCTTTTGATGATAACAAATATTTTGATATAATAGAGGAATATGAAAAGTTTCAAATATCTGATATGAGTAAATAAAAAATAACCTCGCTTTCATCTTTAAATGCTTTTCCTTCCAAATGATTCTTCCTCATTCTTCCTTCTCCGCTATTTGTTATTAATAAAAATTATTTCCTAATCGCTTCACCAACTTTTTCAGATCTTCTTAACCTTCTTCATATCCTTATCAAGTTTACGAACTTGTTTGTTTAGAGTCGACGATTCATTTGCGAATGAGGATTACATCTCAACAATTTGTTTTTCAACAACAAAGAATTTGTTGTTGTATAAGCTTCCACGTTTGAGACATGTGTTTCAATAATTTGTAGGAGGCGGAGGAACATATACATTTCGATCGGGAATATCAAGATCATAGGAGTCAAGTATACGTAGATATGTACTTCAAGCCAAGGCATAGCTTCGCAATTGAGTTGATCTCCACAGAGGTCGATTTTGCAAAATGTTGCGTAAAACAATAGAAGAACATTTTAACTCGCCAATCGTAAAAGAACAATCTGACCCTTTCGATAGGTACCTCCACTGTGGATCATCTGCTTTAGCCTTAGTTTGGCTTGTTCACGGATCTTGATAAATGCAAATAGAACTTGACTTCTTTTCTCTTCACATGCTTCATCAATCAATTGCCTTTATACCGCAATCGATCCAAGTCATGTCATCCAAAATCGGTTACGGTTGAACTTTCGACTTGTTTTCTCTTCACGCCTGCGTTCCACAAAATTTGGTGGTTGTAAATCAGGTACCACCTTGATTACTTTATCTTGTCGATGTTGGATAAGAAGTCGACGCTTCCAAATAGTTCTGTGGATATGGTTCTCTTGCAACTCTTTTGAGCTGATCATAGAAATTCTTGTAACCCCTATCCAATGATGTAGAATCTCAGAATCAAATTCAAGTGATTTGAAGAAGGCTTTCACAAATCTCTTTGGTTTGTCTCGGATGATGAGATTTGGTCTCCTTCTCCTCTGAATAACCAATCTGGTTCCCAACTTTCTCTTTGAAAAGTTAAAGATTCGGATGGAACACTAGTCATCACACTTACTACTTTCTCGAAAAACCTTTTGTCTCATAACATGTGTAGCAATTTGTTTGTGGACAATGAAGACCGAAAAGTAGTAGAAACTACTTCTTCAAAATTGGATTGTCAAGGGCGGTGTGAGTATCCTTGAGATTACCAGAATAACTTCGACATTAACTTCAAAGAATATCACCGTGTATCATCAATGTGACATTTGTTTAGTATCAACAATGATCTTTTCTTGTCTTGCCTTCTTAGACTTTGGTTTTGTTGTTGGACTTCCTTCCTTTCTCGGACTCATTTTCTTTCGCTTTGGTGACCTTTTAGGTTGCGTTTTCATCTTTCCGTGTTCTTCTTTCCTTTTGCTCCAGCTCCTCGAGACCGAAGTTTCAATCATTTTCAAGGATTGATGATGGGGACTTTGTAGCTCTTGATCCTTGTAGTAGAATGCTCGATTGGCTTGAGTCTTTGGATTTATCGGGCTTTTTCGCTTTGAGTTTTCGCTCTGGGTAACCTTCTTGCTTTCTTTGGAATGTCACTTAGAGGTTCCCTTACACTTCAAGTCACCTGATTCAAAAAATCGAACACCTCGGACTTTGATTCCTCGGAATGTGAACTTCTTGTTTCCTTCATAGAGATCGCTTACAGATCCTTTCGGCCTCAATCGTTGCTTTCCTTGGCGATTCTGCTCCTTTCTCATCTGAAAGTCTCGGACCCATTTTCGTAATTGATGTTGAATCGATGTAGCTTCTAATAGATATCTTCGTCTAATCGCCTGCGATCAACTGATGATGCAGATTCTCAACACTCTTGTCAACAACATCCCATACGAACTAGTGTTTGTATCCTTTATTGATTTTACCATGTACTGAAAAATCAAAATGGTAAATCTATTGGGTGATGATTCGAAGATGAAAATACATTGTTCATCGAGGTAGTGACTTGATGTCGTGAACCTAATCTAGGTAACACACAGTCACATAGAACCGCGAACAATACCCTTGCCTTTGGTACCAGCCAAGAGGCTCTCCTTTCACTTGGGTTATTTTGTCCATAAAGTTGACGACTAACTTCATTTCGTTCATCTTAAGCTTAGTCATCCATTTCGTCATGTTAGTGAGTCAACTCCATCCATCGGACATTCATCGACTTTCTCCGGTAACTCCTTCGTTCTTATAGCAGAGTGTGTGTCTACATACGACGATTGTATCATCTCATCTATCGATTTAGTATTCTTCCGAACTCATAAACTTCTCTGAGATAGACTTCATCTCGTACTTCAAAGAAGTTTCTCCAACTTGCTGCCGTGATTATCTGCGGCTCTATATCCATCTCTTCGTTTCTGAGTTGTTCGAAGTTTACCAATCTTCCCGATCCTGATCCTGGATCAAGTCGCAAAATAGGCTTGACATTCATCTTGCTGATTCTGATTGAGTAGGAACTTTGCTTGAAGAAATATCACGATTTAAGAGAACTAACAATTTGTGAATTGGCGAAATCCCAAAGGTCGATTTTAGGATTTTATAGTGAATTCTAGAACGATTCTACTTCTCGATGATTGGACAGTTTTTTCCGCTAAAACTCTTTTTGTCAAAGAAGTTTTATATCTGAAACCGTAACGCCTCTTAACTCCACCGTCATCTTTGTTGTCTTCATGAAAACCGGATGAATGCCCCGTTAACTCCTCCGCTCTATCCATCTCGGGTCTTCATGAAAACCGATGAATGGTCCGTTAGCATCACCATATTGAGGTTGCGTCGATTTCTTTAAAGGGATCTTCACTTAGTGGTTTTGTGAAGAAATCCGCCCCCGATATTTTGTTTCCACGAATCGTAGGTACGACTTTCCTCTGAACGTAATCTCTCAAGAAATGATGTCGACTTCTATGTGCTTGACCCTTGAATGTTGTATTGGATTCTTCGAAGTGATGGCGGTCTGTTGTCGCAGATATATATTGGAATCTCTTCCTCTTGTATTGAGTAGTCCTCCAATTGATACTTGATCCACAATATTTGTGAACAACAACTTACGGCGGACATATATTCAACGGCTTGATAATGCAATCGAGCTTTGTCTCTTGCTTGACCATGACACTAGGTTTGGTCCAAGAAAGTGACAGCCACCACTCGTACCATCTTTGTTTCTGACTTCACAAAAGTTTTGGTTGAATGTAACTTCAGAACTAGAATCACATAATTGACTAATACTTATCAAGTTATGCTTTAGACCATCAACTAATAATGCGTTGTTAATGCATGCATGGAATTCTTATCAATCTTACTTAATGTCATTCTTTCTAGTGAATCGAATCCCATAGATTTACCCTCGGTGGTGTTTGTGAGGAAGATCATGGTTTCTTCTATCTTTGGTAACATTTCGGTTTTCTTTTGTTTATTCTATTTACGTAATCAAATTTCACATTTTACTTTGTTATTTTACTGACTAATTCACTTGAAATGGATAATTCAAGTGGTGAGGATGACGAGCTTGGTATCAACGAACTCTTTGAGTACTTGTTCCTTTTAAAGGAGTCTGAGTTGATCGGGTTTCACGAGAAGTTCTTTGGAAATCTTCCGGGTCAACAGCTTCTTCTTAACTCCATCGAGGGGAACTAGTGTATCGATTCTATCCCGAAAATATATGGTGAGGGTGCTTTGCATTCTTGAATCCATGAATATGGTTGATCATGAGAAGATGCAAAATATTGCGAAGCGACTTTTGAAGCGTTTAGGCGTCTATCATTAGACTATGAGCATTTCTTTGAAGGTGTAAAGGAATTCATACACCTCTCATCTAAACTTGCTCAAATAGAGGGTCTATGGCAAAGACACATGTTTTGAAAAGCTCATTGACATCTATGACAACAAGAAGATGCTATTTGACAATGATTACGCCCACAAAGCGGCGGTAGCTACTTTTGAGGTTTCGAGCACGCTTTAAGTCGATAAAAGAAGAAGTATGATTTAGCGAAGAGATGCTTCTTGTGCTAGAAAAGCGGAGTTAGGCATTGTGAGGCTAAGACATTGAAGCTAGGCTAAAAGTGCGGAAGAGTTTGGTGAAGATGCATTGGAGTCGAGAGAAGCATGGATCTCGCTTATAACGAAATGGTAAAAGCCATGGGTGGGAATAGCGTATGAAGCTGCGGTGGAAGCATTAAAGACAAAGATTGGAGACATGAAGGGTTCACTCTGTGTTTCCAACTATGTTAAGTTGTAATAATATTGTTGATGTAGAATCAGAATCGTGTATTTATTGAATTAAGTGATGTTGATGTTTTGTGTAAACAAAAATAAAAGCGTGTCGGTTGTGTTTCCAAGTTCTAGGATGGGCCATTTTAGAATCTTCTACGGTAGTTCTTTGCATTATCTAGATCAAAGCTAAAGTTCTATCCATTGTAAGTCTTACTAATGACAAAGGTTTGGGTGAATTTCGATCAGATTTCTCCTTTTTGTGGTTACCAAATTTTCTTTGAAATGTCGGTGTCTCTCTGTGGTGCTCTTCTTCTCTAATTACATTCATGTTTGCTTACTTCTTGAATACGCTTTGGCAAGAATCGACATTATTATACCGGTTAGAACATTATTCGATACAAGAAAAACAGTCTTCCGGTTCATACATTTTGGGGGTTAGCGTGTCTTTCCTTGCCACAATTAAAAAATTATGACGGTCTCACCTATGAATTAAAGCGTTAATCTCTTTTCTCGTGTTTATTTACAGAATCTGGTATTGACGGTGTTTGACATTATGCCTATTAATTGAAATGTCAATCTACCCCGATGAAGAAATCATGCGCTAAAAAGAAGAGATTTTAAGTCTAAACGACTTGACATAAATGATGTTGATAAAGTACAAATAATGATGAAAACAAGACGAATTTTAAAAGCAAACTCAAGTTGAAAAGCAGATGGAAGCAAAACCAGACGGAAGCGAAAGCAGACGAAAGTTGTGCAAAAGTAGACGGGAGTAAAAGCAACGATGGAAAGCCAGAGGAAAGCAAAGCACGTGTGAATTAAGAATCAGTTTGAGTTAGTTACAAAAGTCAATTGAATAACCGGTTCTTTCAAGATTCAAGCAATCTACTTCTCGTCGTCTTCATCTTGCGGAAAATGAAAATAATTGTAGAAGGTCAATCACAGAGTAGTACGTGAGAAACCTATTAGCTATGAATTGAAGCGTCATCGGCATTTGGCAGAATTGCCATTATCATAATAGTTAGAAGATTATTGGATATGTAAAAAAGGATGTGAAAGTGATCAAGTTGTGGTTTTTGCTTTTGCTTGATCTACTTTTGCTTTAAATACGCTTTCAACTTCCGCCTGCTTTTCCTTCTCGGTCCACTTGTCACTTTTCGTCTGCATTTCAAGTTTACGTAAATATGAATTTATTGGCCTAGAAATATTGCCCTTTGGTTTTGATTTTATAATATATTTAACTATGTTGAGATTTCGTCTGATTTCGCTCAACCGTTCTTCACTGAATGGTTTAGCGAAGCCGTAATCAAAGTTAAAAGAGCGCCGAGTAACGGCGTTGAGTAATGAAGTTACACTCGTAACTTGTGGAACAAGGAAAGTTCGAAGGAAAATTTATGTTCGTAATCCCAACGAGTCTAGAAACACGCTGACAAGACCCTTTATATAACCTCAAATCGAAACGGTTCGAGTACCATTAGCCTTGAGGCGTTTGATCTCTCTCGTCTCAAAATCCTATCGAACGAGATAACCATTGAAGAACGAGTATCTGAATCATTTTCAAATCAAAGCAATGGAAGGAGCTATGATGTATGGAAGGCATGTGGACTTCGAATCTCTACGAAGAGATACAATGGATATCGAACCAGAGATTATTGGAGCCGGTTGGAGAAATTTCTTCGCAGTCCGAGAGGATGTGTATCCAAATCAGGTATTTGATTTTTGGAAGTATGCACAGATGGTGGAAAAGACTATTGTGTCAATCTAGAGCGGAGTTACCATTATTGTTATAATGGACTTAATTGAGAAGTCGATTTGGATGTTCAGTTGGAGAAAAGCTTTACCAATCCAAAATGGATAACAATGGGCGGTTTAAAGGAAACAGATGTTAGTAAGCAGCTTTATGGAGTGAATGACCCATCGGAAAGGAAGACATCAAGTCTGGTGCCGAAAGCTAGGGTTCTTCATGCGATTCTGTTGCACTGCATCGTACCAAGAACGAGTTCAAGACACTTGGTAACTACCTTCGATGAGCAGTGCTTATTCTATCTGCTGAACCACACACCATTAAATTTACCATTTCTGATATTTCATTATATGGTGAAACAAATGAAACATACAACTATTTATCCGTACGACATGCTATTGACAAGAATTTTAAGAGAATCGGGAATTCGTCTTGGAAGTGGAAAAAACCTCAGAGTGCCTGTAAAAAGCACTATCAATTTAGGTACTATAAATGTAATTGACTTGAAGATTCTCAACAAAGAGAAATGAAGATTACGAGAACAAAGTTAGGAATGACGGGGAGGAGTTCTGAAGAAGTCTCCTCGCAACAAGTTGCAGATCTCAAGTGAGCTCACATGCGGATCAATGGAAGGAGAAAATCATGTGGAGGACCTTCGTTGAAAGAGTTTATCGTCAAGAAGAAGTTAGGCTTGTTCCAAGATAACGAAGGTGGGTCAAAAGGAAAGCGAGGACTACATCCAATCACCGACGATATGATACTACACTTACGCCTCTAGAACTCGTAGCGAGATGATGATCAAGCTTCTTTGCCTTCGACGCGCATAATGAAGTACAAAGTTTACGTCTAAGTCAAAGAATGAAGGAAATAATGAATCGAATGGAGAAGATGATGATGTATATGCAGGCGGGATGATAGATATGCGTAAGATCTTGATGTAATTTATGCGAGTCATCACCGTTAATCGCTTCTTATTATAACAAATAGGGAGAAGAAGAAGTTGTTATTGTATTCTCTATGTTTTGTTTTGTTGTCTAATTTGTTATCATATATATATATATATATATGGGTGCGACTTATCGGATGTCTTCTCTATTGATCATCTTGAAGCTTCTTCTTCTCAAGATTCGTCCATCATCTTCGCTAAGCTCTCAAGAACAAGGTAAGAGTCAATCAATAACTGCTTTTTCAAGATTCAAGAAGAAAGAATAAATAGCGATTCATTTAAAGTTATACATACAAGTCGAAATCAAGATTAATTTTTTGTGAGTTACACGAATAAGCTAAATTACAATTAAAGGAACAAAAGTTTGTCCGAAAGACGATTTGTATTTAATTAGTGACAACTGTTGCTATTTTCTTCAGAAACTGTTCCAAACATTCTTTTAAGAAAGTTATATGTTCTTTCTGGTTGAAATAGATGACGTAAGTTTAATTGTTGTTATGTTCTTGCAATGAAGGATATGATGTATATACGTTAAAGAAGAAGAAGACCAAGAACGTGGTAGGAATTGTTTGATCGAAGTTAAGAGGAGAAAGGTTTGAAAGTTTAGATATAGAGGTATCGGGGCGTGGGCGATCGCAAGATGATAAAGTGAAACAGAAGGATTTACGTTGAGATAGGTTTAAAATAGTTTACATGTGTAAAGAATAGTTTCAAAGAAGGATTAGTCAATTCAGATACTCCAAGGAATCGGTAACTGAAATTTAAAACGAGTTGGAAATGACATCAGTGAACTACTTTAAATAAAGAAGAACAAGAGGAAGTTAAAAGAAGCAAACATAATTTGTGCGAAGAGAAACCGAGAAGAAAAGCGAAAGCAAGAGCGGGCGGTCGTCAATCATCACCCATATTACGAAGAAGAATGTTATCTTTATCGATGATAATTTTGTGCAAAATCTTCAACACCTCGTTGATTGTCATTATTTGGCGAAGGTGTTGAAGACTTTTCGATAGATCATCTGTCAGAATGTTTGCAGGACACTCATCTTCATGATGATAGTTGCCAACCCCATAAGGAAGATGACATGGTGAGTGGCAGCGTTCAAAGAAATTAGATGATATAATAGAAACTCCATCATCGAACCGAGTAAGATGGCGTTGAGGATTTTCGAGATACCGGTGTATTGAAAAAGATTGGAAGTATAGGAGTTACGATCCGAAAGATCTAATTATTGGAGAGACTGTCAAAGAAGACGAAGCTTGGATTTTATCGATGCAAGAGAAAACAGAGGAGTTGAAAATACATGAAGTTGAAAAATAGACGAACTCGTAAAAATGCAGAGCGAAGTTGAAAAATGACGAAGTCGAAAAGAGCATTTAAGTATGCGAAGAAATACAAACATAGACGAACTTGACAGACACACACGGTGAGAACGCAGACGAAGTTAACAACACAGACGAAGTTCACAACACCGACTAAGTTTACAACACAGACGAAGTTAACAACACAGACGAAGTTAACAACACAAATGAACCTGACAAAGCACACGGAAGCATATGCAAGAATGAGTTTGAGTTAGCTATGCACCTCCATCAATAAGCATTTCTTTCAACATTAAAGAAGAAAGAATGAAGAAGCAGTTAGAGACAAAAGTTTTAAATACAAGTCGAAAGTTATGAGAATCTGGGTTTTTTCCTATTACGACGAGTATCTGTAGCAGATTGGGCGTCGATTACGGCGCGTACATTCATTTCCATCGACAAAGCTTATCCATTTGTGACGGCAAGTGGTATTCAGATCGGAAACCTTTTTGAGACATAGTTTAGCTGATGAAGAAGATTCAGATTTTTCCTGAAAATATCAAAATCAATATATATTAAGCAAGCGATATAAGGGAGATGAATTGAAACTAAATGGCACATCTGAAATAATTAAAGATGATGTTATAGATAAAATCAAGATAAAGTAAGAATAAAAGCACCGAGAGTGGTGAAACCGAGCTCTCTTGTAGTTCATCAAGATCAATTTTCCGCGATAAACAACGATAAATCGTTGCACCCGACTGCAGACCGAGTGTTCACCGGCTTCACGTGGAGAAGAAAGGTATCGCTTTTCAATTGTCGTAGACTTTCTCAAGGAAGATCCATGTTCTTATAACGGAGAAGAAAAATGTCCATTGTCGTGAAATAACTAGTTGAAAATATTTCGGCCGATTAAACTGAAATGTACATGAAAGAAGGAAGGAAAATATAACCTCATTGTAATATTTCATTGCTTCAACGGCGTTAAGTTTAATAGTTTCTCGGAGGTCGTCAAAATAGAAGCCGTTATAGTTCGGTGTCATCGGTCAAATCCATGTCGATCGGCATCTCCGCTCAATAAAGTAAGAATAGTAGGGTAGGCAAAAAAGTAGTGCAGGCGACATGGAAGTAAAAAAGTCATGCGAAAAATATGGAATAGACACGAAAGGAATAAGCAACAAATCGAAGATTGCAAATAGAAGGCAGAAACCTTGGCTCTGCTGTGCGTTTTTCTCTACAGTAATTACAAGTAAAGAGAACTCCAGATGGCACAGCATATAGACCGAAGCATTTGTTGCATGCCATATACCAAAATTTTTGTAAAATGTGCTGAAAGGAAATTTTGGCTTCAATCCATGATATCTAAGGAAAAGTTGATAACAATGTTCAGAGGAAGAAGTTTCAAATTCAATATGTCACTGGAATATGCAGATGTGATTACCTTAGGGGTAGAATCTAAAGACATGATCTTGGTGATATCTTTGGTGAGATCCGTAAGATATACGGGATTATATGTAAAGTAAGATTTTCCACCGACGAGGTTTTGATGTGGTTGTTATTTCGTTGTGCCTCAGAACATAATATTTATATAGGCGACAAAAGAAAGACATTTTAAAATTCCTATATAATTTGTAACAAAATGTTAGAAAGGTTGTACGTAACATAATGGATTACCAATTTTTGAGATCGGCAACTTCTTGTATGGGTGGCTCAACGAGGATGGCTGAGTCGAACCACGTTGACAATGCAACAGCTAACATTTCAAAATGATTTTTTTAGATAGAATGAAAAGGGACAGAGTAAGATGTGTTATTATGAGCAAGGAACAAATACCGTTAAAGAAATTAACTTTGAGATTCGTGCAAACAATAATTGGATGAGAGTGAAGTAATTCCATAATCTTCTGGCCCTCGTTCTCAACAAAACAATTCCAAAGCGATAGTATAACTGCTTGTTCCCTAAAAAAAACAAGAGATAACGAGAAGATGTAAAATTTGTTCATCTCTGACACAAAATAGTAACAAAGATACAGAGTGAGAATTACTCTTTATTTATGATAACAAATTTTTGGACAGTTGAAGCTTTTCCGTCTCTGACGACATCTTTTTTTTCCAACACTTCAACGACGACGGCTATAATATCTATCATGTGTTAAACATTAATGTAATCACAAAGTGGAAAGTTTTGTAAGATTGTATGAAAAATATATTAAGCATCTAACCAATGATTTTTGCTTGTCGTCCACATAATCCATAAGACTTTGGAAAGGCGTGAAGTTGAAAATCGAGGGATGATTGCATCGTCTTGTGTAGACGAGTTCGATGACCGTATGACTTGTGAGAATCCACCTGATGTTCAAATTTTCAGTTTGATATCAAAGGGAATTGATTTGACAATTGCATTAGAAATGATATATTCTTGACACTACCGTAAGATGTCTCCAATTCTTTGTATATCATTGTTGAATATGATACCCTCAACTTACGATCCTCGTTAATTATAAAGAAATTATTGATAGGTAAGTTGATAAAATGTGAAAGGAAAAAGTGTAATTGATATACCGAGAATCGCAGAAGACAAACTTTTGTCTTTAGTCGATGAATTAACCAAGCAACGACTGTTGTTTTTGTTGGACCATCACTTGACAAGACCATGATTGCGCTCGAGCAAAATATTCTTCATCAATAAACGATTATCCATCTTTGAAAGAAAATGTTGGATGGTCGGCGAAGACAAATAATTATGCCTATAAAATCAAATCATGTGAACTGAGACAACAAACAAATAATATACCTTGTCTTGTGAGGAAATTTGATGTTTTATTATTTGACTAATTCAAAAATTTCACGGAAAACAATATTCCTTGTCTTTTTTCCGAAGTCTAAAGATTGAAAAGTTCCAGGAATAATAAGAACTTTAACTGATTCAGGAGTTCGCGCCCTTGACAGAGCTACATATAATTGTCCGTGTGAGAATACAGGTTGACGGAGATAAATTCCAACATGATCAAGTGTTTGACCTTGGGATTTGTTTATAGTCATTGCAAAACACAGACGAATTGGAAATTGTGTTCTGATAAAAGGAATTCCATTTTTTTCGTTCTCCGGAGATTGCAAGGGAATCTTAGGTATAAAAATGATTTTTCCTTTGTGAGGTCCAAAAACAATTTCAGCTGAAATTGTATGATCTTTTAGCCATCGCATATCAACCTTGTTCCATTGCATAATCCTTCCGTTGGATTTAAATTTCTCAGAAGCATAATTGGAGAGCCTTCTTTCAGCAAAAGTTTATGAGGAGGTAGTCCTTTAGGGTTCAAAGAATTGAGAAAATCTTGATAATCAGCTTGATGTCTGCGATCAACCGTCTTGTCAAAACTCACATATGAATGCAAATCTCCTGTTAATTTTTGAATCATGATGTCATTAATTTCATCAACACAATTATTCGCTTGGACATAGCACGATCTGCTTATCATTTGATACGGTCGGATGAATATAAGCTTAGGTCGGGAAAACATTTTCCAAGAACCTAGTAAGCACAATCAGATATTAGGAAAGTATAATCGTAATGCAAAAAAGATTAGTATGTAATTTAATGAAAAAGAAGCAACCTATGAATGATTCATCCTTGTTGTCGTAAGGAATAATGAGTTCATCTGGTAAACATATTTGATCTTGTTCATCCATTGGTTGAGCCTTCTCAACCCGCATAAGAAATCACAAAATGTGGATTTGAGATAGCTCTCATATTTGTCGTTAAACGAGTTTAGAGATATCTTTGCCGAGATGTGAATTTAGAAGACTTGAATCAATGAGTTGTTGTTTCGTTGCTTGGTGAATAACTGGCAATGTTTGGCGAAAGTCACCACCAAATACAACAATTTTACCTCCAAAAGGCTGATCAGAGTTCATTATATCTTGTAGTAAACCATTAAATGCTTCGATGGCTTCTCGTTTTGCCATGGAAGCCTCGTCCCATAAAATAAGGCTGGATTCAAATATCAATTTTGCAACACTGCTTTGTTTGCTCAACTGACAAACTTTTTGCTTTGATAAATCAAGGGGGATTTTAAATCTTGAGTGAGCTGTCCTACCGCCCGGAAGAATTGACGCAGCAACGCCTGATGTCGCCACTGCTATTGCAATGTGTCTCTATGATCGTAAATTTGCAAGAAGAGCTCGATATAAGAAAGTTTTACCTGTTCCCCCGGGACCATCGATAAAATAACTTGCACTCGTTGAAGTGAGAACTGATTTCATTATTAAATCAAATACGTGCTTTTGCTGGCTGTTTAGTTTTGATTGTAATAAGAAGTCCTGTTCATCAATCTCTATATTCATCTCACTTTCTACCTCCTTATTTTGCCGTCGGCGGTAATCAGTAAGAAATTCATGTTCAGTGAAATGATAATCAGCTAAGCTTTTTCCCATTTGTTCCAGAGATTTATTGATATCTTGAAGAGCCATTTTTGTAATATCATCATATGTATACGTATTAGAGGATGAATAAGCATATAGGTAGTCGTAGGAGGGTGGTCTCGAAAGTTTCCTAGAGTTCCCTAGATTTGCGGTGAACAATAGAACAAGAGTGTAGCAAATAACAATCGAGGATGTTGGCATTTGAAATATGACACTTCGTCAAGTGTTTGTTGTATGTAAGAGTCGATGCTAGCAATCCTAATTGCGATCGGCATCCCCAAACAGCTTCACCTTTTCACCATCAACAGTTAACAAGTTGTCAAACGACGTTGGTCCTCTAACATTTGCGAGCAATAATCTCAAGTAATACCTTTCTCCTTCTCGAGGGTCAACAAAGACTAATCATCCTATCACTTTTCTCCGCTTTCTTTCCTACCACGCCCTTGTTTTTGATTCCAAACAAAATGTTGAGGGAAATCAGATACGACATTTCATTTCTGCAGCCTTTTGATTTGTTGAATTGGTCCAAAAAAATTCCGTAAGCATTGTTTTGGAGAAGTCAAAATTCCTCAATAAATAAGACAAATTAGCATCTTTAGCGAAGGAAACAGATTGTTGATCTGGAAGGTGAACTTGGAGTATATAGATGGATGGATTAATCTCTGCAAGGCGGAATTCATATATGCGCCATAAAGCTTCGGGGGGTGAAATCCAACGGCCTTCTTGGAAATTTGTGATTTCGTCAATATCAGACCTGGTTTCTTGGTCGTTGACGCTAAAGTTGACAAGGTCGTGGCCCTTAAATACATATTTGTATAAATATTTAACAAGCTTCACAAAGGAACATATTTCAACATTAATGTGGCGCTCAAGCAACATCGGAAGGTACAGGTTATGAGGAACCACCCATCTATTATCAACCTCATGTCCGGATATTTTAACTTTTCTTCCATTATCTCTACGCCTATAGCACGGATAATCGTCTTCGCCATGGACAAGAAAGGAGTAAAATCCTTGGGGTAATGACTTTGCATACACCATTTCTCATGCAAGGGCACCGCTTGTTCATAAAACCACAAGGACCGTGGATCATGTGCTTAATGACAAGAGAATATAATCTGAATTATCATCGATTAGGTATTTCAAATGATATGATTTGATCATAGGAATCTGGATTCAACAAATTAAATTGTGGTTGAAGTATTAGAAGCAAGTGAGCATGAGGGAATCCACGCTTTTGAAATTCAATTACGTAAACAAATGCGCAACATCTCCAAATATTCCTTTTTGATCGTTGATTTTCAAATTTCAAATTTCACCCTGAACACTCTGCACAATAAATCTGGTCTCTCTTGTGCTTTTTCATGGAATTTAAGATTCTCTTGTATTTCCTTCCACATAGGGTTGCAAGTCATAGTGAGAAAAAAATCTAGTTTGCCATATTTTTGCACTAGAGCCATTGCATCTAGATAGCGCCGTTTCATGTCCCTTGGACCGCCGATAAATGAAGCTGGGAGGACAACTCGCCGGCCAATTGTAGAAGCTTCAGTTTGACCAATATTAACGCTATCTAAAACACCCTGCAAAATTTCTGATCGTATTTCGTTCTGTTTTTTCCTATGGAATTCAAGCCGTGATGTTTCAATCTTTATATAAGAACCAACAACGAATTGTTGTAGTAGTCTTAAGCTGTGGATAAGCATGGATTCATCATAACTTCTCATTTGAAGTCGATGGCAGTAATACTCTCTCGCAGATACTACGCCATGTTTGCATCCGTCCTTGAGTAATTAGTAATAGTAAGAAAAATGATAAATTAGTTTTGCCCAATTAGACAATATGTCGGAACCAAGGTAATAAGCAGACAACTAACCTATGTTTTCGAGAGCAAATAATTCAGCTGCTTGAGTAAAAGTGTTTAAAGGAGCACCGCTTGTTTGATCAGAACCATTGGTGCTGTTTGTTTGAGAATTTAACCGCTTAATGCGAGGATGCCATCCTGATTCACCCCGTGGAAACAGAAGTGGGTATTGAAGCGGGTCGTAGCATGCATAATAAGATTGAATTCTATAGCTCCGACTTGAGTGACTGTAGACTTGGATATGAGGAGATTTATCATGCTGTTCATCATCAGTTTCAGTCCATATAGCAGCTACTTGGGATGCAGTTGGAAGATTGTAAACGCGCTGATCAAGACCCGGATAACATCTCAGAACAATCTGGTGATTTTCAAGGGAAGGAATATCTTTAAGACGGCGAAAGAACCTAGCATAAGGGTTATCTTGAAGAATTGTCATAATCAGCTTCAAGGTACTTTCACGAAGTTTATCACAACTGCCGAGCCTTTGTTATAGTTCTTCATCGGTATCAAAGAAATAAAGTTGGATTCCAGATACTTTATTGCTTGTCGACACTAAACTGTCAAGGAAATGGTAAACTTGTCCTTGAACACGGAATGTATAAACTCCCATTGTGTTTTTTGTCAGCTCACGATCATATCTGGCTCCATAGGAAGTGAAAGCTACATTGTTATTATATGTACGAACATTCTTTCTGAAATGTTCGGATTCTTCGTCGCTATTTAGAAACAAAGACTTTAAAGCATAAGGCATCTGAGGAGCAACAATAGAAATTTGTCCTGACGAACAACAAAACGATGGAGGTTCAAGGTAAAATCGTTTTGCGTTACAATATTGACAATCTTCAACAAAAGGGAGCTGTTCAGCTTCAACCGGTAAATTCTGTAACAATGTTAATGTTGTAGGAGATGTGCGATGATTTATCCTTGAAACGATAAAAGGACATTATAATGATGTGGAGTAATTAGGTTGGAAATAGTTTCGATATATTGTAAAATGCTTACCTTCATTTATGTAAGAGGGTTCATAACTTGGAAGTTGATCGTGAAAGGTTCGATATTAATGAAAGATTCCTTCATTGAGGAGTAATTCTTTCTTTGAAGTGTAGATGAAGTGAAAGATGTGTTTTTGCACTCGATTTTCTACGTCGTCATAACAATTCTTGTTTTTTCATTTGGCATTTGAGCATAATTTTGACGCCTTTTAGCATTTCTATCCATATGTAAATACCGAGGAATAGACATAATATAAACGTCCTTGATCTATCCATTCATGATCTTCGTTGTATCACAAGGAACATTAATAAATAAACATTATGTTTATGACCTAATAAACAATATGTCGAGCAAACATGAATACAAACCATTTAAACAACTAAAGCGAATTTATATAAAAAAATTATTTAATTTAACTACAAAAATAGAGTATACATGCAGCCACAACGTAGAAAGGAGAATATGCTCTATTCAGTTAATAAATAACAACAGAGAATTTTGACTCAAAATTTATTTTACCTAAACATATATACCTTAGTACTCCAAGAATGCAGAGAGAATAAGCACGGAACTGAAAAAATGGAGTATAAATGCAGTTAGAATCTAGAACGGTGAATTTGATAACTAAAGAAGAGGGTAGTTGAGAGAAGTAAAGTTTGGGTGGAGAAAATGTTTCAATGGTTGGGATAGATTTGGTTTAAGGATTAAGAGAGGAGAACAGTAAGAAGTTAGAATATAAAGGTGTCATTGAGTGCGGACGACGATCAAATATCGTTCTAAGTTATTTTGATGCCAAAGAAATTGCTCTTGAATGATTGATTGACAAAGGGATGCAAAAGGCAAGCTTCGAAGAAAAGGAAATGATTGTAGAAGACCATCAGAAGAAACGTAAAGGCAAACAACGATAGTAATTTCAAGAAGAGAAAATAATTGTAGAAGGTCAACTCGTCCCAGTAGCACGTGTATAATAATTTTATCACCTATGAATTGAAACGTCGATCTCTACTGTGGTGCTCTTCTTCTCTAATTTCGCTCATGTTTGCTTACTTCTACAATATGTTTTTGGCGAGAATCGACATTATTATACTAGTTAGAAGATTATTCCATACAAGAAAAGCACGCCTTCCGGTTCAAACATTTTAAGCTACTGTGTCTTTCCTTGCCACAAGTAAAAATTATGACGGTCCGACCTATGAATTAAAACGTTAATCTACGTTACGGCGTTTACTTACACGAATACTGCTGGGCGGTGTTTGACATTATACGATTAATTGAAACGTCAATCCAAATGACACAAGAAACTTCGCAGCTTTAAAAGGAAGAGATTGTTAAGTCAAAACAACTTGACATCAATGATTTCGATGAAGTACAAATAATGATGAAAAGGAGACGATGAAAACAAGACGGAAGTTCAAAAGCAAACACAAGTTGAAAAGGATGGAAGCAAAACCGACGGAAGCAAAAGGCATTTAAAGTTGTGCAAAAGTAGACCGGAGTAAAAGCATTGGTCAAAAGCGCATTTAAAGCAAACCACGTGTGAATTACTTAATCAGTTTATGACCTATGAATTGAAACGTCAATCTCTTATGGTCCTCTTCTTGTCTTTGTAGTCCTCATTTTGCTTATTTCGGAATAGGTTATTGGCATTTGGTGAATCGAGATTATCATAGCAGTTAGAAGATTATTGGATACAAGACAAAGAGATGTGAAAATGATTCATACATTTTGGGAGTAACTGCAATGCGTCGACAGATAAAATGTCGTTCTAAGTTATTTTGATGCCAAAGAAATGACCCTTGAATGATTGATTGATAAAGGATGCAAAAGCCGAGCTTGAAGAAGAGCAAATGATCGTAGAAGGTGAACCCGCCACGAAGAAAAGTAAAGGAAAACAATGATAGTAATTTCGAAGAAGAGAAATAATTGTAGAAGTTCAACTCGTCCGAGTAGGACGTGTATAATAATTTTATCACTATGAATTGAAACGTCGATCTCTACTCGGTGCTCTTCTTCTCTAATTTCATTCATGTTTGCTTACTTCTTCAATACGCTTTGGCAGAATCGACATTATTATACCAGTTAGAACATTATTCCATACAAGAAAAGCGGTCTTCTTAATCTACCTTTCGGTGTTTACTTCGCAATACGCTATTGGAAGTGTTTGACATTACCTATTAATTCAACGTCAATCTACCCGACGGAAGAAATCTCTGCAGTTAAAAGGAGGAGATTGTTAAGTCAAAACGACTTAACATAAATGATTTCGATGAAGTACAAATAATTATGAAAAGGAGACGATGAAAACAAGACGGAAGTTGAAAAGCAAACACAAGTTCAAAAGCGATGGAAGCAAAAGGCATTTAAAGTTGTGCAAAAGTAGACGGCGGAAAAACAGACGATGCAAAATGATTGAAACCAAAGCACGTGTGAATTACGAATCGGTTTGAGTTAGTTACATAACTCAATTGAATAACATGTTCGTCAAGAATCAAGCAATCTCGTTATGGTCGTCTTCCTCTTGCGAAAAGAAAAATAATTGTAGAAGGTCAACTGTCAGAGTAGCGGTAAGAAATCTTTCACCTATGAATTGAATCGTCAATCTGTTATGGTCCTCTTCTCTTTGCATCCGATTTTGCTTACTCGAATACGTGATTGGTATTTGGCAGGAATTGACATTATCATACCAGTTAGAAGATTATTGCATATAAGAAATACAGACGTCAAACTGTTGTGTCAACAATTAAGCAATCTCTGTTCTGGTCGTCTTCCTCTTGCGAAAAACATAAAATAATTGTAGAAGGTAAACCTGTCAGAAGTAGCAGGTAAGAAATCTATCACCTATGAATTGAAACGTCAATCTGTGTTCTGGTCCTCTTCTCTTTGCAGTCCTCATTTTGCATACTTGTGGAATACGTTATTGGTATTTGGCAGGAATCGACATTATCATACCAGTTAGAAGATTATTACATAGAAGAAAAACAATTCTGAGAGTCATTCATACATTTTGGGGGTTACGGTGTATTTCTTTGCCACAAATAAATCAATATGACGGTGTCGAGAAGTCTTATCACGTATGAATTGAAACGTGAATCTGTGTTCTGGTTTACTTCCGCAACACGCTATTGGCAGTGTTTGACATTATTATAGCGGCTAGAAGATTGTACCTATTAATTGAAAACTCAATCTACGCGAGAAAAAATCTATGCGATTTTAACCTATTGAATCGCATGTTAAGTAAAAACGACTTGACATATATGATTTGAATGAAAAACAAACGAACAAAAAAAGACGGAGAATGCGAAAGCATAAATAATATGTTGACTTCGACTCTTATTTATAACCTTCGTGTTCAACTGCTTGTCCACCCATCTGTAGTAGCATTGTCTGAGAAATTTAGACATAAAAGACGATATGTTCAGCCATGCGAAGGACGTCTTTAAATAAAGAAGACGAAAAGAATAAAGAATTCAAGAAAAGTGTCAGGCCCAAAATATTTTTTTTAAAATTAAGCATGATTAGATTGATTAAGTAAGTTAAGTTAGCATTATTTTGGAATTCATGTGGGTAGATGGATGATGTAAGTTTAAGTGAGATTATAGCATGTTGAGAGTGGAGTGGATGACTTGAGAGGTTTAGAAGATAAAGAAATATGTTAGGAATCCAATGCTTCAAGAATCGGGTCATTTGGAGCTCTATAGCTCAAGTTATCCCGAAAACACCGATCTATGCACGACTGCTTTTCTTTCAATGATTTTATTTCAGCTGATTTTCGCTTCAGTGGTTTTCGCTCCACTGATTTTCCTTCAGCTGATTTTTGCTTCAGCTGATTTTTGCTTCAGCTGATTTTCGCTTCACCTGTTTTTTGTTTCAGCTGATTTTCCTTCAGCTGATTTTTGCTTCAGCTGGTTTTCGCTTCAGCTGATTTTTGTTTCAGCTGATTTTCGGTTCAGCTGATTTTTGTTTCAGCTGATTTTCGGTTCAGCTGATTTTCGGTTCAGCTGATTTTTGTTTCAGCTGATTTTCCTTCAGCTGAATTTTTTCAATGATTTTCGCTTCACCGATTTTCGTTCAAATGATTTTCCTTCAGTGATTTTCATCAAAGATAAGTGGAGACGTTAGTCAAGTGTTTTGGGCATAGTTAGAGGCCGAATCTCATTTTTCAGTCTTCATGAGAGTTGTATATCTAGATGTACAAATGCATGAGTTAATGAAAACAGATTACATCGTCTGTTTTTGTTCGCAGCGTCCTTTTAAATGCATCTTTATGTCTTCGTCTCACTTTTGTATACTCCGCTCAGTATTGTTAACTTCGTCTACTTTTGAACTCCGCTTATATTTTAAACTTCGTCAACTTTTAAACTCCGTCTATATTTAAGACTTCGCTCACTTTTTCAATCCATCGATTTTGAACTTCGCTCACTTTCTCAACTCCCATCCCAATACACACGTAGTAGATTATGGGGTCCAAAACATGTCTTTAAAGTACTTGCAGAGACAAGGTAAAATTAGTTACTTACTTTCTATATGAGATTTTTCACTTGTGTATCGATATTATCTTGAGAAAATATAAATTGCAAAGCTTTGAACTTATGGTCCATTATTGTTCAGTATAAATCGCTTTTAAATGCCTTTATGTCTTCGCTCGACTTTTGTATTCTCCGTGTATTGTTAACTTGGTATACTTTTTCAACCCCTTTATATTTTTAACTTCGTCAACTTTTCAAGTCCATCGATTTTAAGTTCGTCTACTTTTTAAGTCCGCTCATATTTAGAACTTCGCCAACTTTTTCAATGCAGCGATTTTTAACTTCGCCTGCTTTTCCCTTCTTCGTCTGTTAGAGGTGAGAAAAGCGACGATTGAAAGCAAAGCAAAGCAAATCACCTCCAATTAAGAAGCAGACGATAGAAGAAGCAAATCACCTCTCAATTAAGAAGCGAGACCATAGAAGTGAAACGATGAAAGTAAGATCTTGAAAAGTTAAAACCCCGCTCGCTTTTGATTAAATGCCTTTTATTAACTTCGTCTGTTTTTCTTCGATCGTCTCGCTTTTAAATCATCTTTATGTCTTCGCCTCACTTTTGTATTCTCCGTCGGATTGTTAACTTCGTCTACTTTTTCAACTCGGTTATATTTTAAACTTCGCCTACTTTTTCAACTCGGTTATATTAAAACTTCGTCTACTTTTTCAACTCCTTATATTTTACACTTCGTCATTAGAGGTGAGAAAAGCGAGCGATGGAAAGCAAAGCAAATAACCTCCGAATTCGAAGCGAGACGATCTGTGAAACGATCAAAGTGAGATATTGAAAAGTGAAAAGCACAATCAAGTAAGACATAAAGCGTAAAAAGTTGCAACAATCAAACTAAGACATAAAACTTAATGGGATAGATTGCATGCTCGTCCATCCCATTCGCTCTTAATATATATACGTAATAAAACTTTTCAAAGTCAGTAGCCTTCGTAGTTATATGGACAAAGATCGACGATGAATCGCCATATCCAAGTCTCGCACTCTGACTTCTTTGTTGAACGCATCCATTTTGATTAAAGCGATGATTCTCGGTGATAATCGTAAAACTTCATTTTCACAGAGGAGTTCGTTTCGACATGAGAAAATATATGCACAAGGAAAGAGGATGATGGTGGTGAAGTAACGACTTTGCAATTTATGATAAATCTCCTCATAGCCAAGTCTGGACTACGCCTTGCGTTTGGGGGCACTCTTTTTGAAGTCTCGACCACGCATTCTTTATTCGAGCCATCGTATTACAGATGACAACATGAAAATCTCCTCATATCCAAGTCTGTTGTAGCCCTCGAAAACATCTCAGACACACCAAAACCTCCGACGTGCGGTTGGTGAAAACCTTAAACAACCTTATGCTTCAAGACTACGCCTTCTTCGGTGAAGTAGCGACTTTGCAATTTATGAAGCTACAATATCGATAAATATCCTCATATCCAAGTCTCACTACAAAGAAAAATAGCCAAATCACGAAACTACTGTACAAACAAAAAAAATCCTAAAGAAGATTTACAAGTAACAAAGGACAAAAGCAACATGAAGCAACTCTTTCGACAAAGAACAACAATCCACAAGAACGATCAAACAACGGTATGACAACCACGATAGCAAACACGAGATAAGAGAGGATAAGAAAAAGCGTTAAGAAGATTTACAAGTAACACGGCGAAACCTAAGACCAACTGAAACCGTAACTTGTAAATCTTCTTTACGCAGCTTCTCATCTTCTCTTATCTCTCGTGATATTGTCGTGGTCATCGCAACTATTGTTCTGCGAAAGAGTATCGTTGTTCACCAATCAACAAAGAACAACAACTAGGACAACAGAACAGAGGAAACCATCGATACTCTTTCGACAACAACACCTACGATAACACGAACGGAGGAAACCATCGATACTCTTTCGACAACAACAATGGAGAAAGCGAGGAACGCAAGGGCGTGAGGAAAAACAAAGAGAGAGAAAGGACACAACATGAATGAAGAGATATGAACACATATAAGCAGTGACAAGGGCACGCATTGGGCGGTCGTCTGCGCGGTCGCCTGACAAAATATTACAACAGAAGATTGCGTCTGAAGATTGAAGATTGTGTCAGAAGATTGCGTGTATATCGCGCGCGAAGAAACAACATTCAATAAACAGTCTGGATTAAATAAATGGACGAAGAAGGAGATCTGACTGAATATAGGCTGTCAGATTACATGAAAAAGCAGAAAATGTAAATCGCTGGATTAAATGGACGAAGCAGATCTGACTGAATATAGGCCGTCAGATTAAATGAACGAATGGGATGGATTGCATGGTCGTCCATCCCATTCGCTCTTAGTATATATACTTAATGAAACTCAGTATAGTCTCCTCGCTTTTGACATCTGTTGAGAGAATGAAATAGAGACATTAGTCAATTTCATATCATGCTTAGGTTTAGGGACGACAATGCTCAGGCCAGATCAGGTTAAATGATTAAAATAATATTATTTTAATTTTTTAAATAATCTTATACTAATTTGGGTTTTTTTAATTATAAATCAAAATGATATTCTTTTAAAAAATAACTCAAAATGACCTCCCGTTAAAGAAAAAAGTTCTAATTAGGTCATTTTTTCAAATTTGAATTTAACCAAAAGTTTAGTTGATTTAAACCTGATCTATTTATTTTAGTTCAGTTAGGTTTTCACAATTAGGTTTTACCGTGATTCCCTCTTTGCGTGTGTCGTTGATGTGCTTCACAATTAGGCCTTCTTTTGTTTTACATTGTTGATAGATTTTTTGCTGAGAACTTTTAGATATGTGGTTGTCGATTAAATTGGGGTGCAACACTGCTAGATTTATGTTTATAATAATCCCTCATGTTGTTGGTTTTTCTGTTAAGGATCATGTCAATGTGGACCTAAGGGTATCGTGAGTAATATAAAGATTGTACGTGCGTGACTCTTGCATTTTTTTGTTTTTGTTGGCTGCACGATTTTGAGAATTCCGACTATGAGTTTTCGACTTTGTTATTGTCAAGTGAATGAAACGACTGAAGTGCTGATTTTATGTTGATAAGAATTCCATCTTGGTGCTTCAGCTTTTAGTAATTGATTGGTTGCGGGTGACTTATGGCTGGGTTGTTTTGTATATTGCGTTTATCTTCTGTTGAAGGTTGATTGTTAGCTACGCTATTGATGTGGTTATTGTACCGTGAGTTGGTACTAGAATTTGCGTGAATAAACCTATAGTGTATGGTGACAACTTTAAAATCTATTTTAGTGGAGCTGAATTTATCGGAAAGTTGTTCTTCTTTTTATTTCTTAAGTATTTTTGTTTATGTTGAATTTTGTTTAGTTATTTGAGTTGTTTATTTTATTGCCTTATAATTAAACATTGTTTAAGAAAATCCTCTGTTGAGATTAGTATGAGGCGGTCATACTATTGGGTGTAAAAATTTTTCACGGGTAATGAGAACGAAGAATAGTATCAAAGATTGAATGATGTAAACTTAGTAAAGCCTTGTATAAAACTATTATCGTTAGTAAAAGAATTAAACTGGTCGAGGGCCCCACAAACATAGGCAAGATATGCCGAACTGCGTTAATAAACTTCTGTAATGATTTGTTATTTCTTTTTGATTGTTTAATTTTTCTAATTTTTTATTGTGCTAGAAACAATTGCGATAAAATCTGAAAATTTGTAAAACTGTTATAACCTATAGTTTTTTGACATATAATTATAAATTATGTAGCTTAAACAAATTATTTGAGAATTAATAACTTAGGTCTAGGTTAGTATCTAGTAATAAAGGAATAAAAAGAATAAAAATGGAAAGAGATGATTGAAATAAGAATGAAATTAGTAATTAGGAATGAGATTAAATAAAGTTAATAGTTATTGTAGCATTTGATGTCAAATATTAAGAATTAAATTTTAAAATTAGTCATATTTATATAGTTTATTTTATAGCTAATTAATTAAAATATTTTGTATTTTATAAATAGTTATTCAAATTATTTTCAGTAATTTATAAAATTATTAGTTCATGAGAATAATTTTATAACAAGAATAAAATTATTTAAAAATTAAATATAAAGATTATAATATATAGTTTTGATAATAATATAATAACTCAATAATATTATCTATCTCTTATTCGTGATATTTCGACTTCAGCTCAACTGCATCTCTCTTTTAAAACCAAATTATTCGAATCACATATGTATATTTAAATGAAACTCGAAAACTAACAAGTGCATCAGGAAATTGGAAGAATACGACTTTTACCTTTTAAAATGAGGAAAAGTCATTTCAACAACACGATATGTTACGGTTCTATTTTTACTTTTTATTGTAGCTTTCAATTTTTATTTTATTTTTAAAATAAAATAAAAATAAAAGATAATATTAATATAGTTATTAGATAAATTATTTTTAATTAAATAAAGTTATTTAATCTCTTATATAATATTTATTAACAAATTATTAATAAAATTATGTTATTTTAATAAATTAAATAATTTAAAATCAAAATTTTATTTATAAATTACTATTTATTTGAAATATATTTTAATTATTAAATCAAATTTTATTTGAATATTTATATATTTTAAATTTAATTATATTTATTAATAATTATTAGAATTAAATCACACATAATTTTATTATAAAAATTAATTATTAATAATATTTATTGATAATTAATTTTAATTTATTAAATATATAATTGTGAATTAAATTATTCATAATTTTATTAAAATTAAAATTAAAATTATATTTAAATAATAGTAAATCAGATTATGAAAAACAAATAACACTTTTTATAAATTTATATAAACATTTTTTACTAAATTTAAAACAAAAAGAAAATTAAAAATAATGCTTAAATTTTCTTCTCTGGATGAAGAGCTATATGCAACAGAGTTATTCCTGTTCCTTCTGCTGAAGCATCTTCTGAATGTTGTCAATGAAAGAGGACAGGATCTCCAAGTTCCTTCCTTCTGAAACCAATCGTACTTTATGTGTTACCTTTGCGGTTTTGCACATCTTGCTCTCGATGGTCCTAACTCTCTTCCTATCCAAATCCGCCGTCGTATCATTATCATTTCTTATATTTACAAATTTTACACTATAATCTTCTGTTTCTTTCAAGCTCTCCAGAGAGACTAACCTTTATGTGTCGGCTTGAAATCAAATGCGAGCATCAAAATTGACCAATCCCCCATTTTTCTATTCAAATCATCTGTTTTGGTACATTGAAGTTTGTACTACATTTGTATTAATTTTTACACAACAGAGCAACACAAATGACACTTAATGACGATGAATCAATGCTTATATACACATAATGCACATTGTTTGAAAGAAAAGGAAGAGTGTTTAGTATGATTTCGTATATGGGCAGTACATATCTGGGCTCATCAACTACTGAAACACCCACACACACTACTTGGCAAGCGACAATTGATCACAAAATCGGCTTCTTTTGATTGCTTGATGCGGTGGAAGGCTGATGCGGGTGTTTAATGCTTCATGTGCTTTGGTGGTACTGGTATCCAATTAACTATCTGTCCTACAGAATTTTAGGAATCTCAAAACTTTTAAAACTTACGACAGATGGTAATAATGATTAAAATTTTCAATTTTTAAATAAAATTAATATCATATATTTAATTAGTAATAAGAATCTATATTTATAATTGTCTTATCTTCTAAATTATTTTAATATTAAATAATTTTGATATAAAATTATACTTTATTTTATTTATTTTCATATAATAAATTATGCAATAGAATTATGGTATTTTGTAAATATTATCTAAAAAGCAGTCTAATTTAATAAAGTATGGAAATTATTATTGGACGAGAATTTTGTTTTGAATAAAATATATGTAATAACAACAAAATAATAACACTGGTTAATTATATTGAAATGTGAGGTTTGAAAAGTCTAGAAGTAAATAATTTTATTAAATGTTTTAAAAACTAGAAGTTAAATTAGTAAGAAAAGATATTTAAAGATTTAACGATGTTATACCATCATAAAATTAGTTAGCGATTAAATAAATTTTAAAATTTTAAAAATAATTAAATAAGATTATTAATTAGAAGAAAATTGTTAAATAAAAATTAATCAATTTATTTTAGTTTATAAAACTAATTAATTTGGCCGATTAATTAATAAATTGATCGAATTTTAAAAATAATAATTATTAAACTAAATCAAATATGAAAATTAAAATCAAACCGAAAAATTAACCAGTTCAAAATTTTGACTCTTATATCGATCAAATTGGTATAATTTTTAAAACATTAATCTTATCTTTAATTAGTAGAAATATTGTTTTCGTTAAACAATATGCATAAATGATTAGACAAATTTAATGATTTATGATTAAATAATATAATCAATATAAATAATGTTTATAAGTTTCATCATATTTTAGTATTCATTAGAACTTTATTCATCAATTAGAATTTTTATGTTTTGTTCGTAACTTGCTTTAACCACAAATTTCTCCCTCTTTTAAGTATAAAGAAGTCGAAGACTTGGGCTCCTATTCTTATCTAAGGTCTGGATTTCAAGTCTTGAGAATGAAGTTGCTTTAAAATTTATGAAAGAGAGCTTTGTTACTTAAAAGGGTCTACTTAACTCAAATTCTGATTAGTCAGTCGCTAACGTGACGCTGGAAGAAAGAACTCGCAGACTCACATGGTCAACATTCCAAGTAAATAGGAAGCTGCGGTCTCGGTGTCAAACGAACGTGGCCAGCTCTCAAAAGTCAAAACTCTTTAAAAACCAAATCGATCCATAAAGATCTCATTCAACGATTCTGGGTTTAATAACGGAGAACAATGACAAGTTTTCTGTTTCCAATGTCCAGCAAATTTAGATCTGAATTGAAGTTTTCCATCACTAGAAGTTTTCTATTTTTAAAATATTTTTAACCAATATTTTAAGAAGCATATGATATTTAAAATATAAAAGATTAAATATTTAACTGATTAAATTAATCAGTTTTAATAACATGAGTTGTAAAGTTAAAAACTGAATCCAAAATTATACAGTCAAGATTTTTACAATTGAATCGGTCAATTTTATTGAATTTTTAAAAAATTTCTACAGGGTGGTATTTGATATGGAAAATGATAAAAATATTTATGATTTATAATTACTCAAAAATAAGAAAATAGGATTCTCAAACTTATTTATTTAAAAATATTAAAACTTAATTATATAAATTATGTGAATTCAAAATTGATATTGTTTTTCAAGTTAAATATTAATTTATCAATTTATTTAAAATATAAACTTTACAAGTTATTAAATATATTTGATAAATTATTCAAATAATAATTAATTGCGAGTTATACCAATATTAAAAAGTAGTTAAATTTATAACGTACGTGAACGGATTTCAGTTAATTGGTTATATCCCCAACTTAGCCATAGACCATTCCATTCAATTTGAGTATCACAACACAACCCAAGGCAATCTCGAAATCTCGATAGTAAACTGAAGTCTTTGCCAATTGCAGCAACTGTACCGTACACATAACTCATTCACTAACATATTTAAGAAATAATGTACTAAATATATAGGTGAAATGTATATTACGATTACGATTATTAGGATACGTACACGTCGAAACTTCAACTGCACGTCTGCACCAGATCTCGTTGATAATTCTAGCATTGCACGTCTTAATCCTGTGATTAAAAAACAGATTCAAACTAAAAAATTTGAATGGGTTAAATTTGTATTTTATTTTTTATTTACTTTATCTTAATAAATTTTATCGTTAAAAATCGATTAGTTTATTAATTAATTGATCGATTTTCGTAAACTAATTAATTTTATATATTAAAATAAAATAATTAATTTTTATTTAATACTCTTCCTTTTCAATTAAATTTTAAATTAAAATAGTTTCTTTCAACTATATTTTAAAACTTTCAATTTTAACTGATTTATGACAATCTAATATTAGTTGAACCTTTTAAACCTTAAACTTCTTATTTTATTGATTTAATTTCTGGTTCAACTTTTAAATCATTACTTACATCTTATGAAATAAATTACAAGGTAAAACATAAAATTATACTGGTGTTTAATTCTTTTAGAAAATAATAATCTTATAAAATGTAAAATCTTTTAATTTTTATACATTAGCTAAAAATAATGACGAAATCTACACGATAGAAATATTAGACGTAGAATAATGAAATGTAACTAACATGATAACTCAATTTAACTCTTCAACTTGATACATACCAATTAAACATTATTTAAATTAATAATTTAAGATAGTTATAATAAATTATTAGTTTGAGTTGAATTTAATTAGTTTGGTTTAAATTAAAGAATTATACTGAATCGTCAAATAAATAGCATTTGATTAGTATTTTATTTTTATAAAATTATTTTATTATGTTTTAGTTAAATATAAATTTATACTCAATTTAAATCAATTAATCTTTATTTAAATTAATAATTTATTCGTTTGAATCAAATTTGATTTATTTGAATTTGTCATTATTTTTAATCAAAATATGAAGTATTAAAGAAGTTTTTTAAATTAAAATTGTGAAGAGTATTTTTAAAATTAAAAATTAAATATTTCAGGATCGTTTAGAAACAAATTATATACTACTTAAAGGTAAAATTGTGTATTATTTAACGGGGTTTTTATCGAGTTAGTTTTTTTATTTAAAAGAGTTTAGTATATTTTGCTCTTTAATATTTAAGTTGAAGGCTTAGATGATGGTGAAGAAATGTGCTTTTGTTGAGTTTAAAAGAAATTGGTTTCCATTAATTCAAGTTTGTACTTTCGTCCCTCGCTTCAGTAGCTAGCAAACTCATAACACATTCCTTGATAATGCAAAGGGACATACATATACATACGTAGTTAAGAAAGCTGGTTGGGTTCGCCATTCTTAAATTCCAAGGTTTCTGATCATGCACAACTTGCGCCTTTGTTCTCTCCTTATTCTTATTCCTTAGGCCATTGCTTCCTACTCTTTATAAGTCATCTCTTGAACACCCTTTTCACTTCACAAACTCCACTTTTAAGGAAGTGTACTTCCATTTCTAGGAGGCAGGTAAAAATTTTGCAAGCTAAAAACTCCACTTTTATTCCATAGAGAAGCAAGGCTAATCTTTTGATACTGCATTTTCAAAAGGGTATGTGTTAATTGTTGCTGATTTATTGATTTCGTATGTGAAGTCTCTACTTCTAAGAAACACAGGCACGGACACGAACACGTAATACGACACAGATACGGACACACACCAACTTCTAAAATTTGGTAGACACGGACACAGCATATATATATATATATTTATTTATAATATTCAAAATACATAATATGATATATATTGATTGATGTATTTCAAAACTTCCAACGTCTTGATAGTTCATACATATTTGGTACTTTATAAGCCCATCTCAAAAAATATAGAGTATATATTCCATTAAATCGTGTCGGAGTAAAAAAAAGTTATTTTTTAATTTTGACATGTACGGAACGTGTCGGGCACGTGTCCACCGTGTGTCAGTGGGTGTCTGACACGAACACGTGTCCGACACATGGACACGGCTTCATTTTGCCGTGTCCATGCTACATAGCTCTACTTCAAGTTTCTAGCTATTTGGCTATGATCTTTAGATTCATTTTCTATTTCTGTTTTTTTTTAATTCGTTGTATAGATTTTATGTTTCACTAAACCTCTATTTCGATATCTTATGTTATTGGCATTACATGCAAGAGTGTTGTGAAATGTTTAGAAATGGAGTTTGTCAAGTGTTTGCTAGAATGACTCTAGACTCTAGTAATCTGGTTATTATCTTCTGATCAAAGTGGTAGAACCTACACTTTTTCGGGTCGATTCTTAACCTAGTTCCTGTCTCTGTCGACATGTAGACATAATCACTCGTCATGCTCAGTGTTCTTGAAAAGTTAAAATCTTCAAAAGGTTGGTTTTTGGTGCTTTTGCTTGTGAAAAGTGTGGACAAGATTTGAATCACATGTGCAGCTAAAAAGTGGGTCTTTAGATAAGAATACTAACATATCTTTTCTTCTGTTTTGTCCCCTTCTTTGGATCCGTTCTGCTTCTTTCATGTCCTCAACTTTTAACTGTTTCTTTAACGAGTTATTAACACTTGTTCATCAGATCCTATAAAAAGTGCAAATGTCGAAGGCAAGTCCATGGCACCTTGTTTCTGATGCTGGAGGAAAGATCGAAAAGAGTGAAATTCATTCAGCTGTTGAAAGGTACCAACTCTGTTCCTTTTGCTAATCAATCTTCGAACTATTTGCTAGGAACTTGTGCAAGCATGTGGCATTACTATCTCTAAATTCTAAATGCATGTAATATTTGCTGATGCAGGTATAAGAATTATCATACAGTGAATGGAGGTGAAGAGGAAAAGAGAAGAGCTAACTACGTTGATTTGGTAGGCCACAACTAGTTCTTGGCGTTGGGAAAAAGAACAAGACACTTTCACTCTGTCTTTTTGTCTTTTTTCACCTACAAGATCTTTTAGCTATTAAATGCCACTGTTTAAGGATTTTACATGTGTATATTAGTATTGTCTCTTGTGGGTTTCAGACCAATAAGTACTATGATCTGGTCACGAGCTTTTATGAGTATGCATGGGGAGAGTCTTTCCATACCGCACCCAGGTGCGTTTTGACACTTAATAAGCAATGATTCAGAGCAGTTGTTTTGATCCTGGAGACCCCTTTGGTAGAATTCATTATGTATGTATAACTTTTTTTTGTACAGATTCAAAGGGGAGAGTTTTCGAGAGAGCATCAAAAGATATGAACACTTCCTGGCTTTACAACTTGGCCTGAAGCCTGGACAGAAGGTTTATTTCCCTGCTGTTTTATCCATAATAACAGAACATACCATGATCAATTAGTTCCACCGATTGATTAACCCTTTGTTTTGCCTTTTTAGGTGTTAGATGTAGGATGCGGAATTGGTGGACCGCTTAGAGAAATATCTCGATTCAGGTGAACATATACATTTCATTTTCTTAAACGAAACCATTGAATTTTAAAGTAAAATTGGGTTTGACCATGCACTAATCCATATGATCTTGCTTCAGTTAAAAACTCATCTCAGTAAGTTGTAATTATACGATATCTGGGCTCTGAGTCATCTGTATTGTGGTTTTCTGCAGTTTAACATCAATTACTGGCCTGAACAACAATGAATATCAGATAAGGAGGGGACAAGTACATACAAATCTTCTATACTGCTAGTACTTTGGATTACTAGAATTCCAGTTATAGATAAATATCTGTTCAGCAAAAGCCCTTTTAAGAAATTTTGTGAAACTGAACCTACTGTTCTCTATTGCTCTTCAGATTAAAAATCGCCTCGCAGGATTGGAAAAAACTTGTGACTTTGTGAAGGTTGGTCTGGTGCATTCTTGATTAAGTTAATCACATACTAAATTATTATCCTTAAACCACATTCTATTCCATCTTCTGTCTTTACTCTGTTGAGCATAATGTAAAAAAGTTTCAATTCTAATGAAACTATATGTTACTATTCATCAGGGTGACTTCATGAAAATGCCATTTCCTGACAATACTTTCGATGCTGCTTATGCGATTGAAGCTACTTGCCATGCACCAGATGCAGTATGTCTGAAACTACTGACGATTGCAAATTGACGTGTTCTCTCCATGATTCAAAAAATTCTAACTTCTCTTTTTGTCCTCAAAAGGTTGGCTGCTATGGGGAGATTCTGAGAGTGTTGAAGCCCGGACAATGCTTTGCTGCACATGAACGGTGCATGACAGATTCTTACGATCCAAACAATTCTGAGCACCAAAAAATTAAGGTTAGATTTATGAATTCGTTGAGAGTTCTGGCTTTCAAGTGTAATGTGTTGCGAATAAATGTCATTAGCATTTCTTTACCAGGCAGAGATAGAAATTGGAAATGGCCTCACAGACATTAGAACAACTGCACATTGCCTTGAAGCTCTAGAAAAAGCTGGTTTCGAGGTACTCTGAACATTTCTTTTCTGTTTTCTCAATTTCCAGGCTAGACAAGAAGTTTTATCCAAAAGAAAGAAACTGAAGAGCTAGACATGAACTGACGGTTTGTTTTTGTTGTGTGACGAGAAGATCATATGGTCCAAAGATACTGCAGTAGGAGCTCAAATTCCTTGGTTTCATGCTATTGATAAAGACAACTTCTTACTAGGTACCATCCACACATCAAGTCTAGGCAGATTGTTCACTCGGAACTTGGTAAAAACATTTCGTATTTTTCCTGTGCTTGACATTTATTTTGTTTTCCTGGTAGCTTGGAAGCAACATTGTTTGAACTTGCTTGTTTTCATATTTTTGCAGGTCTCGTTGCTGGAATTCTTGGGACTTGCTGCAAAAGGAAGTAGAGAAGTTAGTAAAGTTCTTGAAACGGGTGGAGACGCTATGGTTGTGGGCGGAAAGTGAGTTTTCAATTTCATAAATAGAGCATAAACACTCTTTACTAGGAAATTAGTAAGTAAAGATTAACATGGATGGTTGGTAAATGTTTGACTAAAGAATTAAAAGGACACTTACAGGAACTAGGCTTGGAAACAGGGTCGTCAAAATCAGCCCGGCCTGGCTTAACTCAGTTCGACCTATTTTAATTTAAAATCAATTAGTTATGTTCGCATGACTTGAATGTCTTTTTTAAAATAACATCATTTTAGTGTTCAATCCGATCAAATTTATTGTCATTTTTACTTAGAAATAAACTATTTTAAAGGTTCGAGTCTAACTTAATCCCAATTAAATTATACTTTATGTTTAGACTTAAAAAATTTAATTTGATTAAGTTTCAAATAAAATTCAGATTTAAGTCAAGTTTTAAAATGTGTTTAAACAAATTAAAGTTTCAAACAGACACTACACTTTTTTCAAGCTTTTCACAAACTTTTAGATACATAATTAATAAACTATGTTATTCTTTTTAGATTTATTTAGTACCTAATACACATTTAAAAATTACAATTAATTCAAATTTCTGCTAAAGAAAGAATCATTGATTCATATTTATTATTATCGATGTAATTATGACATAAATATACTCTATTATTATTATTGTTATTATTATTATTATTATTATTATTATTTTGTCACCAATCTAAGAGACAAATTGTGTATTCAGGAAGGGGATATTCACAATGTTTTTCTTCTTGGTTCGAAAACCTCTTTAAGAAGTCGAAGACAAATTATTGGACAGAGAACCGCAGATTGATCCAAGAATTGGTCTACTACTACTACTATGCTAATGCTAATCCAGCTCTGTATGTCCGTACTGCTATCTGTTATAAGTTGCTACATTTTTCATTTGTATCTCTTGCCTTTCCTAATTCGGAGTGCCCTGTTAATTTATTGTGATCAATCAATTCAAATAAATTTGTAGAAGTCGAGTTTAATCTCAATTGAGTTTAAATTAAATTAAATTTGATTTATTAATTTTAAATTTAATTGAATAAAATTAAAACTAATTAATTTATTTATTCAATATTTAGATTATAAATAATTATATTTAATAACCTTAAATTAATAGATAAAAGTTATTCTTTTATAATTAAAATGTCACATATTCTATTCACAGAAATAATAATTTTATAAAAAAATAAGAAAAAGATTGTATATATCAATGACCCTCTTTATATCTTCGTAGAATAAAGTTTTGTGATTTAGACTCACAAGATGAATTAAATTCAATATGGTCGAATTTAAGTTACATAATATGGACCCTTTGAGCATTCAAATGGTCTATAAACTTACTTGCTGTTCAGATGTGCTTCACTAATTTGATTATCGGATTCCACTCTCAACCAATGTTATAAATCTGCATCAGTTCTAGATTTGATCGGATTGAATCTACATCAGGCTGTCGATAATCTGCTAATACCTGATACTGCTTTAAAATTTTTAAATTTATGAAATAGTTCCTAAAATTTTTAAGAATTGTAAAATAATCCATATTGGTATATTATATAATTGTACTGTATACTTTACTAGTTTACTATTTACATCAACCATTTTTTCAAAAATCTTAATAATAAATAATAATGACAATTAATATGAAATAACAATAATTTTTAAATATTTTACATATAAATAATAACCACATTTAATATAAATAAAAAAATTATCATCATACAATTATAAAATTAAGAATAATACAAAGTATTTAAAATATTACAAATTTTAAAATATATAAATTTTGATTTAATAATTGAAAATATATAATATAAATATTAGTTTATAAGTAATAATTTTAAAATTATTATTTATAAACTAATTTATTAGTATTTATTAATAAATATTATATAAAATGTTAAAATAAATTTAAATAAGAATAATTTATTAGTAATAAAATAAAAATAAAAATAATTTATTGGTAATAAAATAAAAATAATTTATTTTAAAGTTTTATTTAATTTATAATTATTATTAGTAATAAAATATTTATTATTATTTAAAAAACTTTTTAAAAAAGGGAGAGAAGAAGAGTTAGGAGGGAGGGAAATTTTAAAAATTTTTAAAAATTTTGCAAAAAAATCTCTTAATTTTTTTAAATTTTCAGTACCGGCCGGTACTGTTGAAATTGGCCGATACTAACCGGAATTTATCTCCGGTATTTTTATATCCGTTCCGATATCGTTTTTCGGCCGGTACGGATCGTTCTGGCTGGTACCGGCCAGAACAGAACGGAATTCAAAACCTTGCTCTCTAACACATACGATTTTGCTCACAGGCAACTGCTCCTAATATTACCCAATTTCTACTTTGGATCGGGAAATACCATCACGAGCTCATTACGGTAAGAAATGGTATCTTTCTATGAGCTATGACCAATTGCACAAACTTTGACATCTATTGTGACATGAGTTATAAGAAATGGTATTCTTATAACGAAACTCATTCTATTTTCCTCTATAATTTTTTTTTGTAAAGCATCGTCTTTAACATGTACTTCCCTTAAGTACAGTTTAATTTTTTAAGGATGATAAGTTATTTTCTATATATACTGAATTAAGTAAAGGAACGCATCATGTTACCTCTTTAAGAGAATTAACCATAAATTTCAGTCCTGAAGTGAAGAAAAAATGTGGAAACAAAAAGGGCGTGGACTGGTTTACCATTGCTCATATCCCAAATATCACAATTGATGGAGAAGAGGTTCAGATAGAGCGCCCCAGCAATCTATAACTCCAACAGCTACTTGACCAGTCCTCTTCAAGCTCTCGGCTCATTCATTTGTTTTAACTAATCCTATGGATGTAGGAGCATCAAGGAGGAACTGGATTGGAAAAAAAGAGATTCTAGTAGGAAAGTCCAAGCGCTATATCTCGTCTGCATAATTTGCAATTGCTTAAACTCCGCTTTTGCTTTGGGCTTAAGGAATTGTCAATTGGTATTACAAAGTTGCTTAATCTTCGCATTTGGACTGTTACGGCTGTAATAGTTTGACCCATATGTCACGTGGGATTGAAAAATTGACTTCTTTGCACACATTAATATACTTTGTGATAGCAAAAAACAACTTCATTCAAAAAAAGGCCGGTGGACTTGATGAATTGAAACGGCTTAACGGTTTGACAGGTTCCCTAACAATTGAAAGATTGCATTTCCTTAGAAATCATAAGTTAGAATGTGAAGCTGCTAACTTAAAAGAGAAGCAACATCTTCAATATTTGCGTTTATGTTGGGACAGAAGTTTTGGTGGCTACCAGTCAGAAACTGAAAACCAGGAACTATCATTGGAAAACCTCCAGCCACATCCAAACATCAAAGGACTGTCTATTTTTCACTACGGAGGCCTAAACTTTCCTGCTCGGTTCTCATCACTCACAAATCTTGGGAGTTGGGACTCTATATTTATCTGATTGTCATAATTGTAAAAACTTACCACAATTGAGTTTAATGCCTTCCCTGAAGTATTTAAGTATTGTGAGATTTACTGAGTTGGAATGTGTTGAATTGAAGGAAAGATGATAATAACTTCAGCGGTGCTAGAGGTCAAGGAGGAAAAGGAAGATCAACATTTTTTCCATCCCTAACAACTCTTGAACTTTCCGATTGTCGTCAGCTGATGAGATGGTGGAAAAAGAATGATGATGATGATGCCGTGGCTGAATCAATTACTGTGTAGTGGTTCTTTGTTTCCGAGTTTCCAAGTACTTGCTAGTACCTCTTAGAGAGTTTGTTTCTTGAACTCTTACACCATAAATCACTTTGGTGGTTTATTGGGAACTTGACCTTTCGCAATCTTTTCCTCAGAGGGGGGCACCATTGATAGGAAAAAAGATAAGGGAGTAAGAACGAGAGCTGTATAAGATTTTGTGATGGATTCTTCAGATCCAGTTCATTTATCTTCTAGTTTGTCTTTAGCTTCTTTACCTAGAGGTGTTAAGCGTGTTTTATCACAAAAAATAGAAAACCTTGTTGAAATTACTCATGTACCTGTAGAAAATCGTGTTAGTGAGTCTTCTTTGCCTTTGCTCAGTCCCTACAGTATCTATTCTCGTGACCGTTCTTGGACGAGAAATATTAGGAGTGTGTTTTCTACTACCCGTCCTCGTGTTAAAGAAATCATCCAAAGTTCCAAATGGAACAGTGTGGTCTCAGATCTACAACAAGAGCAAAGATGTTAAACTGGAGATCCCTAAGGAATTCATATCCTTATGGAGAGAACAGTCTCACACGCATCTGCATGTGGGAGCTATTCGCCTTGTTCTGACTTTACATGGAAGAAAAGGTATCCCTGCCACTGCCAGGATATCTCTCTTGGACACTGCCTATACAACGTACCAAAATGCAATGATTGGTACCTTGCTGACTACACTTGACAAAGGAAGTGTCGTTCTGACCATAGCACCTGATTTCAACATCAGGTTGGATGATCCTACTTTATCTGAACGTCTACAAGTTCGATCCGGATCATCGAGCGAATCAAGATCCGTCATTTGTCATGGCGACGTTACATCACCGAGATGATCTATCGTCTTGAAATCATGCCTTAGATCTCAACTTTCCTAATGCTACCGGATGCCTTGTATATGGTTGCTGATGGTCTAAATTCTCAGACAACTATCCTCCAAATACCGAAGCAGTTACCTGCCCATGAGCTTGAAAAGTTGATGCCTACAGAATGGATTACCAACTACCAAAAGGTATTCCATGCACCACATCGACATTCATTTCATACGGTATCACCTCCGATTCTGCAGACTCTGAGAGATGGCTCAGTCAAGTCCATCTACACCAGACCTAGCGACGACACGTCAGGTCCTTCGACATCAGGTCCTATCACGATGATCCACCCATAAGTACTACAGATCTGGTAGAACACACAGCAGATCTATCTTCTGGGGCTCTTAGAATCCAGATCCAGCCAGTGTCTTCACACACTGAAGGAGAAGACGGTCCTCCGATCCATTATTTCCATGCTAATGGAGATCCCGTCTACATAAGCCATCATCGTGGACATTTTGTATGGGATGTCGACCCATCTATGTGCGAACCAGACTGTGAGATCTGTCTCAATCCTGAGTCAGACACAGATGACGACGATGATCCTAGATATCGGAGAAGAAAGAAGAAGTCAAAGCAGAAATCTAGTTGCTTGCCTTCTCAGAAGTATCATCCATTTATGGATGATCAAGATCCAGACGATCATAATGGTCTTATCCTACCAGCCAAGACAGCTGAACCATACAGACCAAAGTCTATTCAAAAGATGCTCAGGTCGTCAAACAAATCTACTGAAAGATCTTGTGGATCTAGTATTTTGCCAGCAATTCCTTCTATTGCTCCTACTCCTCAGTCTTGCATGATGCTCAGATCAGAAGAGGATAACTTTCCTCCACTTTCAAGGAGTACTGATGATTCTCAGAGGGTTATCTCTAACCCATTTATCAGAGCTACAGGAGTTACATCTCAAGGAACACTTGCTTCAAATCCTACAGATGAAGTACTCAACTGGCAAACTCATAATGCAGTAGCACAAAACAAAGTTCTCAAAAGGATTGATTCCAAGCTGGATGGACTCAGTCAACAGCATGTGGCTACTCATAAGAAAGTCGATTCTGTTTCGGAACAGATACAAAAGATGTACCGATCTTATAAAGCTCAGATCCAACAATTGGATGCTGATCTCAGACACTACATCTCTGCCCGATATATGGGGCCAGATTTCGACTTAAAAGTTCGTAAGATTCAGGAGATGCAAAAGACTGTCCAACAAATGGAAGCAGACATGCTTGCTTCACAATCTCACCAGATATATGGCTCATCTTCTTCAGAGTTTCCTACTCTACAGCCATCATATCCTTCTCCTGCATATCAACGATATCCAGAGGAAGCTGACTATTCAAAGGTATTCAAATTTAATTATCCTTTGATTAGACAGTACATTCATCCTCAGACTCAGAAAACTCAAGGAAGTTCTAGACGTCATAAGACGAAAAGTTCATCTGAACAACAGTTTAAACCTCGAGTTTCTGAACAATATAAGGTTCCAGAAGCAACTTCTTCTCAAACATTTGAACCTTCACCTGAGTGGAGAAAGCCTGTACAGATTCGTACACCATCTGATTCTCCTCCACCAGTTCAACCTTCCACTTCTTCACATGGGAAGGATAAAGCTAAATTGCCAGAGTACGTTGCTACTCTTACTGCTGAAACTCTTGCAGATGCATCTACATCTTCGAAGAATCGAAGGCGACTTATTCCCTTGATGGGACAACTGATGATGAACCTTCTGCAACACCACCAGAGTATACATCGGATCCAGAACCTAATCTGCTAGATCTCATCTCAGATCGATCATCTGATCCTTCAGAATACTCTACAGAGGCCATATATGATGAATCAGTTGATGGAGATACAACTGATGGAAACTTAGCTGATCTCTCAGAACTATCCAATGTTCTGATGACAATGCCTCATCATACTGAAGATACTGAACCCATAATCAGTGAAGCTGAATCCTCAGGAACTGATCAAGTCAGACCTGAACCTGCACCTCAAGAAACACCAGCTATGGCAGCTGCACAGCCTTCTACCAAGCCTACTTCAGGACCTTGGTTTACTTTTGATGATCTACCTCCTAATAAATGGAGAGATAGACTTCATGAGTTCGGTGCATGGATTGATCTACAAATGACCAGACCCAATCATCCCTTGCCGGATATTTTGTCTGAATTCACTTCCAGATTCACTGGTACTTTGCGAGAATGGTGGCAAAGTATTTCTGAATATCAACGACTTCAGTATATCCAAGTTACAACAGCTGGAGCACTACTTGGTGTGTTACATAAAGAATTTATTGGTGACTTCCAGTTGATTGACAAGCAAATTCGTCAGGAATATTTCAAGATGAAATGCTGTTCTCTTGATAAGCGTGATCTTGCAAAGCATTACAAACGCATGACGGATAGGTATTATCTTCTGAATGGATGGAACGATGTTAATCTTCGTTACACATTTATCTCATCCCTTCCAGATGAAATACAACCAGAACTTCAACGGACCATAGCTACTCTACACAGAGAGATGGCTACAATTTCTCTTGGAGAAATTTACCAGCTTGCAATAGCTTCTCTTGATAAACTGTGTGACCAACACATGCTTGTCAAGAATATCCTAAAGGGAGGTCCAGTTCTGAAGAAAGCTTGTAAACAACCACATCTCCAGATTAAGTGCAAATCAGAGAAGACTTGCAAATGTCATAGCAGCAAGAAAGCTCATTCTTCTCAAGTCTTTTATGAAAAGCGACATAAGAAGCACTTCCACAAGAAAGATGGCAAGAAGCCATGGAAGCAGAACTCTAAAATGAAGAACAGAAGCTCTAAAGTCAGACGTATGAGGTTCTTCAAGAAATCATCTCATCGGAATAAACCCCGATGCTTTGTTTGTGGAAGCAAAGAGCACTTAGCCAACTCATGTCCTAAGGCAACCAGGAAAGATGCCAAATTCCTGGAGAAGCTTGATACACTTTTGCCTATACATCCTCACGGTCACATAGAAGATCTGTTAGAAGAACAGTCAAGTGAGGACAATGAAACTCAGTTTGCTGTTTCTGTTTCTACAACAGACGACGATTCATCATCATCCGACTCTAGCATTGATGAATCTGTTCACATGATCCAACAAAGACGAGACATGTATGAAAGTAGATCGTACTCAATACAACGACCATATGTCAACATCCAGATCTTTTTGCAAGACAAATATGATCGGCCTATCAAAGCCATTGGATTTATGGATACAGGATATACTTTCAAACTTCTAAGAAAGTATATGTGGCCACATGTGGAATGAAATCTCGAATATAATTGACAATCCCGAGGAATTGTTGAATACATTTCTTGAGAGATTTTCATCCGAAACCGTAGAAGTTCCTTAGCAATGTGTGGTCTGGTTTAAAGAATCCATCCTTGAAATGCATCCCAAGAAATTCGATTTACATTGTACCAATAGTGCTCTTAGATCTTTGAAAGCATAATCCCATCTTGTTGGGTCACGTCCAAGAAGCTGTTGTAATAAGGCTGATGCTCCTCATGGGTCTTTGAGAACGATGAGAATATCATCAATGTAGATCAAGGCACCGTAGAGGATAGGCTCATAAATCTTAGTAATGGACTTTTGAAGCAAATGAGGTGCAACCTTCAAACCAAAAGGCATGACATACCATTGGTGCGAGCATTGGGAATGCGAGAATGCGATCTTGTATCGTTCTTCTGGGTAAATACCCAATTGCCAAAATCCTGCTTTCAAATCGAACTTTGAAAATATCATAGCTTCCTTAAGGAATAGTACCTGTGTACTGATCTTAGGCAAAGGAAACTTATCATCTTGCAGGAACGCATTCAGAGGCTTATAGTCTATCACTAGACGTTTCTTTCCACGTTTCTGTTCTGAACGCTTGTTGACATAGAACGCTTGGCAAGCCCAATCCGACTTTGTGGGCTCAATCAATCCTTGCTGCATCAAAACGGCACACTCATCAATTGCGAGCTTCATATCATCAGGATTCATTCCTGGATGTGTAGCCTTGGTAGGATTGATATCCTCATTCTTCTTGAAAGGTAGACTTATGAAAAAGTCTCTATTCTTCCATAGAGGATTTGGATGAGAAAACTGTGCATGAGACTCTGGACAGTAGCTCAACAGTTTATCTCTAAGTCCAGTGTAATGTGCAGGAACCTGTGTTAGTTCAAACACATTTTTTATCTCTGTGTACGGACTCATAAGGTTTCGATACCTGAGGCCTGTGGGTAGAATCTGTAGATGTCGGGCTTTACAGTAGACATCCATGCCAATGAGAATATCTGGGCCTGGTAGATTGCTTCCAAGAACTTTGGTCCATACTGTACACTGAGGAAAGAAGCGGATGCCAATTCTGCTTCTTGTCTTTAACCCAATCTTGAAGGTATTTCCATCAGCTGCCATGAAATGTTCATCATGTGTTTTCCATGCTTCAGATGGTAATATGCTGGGTTTCATGATCGTACGTGTAGATCCTGTATCCATAAATCCAATGGCTTTGATAGGCCGATCATATTTGTCTTGCAAAAAGATCTGGATGTTGACATATGGTCGTTGTATTGGAGTACGATCTAATTTCATACATGTCTGCTGCTGTTGGATCATGTGAACAGATTCATCAATGCTAGAGTCGGATGATGATGAATGCCGTAAATGCATTGTAAAAACGAAGCAGAAATGAAGTTTCATTGTCCTCACTGATCGTTCTTCTAACGATCATTGTAGAAATGTAAACAAGAAATCGAGTTTCATTGTCCTCACTGATTTGTTCTTCTAACGGATCTTCTATGTATTTGTGAGGATGTATAGGCAAAAGTTTATCAAGCTTCTCCAGGAATTTGGCATCTTTCCTGGTTGCCTTAGGACATGAGTTGGCTAAGTGCTCTTTGCTTCCACAAACAAAGCATCGGGGTTTATTCCGATGAGATGATTTCTTGAAGAACCTCATACGTCTGACTTTAGAGCTTCTGTTCTTCATTTTAGAGTTCTGCTTCCATGGCTTCTTGCCATCTTTCTTGTGGAAGTGCTTCTTATGTCGCTTTTCATAAAAGACTTGAGAAGAATGAGCTTTCTTCTTTCTATGACATTTGCAAGTCTTCTACGATTTGCACTTAATCTGGAGATGTGGTTGTTTACAAGCTTTCTTGAGCTGGACCTCCTTTAGGATATTCTTGACAAGCATGTGTTGGTCACACGTTTATCAAGAGAAGCTATTGAAGTAGTAAATTTCTCCAAGAGAAATTGTAGCCATCTCTCGTGTAGTAGCTATGGTCCGTTGAAGTTACGGTTGTATTTCATCCGAAGGATGAGATAAATGTGTAACGAAGATTAACATCGTTCCATCCATTCGAAGATAATACCTATCCGTCATCGTTTGTAATGCTTTGCAAGATCACGCTTATCAAGAGAACGACATTTCATCTTAAAATATTCTGACAATTTGCTTGTCAATCAACCGAAGTCACCAATAAATTCTTTATGTAACACACCAAGTAATGCTCCAATTTGTTGTAACTTGGATATCTGAAGTCGTTGATATTCGAAATACTTTGCCACCATTCTCGCAAAGTACCGGTGAATCTGAAGTGAATTCGCACAAAATATCCGCGAGGATGATTGGTGCGGTCATTTGTAAATCAATCCATGCACCGAACTCATGAAGTCTATCTCTCATTTATTAGGAGGTAGATCATCAAAAGTAAACCAAGGTCTGAAGTAGGCTTGGTAGAAGGTGTCGCCATACCGGTGTTTCTTGAGGTGCGGGTTCAGTCGACTTGATCGGTTCTCGAGGATTCACTTCCGATTATGGGTTCGAGATCTTCAAGATGATGAGGCATTGTCATCGAACATTGGATAGTTCTGAGAGATCAGCTAAGTTTCCATCGCTTGTATCTCCATCAACCGATTCATCATATATGGCCTCTGTAGAGTATTACGAAGGATCGGATGATCGATCGAGATGAGATCTAGCAGATTAGGTTCGGATCCGATGTATACTCGGTGGTGTGCGTAAGGTTCATCATCGCTTGTCCCATCAAGGAATAGAAGTCGTCTTGATTCTTCGAAGATGTAGATGCATCTGCAAGAGATTCAGCGATGAAGAGTAGCGTGCGCACGGCAATTTAGCTTTATCCTTCCCATGTGAAGAAGTGGAAGGTTGAACTGGTGGAGGAGAATCAGATGGTGTACGAATCAGTGTACAGGCTTTCTCCACTCAGGTGAAGGTTCAAATGTTTGAGAAGAAGTTGCTTCTGGAACCTTATACTGTTCAGAAACTCGAGGTTTAAACTGTTGTTCAGATGAACTTTTCGTCTTATGACGTCTTGAACTTCCTTGAGTTGTCTGAGTCTGAGGATGAATGTACTGTCTAATCAAAGGATAATTAAATTTGAATACCTTTGAATAGTCAGCTTCCTCTGGATATCGTTGATATGCAGGAGAAGGATATGATGGTACGTAGAGTAGGAAACTCAAGAAGATGAGCCATATATCTGGTGAGATTGTGAAGCAAGCATGTCTGCTTCCATTTGTTGGACAGTCTTTTGCATCTCCTGAATCTTACGAACTTTTAAGTCGAAATCTGGCCCCATATATCGGGCAGAGATGTAGTGTCTGAGATCAGCATCCAATTGTTGGATCTGAGCTTTATAAGATCGGTACATCTTTTGTATCTGTTCCGAAACAGAATCGACTTTCTTATGAGTAGCCACATGCTGTTGACTGAGTCCATTCAGCTTGGAATCAATCCTTTTGAGAACTTTGTTTTGTGCTACTGCATTATGAGTTTGCCAATTGAGTACTTCATCATAGGATTTGAAGCAAGTGTTCCTTGAGATGTAACTCCTGTAGCTCTGATAAATGGGTTAGAGATAACCCTCTGAGAATCATCAGTACTCCTTGAAAGTGGAGGAAAGTTATCCTCTTCTGATCTGAGCATCATGCAAGGCTGAGGAGTAGGAGCAATAGAAGGAATTGCTGGCAAAATACTAGATCCACAAAATCTTTCATGAGATTTGTTTGACGACTGAGCATCTTTTGAATAGACTTTAGTGCCGTATGGTTCAAATTGTCTTGGCTGGTAGGATAAGACCATTATGATCGTCTGGATCTTGATCATCCCTAAATGGATGATACTTCTGAGAAGGCAAGCAACTGGATTTCTGCTTTGACTTCTTCTTTCTTCTCCGATATCTAGGATCATCGTCGTCATCTGTGTCTGACTCAGGATTGAGACAGATCTCACAGTCTGGTTCGCACATAGATGGGTCGACATCCCATACAAAATGTCCACGATGATGGCTTATGTAGACGGGATCTCCATTAGCATGGAAATAATGGATCGGAGGACCGTCTTCTCCTTCAGTGTGTGAAGACACTGGCTGGATCTGGATTCTAAGAGCCCCAGAAGATAGATCTGCTGTGTGTTCTACCAGATCTGTAGTACTTATGGGCTGGATCATCAGGATAGGACCTGATGTCGAAGGACCTGACGTGTCGTCGCTAGGTCTGGTGTAGATGGACTTGACTGAGCCATCTCTCAGAGTCTGCAGAATCGGAGGTGATACCGTATGAAATGAATGTCGGTGTGGTGCATGGAATACCTTTTGGTAGTTGGTAATCCATTCTGTAGGCATCAACTTCTCAAGCTCATGGGCAGGTAACTGCTTCGGTATTTGGAGGATAGTGGTCTGAGAATTTAGACCATCGTGACCATATCTGATGCATCCAAAGTAGCATTAGGAAAGTTGAGATCTAAGGCATGATTACGAAGACGATAGATCATCACGGTGATGTAACGTCGCCATGACGGTGACGGATCTTGATCTGCTCCGATGATCTGGATCGAACTTGTAGACGTTCGAGATAGAGTAGATCATCCAACCCGATGTTGAAATCGGTCTTGGTCGTAACGACACTTCCTTTGTCAAGTGTAGTCGAAGGTACCAATCATTGCATTTTGGTGCGTTGTATAGGCAAAGGTCCAAGAGAGATATCCCGGCGTTGGCGGGGATACCTTTTCTTCCATGTAAAGTCAGAACAAGGCGAATAGCTCCCACATGCAGATGCGTGTGAGACTGTTCTCTCCATAAGGATATGAATTCCTTAGGGATCTCCAGTTTAACATACTGTTCTGCTGTTGTAGATTTGAGACCACACTGTTCCAGTTTGGAACTTTGGATGATTTCCTTAACACGAGGACGGGTAGTAGAAAACACACTCCTAATATTTCTCGTCCAAGAACGGTCACGAGAATAGATACTGTAGGGACTGAGCAAAGGCAAAGAAGACTCACTAACACGATTTTCTACAGGTACATGAGTAATTTCAACAAGGTTTTCTATTTTTTGTGATAAAACACGCTTAACACCTCTAGGTAAAGAAGCTAAAGACAAACTAGAAGATAAATGAACTGGATCTGAAGAATCCATCACAAAATCTTATACAGCTCTCGTTCTTACTCCCTTATCTTTTTTCCTATCAATGGTGCCCCCCTCTGAGGAAAAGATTGCGAAAGATCAAGTTCCCAATAAACCACCAAAGTGATTTATGGTGTAAGAGTTCAAGAAACAAACTCTCTAAGAGGTACTAGCAAGTACTTGGAAACTCGGAAACAAAGAACCACTAAACAAAGTGGAACCTCAACCACAAAGGCTGGAAACACAACCACAAAGGTTGGAAGGGTAAATACCACTCGTAAAGATATCCAGTTATCGGAGTCTTACACCCCTCAACGCCTCTCCTTGGGCAACACAGGACTTACTGCTCACGCCTCTTAGGATACTCTACCTCACTCACACACTCTTACTCTTCATTCCCCGTTAATGCTTCTATCTCAAGGCAGCGGAAATTTAGAAGCTGACAGAATCTTTACCAGATTGTCATAAAGATGTTCTGATATACCAGATCCTTATAAAAGGCAAGTATAGAGCATACTAATCTTCTACAATCTCAACCCTCAAGGAATAAGCTCACCGAAAAGGAGATAAGGTTTCAGACAAGAAAGAGAACTATTTTTGTGAAGAAAAGTTCTTCATTTTCTTATATCATTCAAACTTCTAAGAAAGTATATATTACAAATGAAGATGAGGCTTGCTTAAATAAGCAAGGCGAAGGACTGAAATGTAAAACTAGGCTAGAAACAAAATGATTACAACTTTAACTAAAGCATACCTAACCTTATCAAAAGGAATCTACTTTAGAAAAAGTAAGCCTAATAATACAACAACTTTAGAAAAAGTCTAAAGTTCTACAGTACACACCGACTACTTTGACAAAAGTAAAGACAGACAGAATCTGCTTTCGGTGAAGTGACTTGTGGGACCTTTCTCATTATCATGTTTTATTTGTCTCAATACATTCTTGCCATGACTGCAGATTAGATGGTGAGTCAGGATCACTAGAATCGTCAGAAGAGCGTTTCCTCTTACTGAATTCTGCTTCATGGAATTTGAGCAGGAGAGTATCAATTTCAGAAGATGACATATATGGAGTTTCTTGAGGATCTTGAGCATCTTGAAAAAGATAGGTTTTGTGAGATGGACCTGCTTCGTCAGAAGCTATATGAGTAATGGCTTCTGGTTCTGTATCATATTCAGGACTATTAGGACCAGGCATATCAACTTCTGGTGCATAAGGTTCACCAGGCATAAATTCTCCAGGGAATGGTCCAATAGATGTGGTTAACACAGGTGTAGAGGAAAAATGATTAAGTTCTTTAAGAACTTCTTTTAATCCTTTTAAAACACCTTTCTTATATCGGGGCCAATATAAGGATGCATGCCAAAATTGAACCCGAGATTCTGTATAGAGATGACCACTTGCAGTTTCTCTGTAAGGTCGATGCACAATAAAAAAGCATTGTGTCTGTTGTCTCTTAGCAGATGAAGTTCGTAACTTGTGTTGATTGATGACAATAGAACACCGCTTGTTTCCATTGGTCTAATGGTTGAAACCATTCAAGGAATGTCCATAATAATGAACGGCATTATTAGGATTACGAGAGATCTTGTCTGATTTAGTGGAACATTTGAAAAGGAACAAGCATACAAGGCGGATAAAGCCCAAAGATACCAAAGATGATGTTCAGAAATGGACTCTTGGAGAAGAGTAACATTGAGGTAAGGTGCTTTGGAACTAAACATGTTGGGCAAGCCAGGAGAAGTGTTCTCTAATAAATAGAGATGAAGATAGTAAAACAAGCTTGTTCTAGCGATAATTGCTACTTCCGAAAGAGTAGTAGGTTTACGAGAAAGAGAAGGAAAATCTTTCTTTACCAGAGCAGAAGAAGGCAAACTAGCCATAAGAGTAAATAGGGAAGACAAACGAATCTTTTTGGTATTTTTCTGGGAAAGATTAGAAAACTCACTGATTGTACATGGCCGGAGAGTAGGAGAATACTTATAGGCTGAAAAAGTATCTGGAGGCCAAGGTGGATGTTGTAGAAGAAGTGAGAGAATAACACCTGTCTGCAAAGATAAATATTGTTCAGAAGACTTCAAGAAAGAAGCATATGAACCACTGCTTTTGAGATAAAGGACAGCTGTTGTTTGTTCTTTTCCCCACTCTGGTGGATTCTTACGCAAGAGCTTACTCAAGCAAGATGTATAGGTGGCCACATGTGGAATGAAATCTCGAATATAATTGACAATCCCGAGGAATTGTTGAATCTGTTTGACTGAGAGATTTTCATCTGGAAACTGTAGAAGTTCCTTAGCAATGTGTGGTCCTGGTTTAAAGAATCCATCCTTGAAATGCATCCCAAGAAATTCGATTTCTGTTGTACCAATAGTGCTCTTAGATCTTTGAAAGCATAATCCCATCTTGTTGGGTCACGTCCAAGAAGCTGTTGTAATAAGGCTGATGCTCCTCATGGGTCTTTGAGAACGATGAGAATATCATCAATGTAGATCAAGGCGTTGTAGAGGATAGGCTCATAAATCTTAGTAATGGACTTTTGAAGCGGTGAGGTGCAACCTTCAAACCAAAAGGCATGACACCATTGGTATTGAGCATTGGGAATGCGAAATGCGATCTTATATCGTTCTTACGGGTGAATACCCAATTGCCAAAATCATGCTTTCAAATCGAACTTTGAAAATATCATAGCTTCCTTAAGGAATAGTACCTGTGTACTGATCTTAGGCAAAGGAAACTTATCATCTTGCAGGAACGCATTCAGAGGCTTATAGTCTATCACTAGACGTTTCTTTCCACGCTTACATTACGAACGCTTGTTGACATAGAGAGCCGCAAGCCCAATCCGACTTTGTGGGCTCGCTCAATCAATCCTTGCTGCATCAAAACGGCACATTCATCAATTGCGAGCTTCATATCATCAGGATTCATTCCTGGATGTGTAGCCTTGGTAGGATTGATATCCTCATTCTTCTTGAAAGGTAGACTTATGAAAAAGTCTCTATTCTTCCATAGAGGATTTGGATGAGAAAACTGTGCATGAGACTCTGGACAGTAGCTCAACAGTTTATCTCTAAGTCCAGTGTAATGTGCGAGAACTGTGTTGGTTCAAACACATTTTTATCTCGTATACGGACTCATAAGGTTTGATACACGAGGCCTGTGGGTAGAATCTGTAGATGTCGGGCTTTACAGTAGACATCCATGCCAATGAGAATATCTGGGCCTGGTAGATTGCTTCCAAGAACTTTGGTCCATACTGTACACTGAGGAAAGAAGCGGATGCCAATTCTGCTTCTTGTCTTTAACCCAATTTGAAGGTATTGCCATCACCGCCATGAAATGTTCATCATGTGTTCTCCATGCTTGAGATGGTAATATCTTTGGGTTTCATGATCGTGCGTGTAGATCCCGTATCCATAAATCCAATGGCTTTGATAGGCCGATCATATTTGTCTTGCAAAAAGATCTGGATGTTGACATATGGTCGTTGTATTGGAGTACGATCTACTTTCATACATGTCTGCTTCTTTGTTGGATCATGTGAGCAGTTCATCAATGCTAGAGTCGGATGATGATGAATCGTCGTCATTGTAGAAATGCGAAACAAAGAAAGCGAGTTTCATTGTCCTCACTGACTGTTCTTCTAACAGATCTTCTATGTGACTGTGAGGATGTATAGGCAAAAGTGTATCAAGCTTCTCCAGGAATTTGGCATCTTTCCTGGTTGCCTTAGGACATGAGTTGGCTAAGTGCTCTTTGCTTCCACAAACAAAGCATCGGGGTTTATTCCGATGAGATGATTTCTTGAAGAACCTCATACGTCTGACTTTAGAGCTTCTGTTCTTCATTTTAGAGTTCTGCTTCCATGGCTTCTTGCCATCTTTCTTGTGGAAGTGCTTCTTATGTCGCTTTTCATAAAAGACTTGAGAAGAATGAGCTTTCTTGCTGCTATGACATTTGCAAGTCTTCTCTGATTTGCACTTAATCTGGAGATGTGGTTGTTTACAAGCTTTCTTCAGAACTGGACCTCCTTTTAGGATATTCTTGACAAGCATGTGTTGGTCACACAGTTTATCAAGAGAAGCTATTGCAGTCGGTAAATTTCTCCAAGAGAAATTGTAGCCATTTCTCTGTGTAGAGTAGCTATAGTCCGTTGAAGTTCTGGTTGTATTTCATCTGGAAGGGATGAGATAAATGTGTAACGAAGATTAACATCGTTCCATCCATTCAGAAGATAATACCTATCCGTCATGCGTTTGTAATGCTTTGCAAGATCACGCTTATCAAGAGACAAAGATTTCATCTTGAAATATTCTGACGAATTTGCTTGTCAATCAACTGGAAGTCACCAATAAATTCTTTATGTAACACACCAAGTAGTGCTCCAGCTGTTGTAACTTGGATATACTGAAGTCGTTGATATTCAGAAATACTTTGCCACCATTCTCGCAAAGTACCAAAGAATCTGAAGTGAATTGCATAAAAATATCCGTGAGGATGATTAGATCCGGTCATTTGTAAATCAATCCATGTATCAACTCATGAAGTCTATCTCTCCATTTATTAGGAGGTAGATCATCAAAAGTAAACCAAGGTCCTGAAGTAGGCTTGGTAGAAGGTCAGTCACCGCCATAGCTGGTGTTTCTTGAGGTGCAGGTTCAGGTCTGACTTGATCAGTTCCTGAGGATTCAGCTTCACTGATTATGGGTTCAGTATCTTCAGTATGATGAGGCATTGTCATCAGAACATTGGATAGTTCTGAGAGATCAGCTAAGTTTCCATCAGTTGTATCTCCATCAACTGATTCATCATATATGGCCTCTGTAGAGTATTCTGAAGGATCAGATGATCGATCTGAGATGAGATCTAGCAGATTAGGTTCTGGATCCGATGTATACTCTGGTGGTGTTGCAGAAGGTTCATCATCAGTTGTCCCATCAAGGGAATAGAAGTCGTCTTCTGATTCATCAGAAGATGTAGATGCATCTGCAAGAGATTCAGCAGTAAGAGTAGCAACGTACTCTGGCAATTTAGCTTTATCCTTCCCATGTGAAGAAGTGGAAGGTTGAACTGGTGGAGGAGAATCAGATGGTGTACGAATCTGTACAGGCTTTCTCCACTCAGGTGAAGGTTCAAATGTTTGAGAAGAAGTTGCTTCTGGAACCTTATATTGTTCAGAAACTCGAGGTTTAAACTGTTGTTCAGATGAACTTTTCGTCTTATGACGTCTTGAACTTCCTTGAGTTGTCTGAGTCTGAGGATGAATGTACTGTCTAATCAAAGGATAATTAAATTTGAATACCTTTGAATAGTCAGCTTCCTCTGGATATCGTTGATATGCAGGAGAAGGATATGATGGCTGTAGAGTAGGAAACTCTGAAGAAGATGAGCCATATATCTGGTGAGATTGTGAAGCAAGCATGTCTGCTTCCATTTGTTGGACAGTCTTTTGCATCTCCTGAATCTTACGAACTTTTAAGTCGAAATCTGGCCCCATATATCGGGCAGAGATGTAGTGTCTGAGATCAGCATCCAATTGTTGGATCTGAGCTTTATAAGATTGGTACATCTTTTGTATCTGTTCCGAAACAGAGTCGACTTTCTTATGAGTAGCCACATGCTGTTGACTGAGTCCATCCAGCTTGGAATCAATCCTTTTGAGAACTTTGTTTTGTGCTACTGCATTATGAGTTTGCCAGTTGAGTACTTCATCTGTAGGATTTGTAGCAAGTGTTCCTTGAGATGTAACTCCTGTAGCTCTGATAAATGGGTTAGAGATAACCCTCTGAGAATCATCAGTACTCCTTGAAAGTGGAGGAAAGTTATCCTCTTCTGATCTGAGCATCATGCAAGACTGAGGAGTAGGAGCAATAGAAGGAATTGCTGGCAAAATACTAGATCCACAAAATCTTTCAGTAGATTTGTTTGACGACCTGAGCATCTTTTGAATAGACTTTGGTCTGTATGGTTCAAATTGTCTTGGCCGGTAGGATAAGACCATTATGATCGTCGGATCTTGATCATCCCTAAATGGATGATACTTACGAGAAGGCAAGCAACTGGATTTACGCTTTGACTTCTTCTTTCTTCTCCGATATCTAGGATCATCGCCGCGTCATCGTATCGACTCGAGATTGAGACGGATCTCACGATCTGTTTCGCACATAGATGGGTCGACATCCCATACAAAATGTCCACGATGATGGCTTATGTAGACGGGATCTCCATTAGCATGGAAATAATGGATCGGAGGACCGTCTTCTCCTTCAGTGTGTGAAGACACTGGCTGGATCTGGATTCTAAGAGCCCCAAAAGATAGATCTGCTGTGTGTTCTACCAGATCTGTAGTACTTATGGGCTGGATCATCAGGATAGGACCTGATGTCGAAGGACCTGACGTGTCGTCGCTAGGTCTGGTGTAGATGGACTTGACTGAGCCATCTCTCAGAGTCTGCAGAATCGGAGGTGATACCGTATGAAATGAATGTCGGTGTGGTGCATGGAATACCTTTTGGTAGTTGGTAATCCATTCTGTAGGCATCAACTTTTCAAGCTCATGGGCAGGTAACTGCTTCGGTATTTGAAGGATAGTTGTCTGAGAATTTAGACCATCAGCAACCATATCTGATTGCATCCAAGTAGCATTAGGAAAGTTGAGATCTAAGGCATGATTACGAAGGCGATAGATCATCTGGTGATGTAACGTCGCCATGACAATGACGGATCTTGATCCGCTCTCGGTGATCCGGATCTCGAACTTGTAGACGTTCGGATAGAGTAGGATCATCCAACCCGATGTTGAAATCGGTCTTGGTGGTCGAAACGACACTTCCTTTGTCAAGTGTAGTCGACAAGGTACCAATCATTGCATTTTGAGTACGTTGTATAGGCGGTCCAAGAGAGATATCTGGCGTTGGCGGGGATACCTTTTCTTCCATGTAAAGTCGAACAAGGCGAATAGCTCCCACATGCAGATCGTGTGAGACCGTTCTCTCCATAAGGATATGAATTCCTTAGGGATCTCGGTTTAACATCTTGCTACTGCTTTGTAGATCTGAGACCACCTTTATTCGATTTGGAACTTTGGATGATTTCCTTAACACGAGGACGGGTAGTAGAAAACACACTCCTAATATTTCTCGTCCAAGAACGGTCACGAGAATAGATACTGTAGGGACTGAGTAAAGGCAAAGAAGACTCACTAACACGGTTTTCTACAGGTACATGAGTAATTTCTACAAGATTTTCTATTTTTTGTGATAAAACACGCTTAACACCTCTAGGTAAAGAAGCTAAAGACAAACTAGAAGATAAATGAACTGGATCTGAAGAATCCATCACAAAATCTTATACAGCTCTCGTTCTTACTCCCTTATCTTTTTTCCTATCAATGGTCAGAAAGATGAAGTCCATATAGAGCTATTTCGTTTTGTTATGTAATGCCACAAAAAGTTGTAGTAATTTCTACATTGTACTAATTTGGACATGTCCATAGAGTGAGACTTATCATTGTATTCATTACGTGACACCACAAAAGTTAGGTAGTTGGTACGTGTGGTACTGAAAAATGCATGCCGTGGCACTCACGGTAACCATAATCTCTCTTTTATAAATAAATCACTTATTCCTGTCTGATCAACGCAAGAGTCATTTAGGCCCTATTTGACAATCAACTGATAGTTGATAGCTGATAGCTGATAGCTGATTCTATTCTATCATTTTGTTAATGATAATGATTATATCATTTTGGTTTGACCAAATGGATTGCATTAATTTGTTTGTTAAAGATGTTTGGTAAAATTAGTTGTTTAGTATTAGTGCTTTAAGTGTAAAATGACTTATAAGGACATGACTTTAAAAATTATAAGAATATAAATATTATATATTTTAATATGTCAATGAATATTCTTATAAGAATTTAGAATTTAGATATTTAATTCTACAAAATTAAATTTATAACTCTAATAAAATATAGAATATAATAATAATAATAATAATAATGATGATGATGATGATGATGATAATGACGATGGCGACAACAACAATAATAATAATAATAGTAATGGTAATAATAATAATAATAATAATAATAATAATAATAATAATAATAATAATAATAATCCAATGTTAAATTTTCTATTAATATGAATGATATAGTGAGCTACATTATATTAGTATTTTCATATAATATGTATTAATTTTATTATTTAATAAATTAAAATGACTTATAAAGATATTATTTAAAAAATATAAGGTCACAATTAAATATTTAATTTTACAAAATTAAAATTTTGACAATAATAAAATAGAACAAAATTAAATTTTACAAAAATTTATAAATATTTATAACCTATTATTACATAAAGGGTATATTAGACATTTAATGCTTAAAATGTTAGTTGATTGATGAAAACGCTCCTACATAGGAGCGTTTCCATCAATAGCTGCTTCTGTTAAATAAGCTGGTGAAAAAGCCATTCACCAAACATCTTTCATGGAATCATGGCTGTTTGAAAAGTCAAACAGCTCATGAGAACCAATCAGCTAAAAATTTAGCTGATTGGTGGTTCACCAAACGGAGCCTTAAGTTATTCCATAAAGTATTATTTATTATATTCAATTTTGTAGATTTTTATTTATTAGACTTGGCCAGCCTAATTTTATTTATCAGATTTTGTTAATTTAATTCTATTTATTAGACTTTGTGAATCTCTGACCAAAAAAAAAAGACTTTGTGAATCTAACTTCAACGCTGATGGGAGAAGAACAAGGTTTTAAATTTCGTTCCGTATCGACCGATATTAGGAGAACAGAAGGAAAAAGAGGTGCTTATGTATCAAGTATAAATATCAGTCGGTATTAATAGAACAAAACGATACTGGAAAATTTGAAAAATATAAAAACTTATTAGTAAAATTTTCAAAATATTTTTAGAAATTCTCCCCTCCCCATCTTTCTTTTTTTCAAAGTTTTTTTTTGTAGTTATTTAGTTCAACCTTTATTGTGATTTTTTAATTGGAGTATTTTTAAGTAAAAGTGATAATGAGTTGGATCATACTAATCATGACCTAAAATTTTATATTCAAATTTGGAATCGGTTGAGAGCTCAACTAAAATTGAGCTTATCAATTTAAGTCTAAATTTAATTGGACTTAGATAGCCCAAAACATGATTGTTTGTTTAATTTAAATTAAATTCGTTAATTTAAAATCCGACTAATCGACCAAGTTTTATCATTTTTAACTTTAACCGACCAATTAAATAAATATTCTCTATATGTCACACACATTAAATTCAACCACTATGTGGAAAAAACAAATGCCGTAAGCAGAAGTGTCTATAAGATAATAATAGCTACCACTTATTAGAAAAACAAAGCATTTCTTAACCAAGAAAAGCACTTTTTCAAATTACTCGTCATTATCTTAACTAAATTAGTAGTTTTAGTACACATCTGTTACAATCATTTGGTTCACTCTCAAACTCAAGTTTAGAAACTTGCCTTTTGTTCATTAAAACACGAAAATATGGGAATGACAATTTTGGTCCCGCTCAATCCGATTCGATATAACCCGATTCATGATCAAAGGCTCAGGCTTTTTAGACCCATCAAGGCTCCCTACTGGCTCCTAGGCCCGATAAATAACGTAAAAAATGATGTTGTTTTGTCGAAAAAAACGTCATTTTGAAAATATTTTTCAAAAAATAATAAACTTTTGTGTCGAGATTGTGTTGGGCCTGGCTTATGCTCGAGTCGAACAATTTCAATCCTGAGCTGGAAGGACTGTCGAATCAGAAAATTGGGTATTTAAACCTTAATGTTTTGGCTTCGATACTATAAAGATGAAGTGCAGAAGATGAGAAAAGACTTGCACACTTTTGCATTAATATGTGAACTATTTATATGATACAGAGTGAAGATCAAATCTTCATGGATAAGGGATTGATGCAATCAAATTTAAATTACAAAAAAAGATTATACAATTTGAATAGAAAATATCTACAAGTAGATAAGATTAAGGAGCATATTACAGATCTTCCTTAATATCATTGTCATACCTACAAACACAAAAAAAACATAGTGCCCTAAGTTATCAATATATAGCTACTAATAAGTTAAGTCAGGCTCGAGCCCGAACTGTTGTTGGAGGCAGATTTCGAGGATTGGTTGGTCCCAAGATGGCAAACCTGAGCTTAAGCTTTATTGGACCTAAAGTAGCTGACCCAAACTTTTTTAAAAAATTAAAATATAAAAAATAAGATTATTTTATTTATATATATCGAGCCTCAAGACGAATTGGTCTAGGCAATTAAAAGTTTGATCAATCTGGGCCTATGTAAGGTGAGGCCAGAACTCAATCATTATCTCTATATAAGACAACAATGCAATCTGACCAACTCGTGACAACAAGCAATCGTCATGCGAATTGGGATGAGTCGCGTGACGTGTCAGGCACAAAGAATCTCATTTTCGTCAAGGGAAAGGACGCTAAACCCGATTTTGTTATTCTTACTTATTTATTTATTTTTCTAACTGGAATCAATCGGTGGTCTTGGAATGAATGTATTTATCTTTAGATTTCATGAATATAAAAACTAATGTTTAACATATTTCAGTCATTCTTTGTACAGTGCAGGCGTCTAATATAATATTTCAGAATATCATACAAAAAGTCAAGAAAAAAAGGCCAGACGTTCCAAATAAGACCTTCCTTGAAAGTTATGCAGAGTATATTTGATTAATGCTCCACTTGTAAAAAATGTAGCAAACACATTTATTTAATGTTCCACTTGTATATAAGTTTTGCATAGTACATTTGTTTAATGTTCCACTTGTATAACTCCAGCCGTTGCCGATTCCAACCCATATATGGTTTGAAATTTCTGCTGATTTCATTGAAGGGCTTCCATCTTCAAAGGGGCATACAGTAATACTAGTAGTAGTTGACAGGTTATCTAAATATTGTCCATAAAACAATGTTATTGCTAATGTGTTTGTTGAAGAGATTATTGTCCGCCTACATGGAATTCCGAAAGCTGTCACTAGTGATAGGGACAAAATATTTACTAGCACCTTCTGGGATCAGTTATTCAAGTTGCAGGGAATTGAAATCAACAAGAGTTCTAGTTACCATCTACATACGGACGGACAGACTGAAGTTATTAATCGCATTCTAGAGCAATACTTAAGGTGCTTCACGAGTGAACAACAAAAAAAATCGGTGGACTGGCTTCTGTGGGCTGAGCTTAGTTACAACACAAGTCTACATTCGGCCAACAAATTTACACCCTTTGAGATTGCCTATGGTAGACCTCCCCCCACCATCATTCCCTATATACCAGGCACAACCAAAGTAACAGTAGTGGATGGATTTCTAAAGCAAAAGGAGGGGGTTTTGCTAGACCTGAAACGCAATTTGAGACTGGCCCAAGAGCGAATGAAGACTTAAGCAGACAAAAGGAGAAGAGAGGTACAGTTTTCGGTTGGAGATTTTGTGTATCTTAAGCTCCAACCTTACAGGAAAAGCTTAGTGGCATTTTGAAGTTCTTTAAAGCTATCAGCCCGATTCTATGGACCGTATGAGATTCTGGAAAAGATTGGCCCTGTCGTGTACCGATTACATTTGCCACCCGTTACTTAAATACACGACATTTTTCACGTTAGTCTCCTCCGCAAATATCTTGATACACTGCCTGCACCTCTACCAAATCTTCCTACCATTGTTAATGACTCCCCACCTCTTCTTACCCCGACCAAAATTTTGGACAAAAGGGTGATTCAAAAGGGTCGATACAGGCCATTTACCGAAGTTCTAGTTCACTGGGAAGGTGCTTCTGAGTCCGATGTCACATGAGAAAATTTACATCATCTGTCTCGCACATATCTGGAGTTTGTCCTTAAGGAAAAGGACAATTCGAAAGGGGTGGATTTTTATGAATGGTACACTAGGGACACATCTTCGGTGGATTATGGGTTGCATACTTTCATGGTTTGCATGGTCTGAGATCATGGAGAATGATTATGGAGGGAGGATGTGTCTACCAGTACTAGCTTTGAACGAGTCCATTGAATCCATGATAAGTAGTGGTCGCATTATTTTAGGATTGTTGTTTTCCATTCTAGTTGTAATGTGGGTAATCCACGATTTGCATTTGTTTTCTTTCCAAGTTCGTAGCAAGTGAGGAGATTTCACTATATGTTTTGCCTATAAATTAGTCAGTATACTGGAAATAAAGGGGGACAAGTTTAACACAATTATCTTCTTTTGTATTTCTTCCTTCTTCTAATATTTCTATAAAAAATTCTCTTCATCATCGAAGGAGGCGGATGCTGACGACGATGAGTCCTCCTTCTCCTTCTCGACTACAGCATAAAAGTGCTTCTTGCAGTACTCTATGACCCTAGCGAGGATCACTCCGGTGAAGTTGGGCAAAAGGATCTCGCTATTAGCGCACCAGTCCTCGATCATGTGCTTGATCATCTGCGACACCATAGCAACTGACTGCTCGATCTCGAAGGTCTCTCCATCCCAAGACTTGAGGATGATTTTCTTGGAGTTCAACATCGTGTCTCCGATTAGAAATCAAACGCTTTATCATTTAAAATGTTGCGTGATTATGACGGGTCATCTTATAAAGGGGTTGAGTAGGTAACAAGCTGTTGTAGTGGCGGTTAGATTGTTGGGTAATAAACCATTAAGAGATGACAAAAATGAATACTAAAGGAGCTTTTGTACTTATAAAGCAGACATTGAAAAAGATATTGAGGAAGAGACCTCACCAGTTATTTGAGAAGACGCGAAATTGGAGGAATGTCACAAAGAAGAAACCAATTTTTGGTGGGAAGAACACAGAGAAAGAAAACGCGCGAGAAGATCAAAATGTTTTAATTAAACAAAAGGCAAACGCCTTTTCCAACGTTTTATTAAATAAAATGTCACGGTTTTTATTTCATGACATTTTATTGATAAAACGTGGCAAAAAGTGTTACAAATCCGTGATGTTTTATAAAATGTCGCGAAAAATTCAAACTTTTCATGACATTTTTTAAATGTCACGAAAAATTTTCACAATCCACGACGTTTTATCAATAAAACGTCGTGGATTGTCTTATTTTCTTGTAATGATTTTAATAATTTGGATATGTCCATAGAGTAAGACTTATCATTACACTCCTTACGTGGCACCACAAAAGTTTAGTAGCTGAAGTGGAATTCACGGTTACAATCAATAATTAAAAAAAATTAAATTGACTAATTTAATTTAATTACAAAAATTCTAAATTGAATTAATTTATTTTAAATAATTATATGATTAATTTCATAAATTATAATAAATTGGTTGAATTTATTTAACAATATCTTTATTTAATCAAATTTCAATTTCTTCTATGAATAAACATAATTTTCTTTTTAATTATATTTTAAATAATTCAATTTTATTTAATCTTCATAATATATCAATTTTATAACAATTTAATAGCAATAAAATCTTTAAATGTTAAACCAATTATTAGCTACAACACTCCAAGAAAATTTTGCTCTAACCATATTAATATGATCTTTAGAAGTAGTTCACAAGTAGTGCGATGGAGTTTTCTAATAATACGATGTTACACTTGTTGGTTATACTCTATTGGAAACTGGTATAACAAAATCATCAGAATGTAAAACTGTTGATAATTGGATATTGCCTCAGTTACATGATAAATATATTACAATTGAAAATGGTAAAAGTTTTTTTTTCCATGGAGAAAACAACAATAAACTACTCTTCGTATGTGTAGGGTGATAGAATTTTATCATAATTGTGGACTAGCATAATTGAAATTATTTTGTACAAATCCCGATTAATTAGATATCAATGGTAATTCTCTCTTTAACGTATCATTGGGCCTGTGTTCATGGGTCTGCTATGATGGGTAAGCTTGACCCATGTATTATAAAGCACAGGAGGCCCTATTGCTAGCCAACCTTTAAAATACAGTTGTCCCATTGAAACTGTATGCGTTTTTGCTGATTAAGGATTCGGAATAGCAGTAGTAAATCCTCTGCGTTTCTGTCGCTTTTGCTTCACTTCACAAAAAACAACAATAGATTCAATGTTTCCCCAATTTCCAGGTATTTATCAATCCAATTATTGAATATAATATGTTACAATTTTAGGGTTAATTACTTGTGTTGATTAATTACTACATTAATCTAGAATTTCGTGTCTAATTTTCTTTCAATTGGTATCAGAGTTCATTAACCCTAATTGTGACTGCTATTATGGTGTAATTTTTCGGGATATTATTTCATGGAATTTGGGTTTTTCGATTTTTTGCTAATTGTGTTTTGTGAAATCCGTTTAGCTGATGTCAATTGGTTTCGGTTTGGTGTACAAGAATGCGGTAGGTTTATTAAAATTTTGTTGTCGTTTAAAACCTCAAGAACTCAAAAGCACCGAACCCATTAACGTTCCTTTCGATTTTTTCGATTCTCTTAAGTAGCTTTTTTTGTAAAATTCATAGAGGGGTTTGATAGATCTATGAATTCTGAATCTAATGACGCAAATTTCGTTGAAAACGGATCAAAAATGAAGGAGTTATAGACGTTTTCGTGAGCCTTGACGACGACGGATATCGACCAAATGGCGAGGAAGATGAAGCTTGACCATTTGGCCTATCACGCCAAGACTTGGTGGCGCGTGTGGGAGCGTGTGACTTCCTCCGGTGGCCTTTTTTTCCCAAATTTTTTCCTGCTTGCTCCACTTGCCCAATACTATTTTATGGTATTTTTCCTAACATTTTTTGAATGCTGGAATATTTATTATTATTTTTCCCAAATTTTAAAATTAATAAAAATATGTTACTCTCCGAATTTTTCCTTGAAAATTTTTGTACTTATTTATAATATTATTTGGGCTTATGGGGTATTGTGTACTCTCAGAGTTATATAGTTGTGCACCATAGTTAAATTTTGATGTCGTTTATGCATATAATGTTACATTATATGATTACTATGGTTAATTTTGTAATTGTGGTGCCAATTGAACCTATGGGAACAATCTTGGGGAATGTTATTGGACTATTGTCATTCATTTTGTGTAATCATGACCTCGCCTATCGTGAGACCAATTATTACAAATTACTGTTGTGATGTTGTTAGTGGGCATACATTAGACTGTAACATCCCGTTAATGCGAGCTAGGGTATTTTGGTATTATGGGTTAGACTGATAGACTGCACTGCATTCACTGATTGAATATGTTATTGGCCTCTAATTATAGAGGAATTGATTTCTTACATATGCATTTATTTATAGTACATGCATTCATGATTTTCCGCATTTCAATTGTGACTAGGCGATTGGATTGTGAATCATTGGACTGATCAATTGTGTTTAATTGAGGAATTCAGAGTTGTTGGGTTCAAGTGACTGATTTAGAATAGTTTATGAGTGACTGGTAATTTATAGTGGCTTATAGGAAATTTCCGAGAAATTCGAGAGATAATACCCGGACCTGAAATTTTAGAGTGACAGATTAATTGACTGTATAGTATTGGAAGAATGGTCTGAGGGCAATGGAAAAAAATTAAATTAGAATTGTTACTGATAGAAAATAATTATGTTGAGTCATTGAAATTTAGAGACTGGAATTTGAACTGATATAGAGACCCAGGTTTATAAATAGTTAGGGTTTAGCAATTTTGGGGAAAAATAGATTAAGGCATTTGCGAGTTCTCCTCTTCCCCTCTACGGCATTCTTGATTCCCTCCCATTGGTGAGCATTTCTTGATTTTCTTTTATGGGTTCTCTTCATTGATGTTAGTCTAACATGTTATAATGGTTGTTAAAGGTTGGAAGGTTTGATATTGGTAGATCGGAGGATTTGAAGGATTTCTAGAGTTTATGGCGATCTTGAGAGATTTGTGGATTTGAGCTTTGATTGGTAAGTTTTAATGAATTTAATGTTATTATTAATGGTTTCTACTGTATTTATGGTATTTATTATGTGTGATTGGGTAGTGGGAGTGTTTATGGATGAGTTTTTGTTTTGGTGTTGCCGTGGGTGTGAAAAGGGTCGAAGAGTGGATTGGTAGAAGTTTTGATGATTGTATATGTTAAGGTTTCCGATGATGAAATTGCTTGATCTATGTGTATTGAATTGTTTGAGAGTTGTTGAAAGAGGAAAGATTGGAATTGGAGAGTTATAGAGTCGGAAATATGAGAATACTGGACTGGTGTGTTTAAAAGATGTGTTAGGGAAGAAGGAGAGCTGTATGTGTAGATTGGATTTAGATTGGAGACTACGCGGCTTTGAGTAGCTCGGCATGCGGACGAGCAGAGTGTAGCTCGGTATGCGGACCAGCTGCGTATCGATCGGTCATGCGAGCGATCGATCGATCCATCACAGATCGATCGGTCATCGAGCGATCGACCGACCAATCTTGGGATCGATCGGTCATCGACCGACCGACCAACTAACGTATCGATTGGTCATCTGGGGCGACCGAGCGACGAAGCAGTGTGTAGCTCGGCCATGCAGGCGAGCTGTGGACGAGCGATCCTGCGTAGCTCGTCGGGCGAGCGAGCGGTTCAGCAAGCGGGCTAGGGCTCACGCCCAGGTCGACCTACGGGCATGCGGTTGAGCACCCAGACGCAAAAATGGACGCGATGCCACTTGGTTTTTCTGTTCCTTGTTGACCTCCGCCCTGGTGTCCGAAGAGGTGTGTTTGAGAATTATTATGGGAGTTAGAATTGAATTAAATGGTATTGAATTATAGTGATTAAGGTCGGTCATGGTACCTAGTGTGACCTAAGTGTCAAATTGGGACAATTGGAGTTTTAATTGGAAATTGCAATAGAGGTTTCGACCGAATGAATAGGAATTGGTGATAGAGAGTATGAATTGAGGAAAATTGACTGAATTTTAGGATTGGATCAATTACTGTCGATCAATTGAATAAAGAGGCAGAATTGGGCTTAAGAGTTCAAGATTGGGTTTTAGCACCGGAAAATTGTGAACATGCATAGTACGTCATTTCACTGAGACATATGCATTACTGTACTGTTAATTGAGCAATTAGTAATGGGACTATATTTTACTGTTATAGAGGCGTCGTTGGATCGTCGTTCTACGGACATTCTTGGAACTTCCGCGATAGCTTCGGAAGTTACAGGTGAGTAACCTAGTTGGTTTCTCAATCTCTTATGTGTTATGTGCTACGTATGTGAACTATCAGTGCTTTTGATTATGTGATTCGCATGAGATATATATTAGTGAGAATTGTGAACGCATGCTAGGCATGAATAAGAATCGATGGCACAATTGTGGTGGAGCACATTACGATCCGACCGAGCTATAAGCTCATTAAATGTGATAAGTGAAAAGGGATTAGTGTATACCCAGGGGGCTCTCCTATCCCTAGTGCGCGTGGGCTGTAGTGTATACCCAGAGGGCTCTCCTACTCTCGAAACGCGATTTCTGTGTAATGTGCCCAGAAATGGGATAACTCTGACGCCCAGTCACAACACTAATAATGAACTGGAAATCATCGTGCATACTGTCTGTGTTTATGCTATGAATGTGCTATGGACTAACTGCCAATGTGTGATTTTGATGTTGTGAATTTCTGAGTTATGATATGTGTTGCTTTGTACGCAATTTTGCGTAATGCATGAATTGGGTAAACCATCGATGATGGTTACTCATTGAGTTTCGCAAACTCACCCAAATTGCGACTATTTTTCAGGACAGCGGTAGTGTGATTCTAGCTCCGGATTTTGAGACTTTTCCTGCTGTGTGTGCCGGCGAGAGGAGCATGGCCCACAGGCAGGGTCGTTCCTATTATTTTATAGGCCCGGGGTGAAATAAAAAAAAGACCCCAATAAATCGACAATACACTTAAGTTTTCATAATTGTATAAAATATAAATGACTTAATTTATAAGTTTATATAATCAATTAAATATTAAATGATTACAAATACATAGAGAATCATGATTTATGAAAAATAATTTCTCTGTACATTTTTAATATAACACAGTTGGATTAGAAAAAAAACAAAAGCACTTATATGAAACTGGAAGAAGTAGCAGGCATAACCAAACTCCAATAGCTTTACAATATATTACAAAGATATATAAATGGTATTATACCGATAGAGAAAAATAAATAGTAAAATTTAATAAATAATATTAAAAATAGAAAACAAAGAGCAAATTTTAATGATAGAAACACACTAATTTCTAAAAATACAAAAATTAATATACTTAGGAAATAATCTAATATAATGTGCACGTTAATGACAAATTATAAATTAATTATAACATATTCAAATATTTAATAAGCTAAAAATATATTAAAATTAAAAACTTTATCTTTAAATTATAATTAGGACTCGAAGACATAATCGTAAAAAATTTTCTTTATTAATTTTAAGTTGGAGTACTTTAAATATATATATTGATGAAAATAAAAATTAGAAGGTAAAAATATACTTAAATATTTCAAAACTATTTATAAGTATGAAATGTTAACCACAAAGTCCTCAACTTTAACTGATAACATTAAATGATCTTTTAACTTATAACGTTAAACCAATCTTGGAACTTACCCTTCTACTAACTTTGAACTCTTTGAAACCTCTGCAATTAAACCAATCATTTAACTCCACGCTACTTTGAAAGATTGATAATGAATTAGTGGTATTGCTTTAACCTATGGGAATCAAAACATGAAAATGGGGCCCCTTCTGACAATGGGCCCTGGCAGTGCCTCCTGGCCCTTGCCAGGTAAAGCCTTCCACCGCCCACGTCGGTCACCGGGGGATCCTTTGGGATATTTTGGGGATGACCTAGATAGGAGCCATTACTGTTTATTTTGGACATATGCAGTTGTAAATTATGATCGGATACTGTACTTAGGATTTATGAATGCAATGAGAAGTACTCTTTGGTTTTAAAATTTAGTGATTGTGATCTTACTGCTTTGATTATATTGATGCCATGAGGTTTTATTAGAAGCGATTGTCTGGTAGTGCAACCTCATCGTAGGGTATGTATCGGTATGACCTATGGGCGTGTCGGTGTATACTCTACGGTAAGGTGGCGCCACATAGACGCTATGTTAATGATGCACTTATCCTATCGGTTTGTCTTTATCAATGTGGTTTCTAATGTTTTGTTTAATTCATTGAATTATGTCTTTAAAGTTTTCAATATCCTATCGATATTAGCTTTAGGGCATAGTTTAATGTTCTGGGTGATCTGTGTTGTAATTCGAGACCCTTAGGCAGGATTGCAATTACATGAGAACCTAGCTGTGTTGTTTGCCCAATTATGCTAGTTTTTGATACATTTGCTAAATCTCCCTGCTTTGTATCAATTTCCAGCTTTGAATTCTTTGATTAAGCTGAATGAGACCAATTATGAGGACTGGCTTGAATCTTTAAATCTTTTTTTGGCGGTTTCTAATGTTGATGTTGTTCTTACTGAGGATGAGCCTGCACAACCCACTGTTGAGTCTTCCGCTGCAGATAGAGCTAAATATGATAAATAGGTTCGTGCTAATAAGGTTTGTTTGATGACCATCAAGTACACAATGGAGAAGACCATTAAAGAGAGCATCATAGAAACTGATAATGCCAAAGATTATCTCAAGGCTGTTGGTGAAAAATTCCAGAAGTTTGATAAGACTGAAAAGTCTAATTACTTGTCTTTATTTTCTAAGACCAAGTATGATGGTGTGGGCGATGTTCGTAAGCATGTGTTTAATGGAAGATGCAACTTTTGTTATGAATATGGGCATAGACAGCGTGACTGTGTGAAGTTTCATAACTGGTTGACAAAGAAGAAAGGTATTCCTCAAATCTTTGTCTGTTTTGAATCAAATCTGGTTGATGTTCCTCCTAATTCATGGTGGTTAGACACTGGTGCAACTATTCATGTAACGAACTCATTGCAAGAGTTCAAAAGCAGGCGGAAACCACATAAAAGGGAGTTGATGGTGCAACTAGGAGATGGATCTAGTGTTAATGTTGAGCATATAGGAGTAGTTTCCTTGAAGTTGAGTAGTGGACATGATTTGCTTTTGAAAGATGTTGTTTATGTGCCTTCTATGAGAAGGAACTTGATTTCAGTTTCTGTTTTGCACAGTTGTGAATACAATTTCCATATAATCAATAATGTAATTGTTTTATACTATTATCCTACTGTTGTTGGTTATGCAATTATGCGTGATGGGTTGTTTATGTTGATTGCTAATTCTTCTCGTTTTGATCGACTGCATGATAATGTTAATGCTGTTGTTGGAAAGAAACGTGGGAGAGTTGCTAAAAAATCTTCTATGTTGTGGCATAAACGGTTAGGACATATCTCTAAGGAGAGAATGTGGAGGTTGATTAAGGAAACTATTTTGCATGATTTGGACTTCTCTGATTTTGACACTTGTGTTGATTGCTTAAAGGGGAAGTTTACAGCTAAAGTAAGAAAGGAGAAAATGATTAGGAAGGAGGAACCATTACAGATAATTCACACAGACATCTGTGGACCCATTACTCCTATTGCCATAGGAGGCTATAGGTACTTTATCACCTTCATTGACGATTTTTCGCGGTATAGATGGATTGAATTATTGCGTGAGAAATCTGAATCCTTGGATGCTTTTAAGTCACTCAAAAATATTGTTGAATTGCAACTTGGGAAGCAAATCAAATGTGTAAGATCTGATAGAGGTGGTGAGTATTTTGGTCGGTATGATGAAACTGGTAGAAACCCTGGCCCTTTTGCTAGATACTTGCAGGATTGTGGAATTGAGGCATAATATACTATGGCTGGCACTCCTCAACAAAATGGGATTGCAGAGAGGCGAAATCGTACTCTTATGGAGATGGTTAGGTGTATGCTTAGTCACTCCACCTTACTAGAGTTTTGTGGGAAGATGCTTTGAGGACTGCTGTTTATGTTCTGAATCATGTGCCTAGTAAGTCTGTACCGAAGACTCCTTTTGAGCTGATATCAGGAAAGAAGCCTAGTTTGAAGCATTTACGTGTTTGGGGTCAGAAAGTGAGGTGAGGATTTATAATCCTCAGTTGAAGAAACTTGATCCTAGAACTATTTCAGGTTACTTTATTGGTTATTTTACTGGCTCAAGAGGTTCAAGATTTTATTGTTCCAATCACACTACTAGAGTCATTGAATCAGATCGAGCTGTCTATTTTGAAGGGGACATGGAATATAATGAAAAGCATGAGTCTCGTGTTGTTGATTTTAGAGAGGATCGTGTTATTGTTCCTACACCTATTGTTTTTTATCCTGACGAGATTCAGACTCCTCTGATTCCTGATGATGTTGTTGATTCAGGAAATGATGTTGAAATTCCTCAACAAGTTGGCATTGATTCTGAAGTCCCAGATGTGGTTGCAGTTCCACCTAGGAGATCCGAAAGGATTCCTAAACCTACTGAGTCTTCTAAATTTCGAGACTATTATATTTACTTAGAGGATCATGAATTCAATTTAGTTGAAGACTCAGATCCTATTTCTTTCCAGGAAGTCGTTTCTTGTTCTCGTAGTTCACAATGGTTGGCAGCCATAGAAGATGAGTTGGCTTCTATGAGTATGAATGACATTTGGGATTTGGTGGAATTACCCAGTGGTTGTAAGACTGTTGGGTGTAAATGGGTCTTTAAGACTAAACGTGATGCTAGAGGTGAGATAGAAAGGTATAAAGCCAGACTTATTACAAAGGGATATAACCAGAGGGAAGGTATAGACTATAAAGAGACTTTTTCCCCGGTCTCTACTAAAGATTCATTACGTATTGTGATGACTTTAGTTGCTCATTTTGATTTGGATTCCATCAAATGGATGTGAAAACTGCTTTCCTGAATGGCGATTTGTGTGAAGATGTGTTCATGAATCAGCCTGCTGGTTTTGTTGAGAAAGGTAAGGAACATATGGTATGCAAATTGAGAAAATCCATTTATGGGCTGAAACAAGCCTCCAGACAATGGTATTTGAAGTTTGATCAAATTGTTTGCTCTCTTAGCTTCAAGGAAAATGTTGTTGATCAATGCATTTACTTGAAGAAGAGTGGGAGAAAATTCATTATTCTTGTCTTATATGTTGATGACATTCTTTTAGTCAGTAATGATGTGAATTTTCTTTTTGAGACTAAACAAATGTTGACAGCTCATTTTGATATGAAAGATCTTGGTGATGCTTCTTTTGTTCTGGGCATTGAAATTCATCGTGATAGATCTCGTGGTATTCTTGGTTTGTCTCAGAAAAGATATATAGAAAGGATTTTGAATAGATTCAACATGAAGGCTTGTAATCCTTGCAGTGCACCCATTCAAAAGGGTGACAAACTCTCGCATAGCCAGTGTCCTCAAAATGATAAAGATAAGTCAGAGATGGAAAAGGTCCCATATACTTCTGCTGTTGGCAGTCTTATGTATGCTCAAGTTTGTACACATCCTGATATTGCTTTTGTTGTTGGAGTACTTGGGAGATACTTGAATAACCCTGGTGTGGGTCATTGGCAAGCTGTTAAACGAGTTCTAAGGTACCTACAAGATACTAAAGATTACATGCTCACTTACAGGATGTCTGATCACCTTGAGGTGACAGGTTATTCTGATTCTGATTATGGTGACTACCCTGATGATTACAAATCCACATCAGGATATATCTTCATGCTTGCTGGAGGAGCTGTATCTTGGAAAAGTGTTAAACAAACACTTATAACAACTTCAACTATGGAGGCAGAGTATGTGGCTTGTTATGAAGCTACCCGACAGGCAATATGGTTGAGGAATTTCATTTCTGAGCTTCATCTTGTGGAGAGTGTTTCTAGACCTCTAACCATATATTGTGATAACTCTGCTGTGGTGGGCTTTTCTCAAATATACAAGAACTCCAAGCGTTCGAAGCATTTTGATACAAAGTATATGTTTGTTAGAGAGAAAGTTAAGGAGTTTCAGACTCATATAGAGCATATATGTAACACCCCACACCCGTAAGACCCGAACCCGATATCGTTGGTGATATCCGAGTCCGTGTCCCATGAGAGTGGCGTACTACATCAGTCGATTTAAAATTCAGTATACATTTTCAACACATGTCCGAGAGAGCAATGAGAGGGTGCACTAATGTTGCTTTTAAATGGCAAAATTTGATTGGTTTCAAATTCAAAGAAAAGTCAAATTATACTTATTTAATCCAGATCCAAAATTCTACTCCAATTACTCCCAATGATCCTACTTTCAGTCCCAAAATAATATACCCAATAATACAGTATCATTGGGTAGGAACTTTCGCTACCAAAAATCAACCGGTTTGTCACTTGGCGATTTTATCCATCAGGACTTTCCGGAATTTCCCAATTTATTTTTCGAGAATTAATGAAATTCCTAAAATTATAAAACAGGTAACAAGCACTCCAAATAAATTTTCAATCACAAAATCACCTTTTCTACTCCAAAACAAGTTTAGGCTACCACCGCGATTTTGTTGGTCAGGAACTTTTTCCGAAAATTCCAGAAAAATTCCTAAAAATCCCTTAAAATGTAAAACCATTTATGGTGCAGTCCAATCAATTTTTCAAACTCAATTATCCCATTAATTCTAATAAAATTGCTTTAGGCCTAATTACCGGGAATGTCATGAATGCATTTACCGTAATTTCATATACACAATTGATACTGTGTATCAATCCTATTATGCATGAACAGTTCTAAATATTCCCTATTAGTCCCATCCTATGCCAAGTTTACTATTTTACCCTTCCAGGAGGGGGTGGGATGTTACAATATACCCACCGATCTTATGGTGGCAGATCCTCTAACCAAAGGCTTGACTGTTAAGGCTTTTGTGAATCATGTAACCCGTATGGGTCTATTTAGATCTTTTGATGCCTTGGATTAGTTGGAGTCTGTCTTTTATGTTATTTTGATAGCAACATTGTATTTAACTATTTTGTTATTCATTATAAAGACTTTTGCATATAATTGTTGCTATTATTGTTGTTGCCATATACTTTGTTGAGATACTACGCAGATATATTTAAATGTTTGTATATATATTGCATTTTGTACCAAGTCTCATCTTGTTGTTCTGAGATATTTTGTTAAATCTCAATTGGCATCTTGAGTGGATGCTTAGGACATTTTGTTTGGAATTGCACAAACGGATTACCATTTTGTGTGCATTTCCTTATGACACATTTTGTTTAGGTCATCGAGGTATGGATATCTTGCATATATGTTATCAGTACTCCTATCGGGTCTGATTTCTATATTGTTGAGGTACTTGTAACCTCATTTTGGACTTATGATTGAGAGATTGTTGACTCTACTTTGACATCTTATTGTGGCCACATATTGTTATATTAATCTGGGATTTGTTTATGTTGTTTAATGATATTGGTTATGATGTCCAAGTGGGAGAATGATAGAATTTTATCATAATTGTGGACTAGTATAATTGAAATTATTTTGTACAAATCCCGATTAATTAGATGTCAATGGTAATTCTCTCTTTAACGTGTCATTGGGCCTGTGTTCATGGGCCTGCTATGATGGGTAAGCTTGGCTCATGTATTATAAAGCACAGGAGGCCCTACTGCTAGCCAACCTTTAAAATACAGTTGTCTCATTGAAATTGTATACGTTTTTGCTGATTAAGGATTCGGAATAGCAGTAGTAAATCCTTTGCGTCTCTGTCGCTTTCGCTTCACTTCACAGAAAACAACAATGGATTCAATGTTTCCTCAATTTCTAGGTATTTATCAATCCAATTATTGAATATAGTATGTTACAATTTTATGGTTAATTACTTGTGTTGATTAATTACTACATTAATCTAGAATTTCGTGTCTAATTTTCTTTCATAGGGATGGCATTTGGACCAAGTACGGTCGAGTCTGCTCCTCAAAGTCTGAAAAAAAAACAAGAATAAACTACCCTTAGTATGTGCAGGGATGGCATTTGCCCAAGTCCGGTCGAGTCTGCTCCTGCATGACTCAAAGTCAAAGGGCTAAGTTCAGGTTGACTGTACCTTATGTTGGAAGAATTAGACATGTTCCAGTATGCTTAAGCTCGATCAGGCACGACAATTATAAGTAAAATGATATTAGTTTTTCAAACATGGTATTGTTTTTTATTCTTAATTTTAAAAAAACTCGAACCAGGTTCCTAGGGTTCGATCAAGCCTCAGCCCTAGTCCCGATAGAAGCTCAATCCCTACCCAGACCGGTCCATTGCTGGCATCACGTACGTGCAATGAGTAAGTTCTACTTATATTCAATATAATTAATAATCTCTCTTTTATAAGTAAATCACTTGTCTCTCTGTTGATTAACAGCAAGAGTCGTTTAAGTTATTCTATAAAGTATTATTTATTATATTCAAATTTGTAGATTTTTATCTATCAGACTTTGTCAACTTAATTTTATTTATCTATTTTGTTAATTTAATTCTATTTATTAGACTTTGTGAACATAACTTCAACACTAATGGTAAGAGAAGAGCAAGGTCTTCAATTTCATTTCGTACTGATTGATACGAGGAGAATGTAATAAAATAGAGGTGCTTATGTACCAGATATAAATATCAATCGATATTAGTGTGTTTTGTCTAATATATCAATCGATATTAGTGTGTTTTGTCTAATATCGACCGGTATCGAAAATTTTGAAAAATATTAGAATTTATTAACAAAATTTTCAAACAAAATTTAAAAATTCTCCCTCTCCATCTTTTTTCCAAAAGTTTTTATTACTTATTTAATTCAATTTTATTATGACTTTTTAATTAAAGTATATTTAAGTAAAAGTGATAAGAAGTTGAATCGGATTAATCATAATTTAAATTTTATGTTCAAATTTAAAGTCGGTTGAAAGCGATAAATATCATTTGATTAATTTAAATTGAATTGGTTGATTTAAAATCCGACTAGTCGAGCAAGCAATGCAAACTGACCAGCCTGTGACAACAAGCAATCACCATGTGAATTGGGATGATTCGAATTACGTGTACGACACAAAGAATCTCATTGTCAACAGAGGAGAGAACGCCTATTCCGGTTTTGTTCTTCTTACTTATTTATTTATTTTTCTAACCTGAATCAGCCGGTGGTTTCGGAATGTATGTATGTTTAGATTTTATGAATATGAAAACTAATATTTAGCATATTTCATTCATTCTAGTGGGATACAGCTTCACAGCTAGTAGAAAAACGCAAGAATTCCGATATTAGTTTTGAGAAAAGCAAGAGTTTCATATTAATTATAATCATTATAAAGATCTTACTTAAATAGTTTAAATAAAATTTAGATATTTAAATAAAAGATATAAATTATATTTAAATAAAATTTAGTTTATATTAACCAATGGAGAGGTAAATATCAAATTACAAAAAACTACAAGATCAAAATTATAAATTTAAAGAATTGAAAGATTAAATTGTAAATATAAATATATCTTTAATTAATAATATTATATAAAATTTAACACATTTTTAATTAAGGTTAATAAATTAAATAATGTCTAAGTTTTAAGAAATTTTAGTTAAGTGTTAAAATTTTTAATTTAATAATTAATTTTAAAATATGTACAAATTAAGTTAAATTGTTGTTTTTGTTAATGTGACATGTCTACCAAATATTAAATATATGTCACAAATAAGTAAAATAACATTTTGAAATGAATTGCAAGAATTTTGAAATATTAATTATTAAATTAAAATTTTAAAAATTAAGTATTAAAATTTTAAAATTAAAATTTTCATATATTATCTACTTTGAATTATTATAATTTTAACAAATATTCAAAATCATATCTATTTATTTTTAACACAAAATAAGAATGATAATGGGTGAAACCAAACTCGGTGGCTCATGCTTGGCATATAATTTTGTATTCAGGTTTGAGCTTGAAGCTTGATTAATTTATATTAAAATTTTATTTTTAAATTTTTTAAAACTAAAAGCAACGTCATGTTGCCTAAAGTTTTATTTGCTGCACATTTTCACTTCAACTAGACCATTCCACGCACTTGAGTAAGCAACTCCAACAACAACTTAATGAAGTCCAAAATCGAGATAAAGAGCAATTCAACGTTCGAGGGCAACAATTCTACAGCAAGAAGTTTGTTAAATTATTAATCAAAAAGTTGTGCACGCATTCGATAAAATAAATATTATAAAACCTGTCGATATAACATGCAGATATAATAGAAGAACAAAAAGCCAAAAAAAACGGCCAGCATGCCAGGTAAGACCTTCCTTAGAAAGTTTTGTTCAGTATGTTTGATTAATGCTCCACTTGTATAAAATTTTGCAGAGCACATTTGTTTAATGCTCCACTTGTATAAAGTTTCGTAGAGTATAATTGTTTAATGTTCCACTGGTAGCACTCAACGTGCTCCAGTTGTAAAAAGTTGTGCAGAGTATATTTGTTTAATGTTCCACTTTTATAAAGTTTTTCAGACTACGTCGGTTTAATGTTTCACTTGTAGCACCCAACGCTAACGCACAAGCAACACTGCAAATATAGGCATCGACTCCTCAACTCTCGCAACTATCCCAAGCATTAGTTTCTTGTCCACCAAGCACAATCGCTAGTACATTGACTCCACAGTCCTCTTATCTCCTGCCAATTTAATCGTTTATATTGTTAGACATCTCCTTTTTTCTTGCTTTTTCCGTCCTTGTTTTGTTTCTGTTGGTACTGCAGAAGAAAATGGCAGAAGCCATACTCTATAATGTTGCAAATGAAATCATAAAAATACTGGGTTCAGGAGCTTTACAACAGATTGGAATTTGGTGGGGTGTCAACGATGAGCTTAAGAAGCTCGATAACACAGTTTCTGCTATCCAAGCTGTGCTACTTGATGCAGAACATCGCCAGACACAAGACCTTCAGATCAAAGATTGGCTTCGAAAGCTACAAGATGTTGTGTACGATGCCGATGACTTGCTCGACGATTTCTACGCTGAAGCTTTGATGCGAAAGTTAAAGAGTGGCAATAAGATCACAAAGCAGGTGCGCCTTTTCTTTTCACGTTCAAATCGGATCGTTTATGGTTATAAGATGGGCAGGAAAATTAAGGAAGTTAGAGAGCGACTAGATGACATTGCAACTGATAGTCAAAAGTTTCACCTTGTTAGGCGTCTTGTTCCTGAGACACCATTACTGACCCGACCTCAAACTTACTCCTTTGTTGGTGAAGAAGAAGTTATAGGAAGAGATAATGATAAAAATGCAATCTTGAGTCTTCTGTTGTATTACAACACCTCGCAAAATGTTTTGATCATCCCTATTGTTGGGATTGGTGGGTTAGGGAAAACCACACTTGCCCAATTTGTGTACAATGACGAGAGGGTCAAAAATCATTTTGAGCTGAAATTGTGGGTTTGTGTCTCTGATCCCTTTGATGTCAAACTTGTCATAGAAAAGATTCTAAAATCATTGACTGATAGGAACCAAAAAAATCTGGAGTTAGATCAGTTGCAAAGTCAACTCAGAAAAGGAATTGATGGAAAAAAATACTTGCTTGTTTTAGACGATGTTTGGAATGAGGACATTAAGGTGTGGCAAGAACTGCAAAGACTCTTGATGTGTGGTGCACGTGGTAGTAGGATAATAGTCACAACACGTTCTACAAAGGTTGCGATGGTTACTAGTCGATTGTCTCCATATGGTCTGAAAGGCCTCTCTTTGGAAGAGTCTTGGACTTTGTTCACAAAATTAGTTTTTGAAGGGCAAGAACCAAAAACTTACAGTAGGAACCTGCTACAAATTGGAAAGGAGATTGTTCAAAAATGTGCTGGAGTCCCTCTTGCAATAAAGACAATAGGAAGCCTATTGTACTTCAAAAATCCAGAAACAGAGTGGTCACCTTTCATGGAAAATGAATTTTCTAAGATATCCCAAGATGAAAATGACATTTTGCCTACACTTCAGTTGAGTTATAAAAATCTTCCCCCACATTTAAAGCATTGTTTTGCATATTGTAGCTTGTTTCCTAAAGATCATGAACTCCATGTAGAAACATTGGTTCAACTTTGGATTGCACAAGGGTTTGTTAAGTCATCAAACACCAGTCAGTGTCTAGAAAAATTAGGCCTTGAATATTTCAAGGACTTACTATGGAGGTCTTTTTTCCAAGAAGTGAAATACAATCGACAAGAAAGTATAGAAAGGTGTAAAATGCATGACTTGATGCACGACCTGGCAACTTTAGTAGCAGGATCAGACAGCACCATATCAAACCCAAATGCAAATAAAGTAGGTGAGAAAACCCGTCATGTATCATTTGACTTCAATATAGATTCATCATGGCAAGTTCCATCTCACTTTTATAATGCTTTGAGTTTGCGGACATTTCTCTTGCCAATACAGTCATCCTGGGATTGTAACAAGTTGCTTCCTAAGTTAGCCTGGGAAACTATTTTTTCCAACTTTAGGCATTTGCGAGTGTTCGATTTACATATGACTGGAGTTGAGGAAGTGCCAGATTCTATTAAACACTTGAAACATTTAAGATATCTTGATTTTTCTAGTTCCAGAATTTCAGTCCTTCCAAGCTCTATATGTCGTCTACAAAATTTGCAAGTGCTTAAACTCTGCTCATGTCATGGGCTTAAGGAATTGCCAATTGGTATTACAAAGCTGCTTAATCTCAGACATTTGGATTGTTACTTCTGTTATAATTTGACCCATATGCCTCGTGGGATTGGAAATTTGACTTCTCTCCAGACATTAACATACTTTGTGATAGCAGAAGACAACTCTATTCACCAAAAGGTCGGTGGGCTTGATGAATTGAAACTTCTTAACGGCTTAACTGGTTCCCTGGCAATTGAAAGATTGCATTTCTTGAGAAATCCCAAGTTGGAATCTGAAGCTGCTAACTTAAAAGAGAAGCAGCATCTTCAATCATTGAGCTTATGTTGGGACAGAAGTTTTGGTGGCAACAGTTCAGAAACTGATAACCAGGAATTGTCATTGGAAAGCCTCCAGCCGCATCCAAACATCAAAGAACTGCATATTGATTGTTATGGAGGCTTAAAATTTCCTGCTTGGTTCTCATCACTAACAAATCTTGTGGATCTATCTTTGTTTTGTTGTTGTAATTGTAAAATCTTACCACAATTGAGTTTAATACCTTCCCTGAAGTATTTAAGTATCTACCGATTTCCTAAGTTGGAATACATTGATAGGAAAGATGATAATAGCTTCAGTGGTGCTAGAGGTCAAGGAGGAGAAGGAAGATTAACATTTTTTCCATCCCTAAAGAGTCTTGAACTTAAAGAGTGTCCTCAACTGATGGGATGGTGGAAACAGGATGATGATAATGATGCAGTGGCTGAATCACTTACTGTGTTGCCACAATTTTCTTGTCTGTCTACATTGAAAATCTCTGATTGCCCTCTATTGACTTGGATACCACTTTTCCCATCTCTTGAAGAGACCCTGAGTTTGAGCAATGTCAGCTCAAAACTTTTGCAGCAGATAATGAACATGAACATGATAACTTCGGCATCATCATCACCATCATTAGCAATCACTCTTTCTTTTCCATCCTCTTCTTCAAACTCAGTTGTTCAGCCGCTCTCCAAGTTGAAATGTCTGAAACTAAAGCAGATTGATGAACTACAATCCCTACCTGAAGAATGGCTAAAAAATCTCATTTCTCTCAAGGATTTACGGATCAGAAATTGTGAACAATTGAGGTATCTACCTCAGGGCACTCAACGCCTTACCTCTTTACGTATTAGAAACTGTCCCCATTTAACAGAGAAATGCAGAAATAACAAGGGTGAAGATTGGCCAATCATGGAACGCATTCCAAATATAAAGATTGATGGTCGTAGAATTCAATGGGAAGGCCGTTACCGGTTAGATGATGGAGAGCTTTCGGATCATTTCTCAGGTATGTGTTTTCAACGCTTGGCCATTGAAATCTTAAACCAAGTTTTGTTTTCTCTTCTCCATTTTGCATCTTCTACACTTGCAACTTCATTTAGGTATTGAATTCTAATCATAATCAAATACATATGCAGATGACAGTATTTTTGGATAGCTGTTAAATTGTGGGAGACAGCTCTCTAGATGCCGCTATGTCTGGACACTACGTCAACAACTTGCTAGCTACAAACTGAGAATGCTTTGTTTTATAATAGTGGTATGTGTTTAATTTCCTTGTTGTTGTCTAATTTTTCGCAGTCAGTCAGTTGTTGCTTTTCCTTATTTCTTTTTTTAGGTCTAAGCTCGTTCTTTCATAAGCTGCCATCCGAGGCCACGGCTCTTGACATGCAGTCATGTTTTGTCAAAGCTGATAGTATCCATGTCCACATCAGGTTTGATATCTGCCTTAGGTCTAAGCTCTGTGAAATGTTGAAAATCTAACCGCAAGTTCAAGCACCCATTAGTCTTCTGCAGTGGATCATAACTTCTTTGGTCGAAAACTTTCGCGCTTGCGTGGTCGGAGTCCTATGATCACTGGACAACACATCAGTTGCTGTGCCTGTGCGAAACTAAGAATCTGCTTTAAACTCTGTATCAGCCATGTGAACGCTGGACAACAGACTGCAGAGGCGTAACGGTTGGTATAATTCACAATAATCGATCCACCGTCACGAGGACAACTGAAGGATCAATGGGATGTTGTAAAAGGAGTACAAGCATTACTTTGATTATTGAATACCTCTCAACTGCTCCTGATATTACCCGATTTTTGCTTTGGATCGGGAAATAGTCTCTTTCTATGAGCTATTTAGAATTGCAACCATTTCAACATCTATCGTGACTCAATTTTCTTAGTTTGTAATGTACAACCTGTAAGTTCTTATAACGAATCTCTTTCTATTCTCTTCTTTAATTTTTTCAGATCATCTCAGAAGGAAGGATGGGTTAATTTTAAAGATAAAAAATTTAGGCTGGGCAACTTCCTCAAATCCAAGTTAAAAAATTATTATATTTTTTAAGATTAGTATTACTATCATTAATATTAATGTTTTACATAAAAATTATTATGTAAAATATTATAATAAAATATAAAAATAGTAATATTATGAACATTAATATTAATATTAATAATAATGATAATAATACTAATCTTAAAATCCTAAATTAACTCATCATTTAATTCACTCTGAAACCCAAGTTAAAAAATTGCCCTTTGTTCGTTAAAACGCAAGCACAAAAAATTTACAGAGCCTCAGGTTATCAACATACGACAACAATCCAAAATGAGTCAAACGACCGACCAGTGAGAACAAGCATTCATCACGTGGGCTGGGAATGATGAGTCCCGTACAGAGAATCTCGTTGTCCTCAGAAAAAAGGACGCCGGGTATCATACGAAATTCTCAGTTGTTCCTGTTCTAATTTTTTAATATTATTTTGTAAAAAAATGTTGTTTTGAGTTTAAAAAGATATTAAAATTTCCAAAAGTTATTCTAAAATTCGATCGATCGACACTTACTCTATTTGCAAATTTTGATGAGTTGGTTCGTTTGTTTTTGACTTTTTCTTTGCTCTAGAAAGACGTTAAAGAATTAAACACTATTCTTTTTTTTTGTTTACAAGGGAAGACTACCAAACTAATGTAACGTTCTTGGGGTCAGCGTGCCTAGCGCATCGCACCGGAGGATCTCCTGAACACCGAAAGGGGGCTCGTGAAGGAAAGAAAATCCTGAGCTGCACACCCCTGCAAAACGGGAGAGGCTGTCCGCGCACTGGTTGCCTTCTCTGAACACATGCTTCCACTGGACCGTCCACTCCCGCTGTAACAAGTTGCTTCCTAAGTCAGCTTGGGAAACTATTTTCTCCTACTTTAGGTGTTTGCGAGTGTTCGATTTAAATATGACTGGAGTTGAGAAAGTGCCAGATTCTATTAAAGAGTTGAAACATTTAAGATATCTTGATTTTTCTAGTTCCAGAATTTCAATCCTTCCAATCTCTATATGTCGTCTACAAAATTTGCAAGTGCTTAAGTTCTGCTCATGCCAAGGGCTTAAGGAATTGCCAATTGGTATTACAAAGCTGCTTAATCTCAGGCATTTGGATTGTTACGACTGTTATAGTTTGACCATATGCCCCATGGGATTGGAAAATTGACTTCTCTCCAGACATTAACATACTTTGTGATATCAGAAGATAACACTATTTAGCAAAAGGTTGGTGGGCTTGATGAATTGAAACGACTTAACGGCTTAACGGGTTCCCTGGCAATTGAAAGACTGCATTTCTTGAGAAATCCCAAGTTGGATTCCGAAGCTGCTAACTTAAAAGAGAAGCATCATCTTCAATCATTGAGTTTATGTTGGGACAGAAGTGTTGGTGGCAACAGTTCAGAAACTGATAACTAGGAATTGTCATTGGAAAGCCTCCAACCGCATCCAAACACCAAAGAACTGCATATTGATTGTTATGGAGGCTTAAAATTTCCTGCTTGGTTCTCATCACTAACAAATCTTGTGGATCTATCTTTATTTTGTTTTTGTAATTGTAAAATCTTACCACAATTGAGTTTAATACATTCCCTGAAGTATTCAAGTATCTACCGATTTCCTAAGTTGGAATACATTGATAGGAAAGATGATAGTAGCTTCAGTGGTGCTAGAGGTCAAGGAAGAGAAGGAAGATTAACATTTTTTCCATCCCTAAAGAGTCTTGAACTTAAAGAGTGTCCTCAGCTGATGGGATGGTGGGAACAGGATGATGATAATGATTCAGTGGCTGAATCACTTACTGTGTTGCCACAATTTTCTTGTCGGTCTACATTGAAAATCTCTGGTTGCCCTCTATTGACTTGGATACCACTTTTCCCATCTCTTGAAGAGACCTTGAGTTTGAGCAATGTCAGCTCAAAACTGTTGCAGCAGATAATGAACATGAACATAATAACTTTGGCATCATCATCACCATCATTAGCAATCACTCTTTCTTTTCCATCCTCTTCTTCAAACTCAATTGTTCAGCCGCTCTCCAAGTTGAAATGTCTGAAACTAAAGCAGATTGATGAACTACAATCCCTGCCTGAAGAATGGCTAAAAAATCTCATTTCTCTCAAGGATTTACGGATCAGAAATTGTGGACAATTGAGGTATCTGCCTCGGGGCACTCAACGCCTTACCTCTTTACGTATTAGAAACTGTCCCTATTTAACAGAGAAATGCAGAAATAACAAGGGTGAAGATTGGCCTATCATTGAACGCATTACAAATTTAAAGATTGATGGCCGTAGAATTCAATGGGAAGACCGTTACCGGTTAGATGATGGAGAGCTTTCGGATCATTTCTCAGGTGTGTGTTTCCAACGCTTGTCCATTGAAATCTTAAACCAATTTTTGTTTTCTCTTCTCCATTTTGCATCTTCTAAACTTGCAACTTCATTTCGGTATTGAATTCTAATCATAATCAATACATATGCAGATGACAGTATTTTTGGATAGATGTTAAATTGTGTGAGACTGTTATGAACATATTAGTGGAGCAACCAGCAAAGCCCAAAGTCGCTATTGAGCCTTTTGATCCACAAGGGCCTAAGGAGAAGTTCTCGGCCTCGTGCCAGATCATTGAAGGAAACGGAATGTGCTCTATATATTCGATAGTCTGCTTAGGGTTGGGACATGAATATTGTTATGCTTGTTGCAGTCCTCTCTCTCACCCTTATGTTCTCTCTGTTTCTTATCTCCTTCTTCTTTTCTATTTACCTTGTAATGCCTATGAACCACACTAAACATCCTTGTTCCCTATTTCCTCGGTTGAGCTATCATTAATATACCATTGTTATAATCGGTTCACAACATTGGTGCTTTCATTGAACCTCTGCATAGATGGCAGAGTATCAACACCAACCTCCTCTTGACTCTATTGAAAATAATCTTATTGCTCTCGTTGATTCAACATCCGCACTACGTCGAGGTTTCACCACAATCGCTTCTTCTTTAGCAGAAACTAAGCTTCTTCTTCAAGAGATCTTGAATGTACTCCCACCTCTTCCACACGACGAACAACCATCCGAGCAACCTGCGGGTTTATTGGTTTCACCTGTGATCGAAACGATCGAGATCATTGTTGACGCCGATGTCGCCCACATGCCAAACCAACCGGACTCTACAGCTGACGAAGCACTTGCTGGTGACTTTGGACTGGTTCAAGGCGAACCATTCGAGTTTCAGAGTGAGCAACCAACTGCTATGCGTTCCTGTACATTTTCTGAGTCAGTGAATGTTTCGATTGCATTGGTGGTTCAGCCAAAGGAAAGCTACGTAGACGACATGGCCTCACAAGAGCAATGGCCGCACGCGCTTCGCAGTGGTTCTCTCATAAGCGACACGGATAATTTTGGTGCCAGTGGCCACTTCCACACTCAGCGCGGACTTGTGATTAGCGAACATGGTTTTGATCCAGGAGGAAAACAGCGTGGACACCTTGCTGCAGCCCAGGTGTCCAAAGAGAATGGACACCCCAGTTGGACCACTTCCTACTTAAAGTAGTAATAATAGCGGCAAGAAGCCAAGAAGGCAAAAGAAGAAGAAGAAGGCATCCATGACGTTAACTCAATGCCAAACAAAACAGAACGGTTGGTGAACTTTTCCATTTGTCATAGTAGGCCTAAAAACACTGCTGGAAAAGCAAGGCAAAACAGGAATGCAAACATTCTTACACGTTACGTCGCGTTATCGAGGGGTCAAACTGGCGAGGTCTAACAATCAAGTCCAGGATACAAGCAACATAAAGGAGAGAACAGAAATTCAATGAAAAAGTTTCAACTACACTCTATCACTTTAAGGTCTGTTAATTCTGGGATTCTCTTTATCACTTGATTTATAGGAAAATGAATTAGAATGATGTCTAGGAAAATTGAAGATTTTTCGTCTCCTTTTCTGATTGATTGAATGGGCGAGGCTGATTGGTCCTCATAACGTATCTGGAAAAAGGATGTATACTTGCTTCCTGTCGCTGCCTTTGGTTAGAGATAATGAATCGGAATTTTATGCTCTTTATTTTCTATTTTTTAAAAGCGAATGTCCTTATTAACATAATTATACCGATTACTGTACAAAGATTCTCCCATCGAAAGTCACACGTTGTCAGATTTATCATCCTTTGAACATGTGACGCGGGATCGGATTTAGCCCCTACTTGCTTTGCGCGAATGCGATATATTTTTTAAATCCCAAGCGTGTAGACGTGCAGTTGAAAGGGAATCCTGATTGGTAACTGTTGTCAACACTGAACAAGACGGGACGCTATATCACATGGTCCTAATAATATCACTAATATGGACCCACCATAATCATGATGCTAGACAGTAATTTGGGCATTTTGGCACCGAAGGTTAACCTGTTATTTTCTCATTAAAATAGTACAAAAGTTATAATCAATGTCATTACAAAAGAAATGTACTGTTAATGATTTGTATCATCTTCTTTAACAAACGAGTGTTGTGAATAATGGGGAGGATATGCATTAAACATTGAGCAACAGTGCAGACATGCCTTTTTCTTGTGGTGGTTCTTGTTTGTGTCTGAATTTTGCTATAATTAACACTATAAATTTATTATAGTAATCATCTTATTATAATACTTTTAAAATGCACTAGTATATAAATGATCGAACAATCACTTAAATATTAGGATAAATTAGTAAAACGAGTTAACAGTTAGAAATTAAAGAAAAATTTAATTTTATAATTATATATTAAATATAAAACTTAAATTACTAGAAGAAATTTCAAGGAGCACTTATTTAGAATTATATTTAGAAAATTAAAATTAAGAATGACTCTAAAAGTTAGTAGAGAAATCTAATAATACATTTTTCCATCTATTTCTAAATCTTAATTTTAAATTAAAAGGTAAAATCTCAACATGAAATTAATAAAAAAGTTGACCGATAAATTGAGTATTAAAATAAAGGAGTTTTAAAAAAGTCAAACCACTTTTTATAGGATAGTATACATTATAGATGGGAAGAAAATAAAATTATAGATACAATAATCCAGTTATAAATCAATCTTTACAAGCTGTACTATACGTACAAGATGCAGTAAAATTATTAATCTTTTAACGTAAAATGTGCATAGTTAAAATTTTGAGAGAACGTTTTAAACCCATGTTAAAAATTTGATAGTATAGATAAGGACTCTCCATCGCATAGCAGTAGCTAAAAAGAGAAAACGAAAGAAATCAATAGTGTCTTAATGCTAGTCTTTTTTAGTGACTCACGTTATTTTGCATAGCAGTAGCCAAAAGGAGAATCTAGAAGAAATCAGTAGTCTTAAATGCTAGTCTTTTTTTAGTGCCTCACGTTATTTTGCATATCAGTAGCCAAAAAGAGAATATGGAAGAAATCAGACGTTATTTTGCATAGCAGTAGCCAAAAAGAGAATCCGGAAGATATCAGTGTCTTAAATGCTAGTCACGTTATTTTATATACAAGCAAAGAATAGCTAAACATCTCACTTACAGAAATTGTCAGTGTTCCTTGTGTTCAGTCATCGTCCCAAGCCAAATATTGTTTATATTAATTGAAGAGCCATTCCCTATGAACATCCATGGAAAGCAAGGAGGTAGAGGCGCCATTAGCTGATAAGACAGCTATCAAATACCGAAGAATCAAATCCTGTCATTCATCCTTGGTACGGTCTATAGCTATTTCCTACTTGAAAACCACCGCCGTAGCTCTCACCACCGTCGCCGCCGTGCTCTTCGCACAGGTAAACCTTAAGCCCGCAATTGCCACGCACCGAAGAAAATATCTCGCTTGAAGAACAAGAGAAAAGTCTCGAGGAGTACTTGACTCAGAATGGCGAGAATTTTGATACGCTTCGGTCCTTAATGGTGAGTGAAAATCAAATCTAGGAAGCTTCTAGAAGCAGTCGGTGTTGTTGACCGCTTGATCGAGCTCCAACCCAATGACGATGAATGGCCATTGCTAAAGGGTCAAATTTTGTCCTTTAGCGGCGATTCAGAGTCGGCGAGGAAGATATTTGAGGACATACTAGCCAAAGACCCACTTCGCGTGGAGGCTTATCACGGTCTAATGATGGCGAATTCGGAGTCTGGAGAACCATTCAATGAGTTGTTGAAGAGAATTGAAGGTGTGATGGAGAAATGCGAGAAGGAGAAAAAGAGTTCACTTTTGAGGGATTTTAAGTTGCTGTTTGCGCAAGTTAGGGTTATGGAGGAGAAGTATGGTGAAGCTATTAAGCTTTATGACGAGTTGTTGATGGAGGAGCCTAGGGATTATAGGCCTTACTTATGTCAAGGGATGATATACACTTTGTTGAAGAAGAAAGATGAGGCTGAACAAAAGTTTGATCAGTTTAGGAAACTTGTTCCAAAGGATCATCCATATAGAAAGTATATTCTGGATAATATGTTCGCAAACAAGTTTTTCTCGGAGAACAGTTAGGAGGTTGATAGAGGATGCTATTGAATTCAACACAAAGGGTATAACTTTTTCCTTTGAACTTTTCTCATTCCTATTATCTGTGGATTTGTTTCTGTTAGCCATGACACCATTTACTTTGGATATCTATATTTTATAAATTTTAGAGTGTTGTAGTAGTGGATGAGAGTTTTGCCAATGTGATAGTAATTCGTGGATGAGACTTGTTCTTTGCCTCGACTGGTTTGCGGTGTGTATCATTTATAATTGGACCTCAATTGTTAATAACTTAGAGATTGGAATTTTGTCACTTCTTAATGCAGTTATGTTCAGATGAACCCGGATATTCAAACAAAGGTATACATATCGGTTTGTTTAGGATCCTACTCTGGCAAGCTGTATCAAGAATTTGTTCTCCGATACCTGGCTTTGATAATTGGATAGCCCTACTTTGTGTGCACATTGAACCTGGTAAGTTGAGATAGCAATGTAAAACCAATTCTTATTAGATTTACAGCTTGGTGTGATAATTTAATTTTGCTTCATTCAGTCCATTGGGCAGAAGGCATCCGAGCTAACTTTCATGATTCCATATGACTCAATTTTTGTTATCCTTTCCAATTTCCGAATCCTCATTGTCCTTGTAGGAGTTGTTCTTATCACCTGACATTCTTTTAACATATGATTCATCACATCTCTTAATTCAACATATGATTTATCATAAGCCAAGACTCTCTTGACTTACAGTGGGAAGATGAAGCGAGTTAGACTAGAAAAGCTGAAGAACCATGTCACACTTGTTTACTTTTCTGTGTCTTCAATTAGGAATTCCCAACAGAGTATTGGAACCATTCTGATAAGAATGCGGAGAGATGATGCATTTTGTGCTTGTTTTGTTTCACTTCTTGCAACAGGCAGGTGAGGTTGTTGCATGCATAATTCAGTGTATACTTCTTAGCTGACTAAGAAGCATAGGATATTGATGAGATTCGCCTAAAAATTATTTTGTTTTCAGAACCCATCAGTAGGCTTGATTGAATGTACCGCTGTCTTATGGAATGGGGTTGAACAAATTGTTCGTTGTTGTTGTCATTACTGCCATGAATTTAGTTTTTGGTGCAGGGTTATCATCCTCACAATAAGTGGATTCATGTTGGTTTTTTGATTCAGATTTCTGTGTTGGCTGTTCTAGTTTCTCAATTGCTTAGAAGAGTACGAAGGCATCCAATATATGAATTTTGGCAATGTGCTTCTCGCTTGTGTATTCACTAGAGTTGGTGAATTGTTGCTTAACATTGTTTTTTAATGATAGATCATTCTGACATGCTTTCATCAATTAACATAACTGAATCTTATTTGAATCATGCATATATTGTATGCAATATTCATGTTATCTGTCACTTAAACAGGTTCTCAATTACATAGTCTCGTTCCTTGATCAACATAGTATTGATTAATTTTAAGAACAGAAAAAATTAATTGTAAACTGAAGTGAAAGAAAAGGAAAAGAAAAAGAAAAATTTAGTACTCTTTACCTTCTGATGCCTTTCTTGTTGAGTAAAATAAAATTCAGGTATCCTGGAGCAGAATCTCACTTAAATTCATAAAAAAGGTTGACATGTATTTTTAAACATTGATATTTGGATGCCCACCTGTGAGTATTATTTGTCTTTCTCTTAGTTTCTATTATTCGTATTATTCCCACCTGTGAGTATTATTTGTTTTAATATTTATTTGCATATATTAGATTTTGGTATTTTTATTCTTATTTCTATTAGTTTTGGTGTTACGTATTAGTTTTAGTTTTGTCCTTCTTACTATTATTATGGATTATTGATTATTACTATTATTATTAGTATTTATGTGTGATTAGTATTCTTGTTGTTATTTGCATTTATTTTAGCTCTATCTTGAGATTTGGGTATTTTTATTGTCATTTCTATTTATTGCTTTTATTTCCCATTACTTGTATTTTCATGGATTTTCTATTTTACGAATTGTTTATGTTACCTACATCATTATTTTATTGTCTCATTTGCATGTGAGTCCACCGGAAACACCCTCTCTACTATGTGTAGGAAAATCCCGGGGTAGGCATCACATGCCCACGGTGCGGAATTTAAAATTTTGAGTCCCGGGACATTCCCGAAAGTCAGGATCCATGTGTATGTACAAACAATCAAACCATCACGACCAAAGGAGACCGCCTCTAACGGTATCCACGCAGAGGTCGAAAACCTAATCGGACAAACTCTTTTGACAGGAATAATAGACTAAAGAAAAGAGTCTAGCTCTTACCTTAACCTTGGAGAGCAAATGAGATGATCTTGGTGGAACCTTGGAAGTAGAAGTAACTTGAGAGGATGATAGGTGAAGATGAAAACCAATTTTCAAAGCTTAACTCTTAAGCTTTTCGACTCTTCTCCAACAACCTACGTACAAGCTTCTTCCAATGCCTTCTTTTATGTTTATTTAACACTTAAAATACATATAAAGGGCTTGGTGGATGCTCATCCACGTAGGAGGCATAAAATGCCTTGAAATGTAAAATAATCATTAAGTTTGACTTTTCAAACTTAACTTATCTCCACCATTTATGGCTTCCACGAAAATCAACATAATATATATAATTAATTAATTATTTACTTAATTAATTAATATATATAAATCTTGAAGTGGTCAAATCAAATGAATTGGTCCTACCTACACTGTCGGGTCCGTCGTGAAAAATCACCGGAAGCGGTTTTCGGAATGTCGATGTCGCGATCTCATCGGACATATCCCAATCTCATCGGGATCCATTTAATCCTATTGCTCTCCGGATATCGGATCTCGTCCAAACTATTTCTGATTCTCCGAGTCACTCTTATCGTGTGACCCATTAGGTTCCGGTTATGTTGGCCACTTAGATTAACACTTAATCCGAAGCAAGTCATGGCGGTATCTAGAACACATCATGACCCCAATTGACCGGAAAGTAATTGGTTTGACTAATGAAACCATATCACGAACCCTTCCATGACAATTACCGCAATTCGTGAGATCATCCAATGTACTTACTACCACTAGTAAGCATCTACATGTCAAATCTAAATATCTCAATATTTACGGTTTTACGAGATCCACCGCTTGATCCAATCGAGGAGTTTGACATGTCTTAATCTATCCGGATTAACGATGTCGGTCTCATTAATCCTATGACTAGGGATAATTTAGATCTTGACATAATTGCACATGATAGGAATCTCAATAGTATGATCACATCATAATTTCCTTCATGCTATGTCATGTATCAGGGACTTCATTAATTTGATTAAAGATCATTATCAATTCATAATAAAATGAATATCAAATAAATGAAATATGCCTTGCTTTATTTATTCATAAAGTCTGTACATGACTATGAACAAAATGCGCTAAAGGGGATTGCCTTTAGGGCACTACTCTAACACTATGTAGGGATAAGGTTGCATACTATCGGACCTCTCCAGATCCTGCTTCAATGCGAAATTTCAGACTGGGTGATGGTGATGATGATGTAATAAATTTTGTGACAGGAAATGAGACCTTTGAGAAACTTGGGACTACAGGAACTCTCGTAAACATGGTCGTCTATCTCACAAGCATCTTCAACTTGAAGAGTGTGACAGCCACACTGATTATTCATGTCTTCAATGGCATCATAAACATAGCACGTCTAGTCGATGCTTTCCTATCTGATACCTATTTTGGACGATACAATGTGCTGGGTTTTACTTCGATCTGCGCTTTTTTGGTACTTTCTATCAATCAATTCCTTATCTTATCAAATATCTACTAATTAGTTCATATTTTCTTTATCCGACATTTTTATTTATGTATATGATCATATACATAAGTCGTTAGAGTAAGACTAAGAACACTGCCAATCTATTAAGATATTTATTCTATATATGGCTGAAATTTACAACAAGAGACTTGGCCTTGTTCCTGAGAACAGTAATAAAACTCCTTTATTTTAATATTCAATTTGTCGGTCAATTTTTTATTGATTTCATGATAAGATTTTACCTTTTAATTTAAAATTAAGATTTGGAAATAGATGAAAAAGGGTATTGTTAGATTTCTCTACTAACTTTTAGAGTCATTCTTAAGTTTTAAATTTTTAAATATAATTCTAAATAAGTGCCCCTCGAAGTTTCTTCTAGTAATTTAAGTTTTATATTTAATATATAATTATAGAAATTAAAAATTTTCTTTTTAATTTCTAACTGTTAACTCGTTTTACTAATTTATCCTAATATTTAAGTGGTTGTTAGGTCATTTGTATACTAGTCCATTTTCTAAAAGTACTATAATAAGATGATTACTATAATGAATTTATAGTGTGAATTAGAGCAAAATTTAGATACAAAATATTGCCTGGCGAGTATATGTTGACGAGAAAAAACAAGAACCACCACAACCTTAAGGCTTAAACCATGTGATAAAGATGTCGGGTGCAAGTTTTGATTGCAATAGCTAATTTAAAGAACTAGTTGCAAATCGAGATCAGATGAAAACGATTTTAATTTCATGAAAAGACAAGGGATTTTCATAATTTTGTCCCAATAGTTATTGACGTAGGGAACTCCTGACAGAACGATGTCTTTGTAGGCAACAGTATTACATTGGATAGAGCAGAGCTAATTGGTGGTACTTTGATGTTAAGTTACATATAATACTTAGCCTCTTGAAGTTTCAGACAAGTGGTTTCTGTTTATATGATTGATCTGCTTTAACGCTCAACGGATCTCGATTTGTTTCAACCCTCAGCTGATCTTGATTTGCTTCAATGCTCAACTGATCATTGCCTGGCGTTTGTTTGTGTTGATACAAGCTAGCACACACCAAAAAGTACCCAAGATTGACAATTCCTAAAGCAACAATTGTATAATAAAAGTAGTACAGTTTCTCTTTATTGAGGTCCTATGACAACCAATCCCCACTTGAAGACCCTGATGTGACATTATGCACAACTGAAACAAGAAAACCAGTTAGGAAGTTTGATACTGCCATGGGAATATCTGGGAAGGCATTGATAATGCTTCTCATATTTTCAGGGAACTATTTGTAGTAAAATTCGGCGTAGCTGATCGAGAAAAACGCATCTACTATCCCGATTATGACCAATTTAGGGATTAACCACAAGGCAGACGTGGATGATACAGCTCCCTTTTTCGGCTCAAAACCTATTGATTGCTTTGTAAGAGCTAGATGCTTTCAGTGATCTTCAACCCAAGTTGAAACTAAGGTGGAAAGGATTGATAGAACAATCCCAATTCCCATTCTTTGGAATATTGCTATTCCACCTTCCTTGTCAGTGAATCTAAATAGAAAAGGAACTACAACTCGGTCATAGATAGGAATCCATAAAGTAAGGCCAACCATGGGGAAGACTATAAGTGATGAAGCAGGCACATGAAAGTCACTGGTTCCTATTCTTCTATCTGATTGAAGTGCTTGCAGAGGGACGTAAAATGGTTGTAGCAATATTGTAGTATAGTACGCAATGACTGATATCAGTATCAGGATGACTCTCAAAACACTGTTTACTTCTTCTACTTGTTGTATGTTGCAAAGACTCCAAGGGTTGGCAGCTGAACCATCTTTATTGATTCCGTCTTTATTTGTTATAATTGAACATCTTTCAAGGAACCTGTTGCAAGAATGATTATGGCTGTGGACTATATAGTCATAACTAAAGCATGCTTGAGAGTAAATATGATAAGGGACTTCTCTTACCGAAATTGATCCGTGGGGGAAACCTTGGAATTCATAACATTCGTTTGGCCATAGTTAAAAAGGCAATGATCTGATTGGTCAGACAGACTCAATCTTCTTTTTCTGATAGAAGCATAAGTATATGATCATATACATAAGTCGTTAGAGTAAGAGTCGTTAGGTAAGAGTGAGAACACTGCCAATCTATTAAGATATTTATTTTATATATGGCTGAAATTTACAGCAACAGCCTTGGCCTTATTCCTGAGAACAATAGTATCAGATTCAGAAAAAGAAGATTGAGTCTGCCTGACCAATCAGATCGTTGCCTTTTCAACTATGAGCGAGCGAATGCTATGAATTCTAAGGTTTCCCCCACGGATCAATTTCGGTGAGAGAAGTCCCTTCTCATATTTACTCTCAAGCATACTTTAGTTATGGCTATATAGTCCACAGCCACAGTCATTCTTGCAATAGGTTCCTTAAAAGATGTGCAATTATAACAAATGAAGACGGAATCAATAAAGATGGTTGAGTTGCCAACCCTTGGAATCTTTGCAACATACAGCAAGTAGAAGAAGTAAAATGTATTCTGAGAGTCGTCCCGATATTGATATCAACCATTGCGTACTATGCTGCAATATTGCTACAACCATTTTACGTCCCTCTGCAAGCACTTCAATCAGATAGAAGAATAGGAACCAGTGGCTTTCATGTGCCTGCTGCATCACTTATAATCTTCGCCATGGTTGGCCTTACTTTATAGATTCCTATCTATGATCGAGTTGAAGTTCCTTTTCTATTTAAATTCACTGGCAAGGAAGGTAGAATAACAATACTCCAAAGAATGGGAATTAGGATCGTTCTATCAATCCATTCCAATTTAGTTGCAGCTTGGGTTGAAGATCACCGAAGGCATCTAGCTCTTACAAAGCAATCGATAAGTTTTGAGCCGAAAAAAGGAGCTGTATCATCCACATTTACCTTGTGGTTAATCCATAAATTGGTCATAACCAGGATAGCAGATGCATTTTTCTCGATTGGCCACACCGAATTTTACTACAAACAGTTTCCTAAAAATATGAGAAGCATTGCCAATGCCTTCTCCGGTATTCCCATGGTAGTATCAAACTTCCTAACTGATTTTTTTTCGGCTCTGCGCAATGTCATATCAGGGTCTTCAGGTGGGGATTAGTTATCACAGGACCTTAATAAAGGGAAACTGCACTACTTTTATTACACAATTGTTGCTTTAGGAATTGTCAATCTTGGGTACTTTTTGGTGTATGTTAGCTTGTATCAACACAAACAAACGTCAGGCAATGATCAGTTGAGCATTGAAGCAAATCGAGATCAGCTGAGGGTTGAAGCAAATTAAGATCCGTTGAGTGTTAAAGCAGATCAATCATACAAATAGAAACCACTTGTCTGAAACTTCCAAAGGCTAAGTATTATGTGTTAACTTAACATCAAAGTATCACCAATTAGCTCTGCTCTGTCCAATGTAATAATGTTGCCTACAAAGACATCGTTCTGTGAGTAGTTCCCTACGTCAGTAACTATTGGGAAAAAATTCTGAAAATCCCTTGTCTTTTCATGAAATTAAAGTCGTTTTCATCTGTTATCGGTTTGCAACTAGTTCTTCAAAATGGCTATTGCAATCAAAACTTGCACCCTGACATCTTTATCACACAGTTTAGGCCTTAAGGTTATGGTGGTTTTTGTTTTTTTTCATCAAGATATACTCAGCAGGTAATTCTTTTGTGTCTGATTTTTGCTCTAATTCACACTATAAATTCATTATAGTAATCATCTTATTATAGTATTTTTAGAAAATGCACTAGTGTACAAATGACCGAACAACCACTTAAATATTAGGATAAATTAGTAAAACGAGTTAACAGTTAGAAATTAAAAGAAAATTTTAATTTCTATAATTATATATTAAATATAAAATTTAAATTACTAGAAAATTTTTTGAGGGAACTTATTTAGAATTATATTTAAAAATTAAAACTTAAGAATGACTCTAAAAGTTAGTGGAGAAATCTAACAATACCTTTTTCAATTATTTCCAAATCTTAATTTTAAATTAAAAGGTAAAATCTCAACATGAAATCAATAAAAAGTTGACCGAACAAATTGAGTAATAAAATAAAAGAGTTTTAAAGAAAAGTCAAACCAATTTCTTATAGGATGGTATACATTATTGATTGGAAGAAAATAAAATTATAGATACATTAATCCCGCTATTTAAGATATGTTTTCTAATGCTACGTACAAGAGTAAGGACAAATTCTTACAAGTTATACTGTACATACAAGATGCAGTATAATTATTAATTTTTTAATGTAAAATGTGCATAGTTAAAAGTTTGAAAGAACGTTTTAAACCCATATTAAAAATTTGGTGGAATAGATAAGGACTCTCCATCCCATAGCGGTAGCTAAAAAGAGAATCTGGAAGAAATCAGTAGTGTCTTAAATGTTAGTCTTTTTTAATGCCTCATGTTATTCTATATACAAGCAAAAAATAGCTAAACATCTCACTTACAAAACTTGTCAGTGTTCCTTCTGTTCAATCATCGTCCCCAACCAAATATTGTTTATATTAATTAAAGAAATATTCACTTTGAACATCCATGGAAAGCAAGGAGGCAGAGGTGCCATTAGCTGATAAGACAACCATCAAATACCGAGGAATCAAATCCTTTCCATTCATCCTTGGTACGGTCTATATTTATTTATACGCGGTCACCTCCTTATTCTTTTGAGCTAATATGTAATAAATTTTGTGACAGGAAATGAGACCTTTGAGAAACTTGGGACTACAGCAGCTCTCGTAAACATGGTCGTCTATCTCACAAGCATCTTCAACTTGAAGAGTGTGACAGCCACACTGATTATTAATGTCTTCAATGACATCATAAACATAGCGCCTCTAGTCGGTGCTTTCCTATCTGATACCTATTTTGGATGTTTTGCTTCGATCTGCTCTTTTTTGGTACTTTCCATCAATCAATTCCTTATCTTATCAAATGTCTACTAATTAGTTCATATTTTCTTTATCCGACATTTTTATTTATGTATATGATCATATACATAAGTCGTTAGAGTAAGACTAAGAACACTGCCAATCTATTAAGATATTTATTCTATATATGGCTGAAATTTACAGCAAGAGACTTGGTCTTATTCTTGAGAGCAATAGTATCAAATTATGATAGAAGCAACAAATACTTGTGCTGTGTTTGCTAAAGGGCTTATATTTGCTAAAGGGAAGCCCTTTCGCAAATATAGTACAAGTATTCAAGCTTGAAGCTTGATTAAGTTAAATTAAAATTTTATTTTAAAATTTTTTAAAACTAAAAGCGACCTCATGTTGCCTAACGTTTTATTTGCTGCACATTTTCACTTCAACTAGACCATTCCACGCATTTGAGTAAGCAACTCCAAGAACAACTTAATGAAGTCCAAAATCGAGAAAAAGGGGGCAACAATTCTACTGCAAGAAGTTTGTTAAATTCTTAATCAAACAGTTGTATATGCATTTTGATGAAATAAATATTATAAAATCTGTCGATATAACATATAGATATGATAAAGTGAAGGAGAACGACCAAATATATCATATAAGACCTTCTTTAAAAAGTTTTGCAGAGTACATTTAATTAAGGCTCCACTTTTATAAAATTTTACAGAGCACATTTGTTTAATGCTCCACTTGTATAAAGTTTCGTAGAGTATATTTGTTTAATGTCCCACTGGTAGCAACAGTAACCCACTGCTCCAGTTGTAAAAAGTTGTGCGGAGTACATTTGTTTAATGTTCCACTTGTATATAAGTTTTGCAGAGTACATTTGTTTAATGTTCCAACTTTATAAAGTTTTGCAGAGCACGTCTGTTTAATGTGTCACTTGTAGCACCCAACACAAGCAACACTGCAAATATAAGCATCGACTCCTCAAATCTCGCAACTGTTCCAAGTATTAGTTTCTTGTCCACCAAGCACAATCCCTAGTACATTGACTCCACAGTCCTCATATCTCCTGCTAATTTAGTCGTTTATATTGTTATACATCTCCCTTTTTCTTGTTTTTTCTGTCCTTGTTTTGTTTCTGTTGGTACTGCAGAGGACAATGGCAGAAGCCATACTCTATAATGTTGCAAATGAAATCATAAAGATACTGGGTTCAGGAGCTTTACAACAGATTGGAATTTGGTGGGGTGTCAACGATGAGCTTAAGAAGCTCGAGAACATAGTTTCTACTATCCAAGCTGTGCTACTTGATGCAGAACATCGCCAGACACAAGACCTTCAGATCAAAGATTGGCTTCGAAAGCTACAAGATGTTGTGTACGATGCCGATGACTTGCTCGACGATTTCTACGCTGAAGCTTTGATGCGAAAGGTAAAGAGTGGCAACAAGATCACAAAGCAGGTGCGTCTTTTCTTTTCACGTTCAAATCGGATCGTTATGGTTATAAGATGGGCAGGAAAATTAAGGAAGTTAGAGAGCGACTAGATGACATTGCAACTGATAGTCAAAAGTTTCACCTTGTTAGGCGTCTTGTTCCTGAGACACCATTACTGATCCGACCTCAAACTTACTCCTTTGTTGGTGAAGAAGAAGTTATAGGAAGAGATAATGATAAAAATACAATCTTGAGTCTTTTGTTGGATTACAACACCTCACAAAATGTTTTGATCATCCCTATTGTTGGGATTGGTGGGTTAGGGAAAACCACACTTGCCCAATTTGTGTACAATGACGAAAGGGTCAAAAATCATTTTGAGCTGAAATTGTGGGTTTGTGTCTCTGATCCTTTTGATGTCAAACTTGTCATAGAAAAGATTCTAAAATCATTGACTGATAGGAACCAAGAAAATCTGGAGTTAGATCAGTTGCAAAGCCAACTAAGAAAAAGAATTGATGGAAAAAAATACTTGCTTGTTTTTGACGATGTTTGGAATGAGGACATTAAGGTATGGCAAGAACTGCAAAGACTCTTGATGTGTGGTGCACGTGGTAGTAGGATAATAGTCACAACACGTTCTACAAAGGTTGCAATGGTTACTAGTAGATTGTCTCCATATGTTCTGAAAGGCCTCTCTTTGGAAGAGTCTTGGACTTTGTTCACAAAATTAGTTTTTGAAGGGCAAGAACCAAAAACTTACAGCAGTAAGCTGCTACAAATTGGAAAGGAGACTGTACAAAAATGTGCTGGAGTCCCTCTTGCAATAAAGACAATAGGAAGCCTATTGTACTTCAAAAATCCAGAAACAGAGTGGTCACCTTTCATGGAAAATGAATTTTCTAAGACATCCCAAGATGAAAATGACATTTTGCCTACACTTCAGTTGAGTTATAAAAATCTTCCCCCACATTTAAAGCATTGTTTTGCATATTGTAGCCTGTTTCCCAAAGATCATGAACTCGATGTAGAAACATTGGTTCAACTTTGGATTGCACAAGGGTTTGTTAAGTCATCAAACACCAGTCAGTGTCTAGAAAAATTAGGCCTTGAATATTTCAAGGACTTACTATGGAGGTCTTTTTTCCAAGAAGTGAAATACAATCGACAAGAAAGTATAGAAAGGTGTAAAATGCATGACTTGATGCACGACCTCGCAACTTTAGTAGCAGGATCAGAGAGCACCATATCAAACCCAAATGTTGATAAAGTAGGGGAGAAAACCCGTCATGTATCATTTAACTTCAATATAGATTCAACATGGCAAGTTCCGCCTCACTTTTATAACGCTTTGAGTTTGCAGACATTTCTTTTGCCAATACAATCATCCTGGGATTGTAACAAGTTGCTTCCTAAGTCAGTGTGGGAAACTATTTTTTCCAACTTTAGGTGTTTTCGAGTGTTTGATTTAAATATGACTCGAGTTGAGGAAATGCCAGATTCTATCAAAGAGTTGAAACATTTAAGATATCTTGATTTTTCTAGATCTAGAATTTCAATTCTTCCAAGTTCTATATCTAGTCTGCAAAATTTGCAAGTGCTTAAGCTCAGCTCATGCCATGGGCTTAAGGAATTGCCAATAGGTATTACAAAGCTGCTTAATCTCAGGCATTTGGATTGTTACGATTGTTAGTTTGACGCATATGTCCCATGGGATTGGAAAATTGACTTCTCTCCAGACATTAACATACTTTGTGATAGCAGAAGACAACTCTAAAAAACAAAAGGTCGGTGGGCTTGACGAATTGAAGCGACTTAACAACTTAACTGGTTCCCTGGCAATTGAAAGACTGCATTTCTTGAGAAATCCTAAGTCGGAATCTGAAGCTGTTAATTTAAAAGAGAAGCAGCATCTTCAATCATTGAGGTTATGTTGGGACAGATGTGTTGGTGGCAACTGTTCAGAAACTGATAACCAGGAATTGTCATTGGAAAGCCTCCAGCCGCATCCAAACATCAAAGAACTGCATATTGATTGTTATGGAGGCTTAAAATTTCCTGCTTGGTTGTCATCACTCACAAATTTTATGGATCTATCTTTATTTTGTTGTGATAATTGTAAACACCTACCACAATTGAGTTTAATCCCTTCCCTGACGTATTTAGGGATCACCCAATTTCCTAAGTTGGAATACATCGACAGGAAAGATGATAATAGCTTCAGTGGTGCTAGAGGTCAAGGAAGAGAAGGAAGATCAACATTTTTTCCATCCCTATAGAGTCTTGAACTTAAAGAGTGTCCTCAGCTGATGGGATGGTAGAAACAGGAAGATGATAATGATGCAGTGGCTGAATCAATTACTGTGTTGTCACAATTTTTTTGTCTGTCTACATTGAAAATCTTTGGTTGCCCTCTATTGACTGAAGAGACCCCGAGTTTGAGCAATGTCAGCTCAAAACTGTTGCAGCAGATAATGAACATGAACATGATAACTTTGGCATCATCATCTCCATCATTAGCAATCACTCTTTCTTTTCCATCCTCTTCTTCAAACTCAATTGTTCAGCCGCTCTCCAAGTTGAAATGTCTGAAACTAAAGCAGATTGATGAACTACAATCCTACCTGAAGAATGGCTAAAAAATCTCATTTCTCTCAAGGATTTACGGATCAGAAATTGTGGACAATTGAGGTATCTGCCTCAGGGCACTCAACGCCTTACCTCTTTGCGCATTAGAAATTGTCCCCGTTTAACAATACATATGCAGATGACAGTATTTTTGGATAGCTGTTAAATTGTGTGAGACAGCTCTCTAGATGCCTCTGTGTCTGGACACTAAGTCAACAACTTGCTAGCTACAAACTGAGAATACTTTGTTTTAGAATAGTGGTATGTGTTTAATTTCCTTGTTGGTGTCTAATTTTCCGCAGTCAGTCAGTTGTTGCTTTTCCTTATTTCTTTGTTAGGTCTGAGCTCGTTCTTTCATAAGCTGCCATCCGAGACCGCGGCTCTTGATATGCAGTCATGTTTTGGCAAAGCTGATAGTATCCATGTCCTCATCAGGTTTGATATCTGCCTTAGGCCTAAGCTTTGTGAAATGTTGAAAATTTAATTGCAAGTCCAAGCACCTATGAGTCTTCTGCTGTGGATCATAATTTCTTTGGTTGAAAACTTTCGCGCTTGCGTGGTCGAAGCCCTTTGATCACTGGACAACCCATCAGTGGTCGTACTCGTACCTGTGCGAAACTGAGGAGGAAGGATACGTTAATTTTAAAGATAAAAAATTTAGGTTGGGCCAACTTCCTCAAATCCAAGTTAAAAAATTATTTTATTTTTTAAGATTAGTATTATTATCATTAATATTAATATTTTACATAAAAAATTATTATGTAAAATATTATAATAAAATATAAAAATAGTAATATTATGAATATTAGTATTAATATTAAGGATAATAATACTAATCTTAAAAATCCTACATTAACTCATCATTTAGTTCAGTCTGAAACCCAAGTTAAAAAATTGCCCTTTGTTCGTTAAAACACAAGCACAAAAATCCACATAGTCCCCCCCAGCTTATCAACATACGACAACAATCCAAAATGAGTCAAATGACCGACCCGTGAGAACAAGCATTGATCACGTGGGCTGAGAATGACGTGTCCTGTATAGAGAATCTCGTTGTCCTCAGAAAAAAGACGTCGGGTATCATACGAAATTCTCTGTTGTTTTTATCTTTTTGTGTTTTTTTAAATTACTCTATTTGTAAATTTTGATGACTCGGCTCCGTTTGTTTTGACCCTTTCTTTGCTCTAGACAGACGTAAAAGAACTAAACGCTCTTCTAGATATGCGCTCAAGCTATATTTATATACTATGCCAACTACACTCTATAGTCACTACAGCCTCTAATCACACTGCCTCTTTACTTTTTCCCCTTTTCGCTCTCTTTTTCTTTTTCTCGTGGTCTCCCATCAGATTCAAGGGGAATCGTAAGTGTTTTCCCTTATCGTACTAAAATCATCCTGCATTTTTCACCTCACTTGACGATCCTGTAATCGGCAAAGAAGAAAATGTCTTCAATATGTTTTACAATTTCTTCGCATAGTTTTTGTTTTTGTTTGGGTTTAATTTGGTGTTGTTTGTGTTGAATATACAGATCTCGGTGAATCCTTCTCTCTAATTGCGAAATGTCGAACCCTGGAGCGTTGGATCTAGCAGCTGGTTTAGGAGGAAAGATTGAAAAGAACGATGTTCTTTCCGCGGTTGAAAAGTACGTTTCTCTTTTTCCGGTTTTTGTTTTATTTTTTTCTTCTTTATCTAGAACTGCCTTTTGAGCTTTGATTCTTCCGTTTTCTTCTTCGTCTTCTTGAATCTTCTGTAGTTTTCCTTCCCCTCCATGCATGGTGTGGTAGTACTTTACACAGTAGACTATTATTCTCTTTGAATCTTCCGCCTATCTGGCTCCTACTTAATGCTACTATGTGGCAACGTCACTGTCTGCCTCTCTCCGTATGAGTGTGGTCTTTACTGTTTGGTGAACAGTGCATTCGATTCTCTTAATTCTCAGGTTTCTTTTAACTTTGTTAACTCGATAAAGGTTGATCTCTCTTTTTCAAGATTTCTCGCCATAGATTCTCTTTATCTCTTGATTTATAGGAAAAATGAATTAGAATGATATCTAGGAAAATAGAAGATTTTTGTCTCTTTTTCTGATAGATGAAATTGAATGGGCGGGGTTGTTTGGTCCACCCAAAGTATCTGGAAAATGGATAAACTTGCTGGCCGTTGCTGCCTTTGGTTAGAGATCGAATTACATCCTCTTTATTTTCTATTTTTTAAAAGAGAATGTCCTTAACATAATTATTACCGATTACTGTACAAAGATTCCCATCGAAAGTCACACGTTGTCAGATTTATCATCCTTTGAACATGTGATGCGGGATCGGATTTATCATAATTATATAATAAAAAATTAGCCCCACAGGCGTTGCGAATGCGATATATTTTTTTAAATGCCAGGCATGTAGTCCAGTTCAAAGGGAATCCTGATTGGTAGCTGCTGTAGACGGGACCATTAGATCACAACTTGGTCATAGTAATAGTACTAATATGGACCCACCATAATCACGATGCTAGACAGCAATTTGGTCATTTTGACTTTTTCGCACCTATTATTTTATCACTAAAATAGAGCAAAAGTCGAGTAAATGTCATTACAAAAGAAATGTAGCGTTCATGATTTGTATCACCTTCTTTAACGAACGAGTGTTGTGAATAATGGGTAGGATATGTATTAAACATTGAGCATCAGTGCTGACATACCTTTTTCTTGGGTGTTTCATCGTTCTTTAAATTTCATTTTTCCAAAAAAGATTTATTTTCTTTCTCAGTTTGTTTAACTATTTCATTATTTTCTCTTTCTTTTAAAAGAAATGTCTGCAAATTGTGATCGGGATCAACAACCTTATTATTTCTGAGGTGTTCAATGTTGAATTTTTTATGAACATAAATTTTAATGGTTCAGGTATGAGAAGTATCATGTTCACTATGGAGGTGCTGAGGAAGAGAGAAAAGCTAACTACACAGACATGGTAAGCATAGTTAGTTAATTTTCTTTCCATAAATTGACTTTACTGACTCATTCTAGCAATTAAATTGCATAGCATAATTTCTGGTTTCGCTACGACCAACACAATGTTTCACTCTCTTATATAACTGTAGCAAAATGATGTCTCAGGTTCTAGCGTTAAAAGTTTGATATCAAGCAACTAGCAATTGAAAATGAAAGATGAGTTCTATATTTGTAACTTCATCTTTGCTTCTCAAGGATATTACAGTATAACTTACAATGATCTTTTGATGAATATAGCGTGAACATAATTTTATTTTTTTTTGAAGAGCAAAATTCTCAAATTCTCATTGATGATGATAAAATCACTCAGAAACTGAGGAGTAGAAACCCAAATCCGTAGATGCGCGAAGCGAATAGATGCTCGAGCTAAAGAATGAGCACATCTATTAGCTTGCCTACGAATCCACCTATAAGAAATATTCGGTAGCGATAATAACAAAGTCTTACAATCACAAATAACAGTACCCAACTCGAAAAGATCAAAGTCCGGTGAGCTAAGTGCGAAAAATAAAATTTGAGAATCCATAAAAATAGTGCCACCGCCTTAATTATTAACATGTAGGGTATTTACTATTTAATGTAACTTTTTTTAAAAACTTTTTAAGGATATGTTATCACCATTTCTAACTGTTGCATCATCAATGAAAGTGCGAATTATGCTTTTAAAAATATTTTCTTCTGAGCTGATTGACTGTCAGGCAAAACACTGCAGCTCAGTGGTTAACTATTAAGTCATGTGAATTTCAGGTGAATAAGTATTACGACCTTGCAACTAGCTTTTATGAATTTGGTTGGGGTGAATCTTTCCACTTTGCTCACAGGTACTAAAATATCTTCTGCATTTCTTACACAAGTGGGTCAGCGTGCTTGTTTTGCACATTATGCTTATAACTTTGATTAATGTACTTCAATTTACTTTTGTTAGATTCAAAGGGGAGTCACTTCGAGAGAGCATCAAACGACATGAACACTTTCTTGCTTTACAACTTGGCCTTAAACCTGGACAGAAGGTTGACTGCAACATCTAATTAATTAGCTATACTGGCAACAGAGGAACGTTAACTATCTTCTTTAATTGGTTTCAATCTTTGACTTCAGGTGATTTACTGTGGCAGGTGTTGGATGTAGGTTGTGGAATTGGTGGACCACTTAGAGAAATTTCCCGGTTCAGGTTTGTGAAAATTTCTCCTTTCCGTGTACCAACATCAAAAACTGTTTCACTGCACGGAATCAGAGGCATATATTGCATAATACCCTTATCCATAGTTTGCATGTGATAGTATATTTGTTTTGTTGCTCGCATTGGATAGTCTTGTTGGAGAAATAGGGCCTAATTAGTTAACTGTTTGTGATTTCTTGCAGCTTGACCTCTGTTACAGGGTTGAACAACAATGAATATCAGATAACTAGAGGAAAGGTGGATATATTTCCCTTTTAGCTTTTTGATTGTCCTGCAGTATTCTCTTTTCTTATCCTGTAATGATTAGGCAGTATAGTTTTGTATTTACTAAAAACTTATTATTTCTCTTTTTGGTCAGGAACTAAATCGCATTGCAGGGGTAGATAAGACCTGTGACTTTGTGAAGGTCGATTCTTATATCATGCAAATTTATAAGATTTTGTCAACTACTCTTTTTGTGTAGCAGTTCGTCTTTGCTATCTTTTAAATTATTTGGGAAGAAATATTGAAAATGTTAACGAGTCTGTTCATCAAACCATTATTGTTTTATCATGGTTTTGCAGGCTGATTTCATGAAGATGCCATTTCCTGCAAATAGTTTTGATGCGGTATATGCAATTGAAGCTACCTGTCATGCACCTGATGCGGTACATCTATGAATTGAACGAATTCTCTATTCGTTACTTTCTTGTTAAAACTTGATTTTTTTGTGATCCTGAACTATATTTGTTGACATTCAAACAGTATGGATGCTACAGTGAAATTTATAGAGTCCTGAAGCCTGGACAATGTTTTGCTGCTTATGAATGGTGCATGACTGATTCTTTTGATCCAAAAAACAAGGAACACCAAAGAATTAAGGTTAGCGAAATGTTAGAAGTGTGAAACTTCCTCCATTTGCTGTTCTTACTTTTAATTAGAATGCGAGTAAATTTTATGCAATCAGGCAGAGGTAGAGATTGGTGATGGTCTTCCAGACATTAGATTGACTGGACAATGCCTTGAAGCTCTAAAGAAAGCTGGTTTCGAGGTGAGTTAACGCCTTTTTCACTCTGTTCTGAATCTCCTCTCTAGTATATATCCTTTTCTGGTTACTATGACATAGCATGTGCTGTGACATGAATGACCGTTGAACTGTCTGTGTGAAGGTCATTTGGTCAGAAGATCTCGCTGCAAGCTCACCTTTACCATGGTACTTGCCTTTGGATAAAAATCACTTCTCCTTCAGTAGCTTCCGCCTGACAGCTGTTGGAAGATTCTTTACCAAAAATATGGTAACTTAAGATTATTCAACTTTCAACTTGTTCTTGTTTCTTCTTCTTTTCTCCTTTTCCTGGGAGAGGGGGCCGGGATTGAATCTTTAGTTTTGTTGCTAATTTGTTTCACTGTAGGTCAAAGCCTTAGAATATATTGGAATTGCTCCAAAGGGAAGCTTAAGAGTGCAAGACTTTCTTGAGAAGGCCGCAGAGGGATTAGTCGAAGGTGGAAGGTAAAATACTTAATCATATTCTGTCTTTCTATATCCTTCTTTCCAGTGGAAGTTTCCTTTTCGTTCTCATTTTTTGAGACCTCACTTCCATTTGCATAAGTGCATGTGCATATAAGCCATGAGAATAATGTCTTTTTCATGGTGAGACAAATTGGTAAGAAGTGGCAATGAGTCGGGCTATTGCCAGTTCATCCAATCCGGTCCAACACCCTAAGAGCGGCTAGCAGCAGATTGGGCTTGTATCATGTAGTTTAAGCCCGAGTTTAAATTTGCTCAAATTATCTAAAACAATGTTATTTTTAAGAAGTTTTTAAGATTACCTAATTTTGATCATTTTTTTAAAACTTAAAGATTATAAAAAAAAATCGTTTTTATAAGTTACAACACAACATCATTGTGCAGTTGAGGAGTAGATCATTCTAGGGTTGAGTTTAACCTGAAATCCAATTTAGCTGAATATTGACCGTTTAACTTTGGATTGGACCAGATTGGTTTCCATCTTAGCAAAGACCAACGCTTGTCAAATTGTACCAATTATATGCATCCCGATGATTTCTCCTTGTCTGGTGTAATTTTTCTTTGCTCCTACTAACGACGACCCCTTTCATATTGTTCCAGGAGGGAGATCTTCACGCCGATGTTTTTCTTCCTGGCTCGAAAACCCCTCGTAGAGAGCCAGTGATGTTGTGTGGTGTTTACCGACTGGCTACTAGCTAATTGTATTACCTTAATCATGTTAGATTCATGGTGGTTTGATGAGAAGCGCCAATCATAGTTTTCTTTTGTCATCGTAAATTGACTTTGTGTTTGAAGTTGTTTTTCCTAGTTGGCTGTAGTCCCCGTTTAAACGAGTAGTCGGTGAGCAGCTGTTAAGTTCATAAGCTTTAGGGTCTGGTCTTAGCATTAGTTTCTTTTGAACCGGTGGAAATTGTGACCACAAGCGTTGGGTACGAATCAGGCTGGCTATATTAGGTTCATTTTTGTCTTTTTGCTTTGGATGACCATCACCTTTCATGATTATGCCTAGCTAGGATTGTGGGCTGACAAAAATTTTACTTAGCCCTAAGTATAATAATGGGTTGGGTCAGGCTGAGTTTACTGTGGACTGATCTGGTCCAATTTCAAAAATATACATCCATTTAATCAGGTCATTAGGTTGTATAGATTTTTTTGGGTCAAACTCTTAAATTTGAATTCAACTAGTTAATTTAAACCCAAGATTTTAAAAACTGAATTAAAAGCAGACAAGAGGTTTAAAATTTAACTGAAGATTAAATAAAATTAAATAATTTAAAAATAATTAAAAGAGGTTATTGTTATTTATTGAAAATTTTAAATTTTAATTAAAATAATATTATTAAATAAAATTTATTAATTTATTTTAGTTTATAAAATTTATTAATTTATTAAAATTAATAACAAATTGGACATATTTTATCAGCAAATCATCTGTTTTGGTACATTCAAGTTTGTATTAATTTTTACACAAACAAATGACAATGACGATGAATCATTGCTTATATACACATAATGTAGACTGTTTGAAAGGAAAAGAAGGCTGTTTAGTTTGTTTTCGTATATGGGCCGTACATATCTGGGCTCACCAACAACTGAAACACACACACACTACTTGGCAAGCGACAATTGATCACAAAATCGGCTTCTTTTGATTGTTGGATGCGGTGGCAGGCTGATGAGCGTGTTTAATGCTTCATGTGCTTCAGTGGCATGGTATCCAATTAACTATATATAATAGTACTACAAGGCATCGCAATTTGGGGACAATTAAGTCCCACTAGTTTCCCAGAAAAAAGAATCCCACAGGATTTTAGGAATCTCAAAACTTTTAAAACCGATGGTAGGTGGTAATAATGATTGAAATTTTTTGATTTTTTTAAATAAAATTAATATAATATATTTAATTAGTAATAAGAATCTATATTTATAATTTTATCATGTTTTAAATTATTTTAAGATTGAATAATTTTCACATAAAAATTTACTTTATTTTATTTATTTTCATATTATAAATTATACAATAGAATTATCATTTTTTGTAAATATTATCTAAAGAGCAATCTAAATTAATAAAGCATAGAAATTATTATTGGACGAGAATTTTGTTTTGAATATATATATATATATATATATATATATATATATATATGTGTGTGTGTGTGTGTAATAACAAAAAAAACACCATCTAATCATATTGAAATATGAGATTTGAAGTAGTCTAGAAGTACATAATTTTATTAAATATTTTAAAACCGAAAGTTAAATTAGTAAGAAAAGATATCTAAAGATTTAATGATGTTATATCGTTATAAATCAGTTAAAGATTAAATAAATTTTAAAATTTTAAAAATAATTAAAAGGATTATTAATTGAAAGAAAATTGTTAAATAAAATTAATCTGTTTATTTTAATTTATGAAACTAATTAGTTTGACCAATTAAATAATAAATTAATCAAAATTTCAAAATAAAATTATTAAACTAAATCGAACATAAAAGTTAAAAATCGAACGGAAAAATTGACTTGTTCAAAGTTTTAACTCTTAAATCGATCAAATTGGTACAATTTTAAAACATTAATCTTATCTCTAATTAGTAGAAATATTGTTTTCGTAAAATAATATGCATAAATTATTAGACAAATTTAATAATTTCTAATTAAATAATATAATCAATATAAATAGTGTTTATAAGTTTCAACATATTTTACTATTCATTAATTATAATTTTATATTTTATTCATCAATTAAAATTTTATATTTTGTTCATACTTAACTTTGCTTTAACCATAATTTTCTCTACATTTCTGTCCCTCTTTTTAAGTACAGAGAAGCCGAAGACTTGGACTCCTCTGTTCTTATCCAAGGTCTCGATTTAAAGTCTGAAGTCACTTTAAAATTCAGGAAAGACAGATTTGCTGTTTAAAAGGGACACCGAATGTGTTATAAAAAATAAAAAATAAAAAAGAACTCGCCGATTCACAAGGTCAACATTCCAAGTAAAATGAACCCAAAGGGGAACGTGTAATGGAGTGCTTAGTGGTGTTGCTCAATATATTTGTATATAGCATCCTAAACAAAAATGTATGTTAGGAAGCTGCGGTCACGGTGTCGAACAAACGTGGCCAGCTCTCAAAACTCTTTTAAAACCAAATCCTTCCATATGAGCTCATTCAATGATTCTGCCTTTAATAATGGACAACAATTACAAGTTGTCTGTCCAGCAAACTTAGATCTGATTTGACTTATACAAGGGATCAATTTTATTACTAGAAGTTTTCCATTTTTAAAAATATTTTTAGCCAGTATTTTAAGAAGTATAAGGTATTTATAATATAAAAGTTAAATAATACGTAATCTCAAAATCGGTTAAATATAGAATAAAATTAAAAGTTTGAAATTTATAAATTTTATTAATTAAATAAAAATTAACCGATTAAATTAATCAGTTTTAATAACAAAAGTTTGAAAATTAAAAACTAGACCAAAAATTATAGAGTCAAGATTTTTACGGTTGAATCGATTGAAATTTTAATTATTATTTTACCAAACATGTTTGTTACATTATTGGTTGTATAATTTAAAAATATTATAGTTATTGACACACCAAATAAATAAATGTTTATATGAGACTAATCATTAAATTAAAATTTTAATATTAAATTAAAAATCTTTAAAAGTTTTGTTATCCTATAATTTCATTAAATTGCATATTTTTCTTTTTAATTTAAAATGATGAAAATATTTATGATTTATAATTACTCAAAATAAGAAAATAGAATTATCAAACTTATTTATCTAAAATATTAAAACGTAATTATTTTTTAAATATTTTAATAATTGATCAATTTTAAAACAACATAAATTATGTGAATTCAAAATTGATTTTGTTTCGCAAGTTGCACATTAATTTATCAATTTATTTAAAATATAAAATTTACAAGTTATTTAATATATTAGATAAATTATTCAAATAATACTTAATTGCGAGTTATACCAATATTAAAAAGAAGTACTCAAAATTAATAAAGTATATGAACGGATTTCAGTTAATTGGTTATATCCCCAACTTGGCCATAATCCATTCCATTCACATTAAGAGGGCGTTTGGTTTGAGGGTTTGGGAATGAAGGAATGGAATAATAGTAAAAAATAGTGTTTGCTTTGGAGTTTTCAATTCCAAGGGAATGGATTTATTCCATTCGGTTTGGAATCTACTAAACCTCCAAATGAAATTGGGTATCAAGTTTTCATTCCGTCTAGTAGTTCTTATTTATACCCTCCCCATATAAGTAATTTTATTTTAATTATATTACTCATCACTCATCATCATCATCTTCATTATTATTATTATTATTATTATTATTATTATTATTATTATTATTATTGCTATTATTATTATTATTATTATTATTATTATTATTATTATTATTAAGTTTTAAACTTATTATTATTAATTATTGTTGTTGTTGTTATTGTTGTTGTTGTTATTATTATTATTATTATTATTATTATTATTATTATTATTATTATTATTATTATTATTATTAAAATTATAAATTTTAAACTTCTTAATAATAATAATAATAATATTATTATTAATTATTAATTATTTTCTTATTATTATTATTATTTATTATTATAAATTTTAAACTTATTATTATTATTATTACCCTTATTATTATTCTTATTATTATTATTATTATTATTATTATTATTATTATCATTATTCTTATTATACTGAAATTAATTATCTTATTATTATTATTATTATTATTATTTATTTTATTATTAATGTTATTATATGAAATTAATTATCTTATTATTATTATTATTATTATTAATTTTATTATACGAAATTAATTATCTTATTTATTTTATTATTATTATTATTATTATTATTATTATTATTATTATTATTATTTATAAGTTTTAAACTTATTATTATTATTAATTATTGTTGTTGTTGTTGTTGTTATTATTATTATTATTATTATTATAAATTTTAAACTTCTTAATAATAATAATAATAATATTATTATTATTATTATTATTAATTATTGTTCTTATTATTATTATTATTTATTATAAATTTTAAACTTATTATTATCCTTATTATTATTCTTATTATTATTATAATATGAAATTAATTATCTTATTATTATTATTTATTTATTTATTAATATTATTATATGAAATTAATTATCTTATTATTATTATTAATTATTATTATTATTAATTTTATTATATGAAATTAATTATCTTATTATTATTATTATAAATTTTGTAATAATAATAATAAATATGATATGAAAAATGGTATTATATTATCTTTCATTCCATTAATGCAACAAACCAAACAACATTATTGGTATTAATACTGACCCAGTTATAAACCAAACATCATTTTTATTTTTCATACCCATTCCCATTCCTTTATACTATTATACCCATATCCATACCCAATCCCGTGCTCAAACCAAACGCCCCCTAAGTGTCACAACTCGCAAGCTAACAAGGCGATCCCGAATTCCGGATGGTAAGCTCAAGTCTTTCCCAATTGCAACAACTATACCGTACACATAACTCATTCACCAAACTTTGAAACAGCGACTCAACATCAACAGATTTTTTTTTCCCTTTTGGAAACGAAATGCTTTCGAACACGCAACAGTTAAATTTTTAGATTAACATAATAGCCTACAAATCATATTAATTAGGTATTCCACAGCCTACAAATCATATTAATTAGGTATTCCACATCAGATAAGTCCTGCACGACAGATTCAATCAAGAGAGCGTAAATAGGAAGATTTAAACACAAAATCTTTTGGCCTCATATCTTCACACTCCACCAATTCGACCACTTCCTAAAGGGCATAATTTTTATTATGTTAATTGAATTCTTAACTTAAAATTTAAAAAATTTAGCTAATAAATACTCAAGAAAAGCAAACATTTTTAGATTATAAATATTAATAACTAATAAATATTTTTCAAGATTAATGTTGATTAATCCTCACAATTGATGGCGGGGATGCTTGGTACTTGGTACGGGAGAAAGGAAAAGATAAGAAATAAAAAAATAATACTCAGTAATATCATCGTCTGAAGTCTTAGAATAAAGCAACATTTAGAAAGGTCTGATAATATACAGTCTTATCTTTACGTAATAAAGAGACTATTTTTTACAGACTCACATATAAATGTGACAATAAAAAAATAGAAATATTTTAGTAGTATATTATGATTAAATGAATAGTATTTTGGCTATACTACCTACCCTTTTAATTATGAGAGAAATAAAAGTTATTTCATTCTTCGCCATTTTCATTATAAATCTTATTCCAATTTTTCAAGTGAATCAAACATACCCTTAGTCAATACGAGTCAACACTATTAGATACAAATGGCTATTTTCCAACTTTAAATTTGAGCTTTTAATAGTAAAAATGTATATAATTATTTTTAAAATATCTGTTAAATATAATTTTAAATATATATATATATATAAGTTACCTTAACAAATTAATAACTTGAAATTAATCTAATTAATAACTATTAAACTATAACATTTAGGTAAATTTATAACTAGTTTCTAATATTTGTTCTTACTGATTTTAAACATTGAAATTTACTAATTTTTATATTTAGATTATCATCGTTATTATTAACACTCAGTTGAAGTTCCGCTAAGGTGTAAAGTCTTGAGAGATCTGATAGCTCTCTATTTTGTGAGAGTTTAAGGAGAGTAATTGATGTACGCAGTCTTTTTTTTTGTATTTTTTTACAAAATAATTGTTAACGTAATTCGAACATGTGACATTCTGGTTACAAAAAGTACTGGTTTTTAAACTTTAACATTTTTACGAGAATATAATTTTAGTTTTAATGATTTAGAACGTTAAAGTTTAACCGTAATATTTTTAAAATGTTCAAAAAAGCCTCAATTGACGAAATTACATTTTCTTGTAAAATTTTAAAATTTTATTAATAAATTCCACGATTATTTGTAGGCCACATGATATAATGAATCTCACTAACAAATGTAAGAAATAATATATTAAATATATTGGTGGAATGTATATGATATAATGTGGTTGTACTTCAACAATAGAATTTTAAGAATATAAAAAATTACTTGAACATAACCTGATACTTATTTAATTTCCCTCTTTTAATTTAAAATTATTTTAAAGATATTTTAAAATTAACCTAAATACTTTAAAATATTTATCTTTAAAATATATTGTAATAAAAATTTAAAACTTAAATGAGACTTTCTTTTTGTCCTAATATTTATTCTTATGCCTCGGACTGAAGTGTTGCACTGTACATTTTCTCGTCAAACTTGTGCGTGTACTGTTCCGATGCTTCCTAGAACAGCTGGCTCCCACAACCTTTTGTCCTTTTGTTACCTACTTGCAGAGTCTCGGATGCTCTTTCTAACTCAGACAAGTAGGAGGAGCCTTCGTGGATTTCAACCCTTTACTTAACATTCTTCTTTATAAGAAGTATTGAGTTCGAATTACTAAAAAAAAAGAAGAGAAAAGTGTTTTTTTTTTTTGGGTTGATAATCCTCTAACTCCTTAGAATATGTTCCTTGGTGAGGTCAATAATAGATGTCTCATTTCTAACAATAATGTAAAAGTTGAAACTATCAAGAAACTTAAAAATTGTTAAGAGCAATAATGTAAAAGTTGAAACTATCAAGAAACTTAAAAATTGTTAAGAACATGATGTTGAGCAAAGCTAGTGATTAATCAGTAAGTGATCACTCAGTATATGACGATTCTTTGTATGTAAAAATATACAAATTACGTAAAAATTTGAGAGATCTTAAGATTTCAAATTTACCTTATTTAAAGTCTTAAGATAAGGTCTTAAAGAGCTTAAGATTAGTCTAACAAAAATCGAGATAAGTAAAGTATTAAAAAAAAAACTCAGATAGCCAGATCGATATTCCCAAGCCAAACTCCAGCATCGATCTGATTTACGATTGTTATTTATTAGGATGCGTGCACGTCGAAACTTCAACTGCACATCTGCAACAGATCTCGTCGATAATGTCTGATAATTTTATTTCACATGACGTAAGCTGGGTATTCACTGATGTTCTAGCATTGCACGTCTTAGGTCCTGTGATTAAAAAACAGAATCAAACTAAAATTTTTGAATGGGTCAAATTTGTAATTTAATTTATTTTATTTTATCTTAAAAAACTTAATTGTTAAAAATCAATCAGTTTGTTAATTAATTGATTGAATTTTATAAACTAATTAATTTTATAAATTAAGATAAACTAATTATTTTTATTTAATAATATTTCTTTTAAATTAAATTTTAAATTAAAATTGTTTCGTTCAATTATATTTTAAAATTTTAAAATTTATTCAAATTTTAACCGATTTATGACGATCTAATATCAATTGAACTTTTAAACTTTAAACTTCTTATTTTATTGATTTAACTTCTAGTTTAATTTTAAAACATTAGTTCAGTCTTATATGAAATAAATTACAGGGTAAAACATAAAATTCTATTCCTGTTTAATTTTTTAGAAAATAATAATCTTTAAAATATTTTTTTAATTTTTAATTTTATAAATTGGCTAAAAATAATGATGATATATATGCCAGTGAATATTAGTTGTACATGATGACTCAATTTAAGTCTTAAACTTGATTCATACCAATTAAACATTATTTAAATTAATAATTTAATACAATTATAATAAATTATTAGCTTAAGTTAAATTTAATTAGTTTAGTTTAAATTAAAGAAATATATTAAATTGTCAAATAAATAGCATTTGATCAGTTCACCTGCACATAAATTTATTTGAATTTAGTTCAATTATTTGATAGTTCTCAAATAATTTCGCTTTAAATGAATTCCCTTATACCCCTTTTAACAATCAATTAAAATTAATAAAAGGCTATTCATAATTCGACCTTAATTTCGCCAACCTCTTGCATTTTAAGCCGGCTTTGAGTTTCAGCTTTGGATAAGGATAGAGCCTTCTAAGGGAAAAAATTGTGTAAACTCATTTTAAAGCATCTAATATGTATATATATATATATTAGTCTATTTATAGATATACATCTAATATTAATATATAATACACACATAAATATTGTAAAAATTAGACCAAAATTAAAATAGTAAAATAAGAGGTTTAAGGCTTGAAATGTTCAATCGGTATTAAACCGTAATAAAACTAATTAAAGAATGAATAAATTAAAAATTTAAAATATGATTGTTTTTATCGATCAAAGAATTTGAAGTTTAATTAAAAAGATTGTTAAATAAAAATAATTGATTTATAAGAACTTATTAATTTAAGAAAACCGATCAATTAATTAATAAATTAATAGATAAGAGTTATTAAAATAAATTGAACTGGAAATTAAAATCGGACTAAAAATAAACCGATTCAAAATTTTTACGATTAAATCGATATAACTAATTATGATTTTTTATCATTGATATACACACTAAATGAAATACTTTGTAGCTACCCCAGTTGGATCCATTCTTGTATAGAGTATAAGAGCAATTTAAATGGTTTAATTCATGAGATGGTTAAGTAAACTATTCGAAATAGGTAATTTTATATATTATTATGTAGTTTTGAAGGTATATTAAGAACAGTTGGCTTTTGTCATATTGGCGTATTAAAAAAATATTTATATGAATATTTTAAATATCAAACGATTCGAGAAAGGATTAATTTTGCAATAGACATATATACTCACATGCACACTTAGATTTGAACATGTAACCCTTAGCTTAGGCCTCTAATACTGGCCCGACTTGGTAATATTAAAATGGTTAAATTTTATAATAGCTTTTTCAAGAACTGTCGGCTTAGTTGATGGTGAAGAGCTTTGCTTTTGTTGAGTTTAAAAGACATTGGTTTCCATTAATTCAAGTTTCTACTTTCGTCCCTTGCTTCAGTATATTGCAAGCTCATGACACATTTCTTGTACCAAAAAGGTGGAATTAGTCACTCCAGCTGTTCCCACACCTAAGCCCGATCAAGTTGTAAGGGGGGTAAATTACGGTTTATCTCAGTCGACCGCTTAATAGGGCGATCCTTTCATTTCCGTTATCGAGAATCGAACTCAGGTCCTTGTACCAAACTCAGGTCCTTGTACCAATTTATCCTGTTAGATTGCCAACCAAGCTACCCTGTGCGGGCAGCTCATGACACATTTCTAGTTATTGCCAAGGGACATACATACGTAGTTAATCACGACAAGAAAGCTGGTTGGGATTCACTCACGCTACTGCTGATGCACTACTTCCATATTAAACATACAAAATTCACGATCATCAAATAAAAAAGTAAGCAATATTGGTTGGGTTTAGCCATTTTTAAATTCCAAGGTTTCTGATCATGCACAACTTGCGCCTTTGTTCTCTCCTTATTCTTATTCTTTAGGCAATTGCTTCCTACTCTTTATAAGTCATCTCTTGAACACCCTTTTCATTGCACAAACTGGGGATATCATCTTTTTTGTCAGGAAGTGATACTTCCATTCCTAATAGGCAGGTAAAAATTTTGCAAGCTAAAAACTCCACGTTTACTCCATAGAGAAGCAAGGCTAATCTGTTGATACTGCATTTTCAAAAGGGTGTGTGTTAATTGTTGCTGATTTATTGATTTCGTATGTGAAGTCCCTACTTCAAGTTTCTGGCTATTTGGATATGATCTCTAGATTCATTTTCTACCTCTGTTTTTTTTATTCTTTGTATAGATTTGATGTTTGACTAAACCTCTATTTCGATATCTTATGTTATTGGCATTCCATGCAAGAGTGTTGTAATTAATGTTTAGAAATGAAGTTTGTCAAGTGTTTGCTAAAATGGCTCTAGATTCTAGTAATCTGGTTATTATCATCTGATCATAGTGGTAGAATCTACACTTTTTCGGGTCGATTCTTAACCTAGCTCCTGTCTCTGTCGACATGGAGACATAATCACTCGTCATGCTCAGTGTTCTTGAAAAGTTAAAATCTTCAAAAGGTTGGTTTTTGGTGCTTTTGAGTGTGAAAAGTGTGGAAAAGATTTGAATCTCAGTGGATGTTTGATGTGATTAAAGAAACATGGGCAGCTAAAAAGTGGGTCTTTAGATACGAATACTAACATATCTTTTCTTCTGTTTTGTCCCTTTCTTTGGATCCGTTCTGCTTCTTTCATGTCCTCAATTTTTAACTGTTTCTTTAACGAGTTATTAACACTTGTTCATCAGATCCTATAAAAGGTGCAAATGTCGAAGACAAGTCCATGGCACCTTGTATCTGATGCTGGAGGAAAGATCGAAAAGAGTGAAATTCATTCCGCTGTTGAAAGGTACCAACCCTGTTCCTTTTGCTAATCAATCTTCAAACTATTTGCTAAGAACTTGGGTAAGCACGTAGCATTACTGTAGCTAAATTCTAAACGCATGTAGTATTTGCTGATGCAGGTATAAGAATTATCATACAGTGAATGGAGGTGAAGAGGAAACGAGAAGAGCTAACTACGCTGATTTGGTAGGCAACAACTAGTTCTTGGGGATGGGAAAAGAAAAGACACTTTCACTGTCTTTTTGTCTTTTTTCACCTACAAGATCTTTTAGCTATTAAATGCCACTGTTTAAGGATTTTACATGTGTATATTAGTATTATCTCTTGTGGGTTTCAGACAAATAAGTACTATGATCTGGCCACGAGCTTTTATGAGTATGGATGGGGAGAGTCTTTCCATACCGCACCCAGGTAATAAGCAATGATTCAGAGCAGTTGTTTTGATCCTGGAGACCCCTTTTGTAGAATTCATTATGTATGTATAACTTTCTTTTTGTACAGATTCAAAGGGGAAAGTTTTCGAGAGAGCATCAAAAGATATGAACACTTCCTGGCTTTACAACTTGGCCTGAAACCTGGACAGAAGGTCTATTTCCCTGTTGTTTTATCCATAATAACAGAATGTACCATGATCAATTAGTTCCAACGATTGATTAACACTTTTGTTTTGCCTTTTTAGGTGTTAGATGTAGGATGCGGAATTGGTGGACCGCTTAGAGAAATATCTCGATTCAGGTGAACATATACACTTCATTTTCTTAAACGAAACCATTGAATTTTAAAGTACAATTGGGTTTGACCATGCAGATAATCCATATGATCTTACTTCAGTTAAAAACTCACTTCAATAATTTGTAATTATACGATATTGGGTGGTTCTGAGTCATCTGTATTGTGGTTTTCTGCAGTTTAACATCAATTACTGGCCTGAACAATAATGAATATCAGATAAGCAGGGGACAGGTACATACAAATCTTCTATACTACTAGTACTTTGGATTACTAGAATTCCCATATCTGTTCAGCAATAGCCCTTTTAAGAATTTTGTGAAATCTGAACCTATTGGTGTCTGTTGCTCTTCAGATAAAGAATCGCCTCGCTGGATTGGAAAAAAATTGTGACTTTGTGAAGGTTGGTCTGGTGCATTCTTGATAAAGTTAGTTACATACTAGATTATTATCCTTAAACCACATTTTTTTCCATCTTCTGTCTTTACTCTGTTGAACATAATGTAAAAAAGTTTCAATTCTAATGAAACTATATGTTACTATTCATCAGGGTGACTTCATGAAAATGCCATTTCCTGACAATACTTTTGATGCTGCTTATGCGATTGAAGCTACTTGCCATGCACCAGATGCAGTATGTCTGAAACTACTGAGGATTGCAAACTGACGTGTTCTCTCCATGATTCAAAAAACTTCTAACTTCTCTTTTTGTTCTCAAAAGGTTGGGTGCTATGGGGAGATTCTGAGAGTGTTGAAGCCCGGACAATGCTTTGCTGCATATGAATGGTGCATGACAGATTCTTACGATCCAAACAATGCTGAGCACCAAAAAATTAAGGTCAGATTTATGAATTCCTTGAGAGTTCTGGCTTTTAAGTGTAATGTGTTGCGAATAAATGTCATTAACATTTCTTTATCAGGCAGAGATAGAAATTGGAAATGGCCTCACAGACATTAGAACAACTGCACATTGCCTTGAAGCTCTAGAAAAAGCTGGTTTCGAGGTACTCTGAACATTTCTTTTCTGTTTTCTCAATTTCCAGGCTAGACAAGAAGTTTTATCCAAAAGAAAGAAACTGAAGAGCTAGACATGAACTGATGGTTTGTTTTTGTTGTGTGACGGGAAGATCATATGGTCCAAAGATGCTGCAGTAGGAGCTCAAATTCCTTGGTTTCATGCTATGGATAAGGACAACTTCTCACTAAGTACCATCCACACATCAAGTCTAGGCAGATTGTTCACTCAGAACTTGGTAAAAACATTTCATATTTTTCCTGTGTTTGACATTTATTTTGTTTTCCTGGTAGCTTGGAAGCAACATTGTTTGAACTTGCTTGTTTTCATATTTTTGCAGGTCTGGTTGCTGGAATGCTTGGGACTTGCTGCAAAGGGAAGTGGAGAAGTTCATAAAGTTCTTGAAACGGGTGGAGACGCTCTGGTTGCGGGCGGAAAGTGAGTTTTCAACTTCATAAATAAAGCATAAACACTCTTTACTAGGAAATTAGTAAGTATAGATAATGAGAGTTAACATGGATGGTTGGTAAATGATTGACTAAAGAATTAAAAGGACACTTCCAGGAACTAGGGTAGGAAACAGGGTTGTCAAAATCAACCCGGCCTGACTTAACCCAGTTCGACCTAATTTAATTCAAAATCAATTGGTTAGGATTGCATGACTTAAATGACTCAAAATGTCTGTTAAAATGATGTCATTTTAGTGTAGTAGTACAAAATGATGTTAACATTTTGGTGGATCAATGCAAAGACAAGTTTGGTTCGATCCGATCAAATTTATTGTCATTTTTACTTAGAAATAAATCATTTTAAAGGTTGCCTAAATTAATCCCAATTAGGTTATGATTTATGTTTAGACTTAAAAAATTTTAAATTGATTAAATTTCAAATAAAAATTTGGATTTAAGTCAAAATTTAAAATGTGTTTGAGTGGGTGCTTAGTTGATGAGTTTATGGAAGGGTTAATAACTAAGAAATGAGAAGTGAGTAGTTGATTGTTGATTATCATTATAGGGTAATAGTTTGATATTTCATTTTGAAAATCCTCCATACCTTTTATTTAGTTGAGGAATAAAACTCTTTTTCAATAGTGACTCTTTTTAAATATTTGAAATACTAGTCAATTAAATACAATTAATTAATTATAACTACAATTTAATTAAATAAAATATTGTAATTAATTAATTAAAATATTATTATTTATTAATTAGTTATAATATAATTAATTAATGAATTAAAATATAATAATTTTAATTCTCAATATTTTTACAAACCATCTACTATCGAAATAACGATAATCATCCATTTCTTTTAACCAACTATCATAATTATAATAATAATATTCATTATTCTTCACTATATTCATTCTCGGTCTTATTACCATTCTTTTATACTGAACTAAACGCCTCCTGAACAAATTTAAGTTTCAAACAGACACTACACTTATTTTTTAAAAGCTTTTCACAAACTTTTAGATACATAATTAATAAAAGATTCATAATTAATAATCTATTTTATTATTTTAGACTTATTTAGTTCCTAATACATTTAAAATATAACTAATTCAAATTTCTGTTAAAAATCATTGATTCATATTTATTATTACCGATTTAATTATGACAAATATATCTCCAATAATAACAATATTATTATTATTTTGTCACCAATCTAAGAGACAAATTGTGTATTCAGGAAGGGGATATTCACAACAATGTTTTTCTTCTTGGTTCGAAAACCTTTTTAAGAAGTCGACGACAAATTATTGGACGGAGAACTGCAGATTGATCCAAGAATTGGTCTACAATACTATGTTGATGCTTATCCAGCTTTGTGTGTCCGTACTGCTCTCTGTTATAAGTTGCTACATTTTTCATTTGTATCTCTTGCCTTTCCTAATTGGGAGTGCCCTATTAATTTATTGTGATCAATCAAACCAAATAAATTTGTAGAAGTCGAGTTGTGGATCAGTTCAAAGACAAGTTTGGTTTGATCCCATCTCATTTTTACTTAGAAATAAACCATTTTAAAAGGGCTTTGAGGCATTAATACTAAAAATTCAGCCCCAAAGACGGAGGTTGAGGCCTTGGGGTCCAACAAAGCCTATAATAGCCTTCTTCTTTTCACATCCTCTTAGTCACTCGTCCTGTGTAATTATGTACCATATCAAACAAAGAAGGTATACACTACCTTCTTAAGGTGGAGTATTCTTGAAAACTTGTAGTAGCCACAGGATCAGCTGTGTGGTTTCTCTCCTTAACCCGTTCAGGCTCGTCGGCAGTGTCAGGTCCGAGCTCAACTGTCATTCCTGTTAGACCACCACTTGTAACCCCTTTTCATATAGGAATAGGAATCCTTCCATGTCCCAGTAAATCAGGCACAGCACAGCATCCCTTAAATACACCCCAAGCCTCTCGAATCTGAGACAAGCTTGAGCCGACGAATTCTGAAGCTCTTTGCCACGGATAAATTTCCGATTTGGGTTAAACAGGTTTATGTTCCAAGGTTGCTCTTTAAGAATTTCCTACCTGCTACCTCGAATCAGCCTTTGGCCTGAGTGGAAATACAAGAAAGTGAGCTACGTTCTTGCGGGAGGGAACATTCATCATAACTAAACAACAATGGAATCCAAAGGGAACAAGCCAAGCTAAGGAAAATATTGAGCAGTTCCACGTGTTTACTGAAGTCTTAGCTGAAGAGAAGAAGATAACTGTAGAGAGCTAAGGATGCACCAGAATAAATATAATGAAACGAAATAGGATGCCTCAAGATTGTTTTGTGAGCTCAACTTGTAACAGTATCATCAAATCACAGCTAATCAGAAGTATAACTTATACTAGAAAGAAACATCAGTAGAATTTAGAACCGGGAAAGTATAAGCCATAATAGCGTACCTCGACTTTCCTTTATTACATTCATCTCACTTTCCAGATTCTGTGCAGTTTCAGTCATTCCTTTGGCATTGTAAGCCTGGATCATGGTTGCAAAGGTAATGTTGTCAGGTTTACATCCTCTTTCCTTCATGGCCAGAAACAACTCGGCCATCCTTTCTACCTCACCAACCTTACCATATGCACTGACGATGCAATTAAAGAAAGGGGTATCAAGAACTACATCTGTGTTCTCGACTTGCCTTGAAATTGAATCAACCTTCATCATAAGACCAGCTTTGCTATAAGCACTAACAAGAGAGCAGTAAGTAATTGTATTAGGCTTTACTCCTTCATGTTTCATTGTTTTGAAGTATTTCTCCATTCTCTCAACGTCACCAGCCTTTCCAAACGACTCAATTATAACATTGTAAGTAACAACCGTCGGAGAGAAGAACCTTTTCTCCATGAACTTTATAACAGAATCCATCTTCTTATAAAAGCTAGCTTTCCCATATGATCTAATCATGATGTTGAATGTCATGATATCTGGGTTTATTCCCATTACCTGAAACTCATCATACCATTTCTCCATTTTCTCAATCTGCCCACTGCTCCCATATGCCCCGATGATCGAGTTAAATGTGAAAATGTCTGGCATTGAGCTGCCACTTTCAATCATCTCTGTCAAGGAATTTTCCATATCCTCAAACATTTCAGCCTTGCCATATCCATCAATAACAGTATTGTATGTGACAGTACTGCATTCAATTCCTAGGTATGACATCTCAGCCAGAATTCTTCCAATTAGATCAATTCGATTGCATTTTATACAACAGTTTATAAGGATGGAATAAGTATACACATCAGGCTTGCATTCAGAGGCTGATTTCATGTCGTCCAGTGTAGAAAATGCCTCGTCAATTTGCCCACTTTGGCCATAGGCATTTAGAAGAGAAGTGTAAACCTCAATACTTGGTTTGAGTCCTTCAGTTTGCATGATTTCAAAGAGCAAGCTCGCTTCATCTGGTTTCCCGCATTTTGCGAGCATCATTATCAACTTCACGTATGTTTTCCATCTGGGTTCATACCAGTGTTGCTTCCTGAGAAGTCCAAATATCTGCAACCAGTAAGAGAAGTCCCAATTGTGAAAAGGAACCTAATAATTTCTACATACACCCCGGAAAGCTTCAATGGAAAACAGAAAATGCTCACAAACCTTTAGAGCAGATTCCCAACGATTCTCCTTAATTGCATCATCTAGAGCCTCCAAAACTGCCTTGGGCCAAAGATTGTTATACTTGTTGGAATCAGCTTTTTTCTCTATATTCTTAATAGCAGATTCCGTTCTCAGAATCCGAGACAAGTTCTTCTGGGGTTGTCGTTGCAGCCCAGTAGAGAAATCTTCCACTCTCCAATCCGACGAATTGATGGTAAGTGACCTCTGGTGGGAATCCACATTTGGTTCTAAGAGGACTTTCGTCGAGTAACTGGTTCGTGGTATGACGATATGAGCAGAATAGCTTAAGCTAGCCGAGGTAAGGGTGTGTAGATGCATTCCCCCGTGTGGGATGGTAAGAAGTAAGAACCCGTGTTATGGTGGTGGATACTGTTCTCTTAGATATTTCTATCGAGGTCTAGTGGGACATAGACAAATAATTAGTGAAGTACATCTGACCAGCAAGTAAGTTTATAGACCATTTGAATCCTCAAAGGGTCCATGTTATGATCATATCAAACAGCAGATCGTAAAAATCACACTCACATAGTTGATAAAATGCAATCACTAATTACTACGAAACAAACGTATCATATGTTTTGTATTCATGCAAATCTCTTCTAGTCGTCTTCTCCGGCAACAGAAACTAAGAGTTCAGACAGTATTTGGAAGGAGTACAAATTAATAAACGCTAATTGCGAATAAAAATAAAAGACAGACGTTTAAATAAAAGTGAGAGGAAGTAACCAAAAACGAGAGAGGAAGAGCGGCAATTCCGGAAGAATATATATACAGAGGAACAGAATAATATTTTATCTAAAGCTTCAAACGAGTAGTATTGTTATGGCGCCAGTTACAAACCATGCCGGACGTTCTAGACAGTTAGTATACATATAAAGCGCCGGCTCGAGGAAATATAAAATTAAGAAGAAAAATGAAAAGAAGAAACCAGAAATCTGTTAGCTATTACTAGTAGGGAATTCAAATTCCATTTCAATCCTCGCGTAAATATCAAATCTCACACAGCGAGTCGGTGAAACATGTAGTTTACGAAACTAATAATCCAAAACTTCTGTAATCTCACGATCGCCTAGTGAAACAAGTACACATAGAGTTCAAGAAACTAACAATTCAAAATTTTCATAAAAATTAGAATTTCGATTCTACCTTCTTTTGTACGAATGTTGATTCCGAATCACTTTACAAGATCTTGGTGTAACTCTCCAGCATTATAAGAACAAAAGAAGATCTACGAATCATTTTTTGGCCAAATGTAAAGAAATTTTAAACTAAAATCATAGAACAAGATGTCTTCTCCGCTTGCAAATCAAGGCACAATGATAGTGGTCTGAAGTGATTTATCGTAGAAGAAGAAGAGTAAAGCATTTCAGAGGTAGACGAAGAGAAATATGAGAACGAAAGAGGATAGAGCAAAAAGAAGACGACGGAGAATGCGAGCCCACGGATGGAAATGAGGGGGGGTTTTGATACGATGCCGTTTATCTGGCGTGCCGTAAATTGAAAGGTATGTGAACAAAGCCAACTCTGGGCTTAAAGCACGCTCTTAATTTAAATAGGACCATGATAGGTTGCTCTTATCCATTTTCATGCAATCCGACCCGACCCGTAAGTTAGGTCTTCGTTGTGTAATCATGCTAGTTGCTACATTGTTTTACCTTTTTGAATTACGGATTATGCACTAATTAGGAAAGGATATGTTACGTCCTTTATAAAGAAGGTTGAGTCAATTCAAATGCAAGAAACAGAAAATTCAATTGTCATTTGGAAAGGTTCATGTATATTATGTTACCGAGTAGTATTGTATTATCCAACTTTTATTTTTTGCTCGTACGGTCATACCGATTCATACATTTTTTTAGTTTGAACTCGATCAAAATCTATGTAACTCAAATCGTCAATTAATTTTGGGTGAAATTGATTAAAAGAATCAATACCTAAATCTTTTTATTTGACTTAAAGTTTGAACAATTTTAATTTATTCAATTTAATCCTGTGTCCGATTAGACCTTAGAGTTTTAGATTGACATTCAACCCAAACCCGAGCTTGATCAACTTTTAACAAAACCAAAAATCACCATTTATCAATTCACAAAACAACTTTTGTATTATTATTATTATTTGTGATATATTATTTTTACTTTTTTTAACTTATTTATTTTGTTAACCTATATCATTATTTTTCTGTCACATTTATATGTAGATTTATTAAAAATAATCTCTTTATTATGTAAGGATAAAGTTGCGCATATCACAATTAAATATAATGATAATAATAACGATGATAACGACAATGATGCGAGGGAAATTCAATAAGAACTTAGGCGGTGAAACTCGATAAAGGCTAATCCCAAAACTCTAAGAATGGTTCGAACCCAACTCAAAATCTGAAGTTTTCTTCTAAACAAAATTGAACCCAACGCAAAGCTCTTATCTCGATCCAATCTTATTCTGAACTTTTATTCTAAACAAATTTGAAGCCGACGTAAAGCTTGATTATCTCCATCCAATCTTACTGACTTCAGACTGAGTCAGACCTGAACCCCTTTGTCATCCCTATTTCTAATTCAAGTTAATCCTAACAGGCCTGCTGTCAGACAACTCAACGCATAAAATCGGCAGGCTAACATGAGTTTCCTTGACACTATCCATAGTGGGACGAGAAAAGTTCCAATTCCTGTGCTTATAATTTACCAATATATTTCTCAAACAGTCTCTTAGAAATTGATAAAGCATCTCCTTGAGCCTTCACTGGATAGAGCTTTGTACCTGCTTGCCATTTGTTTGAGAAAGCTATCCATTCCTTCCTCCATTCCTCCAACTTGAAGCTTGTATTTTCTTCCAAGCTTTTTATCAAGTAATCAAAATAACTTGAAGCTCGTGGAAGATAATAATCTTCTAGTAATCCACTCCAAAATTTGTTTGCTAATCAGGAAAATGAGGTAAAAGTAAGCACTCTACCCGTATAAATGATGACAAGGAGCATCGATAATATGGTAATATGGCAGTGTAGGCGATGTTACCATAATCATGAAGCTTGCTTTGAACTCTCTCTGTTGTGTCATACCACATTGTCACTTGCGTTCTGGCATTCCACTCATTCTGAAGCGAAAAGAAAAAACGGCTTTAGCAACTTGCAAATAGATAGTAAGGACACCATAATCTACGTTGAAAATTAGTCTTCATCAAGTAGGACTAAGTGTGGCAAAAAGGCCCGAACTGGCTGACTCGAGTCAAGGGATAAAGTATGGTCACAGGCTCAAGCCTAATAAAAAAACTTTGAAGTGTGGCAGGTCTTCTGGATTGGGCGTGTTCAAGCTGAAGCCTGATGGAGCTCGGGCTTTTCAGGCCATTCTCTGGCCCATAAGCATAAGGCTCAGACCCAACCCAGCCTATTGCCAAGTGCTATGGAAGTTGTTGCAGTTAGTAGGAAGAGTAGATGGCCTTCATCTGAACAGAATTTGATTTTACTGAAATAGTTGGCCATGGCCGATTAATAGTATTAAGATGAGACTTCATTCAGTCAACTCAGTTCTGTATTTATGTTTACAGCATTTGATATAATAATGACTGCAACGTACTGAAGCCAAGAGTAGGAAGTCAAAAGTTCTCACCTGTTTCTTATCAACAGGATTTACTCCTAGTCTTTTTGCACTTTCCAGCCATGTTCCAAGTAGGAAATTATCATCAGAAGCAAGAAGTACATCGATATCTTTTATTAGCTGCAAGAATTTCTGGCTGTGGAGTTTCAAGGCAATAGAGTCCTTCTTCCGAAAAGCAATTACTGCATCAAGGTATACCTCATTTGCTAATTTCGACAATACTTGTCTCGTTAGGTCAACCAAATCATACCTGTCATAGAAAACCAAGTGTGCTGGTTAATAATGTGATTCATCCGACCTTTTTAGAGTTAGTGTAGATCACATAGACAATGACCAAGACGAGTAGGAGATAATTCATCTATATTGGAATTACCTATATGTAAAGCTTCCAGAAAGATCATTTCCAGCATAAATGAATAGGCGCAAGGCATTGATAGCATCCTGGTTAGAGTACCATAAATGTGCTTGCGGCAAATCTGTATTTTCATTTTGGATCAAGAATCTTCGGGTTTCAGGTGATGTTAACTCGATATGGATCATGTTTTGTTTTGCTGCAGCAGATCCATGATCTAGAGAAGGATCCCAGTCTGGAAATTTTACTATGAAATCTGTGTTATGGTCCTACATGCAACAGATGTAGACCAAGAAAAGGTTAGTATTCAACCAATAGACTGCCTTCTACTAGCAAGAGTTGTAGCTAAACAGCAACTTATTTAGCAACAGTACTGTCCTCACAACACTATAACAAACTTCCAAAGCCTCTATCAAGAGATATGGGAGCACCAAACCATAGCCAGCCAATGGACCACAGTACTCTGTTCAATATTAGACTATTGAAAACATTATGTGGAAATTTATGTTTTCATTTTAGGAGTCAGTAATCTGTGGACTGGGGATGCCTTTGCAACTTAATAGCTGATCTTTTGTAAAGATACTTCTTACTACTGTAAGCAATCTCTGGCTCAGATGCAATCGAAGCCTTTGAAGCCTACTAATGCAAGGGAAAAGAATACATGATACAAGAAATCAAACGAAAAAGCAAAGAATGCTGTGAGGATTAACAACGCACAGAGAAGAACCATACACACAATAAAACAAGTCATAATATTAACACTCCGTGTCACGTAAGAGTAGAGCTAAGTTTTGTTCCAGAAAGTCAGAGCACGAAAAAAATAATGTGTCCCATGTAACAGGAGAAAGAGTTGATCAATCACTTGAAAGCACTGAACATATGAAGGCGGATAATCCATTACATACAGCAATTCCATCTGTACAGTTGTAGATGGAGTGAGAGAGAATTTCCCAGGCTGACATAGCTGGGTTAACTGCTTTGCCATATCGTCTATGGGTGTACTTCTTCAGCCATTCCTAGAAAAGAATAAAAAATTATGGCAGTTACATCCACTCGGCCCTCCAATCTTATCTACACAGATGATTAAGCAAGAGATGGAAAAGAAAGAAATGCAAAATACAATGCAAATGTAACAATTCCATCTAGAATTTGATAAAACTTTTAATAATAATTGCACCAATCTAACTATTGAATAGCAACTTAAATTGTGGCCTTACCAGGACACCAACTTTTTCTTTGCGGAATGCCATTTCAGACATAAGCTCATACACCACGGGATTATGCTCTATTCCTTCCATGCACAAGCCAACACCAACCTAATCAAAAGATAATTAAATAAGTGCAGATGGTCTATGCCAAAAGTTTAGATTCGATGTAACAATATTAATATGTAGAAACTGCAAACAAGAACATCAGGTAAACTAATGATATGATCCATCAGGTTGAAAAGGGAATAGATTGTGTTAAACAGCATATGCAACAAGGATACATGCTTCAGTTGTTAAGCTAAATGATAAAAGACAAAATTTTCAGTGCACTATAATTGAATTGTCATTTGCACCAAATTGTGGTCTATACAGAGTTCAGATTTGATGTGAGAAGACAAATGTGCAGAAACTCCTAAAAAGAACATGAGCTAAACTCTTGATAGGGTTTCAACACTATCAGGTTGAAAAAGGGGAAAAAATGTTAAACAGCAGATGAAACAAAATATGCATTCTTCAGTTGTCACGCTAACTGATGAAAAGAAAATCTTCAGTGTACCATAGTTGAATTGCCACTTGTGCGGGCATTAACTGGGCCTGAAGATAATGCATCCAATATTCCATACATTTCAATGTTCCCGCCAAAATTGTGCAACATACACCTAAAACATTAAAAGTTATGAGGGTTGAGAATATCCATTATTTAAGTTCCAATTCAAATTTCAAGAAAAATAAGGGTAGAAAAAGGATCAAAAGCAACAGTTTAACATAGATCAACCGATATCAAATAATCTTCTAATTATACGCGTCCATTACCAGACATAAGGAGTGCCATAAAATTGAGAGGAGTTACTCCATATTGGTCTGACCTCGGCAAACAGATCTAGAACTATCATTTTCCCAAATGGAACAGAATGCAAGAGTGCCTGCAAGTACCACCCGAATAAAATTTACCAGTAAGACGTGCCACGATTACCAAATTATGAATTCTGGGTCAATGGCTCAGATCAAACAACAATATTTAATGTCCATGGAAGATGTAATTCTATAACAGTTTAAACAAAGCTTTAGAATCTCAATTTTACATATTATCTCCATCAAGAAATTAATTCATTGTATTTGTATCTTGGTGTGACCATGAAACCTTGCCTAGAATAGCTTTTTTCTTTTCTTTCTGTTTCTTGGAATCTATGAACAATAACAAAACATTTCACTCAATGCTCAAAGTTTCTTTTCTCATTCCTGTTATAAAGTCTAAGGGTATTATGTTAACCCCAGCCAACATCATACTTGTTATTATCCATGTGTACAAGAAATAGGCCTATTTACAATACACACATATCAACCCGCGCTAGGTCAAATGCATTATTCATTCTCTTCTCATGGTTGAGTACCAATGGCTAGGAGATGTAATAAGCTAGTTTTAAACCATTTCATGGTGGCTACCTGTCCCTTGAATCGGACAATAAGAATCAGAAAACACAAGATAACCAAGAAGAGGTTAAATGTTACATGTACCTGCATTTGACGTGGCTTCCAAAAGGCAGAGTCTGAGTAGAATAGCCAACCCTGCAGGTTAGTAGAGAGTCAACAAGAGATCAATTGTTAGATCTTAGACCTCCAAAGACAAGTCGAGGGAAGAAAAGGCAATTTCAACTTTTTAATTAAAATTCACAAAATGTGTCATCAATCGAATGTTAATCCAAATGGAATACAAACATGAACTAACGCTATGAATGAACATGAGAGATCTGCTTCTTTTTTCATGTTCATACATTGATCTAAGATTTTGAAATACTAGTCTCACATTACCAACTATAGCATCTTCTAGAGAGGGCGATGTTCAACTTACAAACAATTAGAAAAATGAGAAGCATACTTGCATTAACCACACGGCGTATTTATCGCCTGCAGACATTGCTTTATATACAGCCGCACCAAGTGAAGAGATATATTCTGGATCATTTGTAGGTGGAGAGTTTTCATTGAATGTATCACTATAATATGCATGAACATATGTAAGCCATTCATATTAGGAGAAACAAAAGAACATCTTAGTAAAAGTAAGAGACGTACCAGTTGTAGATATCCGTCACATCCCCATATTCTGAAACAAAAGAATATCAACAGTTTACACATATTTGCAACAATTTATTGTATAAATTGCTTTACAATTGCATGATGCAAAAATTATGAAAAGATTGAAGAAGCCCCAAAGCTAGAATCTAGTGCTTAAGAAATACTCCATTGAGGATATTTAATGAAAATGCATTGCCTTACATAACCATACCAATATCAAATATGCAAACCTTCTTCATCCAATCAAATGAAAACAGACAAACCAATGATTCAAAGAGTCAGATACAAGGCACACACCTGCAATTTGTTGTCTTATGAAAGCCTTCCCAATTTCAACAAACAGGGGATCATGAGGGTCAAGAAGGTAAGTACAACACCAACGAGGATTCATGTCCACAGTGTTCCTAATAGGAAATGTAAATATGATTTAATAGTAATACCATGAAGATCTCGCATTTAAATTAAACTTAGAAAGGATTAAAAAGAGCACCCAATAATATATTCATCATCTTAAACAAAGAAACTCATAGCCACTGCTTGATACTGTTCAAGCTACTATGGAGTAAAACCATGTTTAATTGAAATACCAGTCTCCAAGTCTTGTTATATTTGCCGAAGGGAAAATTCGTTTCAAAGCTGCTGGAACATTCCCAGAGAATGACGGAAGCACTGGAACAGAGAAGAAATTGTTTGACAGTGATGTGGCCAAATAACGAAAGACTACTCTCTACTTTCATATTCGAAACACAAATTTCAAGTAGTCCTGTATAGGAGAAATGAATAAGCTGTATCCTCAAGATTTGGAACCTGTGTTTAAAGGTGGACAATACAGATAGCAAACAACAGTTAATCTCTATGCTCTGGCGAGTAACATGAATATACCTGGGGTCATGCCAAGTTCAAGCATCCGAGATACAATCTGTTTCTGTAAACTCAATTGTTGATCTAACCAATTTTGAGATAAAGGCCCACCCCACCTGTCATTAGTTGAAAGGGTAGATACAAATTCAAATTTGATGATCAAGAAAATCAGTAATGGCACACGCAACCTGTCCAGAAAAGGGGGATATCTTGCACTAAACAAATACAAAATATAAAAACCTTTGGTCAAAACGATGGAGAAACCAGAGGCCATATTACATACAAAATCAGGGTCCTTAATAAATCTTGTTTAGTCTGTGAATAAGTTCTACTAATCAGCTTCAAGGAACGTCATCTTTTTGTCTTAGCTTTATCATGGTAGAAGATATTGGGGTAAAAATAAAGGATATGAGACTCCATAATTACCTACCCATGTAAATTTCCCATACGGGCCCAAGCAAGGAAAGCAGGTCCACCAAAGAAATCATCCAAATCTCGTGCACTGATGTTAAATTTCTGCATCAAAAATAGTTAGTGGCACAGTACATGTTACGTAGCAAATTAGATGAAGTTTGTACACGAAATGTGTAATCCAAATAACATCTGGCTTTAAATTCTAAGTATTTTCAAACATGCATGAAGATGAAGTAACTACTACTTACAAAATTTTAGTTGCATTCCATTTTCCTACTTTTCTTGCAATTTTATTCAAGAAGGGCTTGAAAGGACTAAAACTGGTGGAGCGAGTTAGATAAGCATGTAATATTTAGAAACACTATGCATGTAATATTTAGAAACCCATTCATTGGCATAAAGAGTTTCCAAACGTGTGATCTAGCTTATGGCTTACGCAACGGCTTATAGCTTTTAGGCCAGCATTACACAGACAAGATCTTGCGTACTAAGACATTACATGCCAAATAGCTCACAGTCAAAGAATCAACAGCGGAATTACAGCAACTGAGAGATGGGTCATGCAACCTTAATAAATAGTGATGGCTCCTCAAGATTAACTAACCATGAAAACTTTTTGCCAAATAGCTTCTTGCCCTGTGAATGCAAGGGGTAAATTGATCCCTTGAAGAGCCATCCAATCTATCTCTTTTTCCCATCTGTCCCAATTCCACCACACATAGGAATCTACAAAAAAGAGTGCCATAATTGGGACTATCAATACAATTTCAATATCAAAACAGGGTTTTACTTCACAAACTTCTTTCACCTAGTGAATGTAAGAAAAGAGTAAATCAACACGAAAACATGTTTATTAAATTTCATAATTCGTGTCTGGTAACCACTATTGACTTGTAGCGGTTGCTAAATCTCATCATTGGCAGAATAAAATAAAAAAACTTGGACGTAAAACAAGATACATTGGTTGGAACTTACAACTGGATGTCACGACATTTTGGTAATAGTTCCATGGAATGGGTCGTTGAATCCTTATACCCCCATCTTTCAAAAGAGGCAGTGATCCCGGGCTAGGAATTGAAGCTATCTGTATGCCACCCGTTTTGTCCCATGAAATATGAACACCACACAAATACTTTATATACCAATGAAGGCCAGACACAATTTCCACTCCTGTAGTGCCCTTGATTCTAAAAGTGTGACTCACAATAGTAAGAGTAATAAGCCACATTTCTTACATATTACTAATGAAAAGTGAACAGTGAACAGTACTAAAGCAAAACAAATCCTTTGTTTATCTCATAACATAGAATACCAATAACCCGCTCCATTCAAATGTAATGTCTAAGATTCTCGCTTACTCCTTCAACCAAAAGTTCTACTTGCAAGTTCAGGTTATATTAGGTACTTCATAATAGATGTGAATGAAAGACAATGGCCAGTCCTTATCCGACAAATTCCATAATTATACATCAGATGTATAAACAAGTAATCTTGATAACATTATTCAATATCTGATAGACTAAGCTAATGCCAATCAACTTGTATTTACAAAACCTTGGACAATTCTAGAGACTGAGCAGACTATTGTCCATTATTGCAAAGAGTAGCATCGTGAACAAATAACAGAAACTTCAAAGTTCAAACAGATAAGCAAATTACTTTTGAGCTAAATAGATTAACCCCTGTGAAGGGCAGTTGAGTTAGAGAAAATTGAAATTTAATTGTTAGACTCAACAACCAAAACCACAAAAAGGACCTCATTCAAATTCATAAAGCAGACATTATATCCTCCTACATCATGAAAATAGCTATCCGTCTCTGCCCCTTACAAATACTCAAAACGAAGCATCATACATTATCTCAGGCCCAGTCCTGCTTGATTGGTTGTAGTTGTCTATCAGAAAGCAACCGTGTCCACCACAAACATCCTGGTTTTTAGATCAATCAGTGAAAATGGTTAAAATGCAAGAGCAGAAGATATCATCTAAGTAACAGAAAGTATATTTCCAAAGCATTTTTAAAGCTTAAATCATGCAACAACTGATTTCTTTACTATCTGGAATAATATCAGTGACAGCGTTTCAAGAAGCGAACTTAATTACAATTTTCAAAGGAATATACATAATGACAAAACTCAAAGCACATACCTTTCGATGGAAAAAAACACCCAGAAAACTCGAACTTTCCAGTCTCCCAACATTAAGAAAGATGGTAAATCAAGAAATTGTTCGTACCTTGGGCACAATCTGGAATGCAAAGCTATGTATGTGGGAAGGAAGCAGTCTTCCCAATACACCTTTAGCTGCAGATGTTTGAACAGATGCCGATAAGCGCTTAGAATCCAAACGATTAAGTAGAGCCTCGATAGCGTCGTGTCTGTTGGACGACGTTACCAAGTCAGGCGACAGTACAAGAGTTGTCAAAAGCAGAGAAAGGATAAGGATAAGACCAGACATGGTCTAGGTTCCCTTCCCCTTTTCTCTTCTTGGGATGAGAAGAGACTGCTGAGGAGTAGAAAAGTCAACGCTCAATGTCTGAATTCTGTAAGCAACCAATTACTTTCCCGACGAGCAAAGAGACAAAAGACAACCACAAAGTTGCCTTGTTGGTTTTAGCTTGAAGATGTCCTACTTCTCACCGGTTGACTACTTCGTCATTTTAGTATAATGAAGAGCAAAAGGTAAACAAGAATGCGTCGTCGTTTCGTTAGCCAAAGGAACATTATCCTTGATCAACATCCGTCGACCTGTTAATCTCGAATTTGTTCACTCCCCTTGATCAGACTCAGGAATCTGCAAAGGAAACACAAATGGCTTTTTGTTAATGACGATAAAACGTATTTTCACTCCCAATCACTATCTTCCTCCAACAAGACTTCACTTTTCTTTTCAATCTAAGTTTGATCCCAATAAGCGATCAAAAAAGGAAAACGCCGTGGAAATTCCTGAATCAGGTCCACTACGGTTCGCATTCTACTTAATCCACGAGAATGCAAGTAGGACTACGTTCTAAACTTTTCATAAATTTGAAATTTCGAAACCAAAACACAAGACATTCGATGAGTTCTAAAGAAGCTATGGAAAAGCCTCTCAAACTGAATAAAAAAACTCCAAGCGATATAAGCAACTAGAAAAATATCAAATGGAATGGTCCAGTGATTAGATAATCAGACCCGACGGCTACAGCCTCGTTCGCGCCCAAACCTTTCTTTTTCATTGTTTTCTTTTCTGTTTCTGGTCAGTCTTCTCCTTGAATTACCAAAACGGAGATGGTACAACCGAAAATGGCGCCACTGCAACATCCGGCAAAAATATGTGTTCTTATGACTCAAAACAATTCCTCAGACTCAAACTTATCTTGAAATTCATTCAAATCAAGCATGTTTGTTGATTCAGGTTGAACTATGCTCTAATCTTACTGCCATTTCCAATAGCAATATGGGGTTAAACTGGACCTATCATATTTCAACTCTTTTAAATTGTTTAAAATAATAAAATAATATTAGTTTTATTTTAAATTTTTATATTGAATTAACTAGAATAATTTAAATTTGATCAATTAACTTTACTTGTTACAAGTACCGAAGGAGTTTGGTGGACTCAAATAACCATTCCATTACTGATAATAAGTTATTTTTTTTGGTCTAAATATATAATCTAAGAAATATATAATCTAAGAATTTACTTATTTTTTGATTACCTGTTTGGTTATTTTTACATTTTGAGAAATAGTTAAAAATATCTCGAATAATTAAAGACAACCTTTCTTATTGTTGTTGTCGTTGTTGTTGTTGTCGTCGTCGTCGTCGTCGTTGCCGTTGTTGTTATTCTTGTTGTCGTTATTATTATTGTTGTTAGTATTTTTTTGCTTCTTATTATTATTAAGAAAAAAATTAATAATAATAATAATAGTTAGTAAACATGCCTTCCCTCCACACCACTGCCCGCTTAGGTGACAGGTGGCTGCTCTCTTTTTTTTTATTGATTTTGTCTTGGATGTAGAGTGCGAGGATACCCGCCTCAGCCCCAGGCTCAGTTCCCAGGTACGCATTTTTACTCCATGCTTCTTAAAGTGTTAGTGCAAGTTATCCGTTTGTTATGGGGTTTATCCTGGTTATCCTGGTTAGAAAGCTGGTCTCTTAGACGTCTCCTTGTGTGTCTTCGTAAGATTGTGGTGTTAAGGGTGACTCGTCCCAGTTTTCAGTTTGGTCTTTTTATTTCTGGAGTTTTGTATGTTCTGGTACTGTCAAGCCCTATGAGGAGATGAAGCTCGTGGGTTTCCCGCGTAGTTGAAGATGAAGGTCACGATCAAAGGAGTTCTCTATTATCTCGTCTGCCATGACCATTTCCTCTCCTCTGTAAACTTTCTTTTAAGCCATGAAGCACAGTGCGTAACGTGCGATCTTGCTCTTGAAAGAGCTAGAGTGGGATAGATCGGATTGTTAGTTATTGTTAGGTTCTAACAGTCTAGTTGTTCAGCGACGGCAAGGCTCGGAGGTGTTGTGCAATAATGTTATAAATACTGCATCAGCTTCGATATCGGACGCCTGAATCTGAATCTGCAGATCTTGAGATCGAAGATTTTGGGATAATTTTAAATTTATAAAATAGTCCTAAACTTTTTAAAATTGCAAAATAGTTATATTGATATATTATACAATTGTATTGTATACTTTACTAATTTATCGCTTACATCAACCATGCTTTAAAAATCTTAATAATAAATAATAATGACAATTAATTTGAAATGACAATAATTTTAAATATTTTACATATAAATAATAATCACAATTAATATAAATAAAGACAATCATCATCATACAATTATAAAACTAAGAATAATACAAAGCATTTAAAATATTACAATTATACAATTTCATCATTATAATAAATAATATTACATATTTACATCAAAAGATTCAAAACATCCGATAAAAGAACAATAAATATTACAAAAGTATTAATGACGAATAAGCAATCAAGTAGAAGTTGAACTGAAACAAAAATATTACAGTTACATTACATACATATAATTTAACATAAACATCAATGATCAAATACAAGTAAAATTAAAAGAAGAGGAAAATAAAACCGAAATTAATCAATCGATGAAGGATACCGCTTAAACCTGACCGATGACCCTAATCATTTGGTACAAAATCCTCATCATTGAGAGGAGCTTCATCATAATCATCATTCAAATTTAATGCACCAAATGACATGTCAATACTTTCCCATCCAAAATCATCTTTCAAATTCAAATCACTCACATCAACCAAATCGGGTTCTTCAGAAACTCAATCTGCCAAAATATCAATATTATCAATCGCAATTGGATCATTTGAACAACTTGTGCTACTAAGAGTCCTAGTAAACAATTACATTTAATTATTAGAAAATTATAAGAAATTAAATCAAAATTAATAATGAAAATAACATACCTTTTCCGAAGCTTTAAATTGTAACGAACATAAACCAAATCATTTAACCTCTTATGCTCCAATCTATTCCTTTTCTTGGAATGGATAAATTCAAACGTGCTCCAGTTTCGTTTACACCCACTTGCACTAACACATTGACTTAAAATTTGAATCGCAAACCTTCTCAATTCTGAAACACTACATCCGAAAAGATCCCACCAAGCAACTGCAAGTTATAAAAAAACAAAAGTAGTGTTATAAACAACATAAAGTGATAAATAATTTTCAACAAATAAGAAATAAGAAATAAGTAATACCTGGAGAAAGAAGTCCTCTTTGTTGAATAGCGACCGACTTTTCAAAATCTCCATAAGAGAACTTATAAGTCTCCATTTGTGTGGTTAAAACAACTTGCATTGAGTCATGAGGAACAATTGTTGTAATTGTGATAAGCATTCCTCTACTAACTTCAGCTTACTTTTCAATATCCAGTCTAAAATACACACTAGGATTCAAAAATGCCTCAGTTACAAACAATAGAGAAGAAAGTTATTTTCTCCTTCTCTCATTAATGATTGAGATATATGGTTGGTATAAAGAAGGCCTATTTTTCAAATTGGCCTTGATTGCTTCCGTTGCTCTCTTCATAACATCAAAAATATAACTCATTGTTGGCTTTTCTTCACTATCAGCCAACCGAAGCACCCTCACCAAAGGCTCACAAACTCGGATAACGAATTGACATTGCAACCAAAATTCTCTATCTTCCAGTATGATACTACAAACCTCCATTCCAGCATTAGACCTAGCATGCTGAGATGTAACTCACTTATCACTTGTAAACATTTGTCTTAACTCCTTCCTCAACGAAAGAAAAGACTGAAGTGATAAAAAATTTGTTGCAAATCTTGTCACAGCAGGGCTACACAAATTCCTACCATTGGTAAATTCCCTTCTCATCAAATTTAAAACCCATGCACGATTATAAATAAATTTTGTCACCTTTTTTGTCTTCTGCATGGTCTCATCAAAAACAGGAAAATACCTAAGATTTCTTATATCCTCCAGTATTAAGTCAATGCAATGTGCAACACAAGGAGTCCAAAAAAATGAATTATAGGTTTTCTACAACCTTAGACATGCCGCTTTATAAGCGGAATCATTGTCAGTAATAAACTGAACAATGTTTTCCACCCCTACTTCATTCACAACTTGATCAAATATCCTAAACAAAGTATCAGCAGTTCTAATCAGGCCAGATGCATCAATCGATTTTAAAAACATAGAGCCATTAAAACAATAAACCAAAAAATTTATAATAGACTCTTGTCTCCTATTCGTCCAACCATCACACATAATTGAGCAGCCATTAATACCCCAATTCACTCTTCTTTCAGCCAAATAAGTTCTCATTTCAGACACAGCACAACTCAAAAGTTTACCTTTTAAGTCATCAATCGATGGCCCTTTGTATCCTGGACCATAAGAGGCTATGACATCTATCATAAGTTGATAATAATATGATTGAAAAGCATTAAATGACGAACTTGTATCATACCACCATCTAGCTACTGCCATATCCACATTGTGAGCCGCATCTCTTGTCTGCATTGCACTACAAATTGAAGGTTGGGCTCCAGGAGTTGTTCGTGGTGCAAAGAAACCAAACAGCTGCCTTATTCTCTTCCTCACTTCAGATTCTTCAGGATTCTGATGCTGAGATGGAACACTACTACTACCACTTCCACCTTCAACATCTCCATAATCACCACGGAAACCGGGAAATGAAATTCCACTACCAATTCAAGATTCCATCTTCCCCTTCGATCTTTCTCAAATTGATGTTCATCAAGTAATGTTTTCATCTACCACTTCATATCATGACTTACTTTTTTACACGCTTCCACATCTCCTTTAATCCCAACTAAATGCCTTTTTAATCGGGTGATTCCTCCACCTTTCAAATGCTTGTTACAAAACAAGCAAATGGTATGATTCTTTTGACCGGGAACCACACCAGCATGAGCCTAAGCTGGACCACTGTATCTTCCTGAACTAAGTTGATCGGGAGTATTTGAACTTCCTTCCATTTATCTGTACACAAAAATAAATAACACACAATTTCAGTACACAATGATAATATGCACAAAGCTAACAATTTAAAACATTCAACATATATAATAAGTAACATAAAACATACTCCAACAATTTGCAATTTCAACAATTACAAAACATACTTAATATCATTTCCACTTCCTTCCATTCTTAACAATTTCCAATTTCAACAATCACAAAACATTTATAATTACATTTCCATTCCAACAATAACCAACAATTTTCAATCCTAATAATTACAAAACAATTACATTTCCATTTCCATTTCATTCCATTTCTAACAATTTCCAATCCTAACAATTACAAAACAATCATAATTCCATTTCCACAATTCCACTTCCTTCCATTCATTACAATTTCCAATTTCAACAATCACAGAACATTTATAATTACATTTCCATTCTAACAATAACCAACAATTTCTAATCCTAACAATTACAAAACAATCGCATTTCCATTTCCATTTCATTCCATTTCCAACAATTTCCAATCCTAACAATTACAAAACAATCATAATTCCATTTCCACAATTCCACTTCCTTCCATTCATAATAATTTTCAATTTCAACAATCACAAAACATTTATAATTACATTTCCATTCCATCAATAACCAACAATTTCCAATACTAACAATTACAAAACAATCACATTTCCATTTCCATTTCATTCCATTACCAACAATTTTCAATCCTAACAATTACAAAACAATCATAATTTCATTTTCATTTCATTCTATTTCCAACAATTTCCAATCCTAACAATTACAAAACAATCATAATTCCATTCAATATCCAACAATTTCCGATCCTAGTTAACACAAAACATTCATAATTCTATTTCTAACACACCATAATATTATATACACCATTTTATATTTCATTCTTAAATATATATTATGCTTTTATAATTCTTAATTGACATTATAAGTATAAATTGGAATCTACAAGTATACATCATATTCACAAATCACAATTTCATAACATTACCAATTTTAAATAATTATAATTCCCTAGACATATATATTACCATTCCCAAATATTAAAAATTAATGACCATTTAACAAATATTATAAATGTGTCAATTAATGATTGTCAATTTTAATTATCAATTTATCAATTTTACATTTAATTATTAATTTCACATTTGATCAATTGATTGTCAATTGTACAATTTGGTTTAAATGTTGCTTTGATTTTAATTATCAATCTCAATTTCAATTGCACAAACTCAAATAGTTAAATTCAATTTCATTTACAGTAATTCAACAATTCAATAGTAATTTCATAAATCTACTAAAAGACTAAATCACAATCACCAATTCACCATTCCAAACTTAATTTTCAATCAGACCAGTAATGACCAATCACCAATTAATTTTAATTTCACACATTCGGTTCAACTTCCACAAGGCAAAATGACAAATTTCAATTTCAATTTCAACTTCACACATTCGGATTTTTCCCCAAATCCACTGTCATCTGAAATCAACCTTTACCATTTTCCGCAATTCCTCCATTTTTTTTCCTCATTCTCAGCCAAAATCAACCTAGGGTTTTCCCCAAATCCCCTTCCATCCAACAACAACACCAAATCAACAACAACACCTAGGATCACAGAAGCAATCAACAACAAAATTCCATTAAAAATCAAACACAAAATCAAAAACATACACCCAAAACAATCGGGTCTTCAGTGTCTTTCTTCGGTGATCGTGTGGTGGGTCGATGACGAGGAGGACGGAGGAGAAGGCGGCGAGGAGACCGATCCGTTGAAGCCTCAAAGGGAGAAACGTCGAAGACTTGAAAGAGGACTAGAGAACTGGACGAGACGTCGACGGTGAGGAGACGGCGAATACCAGGTGAGAGTCGCGAGAGACACAGGAGAAGAGAGGAGGCGTGCGGCGTGGGAGAGAGGAGGCCGAAGAAGAATCCAGAAGTTCGGGGGGGAGGGGTAGTTTTAGGGTAAAATTTTCCAGAAATTACAAATTAGTTCTTGCAATTTCCGAAATTTTGCGATATTGGCCGGAATTGAAGGTTTCGGCCGGTACCATCCGGTAAACGTTGGTATCGGGCAGAATTTGACCCAAGTACCGATGTTTATGATTTCGTACCGGTTTCTCCGGAACGGTACGAAATTCGTAACTTTGGTTGTGCGATATTGGAAAAAATATATTTTTATTTTTATTCTTTACTTATTATTTATTTATTTATTTTTAAACGGCCTATAGCTATAGGTCTAACTCTGACATACTTTCCCCCGTTACCTGCCTTGAGCCACCTGACATGTACCAAAAGCAATCTTTTCTTCAAGCTATTGGTAGTCTGCCGTAAAAGTTGACACGTCCACTAATACCACCCATTTTCCCTTGCACTTACTTTCCACTTTTATCATCAACTCTATGCAAAAGACTTTTATTATAGAATCGCCTTCGGCCTTCCCTTCACCATCACTTGCATGACCAAACAGTTGCGACTTACTCAGCGTCACAACTTTGCCACGTGTGGTTGCTTGTGCTTATCTCCAATTGCTTCAAGGCTTTCATAGTCGTTGTTGCTTCTACATGCTTATATTTTTCTTCCCTGTTGAAGTTCCTGCCTCTCTACTTTTTTAATATTAATTTTATTCCTAGCATTACGTGTATGGGTAGTTTGGTTTTGGTATCCCTACTATATATTCTTTTCTTTCCTTATCGGATAGTTATATGTAGTGTTATTAACAGTGGCATGGCTCGGTTGTAGAGTGTTTGCTACAGATTGCTTCCTGCGTTGATCTCCACTGACAATGATGCGACCCATAAACAATAAACTCTCTGGTGTTGATGACAACTCTGCTATATCGAGTGTCCTGACAAGTATGATAAAACCTCTGCTGTCCTGACGAGATCTGGTAAGAATTACGCTTATAAGTCTCCTACTTGATTCTTTTTTTTTTCACACTTTGGTTATTATTATTATTATTATTATACTATATTTTATTTTCAATATTTTTCTTACTATTAGTGGTTTAGTAATTTTTTAACAGTTGTAAATGTTTTTTTTCTGTGTCCTGCATCATTTTTTTTCATGTCACATTTGCATGCGGGTCTACCGGAAACAGCCTCTCTATTATGTAGGGATAAGGTTGCTTACTATTGACCTCCCCAGACCCTGCTTCACTGCGAGATTTCAGACTGGGTGCGATGATGATGATGATGATAGTTAGTAAAGACTATAATAGATATTTTGGTATTTTGTTAGTTATTTTAAATCTATGTTTTCATACCAAACATCGACATACATCATTATTAGAAAATTTTAAAAATAAACCAAATTAAGTAATATTAATTACATTCTATTATTCGTCTATTCTATTTCTAAGAATAATCATTTTATTCCTTATCTATTCTAACATATAAACTATACACTCTTTTAATTCTTTATTTATTCCAATTGGTGAACCAAACATCCAGTAAAGTTAAAAGTGTATTTTGAACCTAACATTTATAACAGAATATACAATAGATTATAACATTTTAAAGTGTTCCAATTAAATTTAATACTTTCCAAATATTAAAACATATCTTAAATAAATAGAAAACATAACTGGTTAATTGTCCAATCATTAACATCTAATCAATATTGACATGATATTATTTTTATTTTAAATTTTAATTATTAACATCTAATCAATATTGAAATGATATTATTTTATTTTAAATAAAAGTAAAGATAAGATTAAAATATATAAATATGAGTTTCATTCACATTCACAGTAGTCACATTTTGAAGTGAGTATGACATCTATTTTGATTAAAAACATATCTTAAATAAATAGAAAACATAACTGGTTAATTATCCAATCATTAACATCTAATCAATATTGACATGATATTATTTTTATTTTTAAATTTTAATTATTAACATCTAATCAATATTGAAATGATATTATTTTTATTTTTAAATAAAAGTAAAGATAAGATTAAAATATATAAATATGAGTTTCATTCACAGTAGTCACATTTTGAAGTGAGTATGACATCTATTTTGATTAATTTTGAAAAATTAACTATCTAACAAAAATTTATTTTATTTAAAAATATAAAAAATGTAAGTTCGATGTGTAACTTTTAAAGTTTTTAATTTTAATTTTCTATTCAAAATTATTTTTAATTTTTATTTATTTATCATCTTTTTATTTTTATATATATTTTAAAATATCTTCGTATCACATTTTTAAAATATCTGCATTATTTTTTATTGTCACATTTATATGTAGGTATGTTGGAAATAACCTTTCTATTATGTAAAAATAAGATTGTAGATTTTACTTTATTGCGAAACTTCAAATTAGGCGTGAAGACGACGAAGATGATTAACTTAATAAAATGTGACCTCAATAAAAAAGGTAAGACCCTGACCAATTCTCATGCTTTGTTCGTGTAAATAAGGCGTTGTTAATCAAGAAACAAAGCACATTTGATTAAGACTATTCCCCAATTGACGTAGCAATAACTCGAGCACGAGTACACAGTTGTGCGGTGTACCTGAAACTTCTTGCTGAGGATACAAGAACAATATGTTGGCTGTTGACAGAACAAAACTGAAACTGTCGCTGGTTATACCATGGTTTAGTGGACGAGCACAAGTCACACACCATTATCTACCTATCTACACGTGGAAGAAGATGACTCCATGTTGCAGCCACGCCACACGCCACGTTCTCTCCATGCAAAACACCCCTTACATGTTCTCTCCTCTCTAAAGCCCCCGTCTCCTTCCATTTCAGTCCCACGTCTCATCTCAGTTCTATCGATTCTCGGAAAATGTCAGGTCTCACCATAGGAGACACCATTCCCAATCTTGAACTCGAAACCACTCATGGAGTCATCAAGCTTCACGATTACATAAACACTTGGACCATCCTGTTCTCTCACCCAGGTTTCGTTAATTAGTTCTAAAAATATGCGAATTGAGTTCCTGATTGGTATTGAGAAGTTTACTTGTTGGTGACTTCAAGCCGGTGTGCACAACTGAACTCGGGAAGATGGCTGCATATTCTTCAGAGTTTGCTAAGAGAGGGGTTAAGCTCTAAGGTTTATCTTGTGATGATGTTGTCTCACACGTAGAGTGGATCAAGGACATCGAAGCTTACAGTGTTGGTATCTATTGTCTCCTATAGTTCCTTGTTCATCGTTAACTTCCAGCCTGACAGCCACCATATTTACGTACATTTGCAGGGAGGAAGCAAGGTGACATACCCCATAATTGCAGATCCAAACCGTGAGGCTATCAAAGAACTTAACATGGTTGATCCTGATGAGAAAGACTCCAGTGGAAACAATCTTCCCTCTCGAGCTCTCCATATAGTTGGTCCCGACAAGAAGGTGTACTTGGTTTCTACTTTCTATCTTCATGAAAATTCGAGTATTGTAATTTACAAATGTCAAGAAACTTGTCGTGCACTGGCCTTGCAGATAAAACTGAGCCTTCTATACCCAGCAACCACAGGGAGGAACATGGACAAAGTGATGAGAGTGTTGGATTCGTTGAAGAAAGCAGAGAAGTACAAGAAGATTGCGACCCCTGCAAATTGGAAACCAGGAGATGATGTGGTTATTTCTGCTAGCGTCTTTGATGAAGATGCTAAGAAGATGTTTCCTCAGGGTTTTAACTTTTAAGACTGTTGATCTTCCTTCTGAAAAAGATTACCTGCGCTTCACCAATGTGGAGTAGAAGTACATGCAGTATACTGTTACTATGTTCTTATAGTATACGTACGTTTAGTTGGTACTTGTAAGCTATATATGTAAGCTAAGTTGAGAAATCCTGACATGATCACACTGCAAGTGATGTGTATCAGAATAACGACAGTTCTCTTCCTGATGAGTCTTTATCTTCTGGAAATATATCATAGTATGCTTGGAAGGTTCCTTGGATAAAGCATAGATTCAAACTGCGGAGTGATGCGAATATATGGTAATTGGTTTGGGTTTTTAAAAGATACAGATAAAGAAACTGATCAGCTAGTTGCATTCTGCTTGTTTTATTACTTTGTTTCGTTTCATTTCTTATGTTTCCTGGTGATCATCTTGTTCTTTCGTTGTTTTTTAGAACGAAAGAATACAAGTAAGTAACCCCATGGTTGGTGCACTTCTTCCAAGTTTTAGGATCGATACTCAGAAGAACATGGATGATGGAAAACACAAGCAGATGGTATTTTTATAATTTTAAGGATCTGGAAACATGTTCGAGAGAACTTGTTCTGAGAACATGTTAGGAAATTAAGATACATGATATATCAATTGTTGAGGAAGCCTTTCTCCTTCAAACATTCTATTGTGTCCTTCAGAGTCACCTCAAGTGGAGTGAAGCTAACGCCCAGAGTTTTTACTTTCTCTTCAGATATTGTAGCTTTACGGAAGTATTTGCTTTCGTAGGTTCTGCAAGAAATTAACCATTTATATGGTTTTTTTTTTAAATCCTTCTTAACTAAAAAATGAAAAATATCATTTACTTACTCTTCAGGAAGTTTCAAGCTTGGATAATTTCGACGAACAATGTCCAGAACTTCTGAGAAATGCACACTAGTTCCATTAAAACAGTATCTCCCAGAAGCTGAAGAAATCTCAAAAACCTGAACATGAACATCTGCCACGTCTCTTACATCCACTGAATGGTAATACCCATCTGGATATGCTTGAGCTCCTGCATAAAAAATTGGTCTAAACTGGTAAGCTCGCTCTAAATGGAAGCTCGGTCAGTACCAGGAAACAAAACCAGATGAATTTTGTATACCATTTACGAGGTTCAGGATCACCTCTACTGTGGCATTAAGTGTTGGCTGTAAGAAAGGACCAATCACAAATGACGGGTGTATTGTTACCAAATCGATCTGATTTTGTTCTGCGAATTTCCAGGCAGCATCCTCTGCCAAGGTCTTTCCGAGGGGGTACCATAGCTAGAAATTTGCAGAAATATGAAATCAGGAACTACATGTTGAAACAACTTTGAAGCAATAGAATCTTAATAGAGTTGGTATAAAACTAAGAAATGCATGAACACCTTCATTTGTTCAAGTATGAGTGGATTCGAGAACCAAGTCTCGTCAACCACAGTGTCTGGGTTGAGTGGTCTTTCACTGAATACAACTGAAGCCATTGAAGACGTCAAAATCACTCTCTTGAGACAGGGCTCTTTTAAGCAAGATTTAAGAACATTAAGTGTTCCTTTCAATGCAGGTTCAACGAGTTCTTCCTGGAATACGACATAGATGAAAGAATCAAATAAATATACGCATCAGCATCAAAGAAAACATATACCGTATTATACCAGGATCAGACAAGGACACGAACGACATGGAAAGAAAAAATAAAATGTCTTGACCATGTGATTGTTTGCCAATGTGAAAAGGATATTCAGACATCAGACGAACCTTACGACCAGTGTCGCCTGATTCAAGCACCACAGGACATGCTGTATGGAACACACCTTCGCAGCCACTAAGTACAGAATCGAAAGACCCTTCTTCCAATAGATCAGCTTTGAACAAATGAAGCCTTTCCTTAGCTCCATCGAGCGCAAGCAAGTGTTTGGTCTTATCTGGATCATCTGGGGTCACAGATCAAATTAAGAAGAACATGGATTCACAGAAAGGAAGTTAATTTACTAAAAGGAGGCAAAGCTTACTAGGATCACGAACGGTGGCTTTGACAGTGTAACCTCGTTGAAGCAAACGCTGAACAAGCCAGGATGCTATGAAACCTGAAGCTCCTGTCACACAAACAATCTTTCCACTCCCACCGAGTTCACTCATTGCTTCTTCTCTATGTGTGTTTCGTTGCGTAAAAACCTCGTTCTTAAAGGGCTGAAGTTTGTGGGTTGAATGACGAACAGCTATGGCGGTTCCTTTTTTTATTCTGAATAAAGGGGAAGAAAACACGAGACAAATTACAGGATAAGCAGGCTTGTAATTATCCCTTTTGGGTTGACATGCAGCCGAACTATTTTGCCTTCTAAAACTCCTATATCAAAAGCGGCTTGACAATTCGACTTCATTGATGGCGACGTTTATTGGCCGTGTTTGGAAACTATTAAATTGTTAGTTCCGTGTTGAAAATTTCATCACAGACTCGAACTCGATAACGCATCCGGAATTTTCAAGAGGACAACCACAATGAATTCGTGCGACAGCTCTTCGATATTTTAAAGAAAGATATGGACTTCAAACGACAATTGTTAAGGCCAAATTTGCAAATTCCGTATCAGATTTAGTATTAAATTGAGTATAGATATTGTATTATATTAGTATTAGTTAATACTTGTTTCAAATAATTTTTTAAATTTATAAAATAATTCTTAAATTTTTTAAAATTTGCAAAATAATTTATTGGTATATTTTACAGTTATATTGTATACTTTACAAGTTTACATTAACCATTGGTTCTGCCGGATTCTAGCTGAACGGTGCGTTGCTGTTTGGATCCATGAGTTGAAAACTTTCGGTGTTGAATTCGACGTGAAGATACTTGCAAAACGAAGAAGGTTTGTCGGGGGTCGTGTCCCGATTAGCCCATCCGAAGCTCAAGTCAGTTTTCTGGTGAGGGTGAGGTTGAATGCGCAGAGAAAAAACTAGGTTATGATTATGCGTACCTCTGTTATGGGAGAATTATACCTTATATATGGTTTTGCAGTTAGGTTTAGGTATTTGACGTGTTTGCATAGGAGTCTTTCTCCTACAAGTGGGCTGAGGAGAGCGTGGACCTAGGCATAAAACTGATCTTTTGAAGAAATGGACCGATCGGCCCACGGGTCGTTTTGACTGGATCCGGGCTCGATACTGCCGACCCGACCATAAGTCCCCCTACTCTTCGAGCCTCAGCCAAGAGAAGGGTCGAAGGAATACGTTAGGACTTTGTTGCTCGTCTGCTATCTCATAGCTCGTAAGCAAGACAGCTCACAATGTGGTCGATCGGTCAAAAGTTGGCATTGTAGCTTGGTCATGGGACAGCTCGGGTAGTCCCGATCGGTTGGGTGCCGACTAGTTGTGCATGACTGCTCGTTCTGGGATCGATCGGCTGAGTGCCCCGACTGGTCGGCCTCGGCACTTATTACGAGACAGCTCGCGCTAAAGCAGGTCGGGCGGTCATCATTAGCGAGGGCATGGAGGTACTTGAAGCATTTATTGTTTGACGGCGCGTGCCCTCGGCGGTGTTCGGAATCCAAACGATCGTCCTTATAATCATTAGTACGGTCTCCGACGTCCTTCAATCGCCGCGCCATTCCGGATTTTGAACAACCCTAATTCCCATGGCTCGGATCATGCCGCGTGTCCAAGCATAGCTCGGATTTTCTTCACGCGTCGTACGTCGATTGGATCATTATTCCAGTGTTCCCTTATAAATATTCAGGATCGACAAACCGTTTGGTTTTCTTTACGTTTGCCTTCTTGCTCGCACTTTGCTTTCATTTGTTCTTTCTTGCCTTTAGTTCCCAGAAATTTCCGTCGACTGTCATTCGGTTTCCCCTTTCCATTCACTAGATAGGTACGTCATTCTTTCTCTAAGCTTTTTCTTTTCAAGAGTCTCTTCTTGGTTAATATGTCGACAGCCAGTTCTAGAAGTCTGGTGGAGGGTGTTGAGGGGATGTCGATGAGAGAAAGGAAAGGTGGGTTAGTTGTGGAATCGCCGCCGAAAACTGTGTCGCCGATGACCGCGACAGAGCTGAGGTGGTCAATCGTCAGGAATAAAATCCCCATGTCTTGGGAGCCTAGGCTGGCTTTGAGGCACGAGCGAATCCACAGCAACTTCAGTGGATATTTTGCCATTGCCAATAGCTTTTTCTCAGTTGGTGGTACGAGGCTCCCGTACGCCCCGATTATTAATGAGGTATGCACCACGTACCAGCTGATGCCGAGTCAAATTCCTCCGAATAGTTGGAGGTTTATTAATGGGTTGGCGTTGTTATGCCATCAATTCGGTCGTTCACCCACAGTCGGCATCTTGCGTCATTTCCTGAGGATGAGTCATAGTCCAAGCTCTGGGGCTGGGATCCCCTTTCTGCAATATAAAGACGCCCGGTATCGCCCGGCCAAGACACCTTCGAAAATCTCTTCCTGGCGAATCAAATATTTCTTTGTGAAGCCCCCAGGATCCTCTTCCGAGTGTCGACCATGGAGGTATCCTTTGACCAAGCAGTGGAATGACGCGTCGATCCTATCCTTTAGTAGGGAGGAGTGGGAGGTGGTCGGGCGTATAAAAGAGCTCGGCAGATACAACTTTACTCGGCTCGTTCAGGGATACTCCGGGGGAGTCTCGGCCGATTCTTTTCTCATTGATCCCCCACCTCGAATTAGTTGGCTAGGAGAGAAAACCGCCCCGTCCGGTTGACTCCTCGTGATTGAGCTGATTGCTGTATTTTTTAGCATTGGTTTTATTTTCTAACTTAATTTATCGTTGTGCAGCCATGGTGAGGATGGAAAATGCTCCCGCCAGAGCTTCTACGTCAAGGAAGCAGGCCGCTCAGAAGAAGGGGAAAAGGGAGGAGACTAGTGAGGGAGCTGCTTTGTCTGCGGGGTTGGCCTCCTCTGCAGTGTCGACGGGTGTTCCACCTGCCGGGGACCTTCCTGCCGCTTCGGAGTCATTGCCGGTTGTGTCGGTCGGCGTGGGCCGAGCAGCACCGGTAGAGGAGGAGGAGGAGGAGGATGCGGGGCCTCCTCTAAAGAGGAAGAGATTGGTTCGGCTGGGTGATCTGCCGTCCAGCCCGGCAAGCCGAGCCGGGACAGGGAAAGAGAAGAGCAAGAGGAAGGCGTTAGCCGTGAACCTTGGGCAGTGGGAGTCTGCCCTCAAATTGGCCAAGGATGCCACGGTCGGGGATCTCGAAGCGTCCCACTACATTGCCGGGAGGATTACTCCCCCTGTAGATGAGCAGATCATGGAGAAGAGGAGTAGCCTGGAGTTAGGGTCTTAGCTCGTTCGTCTCGGTGTACGGAGTGCGACGATGTCCTTCGCAGTGCTTCAGCGTTTGGAGACTCTGGACCAGGAAGTCCAGAACCTCCATGAGCAGGTGAAGGCTTTGAAGGACGAGCTTTCGGAGGTAAAGGAGGGGAGAGACCTCCTCCAGGCTCAAAACGCGTCCTTGGAAGAGGAGAAGAAGTCCCAGGAGAGGGAGATGAGCGTTTTGTTGGCTCGACTGGCCAAGGGAGAGGAGGAGAGGGTCGAACTGAAGAAAATTGTGAGAGCGGAGCAAGAGCTTAGCAAGAAATACCGCCAAGATTGTCATTCCGCAGTGGAAGGTAGAAACAGAGCTGAGAACACCGTGCGGGAGGTGCGGTGCTCTATTAGGAAGCAGCGGATTGAAGCGATTAAGCGATGGAAGAGGCGGTTTCTGTACGAGGAGAGTTTAGAGCTCGCCTGTGAAATAACCCTCTCGGTTCTGAGGAGGGGCCACGAGCTCTACACTCCTGAGGGGTCGACGTGCCCTTCATTCGAGGATTATGCCGAGACGCTTCTTCCTGCAGCTCTTGAACTTTCTTTGGAGGAGATCAGAGAGAAGGCTGATGGGTCAATGAGCGTCATTCCGGATGAAGAGTTGGATCTCAGCTCCGAAGAGAAAGAGCTCCCTTCTGAAGATGTTCCTTCGGTTGCTCCCCCAGGTCTTGCTCCTGCTCCCATTGTGTCGCTCTCCGAAGAGGAAGAGCTTTATGAAGATATTCCTCCGGTTGCTCCCCCGGGTCCCGCTCCTTCTTCGAGGCTTCTCCTGCTCCCCCGGTTGCTCCAACTTCCCCCTCTGTTGATTTGTAAAGCTCACCTGGCCGGGCTTGTGGCCAGGGCTAATTTATATTAATGAAACTTTACTTTTGCTTCGTTTTCTCTGATGTCTTTTTCCGTATTTGTGCTCTTTACTTTCGATGTATGTTGAGTTTTGATGAAGTTGCTCATAGTCGACCGGCTTCGAGGTCGACTTATAGTAGAGTCCGAACCAAGGTCCCAAGGATCTCATCTTGGCGACTGATCGACCGTAGTCGATCTACGGAGAATGCCGAACGATGGCGATGGCAAGGGTCCCAAGGATCTTGTCTTGGCGACCCGACCGACCTTGGTCGATCTATGGAGAATGCCGAACGATGGCGATGGCGAGGGTCCCAAAGATTTTGTCTTGGCGACCCGACCGACCTTAGTCGATCTAGGGAGAATGCTGAACGATGGCGATGGAGAGGGTCCCAAGGATCTTGTCTTGGCGACCCGACCGACCTTGGTCGATCTATGGAGAATGCCGAACGATGGCGATGGCGACGGTCCCAAGGATCTTGTCTTGGCGACCCGACCGACCGTGGTCGATCTATGGAGAATGTCGAACGATGGCGATGGCGACCGTCCCAAGGATCTTGTCTTGGCGACCCGACCGACCTTGGTCGATCTATGGAGAATGCCGAACGATGGCGATGGCGAGGGTCCCAAAGATCTTATCTTGGCGACCCGACCGACCGTGGTCGATCTATGGAGAATGCCGAACGATGGCGATGACGAGGGTCCCAAGGATCTTGTCTTGGTGACCCGACCGACCGTAGCCGATCAATGGAGATGTCGGGCGATGGCTGATTGGATTTTCTATTCTTTGCCACACAATGGAATTCTATTGCCAAGAAATCTGAAAATCTCTTTATTGATGATAATGAGGGCGTGGGCCGTTAAAAAACCTGTCTGGCAGGGACAGGAAAAAGGTACCCACATGTATACAAAAACGATAATAAGGAAATATTAACTACAATAAAACTTATCTACTGGTAGAACGCCTTCAAGTTCTGTGAGTTCCAAGGCCTTGGTAGAACCTTCCCTTTCGCATCGCCGAGGATGTAAGAACCATGCCCGACTTGCTTAATCACTCGATAAGGTCTTTCCCACGTCTGTCCGAGCTTTCCAGGATGCTTCCCAGCCGCCTCGACTTTTCGTAGGACGTAACCACCTACCTTTACATCGCTCAGCTTGACCCTTCTGTTGTAGAATTTGGTCGCCTTTTGCTTGATGGCTTCTGAACGAGCGGCTGCCCTTTCTCTATCCTCACTGAGGAGAACAAGTTCTGCTCTGTGGGCTTTATCATTCCGTTCTTCTTCATAGCCCGACACCCTTTGATTGTGCAATGCTGCCTCTACTGGAACTAAAGCTTCGCTCAAGGTCATCCCGAGCAGTGTTTCCCTGGGCTCGTTCGGTGTGGTTCTATATGCCCACAATACTTGCCTAGTTCTTCCACCTGTGTCTTTCGGCCATCTAGGCGCTTCTTGAGAGCACTCATTATCTTTTTATTGGTGTTCTCTGCGAGACCGTTACTTTGGGGATGGGCTACCGAAGTCAACTGTAGCTTGATCTTTAGTCGTTCGCAGAAATCTCTAAACTAGTCGTTGTCAAACTGCCGACCATTATCTGTAACCAACACCATAGGCATCCCGAAGTGACATAGTAAATTTTTCTTTATGAAACTTTCTACCTTCCCTTCGGCGATGGTAGCGATCGCCTCCGCTTCTACCCACTTAGTGAAGTATTCCACTGCCACTATCAGGAACTTCTTTTGCCCAGAACCGAGAGGGAAGGACCCCAGTATATCCATTCCCTATTGAGCGAACAGGATAGGATGACTCACAATTTTCATCCTCTCGGTCGGCTGGTGAGACAGGCTGCTGTTTCTCTGGCAGGCCTCGCATCGGTCGACCTTTTCTTAACAGTCTCTTCTCATTATTGGCCAGTAGTATCCCTGTCTGATCAATCGGTGAGCCAACATTCTGCCCCCTATATGATTTCCGCACATCTCTTCATGGACTTCGGCCATTGCCTGCTCAGCTTCTTCTTCATTCAAGCATCGAAGCAGCGGCCAGTCGTAAGACCGCTTATATAGAGTACCATTGACGACCGTGTATTTGGCTGCCTTTATTCTTAATTTCTTGGCCTCTGACGCGTCTTCCGGTTGTTTTCCTTCTAAAAGGTACTGCGCGATCGGTTCCGTTCAACTCGACCGACCGGTACTTATGTTAAGAACTTCCTCAGCTTTCTGAATGCTAGGCCGGTCTAGTCGTTCGACCATAACATTGTTTATGGCATCGCGGTCGGAAGCCATTTTGGAGAGCGCATCCGATTTAGCATTTTGAGCTCGTTCTATTCTGCTGATCGAGTACTGTTCGAAATTGCTCAACTCCTGCTTTACCAGCTCCAGATACTTGATCATGTTGTTCCCCTTGGCCTCATACTGCCCGGTGACTTGGCCGACCACCACCTGGCTATCGCTATATATCTTCAGGTGCTTCACCTCCATCTCATTGGCTAGTTGGAGGCCGGCTATCAGAGCCTCATATTCTGCCTCGTTATTGGAGGCCTTGAATTCTAACCGAAGGGCGTATTCCACCTTTTCTTCCACATGCGGGCTGATTAGCACTACTCCCGCTCCGCATCCCTCAGCATTGGACGACCCGTCAACAAACAAGCTCCAGGCGGGGAACTGCTCGTCCTTCGAGCTTGGTTGGCTCATCTCTGCGATGAAGTCTGCCAACACCTGCGCTTTAATGGTCGTACGGGGTTTGTATTGTATGTCGAACTCTTCTAGCTCTACCGCCCACTTTATCAGTCGACCCGAAATTTCGAGCTTTTGAAGGCATTGCCTGAGGGGTTGGTCGGTCCATACCTCAATGGTATGACTTTGAAAGTAAGGCCTTAGCTTCTGGGCTGCCATTATCAAGGAGAGGGCTAGTTTCTCTATGGACGTATATCGCGTTTTCGGTCCGATCAACACTTTGCTGACGTAGTAGACGGGGTGTTGTTCGCTTCCCTCCGATCGAATAAGTACTGCGCTGACCGACCCCTCCATAACTGCCAAGTATAAAATCAGGTTCTCTCCCTCTACCGAGCTTTGCAAGATAGGCGGACTAGACAGGTATTGTTTTAAGTGTTGAAAAGCTTTCTTGCACTCGTCCGGCCATTGGAACTGAGTCACGTTCGCTTTCCTCAAGATCTTGAAAAATGGGAGGCACTTGTCTCCCAATCTGGAAATGAACCTGCTCAACGAGATTATCCGGCCGGTCAATACCTGTATATCTTTCAAGCATCGCGGTGAAGGCATCTGGATGACAGCTTCAATCTTCTCTGGATTAGCTTCAATCTCCCGCAGAGTGATCATAAACCCTAGGAATTTTTTGGATGCCACCCCAAAAATGCATTTTTTCGGGTTCAGCTTCATCTGAAGTTTATTCAGGGTCTGGAAGACTTCCTTAAGATCTTCCACATGCTCCGCAGACGTCTTACTTTTGACCACCATATCGTCCACATAGGCTTCCACCAACCGGTCGATCTATTTTTTAAAGACCTCCATGACGAGCCGTTGATAGGTCGCTCCCGCGGTCTTCAAGTCGAAGGGCATTACTTGGTAGCAATATGTACCTTGGTCGGTTATGAAGGCAGTCTTTTCTTCATCCTCCAGACTCATTTGAATCTGGTGATAGCCCGAGAAGGCATCCAGGAAGCTGAGCAGTTCATACCCTGAGGTAGAGTCTACTAACTGGTCGATCTTAGGCAAGGGGAAGCTGTCCTTTGGGCACACTTTGTTCAGGTCGGTGAAATCTATGCAGATTCTCCACTTTTCGTTCTTCTTTTTCACTAAGATCACATTGGCGAGCCATTCGGGGACTACCTATGTACCTTGGTAGGTTATGAAGGCAGTCTTTTCTTCGTCCTCCAGACTCATTTGAATCTGGTAATAGCCTGAGAAGGCATCCAGGAAGCTGAGCAGTTCATGCCCTGAGGTAGAGTCTACTAACTGGTCGATCTTAGGCAAGGGGAAGCTGTCTTTTGGGCACGCTTTGTTCAGGTCGGTGAAATCTATGCACATTCTCCACTTCCCGTTCTTCTTTTTCACTAAGACCACACTGGCGAGCCATTCGGGGTATTTAACTTCTCTGATGAACCCGGCCTTAAGCAGCTTCTCTACTTCTTTCTCGATCACCCCCTGTCGCTCCTTGCTGTGCCATCGCTTCTTTTATGCGATGGCCATGCGATCATGCCAACACCAAGGGAGTGCGATGCGACTGATCGAGAAATTCCAGGCATGTCGCTTGGTACCCAAGCAAAAACCGACCTATTTTCCACCAAACAGTCTGTGATCTCTTTAACTAGGTCCTTCTGCAGCTCATAACCTAGGTTTGTGAACTTAGAGGGGTCGGCTTCGTCCTATGCGACCCGCTGTGTTTCTTCCACTGGGTTCATCCTATCCGTCTCTTCATCGGTTCTCACATCAAGAGAGCTTGTCAGCACTACCGCCCCGTCTAGTGTTTTTGTCTCCGCTAAGTAACATTCCCTGGCGATTCTCTGCTGACCCTTGACAATACCAATTCCGTGGGGTGTCGGGAATTTCATAGCTTGGTAGTAGGTGGAGACGACCGATCTGAGGGCATTTTGAGTAGCCCGCCCAATTATTGCATTGTATGCCCCTTGAAACTTTACGACTAGGAACTCAACGTCCCTTTCTATCTGACACGGCTTCTGTCCAAACTTCATTTTCAAATTCACCCGGGCGAACGGGTATGCTGACGCCCCGGTTACTCCTTTGATGGGGTCGTCTGTAGGTAGTAGTCGATCTTCGGGTACCTTCATCTGCTTGAAGGCCTCATAATACAGCAGGTCGACCGAGCTACCCATATCAATCATCACCCGCTTCACCTCGTAACCGTCCATGTTCAGATTTACCACGAGGGCGTCATCATGAGGGCAACTTACTCCATCGAGGTCCGACTCATCGAATGAGATCATCCCGTCGTTCTCCTTCGGTTTTTTGGTGGGTGAGTCTTTGCCGACCTGTTTGGCATATCGCTTTCTCCCTTTAGTGGTGGATCCTCCTGCTGCATTTTCACCGAATATCATGTTAATGACCCCAGCCGGTCGGTCGTCTTGTTGCCCAGCGTTTTCGTTGTTTCTTTCCCTTGACCGCCCTCTCTCTTCTCGTCGATTATATGTATTAGCATTCTGCCTACCTCCATCATTCCTGTCATTTTGCCTTGGAGGCGGTCGCCTATTGTCTGGCCGACCTGTCCTGCGATAATTATCCCGATCGACGTTTTGTTCGTGCTTCACGAATCGGCCTAACCTTCCCCTTTGTATGAGGAATTCGATTTCTTTTTTCAACTGCCAACAATCTTCCGTATCATAACCGACCTCTTTGTGGAAACGACAATATAAATTGGGGTTCCTATCCTTGTAGGGGGTCTTCATTTTCTTGGGTTCTCGGATAGTTTCCCCATCCGCTCTCATGGCCGCCAGTACTTCTGCATATCGCCTGTTGAGCGGGGTGAACTCTTGTCGGTATCCATGTCAATCGGTCGGCCTTCTCCAGCTCGACTGACCTTTTTGCCGCTTGTGCGAATTGCTCGCCCTGTCATTTGGCGAGCGATCATCCGTCCGACGCCTCGTATTTTTCAGCACTTCTTCAAGCTGAATGTACCTATCCGCCCTGTTTCTTATTTCCTGAACAGATCGGGGCTGATCGAGGGCTAATGACTTCTTGAACTCCTCATCCCTCATGTTATTCATGAGCGCGGCCAGCATGGACGAGCAAGTGAGGTCGGGAACCTCGACCGCTTCGTTGTTGAACCGAGTAATGAACTCCCGCAAACTCTCATTCCTTCCTTGGGTAAGTTGCATCACCTCCAAAGTCGCTTTCTTCGGTCGCCACTAGTGGTGAACCGTTCAGAATAATAACTCAAATCTTGAAGCATGTGATACAGCTCGGAGGCAAGCTGTTGAACCATCGTCGAGCTCCCTCTTGGAAGGCCGTGCAGAAAGCCTTACATTGGATAGCGTCCGGAACACAATGTAGGTTCATTATGGACTGGAAGTGCTGCAGGTAGTCCAGGGGGTCGATCTTTCCAGTGTATTTTTCGGGGGTCGGTATTTTGTGCCAGGCACCGGGAGGCTATCCAAGATGTCCGGAGTGAAGGGAGAGTTGTACTGCGCCGTCGGACGATCGGGACGGAAGCTCATAGTTGCGTTAATCCGATCATCTACGATTTTCTCTAAGGCTTCGGTTGGGCGATGATCAGTCGTCATGCTAGTCTGTCGGGCGGCTTGCCTTGCAGACGGCTGCTGTTGTGCCGGTTGAGACTGCAAGATCTGGCGAATCAACAGATCAGCTGCTTCCTCGATCTGTTTTCGGGTCAGGGTGGTGTGCACAGTCGGAATAGGTTCTGCACCCGATCGGTGTTGGAGGTTCGGGTGTGTATTGGGTGCAGCGTTATCCTCCAAAGCTACGATCTGTTCTTCCTGTTTCAAGGTTTGAGGTAGCGGTTGATCGTTAGGATCTGAGGATTCCGTGCGGGAAACATGCGGTGCAGGCGGCAGAGTCGCAGGTAGCTGCAAACCTATACGTTGCATCGCCAGAGCCGCGACAGCGGCTATATTAGGGTTCATCGCCGCCGCCTGACTGATCTGAGTGTTTCTGGACATGGTGCCCGAAAGTCGAGCCCCACGGTGGGCGCCAATTGGTTCTGCCAGATTCTGGCTGAACGGTGCGTTGCCGTTTGGATCCATGAGTTGGCAACTTTCGGTGTTGAATTCGACGTGAAGATACCTGCAAAACGAAGAAGGCTTGTCGGGGGTCGTGTCCCGATTAGCCCTTCCGATGCTCAAGTCAGTTTTCTGGTGAGGGTGAGGTTGAATGCGCAGAGAAAAAACTAGGTTATGATTATGCGTACCTCTGTTATGGGAGAATTATACCTTATATATGATTTTGCAGTTAGGTTTAGGTATTTGACGTGTTTGCATGGGAGTCTTTCTCTTACAAGTGGGCTGAGGAGAGTGTGGGCCTAGGCATAAAACTGATCTTTTGAAGGAATGGACCGATCGCCCACGGTCGTTTTTGAATCAATCTCGTCTCGACATCGCCAATTCACCAACCATATTTTTAAAAATTATAATAATAAATAATAATCACAATTAATATGAAATAATAATAATAATAATAATCATCATCATACCCATTCAAGTTACGCAATAAAGGTGGTCCAGGGTCCGATAATCTGTGACCTTACCCCTAAATAATAGAGAGACTATTTCCGGTAGACTCATATGTAAATGTGACAATAAAAGAGTAATGCAAGTTAAAGAATAAATACGTAAAGCTGGCACGCTAAATAATTATGTAAATAAAATTATAATGAATAAATAAATAAAATAAAATAAAATAAAACCTGACTTTTAATAATAAAATATATTTTAAAACTAAAATATAACGAAATATATAGTCTCTTTATCTTTAGCAAAGCATCAATACCCAAAAACCCAAAAAAATGAACATGTAGAAATACAAACCATCTGAAACCCCAAGATCATTAAGCATAAAAATTCAATCTCGACATAAACCCAACATATCAGATACAAAAGGATCAACATCATAAAACTCATAAAGCATTAAATATTAAATCAAACAAAGAAGCTACTGTCAAAGGCAAAAAAATCATAAAGAACATAAATTTTAAAAAACCCACAAAACTCGAAAATATCAAAGCAAAAGAGACTAATTAATCAAGAATCATACCTGAAAAAAGGAGGCTGGTGGTGCTGTCGCCTGCAACCAAATATAAAAGAAATCACTTCCGTCAAAACAAATTAATGTAGTAGCGGTAAGCGGATATCGTTCCCACGAGGAATCTTTAACGGTAAAGGTTAGCTAGTTCAGACGGGACAAATAACAAAAGTAAAGAGGGGGGTTTTGTCACGGCAATATCAGAAAATCAATAGAAAAATCACAAATCAAAAGCAATAATTAAATCTGAAAAATCAATGAGAAAAATACCTTGGTTTAAGGTCACCGGTATTACCATGCTATTATGGATCCTCGATAAAAACTGTAATTATTAATGAACATTCATTGAGGGAATTTTCTATGAATTGTATTGACTAGAAACATGTATTCTAACATTCTTATTAAACAATAACCTAGATACGATCATAGATAAATTGAATAATAGCATTAAGAATCAAGAACCAATGACAAGTGATAAACATGTACGACATGATATCAATCAAGTGGATATCTTCTTAAAATTTTCCGACTCTAACGTAGAGAGGTTAATCCTAATTGCTACTTATGATTACCGAAACTGAACGTCATATTTCGTTAACCTAGCGGTTGAATCAATTAATCTCTAGTAGCGCTCCTAGAAACCAACAAATCCAATTAAAAAGATAGATATGAAAATATCCAATGTTCATTAACAATCATGACAAACATCCAAATAATCTCACCAAAATAACATGTAACATGGATCCCTCAACCAAGATAACAAAATTAATTACTCATACTTGAATTGAAATCAAAGAAAATAATAAAAGAAATTGTCTCCATAACTAGTCTTTAATGAAAAATAATGAAAATCCCTAATAACAGTTTGCAGAAAACATGAAGAAAAGAAAACAGCAAAGTGCAGCCCCTAACCTACGACAATACTACTCCTAGAAAAGTGCAGTAACGTGAAATAGAAAACCAGCAGAACAAGAAAATGCCGCAGCCCCTAAGAGAGGACCCTTAGGAGATACTACTTGAAAAGTGACAGAGAAAACAAGATACAAAGGTGCGGTACCCAAGAAGAAAACCCTAACCTAAATCTATCCTAATCTACGACAGCCTCCTCATGCTTCCCCCCTAATACATGTATAAATATGTGCGACAATCACCAAAGAAGTTCCCTCTTTCCATTGAATCTCTCTCCTATCTTCATTTGATATTGTCCAGATTAGGTGGTGTTTCAATTTCGGTAGAAGATATCTTGAAAAGAAATCCAGCAGATCTTGGGAGATTGTGTTTTAATTGGAAACGATTTCTGGAAAATCTGCAGTTTTAAGATTCCGTCCTTAGGCGTGCCCACGCCTAATCTCTGAATTTCGGCCAATCTGGAAATTTCGGATTTCTTGCCTTCTTTTACGCCTTTTTGGTCCTTTTTTGTCCTTAGAGTGTTGAAAACCATCTGTAAACATTTATAAAACAATTCCATCAATTTAGGATACCAATTTCAACACATCAATCTAAATTAAGTCCGAAATGTATGTATTTTAATTGACTTATCAAATTCCCCCACACCGAGCCTTTGCTCGCCCTCGAGCAACACATTAAACCATTAAACTCAATCAATTCATCCTTCAGAAACCAAGTACACACAATCCATCAACTTGGACTAATAAGATTCAATTTGCAACACATATCATGACCGCTTTTTACCAATGCAGATAAACAAAGCCAAAATTATGCATCTTTGTTCAAAAGCAAACATGAAATTAAAGTGAATTCTTCTCACAGATTTCGCTCTTACGCTCAAGTGTTTGTGGGTAAGGTGTTTCTCTCAAATCTCATTCTATCATGTTGCCTTACCATAGCTCATTTCACCAATTATCGTTCATTCCAATCACATAGGTCGATAGATCATGAGGACTTAATGACGGGTTGTAATGGGGCTAGGTTCATAGGTGAGGTAAAAGAGACGGTAAAAAGGTTGATCATAAGTTTTCACAAAGCATTAAGTAAAAAGGAACACATAATTTCAGATTCTGAGCTAAACATATGACATAAAAGACAACTACTCATACTCTTTTTCTTTTTCTTCTTTTCTTTCTTTCTTTCTTTTTTTTTCTGATTTTTTCTTTTCTTTTCTTTCTCCTTTTTTTTCTTTTTTTTTAATCCACTAAGAACAAGGAAAAATGCAAATAAAAAAATAACAGCAATTGAGTAGAATTGCCTATAAAAATATCTCAGAACACAATGTAACACAAAAGTCCCAAATTACTCAATACTTTATTCAACTTGTGAAAAGGGGAAAGGCTAATGGGGTCTTTGGTTCTAATGCGAGGTGATTAATTGAAAAACAAGGATAAGGCTCAAAAGTGTTTGCAAAGGGCAATTGAATAGGTGGGTCAATGTTTAGGCTAAAGGTGTAAAATCAAGGAAGGCCTTAATCACTTCTATAGCCCATGTGATCAAATAAATTCAAACCGGTTCCATGCAAGTTCTGAAGGCAACATGAATAGAGGAGCATCGCACAATTCAAACAAATAATATGACATAAAGATAATGTTATTTAGGCTCAAGTGCGCTCACAGGTTGATGTTAAGAATTCACCTTAATTCCACACTTTACTTCCTCACTCACATGTCAAAATTTTGACCAAGCCTATAGGATCAGCTATTGCAATTAATCAACATGTTCCATCTTAAAACTTACTTAGCCCAAATTAATTTCATGTATGCTCCCGATTTCATCCAAACTAATATGACCAAGTGTCATGGCTCAACATGCAACTCCAAACAAAAATCAACAAAACAACCGCAACAATCCAAAATATTCACACAAAAATCGAAAATTTTTCACATCCAAAAGTCTAAATTCCTCCCCCACACCTAAACCAACATTGTCCTCAATGTTAAAGAAGCATAAAAAAATAAAGGAAAAGAGTTCAAGAAAACTTCTCTGTTTGGCGGTGTTCAGATTAAGGTGTTGGCGAGTTTGGTGGGGAAGTCTCCTAGATTGGCTCTTCGTTCTGGGCATTGTCCCAATCAGTTGCAGATACAAGGACAAATTGTAAAATCAATTGGTTAGGGGGCAAGGAGGGCACAGACGCAGGAATAAACGTGGCAACAATTAGAGATCCCATGAATTAGCTACAAGAGTTCACGTAGCCACGCACGCCAGAGGGCTAAGAGAAAAACCAAGCAATAAGGGACAACGCTGGAGCGCAAGAAGAGACAAGGAAGTGACGCTAAACAAGGGCTGGAGGCGTAAACTGCCGTGGCTTGTAGCTTGTAGGTGGGCGTGAACGAAGACACGCACAGAGAAGAGCAGCGTGTAGCGCAACAGGAGAGAGTGCCAACAAGATCTCATATATACAAGCACAAAGGTAAGGTAAGCGATCAAGATTGGGCTTAACAAAGCAATAGTAGGATGAAAATTAAAATTGCGAAATAGAAAGTATTAATTTAAATTCGTAACTAAACTGAATTAAACATAAAAGAAAATAAAAGAAAATTGCAAAAAACATAAAAGAAAGGATACGAATGGGGTGCCTCCCATTAAGCGCTTATCGAAGGTCATAAGCTTGACCCTTGGCATATGTACATTATCCATTATCGAATGGATGCTTGAGTCCAACAGGAAGCATGCTCAAACTCTATGATAAACTTGGAATAACTTCCTGTGAATGCTGCTCCTTGTCAGCACGATGCTCCATGACTTCTGATGAGTGGAACTTCATTACTTCACCGTCATATTGTAATGTCCACTCGTCTTTTCGGGCATCGCCCATCTCACACCAAGATGGTCTCTGTAAAAGTAACGCTAATGGTTGTGGAGACTCAACATTCTGGTTGTTACCTTCGGTCTTCAGTTTGCTCACCCATGGCTCTCCTAAAAATTGTACTCCTTGCGGCTCTTCCTGTTCTTCTTCTTCTTGTACCTGTAAATAACTAGGAAAAGGAAACGAAATTTGGTTAGCAATAACATGAACTGCATCACTTACCATAGGAGGTTGCACTTCCTCTATCTTTTCTCGAATTGTCATCTCTTCCTCTTCTAACTCTGCTGGAAATTTTTCAAAACTTTGTGCTTCCATTCGATTAACGACAGCTGCAATTTGGCTTAGCTGGTTTTCCAAATTATTTTGTTGATTTTCCAAATTTCGGAGACTTGTTTCAGTATTCCGCTGAAACATCAAAGTGTTAGCGGTCAAAGTTTGCAACATAATTTCCAAAGAAGACTTACCTTCGGCATTTGATGTCATATTCGAAATTTGTCGAGGCAAGTACTGCTCTTCATAGTAACTCGGTGGAGAAGTGTATCTGTACTTTATATTCTGCAAACAGGAACGCATACAAGAAGAATAACCTAAAAATGAGCAAACATCACATACCTTAGCTTGTTGGTCATCTCTCGGTACTTGCGCGACTAAGGGTGTGAAATCTGCCACTTGACGGTCAAACCTGGAAGATGGAAACTCATTATCATAATAAGAATAATATGGATAATCTGAATTAAAAGCGTACTGATAGTGAGCGATGCCGCTAAAAGATCGAAAAATCATAAAGAGCTGTGAAACTGGAACAAACAGAAGACAAGGTAACCAATAGCAACGAAACCAAAATCACAAACTAAACAAAAACATCACTAACAAAAACCGTTAAGAAATTCCCCGGCAACGGCGCCAAAATTTGGTGGTGCTGTTGCCTGCAACCAAATATAAAAGAAATCACTTCCGTCAAAACAAATTAATGTAGTAGCGGTAAGCGGATATCGTTCCCACGAGGAATCTTTAACGGTAAAGGTTAGCTAGTTCAGACGGGACAAATAACAAAAGTAAAGAGGGGGTTTTGTCACGGCAATATCAAAAAAATCAATAGAAAAATCACAAATCAAAAGCAATAATTAAATCTGAAAATCAATGAGAAAAATACCTTGGTTTTGGGTCACCCAGATACCATGCTATTATGGATCCTCGATAAAAAGTGTAATTATTAATGAACATTCATTGAGGGAATTTTCTATGAATTGTATTGACTAGAAACATGTATTCTAGCAATCTTATTAAACAATAACCTAGATACGATCATAGGTAAATTGAATAATAGCATTAAGAATCAAGAACCAATGACAAGTGATAAACATGTACGACATGATATCAATCAAGTGGATATCTTCTTAGAATTTTCTGACTCTAACATAGAGAGGTTAATCCTAATTGCTACTTATGATTACCGAAACTGAACGTCATATTTCGTTAACCTAGCGGTTGAATCAATTAATCTCTAGTAGCGCTCCTAGAAACCAACAAATCCAATTAAAAAGATAGATCTGAAAATATCCAATGTTCATTAACAATCATAACAAACATCCAAATAATCTCACCAAAATAATATGTAACATGGATCCCTCAACCAAGATAAAAAAAATTAATTACTCATACTTGAATTGAAATCAAAGAAAATAATAAAAGAAATTGTCTCCATAACTAGTCTTTAATGAAAAATAATGAAAATCCCTAATAACAGTTTGCAGAAAACATGAAGAAAAGAAAACAGCAAAGTGCAGCCCCTAACCTACGATAATACTACTCCTAGAAAAGTGCAGTAACGTGAAATAGAAAACCAGCAGAACAAGAAAATGCCGCAGCCCCTAAGAGAGGACCCTAAGAAGATACTACTTGAAAAGTGACAGAGAAAACAAGATACAAAGGTGCGGTACCTAAGAAGAAAACCCTAACCTAAATCTATCGTAATCTACGACAGCCTCCTCATGCTTCCCCCCTAATACATGTATAAATATGTGCGGCAATCACCAAAGAAGTTCCCTCTTTCCATTGAATCTCTCTCCTATCTTCATTTGATATTGTCCAGATTAGGTGGTGTTTCAATTTCGGTAGAAGATATCTTGAAAAGAAATCCAGCAGATCTTGGGAGATTGTGTTTTAATTGGAAACGATTTCTGAAAAATCTGCAGTTTTAAGATTCCGTCCTTAGGCGTGCCCACGCCTAATCTCTGAATTTCGGCCAATCTGGAAATTTCGGATTTCTTGCCTTCTTTTACGCCTTTTTGGTCCTTTTTCGTCCTTAGAGTGTTGAAAACCATCTGTAAACATTTATAAAATAATTCCATCAATTTAGGATACCAATTTCAACACATCAATCTAAATTAAGTCCGAAATGTATGTATTTTAATTGACTTATTAGAGGCTAAGGAGAAGATAGAGTGAAAGCGCCAAAAAAAAGGGAGAGTAACACACAGAATCTTACATATTGTTACCTCGACCGGCGTTACCTCTAGCAGCAGTAACAAGACAATTATCATAATTTTTAAATATTTCACATATAAATAATAATTACAAATAATATAAAAAAGACAAGCATCATCATTCAAATATAAAATTAAGAATAATACAAAGTATTTAAAATATTACAATAATATAATTTCATCATTTTAATAAATAATATTTACATCAAAATATCCAATAAAAAGAACAATAAATATCCTTAACTATTACAACTTACAAAAAGAGTTCACGACTAAGAAGTAAATGAAATAAAAATATTTACAATTACATTATATATATATAATTTAACATAAACATCAAATATAAGTAAAATTAAAGGAAGAGGAAAAACAAAAACTTAGAACGAAATTCAATCGTCAATGGGAGGATACCCGCTATAACTACACTGACTCCAGTTATCATTTGGAACAAAATCCTCATTATTGAGAGGAGCTTCATTATCGTTATCATTCAAATTTAATACACCAAATGATATGTCAATACTTTTCTATCCAACATTATCTTCCAAGCTATTGACATCTACCAAATTTAATTTTTTAAAAACCTAATCTGCTAAAACATCAATATTATCAATAGAAATTAGATCAGTTGAACTACTTGTGCTATTAAAATTTCTAACAAATAATTAAATTTAATTATTAAATAATTATAAGAAATTATATCGAAATTAATAATTATAATAATGATTATAACGTATCTTTTCCGAAACTTTAAATTATAACGAATAAAAATCAAATTATTCAATCTCGTGTACTCCAAATTCATTGCTTTTTTAAATAAATAAAGTCAAATATGATTCACTTTTGTTTATATCAATCACACATTTTCTTCTAAAACTCGTATATTCGATGCAACTTGACAATTCGATGCAACTTGACAATTCGATTTGGCGATGTTCATCGGCCGTGTTTGGAGACTATTGAATTGATACTCGAACTCGAGCTCGATCTCAATCGCGCATTCGGCATTTTCAACAGGACAACCATATAATTCGTACGACAGGTCTTCGACATTTTCAAGAAGGATATGGACTTCATACGACAAGTGTTCCAGCTACTACGTTCCAGACAAATGTGAAATGACTGTAATTTAAAATTTTCCAAATTTTATTAAATAATTTATTCAATCAATAAAAAAATTATAATTAATGACCAGTTGAAAACCTGTGATTATTTTAATTATTTTATAAAATAGATATATTATAGGTAAATTACGTTTGGTTGTAATATTAAAACTTGATAAACATATTTCTGTACAGATCCTTGCTGAAATTTTGTCGTTTTGATTGGAATACTTCGTGTTTGTGGGACAATTTTATTGGCAGTTATAACATTTTAAAAAATAAATTATCGAAATTTAAGCTGGTAAGTTTAAATTTTAAAAATTCAATTGATATTAGACTGTCATAAAATTTTCTAGATATTGAATAAAATACTTTTACTCGTCAAAAATTTAATATTTAATTGAAAAATTATTAACTTTAATTAATTAATTAATTTTAATTTATAAGAATTTATTTATTTATTAAAATTTAACGATTAATTAATAAACTGATAATTTTTACCAATAAAAGTTATTACAATAAATCAAACCAAAAATTAAATAACTTAAAATTTTTACAGTTAAAGATTGAGTTTTTAAACATAGAGGTAAAGAGTAAACATGTAAAATTCATCAAAGAGTAAAATTATTTAAAATTTCAAAATAAAATATTAAAGAAAATTGTTTAAACTATAGTTAAAGTTATACACAAGATTACAATGAGTTACGGAACAGATGTCAAAAGAACCAAATTACAAGGACAAAATGCCAGTACGAAAGGGACAGAAACTGCATCTAAATTACAACCGCCAACAAGTTTTCATGTTGTCGGATGTTACACCAAAATAATTGTTGTATCATGCAAAAAAAGAAAGTTGCTTACTTTTCAGGAAGGTGCAAGTTAGGATATTGCAGACGGATAATATTCATACATCACTTCCAAGAAAGCAATATCTACCAGATGTAGAAGAGATATCAAAAGCTTGAATATGTTCTTGAGCTACATCTCTTACCCAAAAAAAAGCAAGAAGTGAATGTTTCTCAAACTTTTCAGTTCGTTTATGATAAACACAAAAATCCAAAAAATTAAAAGTATTAAAGATAAACAAAATCGAGACTTGTTAACGCAGTTCAGTATATATTGTCTAAGTCTGCAGAGCTCTCATCCAACTTAGTCACTTTAATAGATTTATACAAGAGCTTTCAAAACCGACTCACTCAATCCTTGAAACTATTTTTCAATCTCACTTTCCGAAGAAAATTTTCACACCTAATAATATAACTTATTTGTGTTAACCCCAACAAATGATTTATCTCAACAATCTATCAATTGAATGACAATAAATAACAAACTTAAGTATCTGAAAATTTTATAGAAAATTTGAACACACTTACGACTGAAATAGAGCAACTTTCCTATGAGTTTTGCTCCTTAACGAGAGATCTAAAAGTTGTTCCCATAAAGTCAGTCCAACTGTGAGCCACGCTACAAGAATAATAGTCCAGCATTAGCAATTCTCATACGATCAAAATAGAACAGTGAATCTCCCACTTTGAAAACACGTGTTGCATCTTTTTTTTTTTTTTTGAAATTCCAACTGGAAAACTTCATTAAGAACAATTATCTGCAGCTAAAGCTGACGCAATACAATCAGGAAAGGATAAATCCCAATAAACAAGACCTGTCATAGAACTAGCATTTCTCGCAAGAATGTGAGCTGCACAGTTCGCAGATCTTTGACAATAACCAAAATGAACATCATTAATGGAATGACAGAGAAATAAGCAATCATTAACAATAAAATCAACTTCTGACCGATAGCGACTGTTTGAACGAAGACTTTGAATAACCAACTGTGAATCTGATTCTATAATAACTGAGTGTAACCTTTGTTCTTTAACCCAACTTAAAGCTTCACGAATCCCCATAGCCTCTGCTGTCGACGGATCCAAAATCCCTGAAAAAACATTACTTCCTGCTGCTACATAATCACCATTGCTGTTCCTAACAACAAACCCGGTGCCAGTTTTCCTTGCCTCTTTGAAAATAGCTGCATCTGTATTGATTTTAATGTAACCAACTGGTGGTTTTTGCCACACCATAGGAGTCACTCTAGTATTACTCCCCCTTGCAGGGAGGCAACTTCTAGCACTATTCCAGTTCCTCAACATCGAGCGCGCCAGAAACAAAATAGCTTAGGCTGAATGTTGAAGCCCCTTCCAAACCAAATCATTCCTATTCTTCCATAATGCCCAGCATATAGAAACAGCCAAACACTGATCATCATCAGAAAAATTATGCGCAACAAATGAAAACCAATCAGATAAGGCAACAACGATGGGATGGAATAAACCCAGCTGTGAAAGAGACCACACCTCCCTAGCACGACAGCACTCAAATAAGATATGTGAGACCGATTCAAACCCAAGACCACAAATAGGACATACAGATGACATATCCACTCCTTTAGTGACTAGAATAGTACGTACTGGCAGACAAGCATGCAACGAACGCCAAAAGAAATTTTTAATCTTAGCAGGAATGTTCAAAGACCAAAACTGCTTCCAAATAGGAGAAGGAAGGATCTGATTCAAACCTGGAGGGGCGACGTGAAGATGACGATAAGCACTTTTAACTGAATATACTCCTTTCCTATCCAAAGCCCAAACCCAATCATCAATGTTTCGTTGTAAGCTCAGTGGAATCTGGAGAATTAAATCTCTATCTCGCTCATTAAATATGGCTGAGATTAAAGGCAAATTCCATCGGTTTAGGTCATGTAGAATCAACTCCGATACTCTGCTATTTTGCCAAACACCATCCAACGCTGAAGTGACATAAGGGTTCTCCACATCTGACAACCAAGGATCTGAACAAACACTGATTGTATGCCCATCCCCAACCCGTTTCCTGCATCCCTGTTTGACAAATTCTATGCTAGAGAAAATACTGCTCCACGTAAAGCTAGGGTTAGTACCTCTTTTTGCATCCCATATTGAGCTCCTTGGAAAATAACGCGATTTAAGAACTCTAGCAACTAGCGAAGAAGTATCAGCCAATAAGCGCCAAAACTGTTTTCCAAACAAAGCAGTATTGAAATCATAAAAAGTTCGAAAACCCATATCCCCCAGATGTTTCGGCCAACACATTTTCTCCCACTTCATCCATGCAATACCACGCCTTTGTCGTAAATTCGTACCCCACCAAAAAGAATTAAGCACCGTCTCAACTTTCTTACAAACACCCACCGGCAATCTAAAAACAGTCATGGCATAATTCGGAAGTGATTGAGCAACAGACTTCAACAATATTTCCTTACCCGCCCTTGACAAAAAATTCCGGTTCCACCCATGTACACGGTTCCACAGTTTCTTTTCAATAAAAGCAAATATGTCCTTATTTCGTCCAATAAGAGAAGGTAACCCCAAATAAGTCGTTTCTGTGTTGCCAGCTTCCACGGATAGACATGAAGAAATAATATTCCTCTGCTGGATTGGAGTATTAGAGCTGAACCTAAGAGAGGACTTGTTGAAATTCACCAGTTGACCCGAGTCCAACTCATATCTATGTAAAATCTCTCGAATTGCTTCAGCTTCTCGAGGATATGCAGAAAAAAAGATATAGCTATCATCAGCAAAGAACAGATGTGTCACAACAGGTGCTCCGGTAGCAACTCTACAGCCATGAATAATGCCTTGACGCTCAAAAGATCGGATCATCGATGACAATCCCTCCGCACATAAAATAAATAAATAGGGCGACAGAGGGTCACCCTGCCTCAGCCCTCGCTCTGGGAGAATAGGTCCAAACATTTTATCATCATGCAACACATAATACTGAACCGAACAAACGCACATTTTGATCAAACGTGCCAATTGCATATGAAACCCCGTCCGGATTAATACTTCTTCCAGGTAGTGCCATTCAATTCTGTCATATGCCTTGCTCATATCCAACTTTAGAGCTACTTTACCTTCCACCCCTTGTGTCTTTCTCTTCAGATAATGATTAATTTCATAAGCCACAAGAAAATTATCAGAGAGAAGTCTTTGAGGAACGAAAGCACTTTGATTTTCCGAAATCAAAGCTGGAAGGATTGTCTTCAATCGACTCGCGATCATCTTCGTGACTACTTTATACAGAGTGTTGCATAAAGCTATAGGCCGCAGATCTGCTAGTGTCTCTGGCGAATTCTTCTTTGGAATTAGAACAACCGATGTCTTAGTTAATTCGTCAGGTAAATAACAATTGTGGAGAAAGTCAAGGCAGTCCCGTATGACATCCTCCCCTACGATGTGCCAACAATTATGATAAAACGCAGCATTCATCCCATCCATTCCCGGAGCTTTATCTGGGTGAAGACTAAAAACTGCCCCTTTTACCTCCTCTGCCGTATAAGGTTTTAATAACAACTCATTATGCGCTTGAGTAACAGATGGAGACAAAGTTGCAGCCACGGTACCTGTGCTTGCCCGAGTAGCCGTGTAAAGATCCTTAAAATATTCCACCACCATATCACCCAATCCCGAAGTCCAATCCCGAGTCACCCCTGCTTGATCTTTCAACTGGGTAATATAATTTTTCCTCCGCCTCTTAGAAGCAACCGCATGAAACAATTTGGAATTCGAATCCCCATCTTGAAGCCATAACAGTTTTGCCCGTTGTCTCCAAAAAATCTCCTACTGTCGAAGTGTTTCATGATATTGCTCTTGAAACCCACGAAAATCAGCTTCTGACAAACCATCATCTCCTCGTCGAGCTCTTTTCATATCAGCCTTTAATTTTGTGAGTTTCTCCCGAAACTGACCTGTTATCTCCTTTCCCCAAACGGTTAGAGCTTCACTACAAGCTGTCAGCTTATCTGGCAAAGAAGACCCCTCCTTTTGTTTCCAAACATCTTGAACAACTGACAAAAACCTGGAATCCCTTAACCACGCATTTTCAAATTTGAATCTTTTTACACCCACCCGAACTGACACTGCAATAGGATCCAGAAAAATCGGAGAATGATCAGACGAGGTGATCTCCAAATTACTCACCTTATAATAAGGAAACATTCGAATCCATCTATCGCAAGCCAACACTCGATCAAGTCGTTCCTCAATTTGATTCTCTGAATCATTTCCTCGAAACCACGTAAAACCATATCCCTGCATCCCTAAGTCGATTAACTGACAATCCGCAACCGCATCCTGAAAACCCCGAATTAGACGATCGGGTTGAGGGTTGCCCCCTCGTTTTTCCGATTGGTGAAGGATGTCGTTGAAATCCCCAATAACAACCCAAGCTAAAGTCGACTTAGATGCGAGACCACGAAGCAAATTCCATCCCACCTCCCTTCGATTACGGTTTGGTTCTCCATAGAAACCAGTAAGACGCCAACCTTCGCTTCCTTCTGTATTGATTTCAACATCTATGTGTCGCCGGGAGAAACCCAGAAGACGCACGTCGTTTTTCCTCTTCCAGAACAACGCTAAGCCCCCACTTTGACCATTGGGCTCTACACTAAACAGGCCTTCAAAGCCCAATAAAAGTTTGATTCGATCCAGCTTTTCCCTACTACATATTGTCTCTATAAGGAAAAACACTCTGGGTTTTTTAACGGGAACCATGTCCCGAAAAAAACGAATTGCTCGTGGGTTACCCATCCCACGATAATTCCAACTTATGCAACTCATGAGGACTAGCGGGCCTGATCCACAAGTCCCGCCGACGGTCCATTTTTTGAGTCCACCATAATAGAGGACAGAGGGCCCAGCTCAAGCCCAGCCTCCACCACTTCCCGATGCTCCACCATACGTCTTCGTTTTAACTCCAACAAGATCACTCCATCCTCATCCCCTTTAAGTGCCGCAATCATCTCCCTCTCACCTGAAGATTCCACAATCTCCTTTCCTTTCCCGTATCCCGCTACAATCTTGTCATTTAAACCAAGATCATGATCTCCCCTAACCGTGTGATTTCCTGGATTTACGCACCTACCCAAATCAGGTTGATCGACAGCCATAGCCTCCGTCGTCGTCTCTTCCCTACTTACCGGAAGCATGGCTCGCGATGGTGTCTCACAGAGCCACTGACTTCCCGTCGAAATTTGTGATCGCCGCGTACCTGCCCGAATAGATTCATCAAATTTTCGTGGAACGTTTCCGTCTGCTGAATTATAAACAACCTGGCAAAACTTTTTCGTATGGCCTAACAGACCACACACAAAACAGGTCACAGGTAATCTCTCATACTTGAAGCTTAGTATAGCCCAGTCCCCGCCTTGCCGCTTTATCTTCATCTCATGCTTGATAACCTTGTTTACATCTACCGCCACTCTAATGCGCATGTAGTTACGCCAAATGCCAGTAAAATTGTTTGGATCAGACTTGACAAATTCTCCTATAAAATTCCCGATTGTCTGGGCAACCTTTTCAGACATAAACCCAATCTGGAGTTTGTGAACCTGCACCCAAATTTCCGTCTTGTACAAAAACATATTTCCTGGTTGATCAGTTGAACTTAATTGTTTGAGCAGAAGGAGTTGGTTGTCAAACGTCCATGGACCATCCTCAAGAACCCTATTCATATCCCTTTCATGGAAGAACTGAAAAATAAATCTGTTCGGATCAATATCCTTTATATACACCCCCATCACAGGATGCCATAGGGATGCCAGAGTATCCTTCATCGATTGAGCATGTATAGGTTTCGTCGTTAAAAAACTACCCACCAAACTCCAGCGAACATCTATAGCTCCCTCGAGATCCCCTGCCTCAATGATCACCCCTTCTTCCTCCGGTTCTTCAATGGTCATCTGGTGGCATTTAACATTAAGCTTGTTTATCTCCTCAGACTCCATTGAACCAAAGAAGAAAGACCAGTAAACAAACCCACGCGTAAAGAAAGATCGAAGAAAAAAACACACTACTTGTCAACGACAAGACAGAGAAAACTTGTCAACGACAATACTCAGCTCCTAAATTTTAGTGTGAACTGCATCTTTTAATTGTCATCAATCAAGCAAGAAAAACACCACAAATGAACACATAACAAAACAGCCCACATCCAAATGTTAACACCATCGTATACCACATCCACACCTTCAATAATAACCCATTAATCGACACACTGCACAAGCCACTCACATTAATGCTCACTCAAAGACTCAATTGCGTCTCACCCAAAACCAGAAAATCACAAGATTACTTCAGTTATTTCAACAGAAAAACACAATTAACGCACACATCAAAGAGCCCAACAATTGTCATCAACTGACACACTCAAAATACACACGATGAAAACCCAAATTCCACACATAAGCCCTTTCTCACTCTACGCAAAATCCAACAGTACCCTTGACAATCACAAACGTGATATGCCACAATTTCTCAGGTGATGTACTTCAATTCAGTGTATGATTCTTTCACAACTGTATCTTTTTGAATACAAGTCCAATTAATATCTTATATGTCCAATTAATAAATAAAATGTTACAACTAAATAAAAAATATAGTATATATCTTAACAATCTCCCTCTTTTTGACATTTTTGTCACAGTTATTTAGCTCTTCCTAAATAACCTAATTGGACATATGAATATTGAATTCACAATGCTCCCCTCAATCCACGATCTAATAGACAATAACATCCAAAGTTCACAATGATTTCAACATGACAAAGTAAGGTTCAAATCTTATCTTCTACCCTTTTGGGACAACATATGCCAAAAAGACAAACTCAAGGGGCTCCTGGAAATTGTATAACTCACTGTTTTAAATGATAAAGAGCATCACTTGCTACTTGAATAATGTCTTCAATCCTCTCAATTTCAGTAAAGATAGCTGCATGATAATTAATAGAAGTTGTCCCCGAGCCATTTGAGGGGCCAGATGTGGTACACAACAAATTCACTACCCGTGATTGCCTAAAAATCCTTGAAGAAATGATCATCAAGGACATCGACTCAAGTATACTCGACTTTATCTTGAAAACTTCATTTGCATGTAAAAATTGAGAGATTAGACATGGAAAGTAGAGTAAAGAATTGCAGGTTACTCTCAATGGCCAACATAGCTTCAATAATGAGACATACAATATTGAATCGCATCCCAGTATTGATTGTACAGATCAATTTGGCCTACGTCAATTAGACAGAAACAACGTGTGTGCTCAACGTCTAGTTGGCCACTACTAATTTAAAGGGCATAAAATACTTTTGGTCACTACAATGTATTCAAAAGTGTCTAATTTTTTAAAATGTTTTTCAATTTAATGTCAAACTTTTAAAAATTTTCAATTTAATGACATACCTTTTAAAAATTGTATTAATAAAGTCAAAATGTTATTTTTGATGATATTGTATATCCATTAAAAGTCACATAAATGTTTATTTATTAGCTACATCAAGAAAAACTAACGTTTTGAGTTGAATCATTAAAGTTTTAATTGATCACTTAATTGAAAATTTTAAAAGTTTAAGTACTAAATTTAAAAATTATTAAAGATTGAGCATTTTAGAATTGGTTATCCTTTTTCTTTAATTTTGGGTTTTAGCCTTCATATTGGGTCAATGATACAATGCCATAAAATAAAATTATTATGCAATGCTTGTCATTTAAAATCCATAATTTTAAAATTAAAAGTCTAACCTTGATTACTTGGTTGAGTACTATAGATTAAGGAATGTGAGTTATTGTGTACTTATAGGAAAATAATAATAAATTAACCAAAAATTTAAGTTGATTTATTTTAAATTTAATTTTGAAAATTTTAAATATCGGGTCAAAAATCAGAAAAAGAATATGCATAGGAAAGGGAATGATAGTATAAGAAACTAAACTTTGTAATTAACTTGTTTCTAAAAATTGTTATATCAAAATAAAATAATTTATTATATGTTGTACAATTTATATTATTATTTAGTCTAAACAACTATATATTCAAAATTAAAGAATATATCTAATTTAAGAAAAATCAAACATGTATACTTTTTCAAGTTCAACATTGTCACAAGGGAAAACTTTAGAGTATCTAGTAAAAATTACTCATTTGTAACTATTACAGGTTCAACTAACGAAAATAACTTTTTTTGTAAAAATTATAAAGGAAAAGTTGCGTATTTTAGTAACCGCCCTCCTTATGCATGAGATAAGTTAACTTGACTTATTCAAGCTTTTCATTCATTGTCTCATCAAATAATTTATGCAGAACACGTGATTTTCAAATTGTTATTTGTAATTTGTAAATTTTTCGGTGCATGCACTCAAAATAATTTTTATGTTGTTGTCTCGTCAAATATTTTTTTCAAAAAGTCGTATGCATCTAAATAAAATAAATATTTACATCTTCAAGAAAATTTTAAGGATTAATTCATATCATTTTTTCTTATTTTTAAACAAATATCATAGATTTGTTTTTTTGGTTTTTTTTAAACGGAAAAACTCGCAACTGCTATCATTTGGATGAGCACCGAATAAATCTTTGGATTAACGCAATAATCTACAAATCACTTCAACTGGGTATTTCGTATTACGCAAGCCCTATACGACAGACTCGATCGAGAGAACGTAAATAAGGAGAATCAAACACAGAACCTTGTGGCCCCATGCCCCTCCACTCCACCAACTCGACTCTAAACTTCATGTCAAGACATGTAACTTCATTCAATTAAACATAATTCAACAATTGAAGGTCCGTCCGTTGAGATCCAACATAGAAAAGCAGCTAAGCACTGAGGTATAGAAGCTGAAAAGCAATTCGATAACAAGGTTGAGACAACATATCCGCTTCATACCCTTATTTGTATAACACCGAAGAATCAGATTCTAAGGAAACCCTTCTCTATCAAGCTTTGAATGGTGTCCTTAAGAGTTACTTCCAAAGGAGTGAAATTGATGCTCAATGTTTTCGCCTTCTCTTGGGATACATTGAATTCTTTGTAGAAATGATTTCCATGATCACCCCTGTCATGAAATGTCAAAAGTTTCAGTTACCAGCATAATGGATAGGAATCAGACCTGTCCCGTGTCCGACTCGGAAATAAACCTATTCTAATTTAATTTCAGGTTTTTAAATATATTTTTAAAATTTTTTAATTTCGGGTCCGATTCAAATATTGTAAACTGGGTTTAAAATAGAGTTACACCAAAATAATTGTTGCATCAAGCAAGTTGCTTACTTTTCAGGAAGGTGCAAGTTGGGATATTGCAGACGGATAATATTCAGAATCTCAGAGAAATGTACATTACTTCCAACCAAGCAATATCTACCAGAGGCAGAAGAGATATCAAAAGCTTGAATATGTGCATCTGCTACATCTCTTACATCAACAGATCGATAAAATCCGTTTGGAAAAACTTCAGGGCCTGCAATACAAAAACTTCAGAGAAGATTTTATGATGTTTAATCTGCAAGCAAGATTAAGCTTTCAGGCTAATTGTCAACTGAACACTACCATTTATAAGGTCAAGAACCATCTGAACACTGATATTGAGAGTTGGCTGCAAAAGTGGACCAATCACGAATCCTGGATTTATAGTGACCAAATCAATGTTATTCTCTTCTGCAAATCTCCAAGCAGCATTCTCTGCCAAGGTCTTCCCGAGGTGGTACCATAACTGAAAAATCAAATTGTTGGTACTAAGTTCCAAAGCAATGTGCGACAGGGATATAGCCAACCATAGTTTTAAGGATTGCAGTCTGGGCTGTTATTGCGTTATGCAACAATTTCCGCAACCACAATATAACCAGAAGTCTGCAATTTAAAACCTTGCCAAACTTCAAATGTCCAGCTGTCCAGCATGAGAAACAATGTAATTTTTATTGGTGATCACACATGCATTTTCATCTTACAGAAGAGTTGCTGCAAAAAGGGCAAGGATCTATTGGTGCTGAATCTCCAACCAAAAGATTTCTTAATTTCACCATCTCCTCAATCTCAACATATACGAAATGGAAGATAAAGAATGGCAAAACCAGTTATTCACAACAAGTCTTGAGGCGAAGATTCATAAGCTATAGGCCACAAAAGGGAAGAGATAATCCAGAATGCAAGGAGGACTACGTTCTAAACTTTTCATAAATTTGAAATTTCGAAACCAAAACACAAGACACTCGATGAGTTCTAAAGAAGCTACGGAAAAGCCTCTCAAACTGAATAAAGAAAGTCCAAACGATATAAGCAACTAGAAAAATATCAAATGGAATGGTCCAGTGATTAGATAATCAGACCCGACGGCTACAACCTCCTTCGCGCCCAAACCTTTCTTTTTCATTCTTTTCTTTTCTGTTTCTGGTCAGTCTTCTACTTGAATAACCAAAACGGAGATGGTACAACCGAAATGGCGCCACTGCAACATCCGCCAAAAATATGTGTTCGTATGACTCAAAACAATTCCTCAAACTCAAAACTTATCTTGAAATTCATTCAAATCAAGCATGTTTGCTGATTCAGGTTGAACTATGCTCTAATCTTACTGTTATTTCTAATAGCAATATGGGGTCAAACTGGATATACCATATTTCAATTTTATAAATTGCTTAAAATAATAAAATAATATTATTTTAATTTTAATTTTATATTGAATTATCTAAAATAATTTAAATTTGATCAATTAACTTTACTTGTACCAACCTCATACCTTTTTACAAGTACTATCAAGGCATTTGATTGACTGAAATAACCATTCAATTATTGATATTAGTAATAAGTTATTTCTTTATCCGAATATATAATCAAATAGATTACTTATTCAGTTAAGTGGAATAGTTATTCAATTACTGATATATTCTTCATAAATAGTTATTTCTTTGTTTGGTTAGAAAATAACATGCAGAATAACTAATCTCAAGTTTAGTTATTCTTATACTTTGAGGAATAATTAAAGATATTCTCCTATTATTATTATTATTGTTGTTATTGTTATTATTATTATTTCTTATTATTGTTATTGTTGTTGTTATTATTAATTTTCTTATATTAAAAAATTAATAATAAAAAATTAATAATATCAATAATAATAATAATAATAGTTAGTGAAGATTATAATAGATATTTTGGTGTTTTGTTAATTATTTAAGTAATATCAATTACATTTTATTACTCATCTATTATATTCCTAAGAATAATCATTTCATTTCTTATCTGCTTGCAGAGCTAACTATACACTCTTTTAATTCTTTATTTATTTTAACGGATGAACCAAACACCTTGTAAAGTTAAAAGCACATTTTGAATGTTAGCTCCAAAATTTTTTTTAGGATTAATCATGATTAGATTAAATTGATTAAGTTAGATTAGCATTAATTAAGGTGTCATAAATTAATATATGATAGCATTAATGAGTTAGGTGAAGAATTTATGAAGTTAAATATGTTAGTTGGACTTAGGTGAGTTAGGTGTAATTAATGTATTAATTGGGCTTTGGGTCTAAATGAAGTGAGAAAGAAGAGAGGAATTTAATGCAATGGGCTTGAAGGAAAAGAGTTAGTGGGCTTGAGTAAGTAAGGAGGAGAAATGAAAAAAAAGAAGAAGAAGAAAGAAGAAGGAAGTAAGTTGGGCTTAGGCTTATTGGGCTTAAGTAATTTAGAAAGGAGTATATAAGAAAGGAGATAAGTGATTTTTGTAGGAAAAGAAGATAGAAACGAAATTTGGAGGGAGAAGAAAGAAGAGTGTCGTGAAAGGAGGGAGGAAAAAGAGAAAGAAGAGGCTTGTTAGGGTTTGGCATTTCCATGAAAGTGAGTGGGTTTTTGAAGAAAGTCCAAGAAGAAAAAGTGTGGAGGAGAGTCTAAGCTTCACTTTGAACCAAGAAATCACTTGGTTGGTTAAGGATTTAAGGTAAGTTCTTGGTTTAAGGTTAAGTTTTGTTTGGGTTTTGGTTAGAAAGATGAAGAATAAGATGGGTCTAGTGATTCTCTTATGAATTTCATGATTTAGATTTTAGGTATTTCAATTTCTAAACCCTATGTTGATATGGGGTTATTTTCTTGTTATGCTTGAAGGAGGACAAGAAAGAGGAGAAGAACAAGGAGAGGAACTTCCTTAGGCAAGTTTAAGCAAGGATAAAAGGTGGGTTTCATATTTATCTTTATGTATATAAGCTACAAATGTAAATAAATGCATGACATTAATGAGCTTTGATCACTTGGTTGTTGTATTAAATGTGTGTGATGGAATGATGAATGTGATCAGTATTAAATGCTTGATGATGATAGAAACCGTCATGAAGAAACTTGTTGAATGAATATAATGAAAGGCATGAACGATGTATGAAAAGATGATTTCAAAGAAACAATGAATTGGATAAGAACGGTCCAATTTCCTTGTATGATTCATGATTGCTATGTTATGTGGGTAAGGTATTATCCTAAGAACCGCCACGCACGTTGACCATGAAGCCTTCGCCCACCGCCTGATTGTGGCATAGGATGATCCAACATTTTGGACTCCTAAAGATTTGCCCATATAGACTCATGAAATGAGACTATATGGTTGCCAAGAATAAGGACTTACCGAGCCATTTGATGTGTTTCATATGTAAATACATGAAAATGCAAGAATGATGAATGTTTGAATTGTGAGAAATTATGTTTGAGTATTGATGAACATTGCATGATGCATGTATTATGATTGTATTGAAAGATTGCTAAAAGTATGAATAACTAATAGGGCTGCTTGATATATAAATATAAATGTGTTACCCACGGAGCGACAGCTCACCCCCTAAAAGAATTTTCCAGGAAATGAGCAGGATCCCGAGGAGCAAGCTTAAAGGCATTTACTCCAAGTTTTTCTTTTGATTTTGTATTTGAAATGATTTTTGTAAAACAATGCTTTAGTTGCATTTTGAGAAGATACTGTATTTTGAAACTTCATTGTAATTGGGCTTGAAATGCCCACTAAAGTATTGTATGAATATGACATTATTTGATGAAGATGGAATGAATGAATTATGAAAGCAAAAATGTTCAGTTTTAATGTATTTTGAGTAATCCATGTATGTTTAAGACAATTGAATCATCGTTATAGTTTGGATATGATAGATGATTAAGAGTGTGGCTGTTGCTTCGAATGGTGTTTGAAGATACCTTAGGGTTTAATCATGTTATATGAGGTTGTATGATGAGTTTTATGCAGGTGAAAGTCTTAGAATTGAAAATTGGGTAGTTGCATTTTAAGGGGAATGTGTCCTAAAATTTGACAGTACTTCGCCTCAATATTAGACCCTCTTCGGGCATGAATTAGATCAATGAGTCTTCATGAAGATTGTAGTAGGAGTTTAGAGTTTTCCAAGGGTATATCGTTTGCTAAATTTGGAGTTCGGAGTCAAAAGATATGATCCTTACTAGGAAAGTAGAAGATAGAAATCAGAAGATAAAAAGCAAAAGGAAGGAAAGCAGAAGATAGAAATCAGAAGATAAAAAGCAGAAGGAAGGAAAGCAGAAGATATAAATCAGAAGATAGAAAAGCAGAAGGAAGGAAAGCAGAAGATAGAAATCAGAAGATAAAAAGTAGGAGGAAGGAAAGCAAAAGATAGAAATCAAAAGATAGAAAAGCAGAAGGAAGGAAAGCAGAAGATAGAAATCAAGATAAAAGCGAAGGAAGGAAGCGAAGATAGAAATCGAAGATAGAAAAGCGAAGGAAGGAAAGCGAAGATAGAAATCAAGATAAAAGCGAAGGAAGGAAAGTAGAAGATAGAAATCACAAGATAGAAAAGGTAGGAAGGAAAGGAAGATAGAAATCGAAGATAGAAAAGCGAAGGAAGGAAGGCGAAGATAGAAATCGAAGATAGAAAAGCGAAGGAAGGAAAGTAGAAGATAGAAATCAAAGATAAAAGCGAAGGAAGGAAAGCGTAAGATAAAAATCGAAGATAGAAAAGCGAAGGAAGCAAAGCGAAGATAGAAATCAGAAGATAAAAAGCAGAAGGAAGGAAAGCAGAAGATAGAAAAGCAGAAGGAAGGAAAGCAGAAGATAGAAATCAGAAGATAAAAAGCAGAAGGAAGGAAAGCAGAAGATAGAAATCAGAAGATAAAAAGCAGAAGGAAGGAAAGTAGAAGATAGAAATCAGAAGATAGAAAAGCAGAAGGAAGGAAAGCAGACGATAGAAAACCAGATGATAGAAATCAGACGATAGAAAACCAGATGATAGAAATCAGACGATGGAAAAAATAGGACGCTGCAGAATGTAGGAGATAGAATCAGCCTTTGTAGTCTTCATAAGAGTTGTAGATCTAGATGTCTACTTTCATATGGTGAAAGAACGAAAACATTTGGAGCTATAGATTAAAAGTTATAGCAAATCGCGCCAAAAGAGTTTCAATCCGATTTCGAAGTGAGCATGGTCCAATGTTTCGCATAATTCTCTCATACGACCTCCAAATGAGGTGAGGCTTGAACCATTGGATTTATAAGACACATATCTTTCACTCCATAAAATCCGGTATCAATTGGAGTTAAATTGAGAAAGTTTGTTCAAAAACAAGTGAAAGGTCAGTTAAGAGGGCATGTTTCGGGTATGAACTCTCTTAGGTTTTTGGAGTGTATCTTGAGTATATGACTCCGATTAAGATGATTCTTGTTTCAGGGAGAACTTGAGACATAAAGCTACAAATTATATGAATAAGTCAACCCATGATTTTAGTATATACATGGTGTGTGCTTGCCACGAAGGTGGAGTTACAATTAAGAATCCTGCAAGATTTTAAGCGCAAGGTTTCAGGACAACGAAAGATGGGCTTCGAAAACGGGTTCCGACGTCTATGGTACTGTAGTAAGAGTAAGAGTGTCAAGTTTAAGGTCTCAACAAGGCAAGTGTCTCGGGGATGGGCTCCACTCGGGCTCACATCCCGGGACAGTCGGGCTCCCGGGAGCGGGGTCTGACATTGAACCTAACATTTACAATAGAATATAGAATAGATTATAACATTTCGAAGTGTTCAAATTAAATTTAATGCTTTCCAAATATTAAAATCATATCTTAAATAAATAAAAATACATAATTGGTTAATTATCCAATCATTAACATCTATTCAATATTGATACGATATTATTTTTACTTTTAAATTCCAATTATTAACATCTAATCTGAAATGATATTATTTTATTTTTAAATAAATGTAAAGATAAGATTAAAATATATAAACATGGGTTTCATTGACAGTAGTCAAATTTTCAAGTGAGTATGACATCTATTTTGATTAATTTAAAAATTAATTTTATCTAACAAAAATTTTATTTTATTCCAAAATATAAAAATGTAAGTTATTCTCCTAACAAAGATATGTAACTTTTTAAAGTTTTAAAGTTTTAATTTTCTATTCAAAATTATTTTTAATTTTTATTTAATTTTATCTTTTTATTTTTATATATTTTTAAAATATCTTCATATTACATTTTTAAAATATCTTCATTATTCTTTTATTATCATATTTACATATGGATCTATAAAAAATAACCTTTCGATAAAGATAAGGTTGTATACGATCATACTTCTCCAAACTTTACTTTATTGCAAATCTTCTTATTACCACGATGATGATAAATGTAATAAAATGTGACCTCAATAAAAAAGGTAAAACCCTGACCAATTCTCATGCTTTGTTCGTGTAAATAAGGCGTTGTTAATCAAGGAACAAAGAACATTTGATTAAGACTATTCCCCAATTGAAGCAGCATAACTCGAGCACGAGTACACAGTTGTGCGGTGTACCTGAAACTTCTTGCTGAGGATACAAGAACAATATGTTGGCTGTCGACAGAACAAAACTGAAACTATCGCTGGCTATACCATGGTTTAGTGGAAGAGCACAAGTCACACACCATTATCTACCTATCTACACGTGGAAGAAGATGACTCCATGTTGCAGCCACGCCACATGCCACGTTCTCTTCATGCAAAACACCCCTGACATGTTCTCTCCTCTCTAAAACCCTCGTCTCCTTCCATTTCAGTCCCACTTCTCATCTCAGTTCTATCGATTCTCAGAAAATGCCAGGCCTCACCATAGGAGACACCATTCCCAATCTTGAACTCGAAACCACTCATGGGGTCATCAAGCTTCACGATTACATAAACACTTGGACCATCCTGTTCTCTCACCCAGGTTTCGTTAATTAGTTCTAAAAAGTATATTCGAATTGAGTTCGTGATTGCTATTGAGAAGTTTACTTGTAGGTGACTTCACGCCGGTGTGCACAACTGAACTCGGGAAGATGGCTGCATATGCTTCAGAGTTTGCTAAGAGAGGGGTTAAGCTCTTAGGTTTATCTTGTGATGATGTTGTCTCACATGTAGAGTGGGTCAAGGACATCGAAGCTTACAATGTTGGTATCTATTGTCTCCTATAGTTCCTTGTTCATCATTAACTTCAAGCCTGATAGCCACCATACTTACGGACATTTGCAGGGAGGAAGCAAGGTGACATACCCCATAATTGCAGATCCTGTAGGAAGCTTTGATGGGCTTCAAATAAAAGAACTTTCACAACAATTAATATTGATAACAAAATTTATGAGTACAAAGAACACTTATAAGATACAACAAAATTTTTCTCAAAGTGTTACAGCACTTTTTCTCTCAATCTTTCTTTTCTCACAAAGAACTACGGTTCTCAAAACATCTCTCTTTTATAATGAAGGAGGGTTTGTATTTTCTAACATATCCAAATCATGAGGCTATCAAAGAACTTAACATGGTTGATCCGGATGAGAAAGACTCCAGTGGAAACAATCTTCCCTCTCGAGCTCTCCATATAGTTGGTCCCGACAAGAAGGTGCACTTGGTTTCTGTCTTCATGAAAATTCGAGTATTGTAACTTACAAATGTCGAGAAACTTGTCGTGCACTGGCCTTGCAGATAAAACTGAGCCTTCTATACCCAGTGTTAGAGATAATGTATAGATAATATGTAAACAACTGTTATTGCTCATTCTTATCTTCTGTTATGATTATTAGCTGTATCCTAGGATAGCCTTTATGTTTAGCCTTTACTGATATTTCGAGATACTCTTGTAACAACTTGGTGTATATATTCATACTACAGTGATCAATAAAATGTGTGGTGGAAATCATTCCAACTTTATTATCTCATATGGTATCAGAGCCTATCATGACAACTCAAGACAACCAACAATCCTCCTCTTTCTCGTCTGCTTCTGCAGATACATCTCTTCCCAACGCTCTCACTCTCTCTTCTCCTTCTTTATCCACTACTTTACCACATGCTCAACTTCAGTTTTCGCTCAAACTCAAACCTACAAATTTTCTTGCCTGGAAAACACAGTTTCAACCAATCATCAAGTGCTACAACCTCACCAATCACATTAATGGCTCACCACCACCAGAACCCTTTATCACTAATCCAACAACCAATGCGATAGACGCAAATCCTATATATTTGAAATGGGTGCAGGAAGATCAACTGCTCCTAAGCTGGATCTTATCTTCTCTCACAGAAGAGATCTTTCCATATGTTACTGGTCTCGATACTACCTTTGCTGCCTGGCAGTCCCTTGCTGAATCCTTTGGTGCAGGCAATAGTGCAAGACGTGTGCAACTACGTATATCCTTGCAGAATCTGTCTCCTGATGATAAACCCATGGCTCAATTCCTTCGTGAAGCCAAATCTATTTCTGATGAGTTAGCCGCAACTGGCGTTCCAATCACTTCTGATAAGTTCAATGCCAATATATTTCGCTTGCTGCCTACAGAATATCATCCTGTGGTTGCCTCTCTATCAGCCAAGAAAAATCAGGTATCCTTCTCTGATCTCTCTGGACGGCTTATTGCTCATGAAATTCTCTTGAACAACACTAGGAAACCATCTCCCATTGTTGCCAACATAGCACGACAGAACACTTCCGGTAGCAAGCCATTCACCTCCAATTCCAATACTCAAATCAGGAGCCATCCCAATCGCAATAACAACAAAGGCAAGAAACCATGGTATCCAAATCCCTGTCAGATATGCAACCTAAACAATCACCAGGCCATATGGTGTCGTAGGCGCTATGAGCAAAATTCAGACAAAATCACTGCTAATATGGCCACTGCCTCCACACACTCTCCCAATGATTGGTTTCCTGATACTGCAGCTTCTCATCACATGACTCCTGACTTGGCAACGCTTCAAATCTCTAAGGAGTACAAGGGTCCTGACATAGTAACCATAGGTAATGGGCATGGTTTAAACATTCAACATGTGGGTCATACAACTCTCGCATCTACTGACCATAAATTTCATCTGAAAAATGTTTTGCATGTTCCTACTTTGCAACAACAATTACTTTCGGTTAATAAATTTGCTACCGACAATCATTGTTCATTTCAATTTGATTCCAATGGATTCTCTGTAAAGGACCAGAGAAGTAACCAGATCTTATTACACGGACCAGCAGAGAATGGTGTCTATAAGCTTCCAGGTGCAGCACTAAATTCCATTCTTGTCAATAGTCGCGCTTTTCAGGCAGTCAAGCATTCGGCTCCAGATTGGCATTCACGGCTTGGTCATCCCCAACAATCAACAGTTTCCTTTCTTATTAAGCAATTTCAATTACCTAGTCGGTCTATCCATGCCACTCCCAGTCTGTGTGAGGCATGTTGTTTGGGAAAACACAGTAGAATTCATTTGCCAATTCATCGCTCGAGAGTAAGCAAACCTTTGGAATTAATTCATGGTGATGTATGGGGTCCTGCTCCAAATCAATCATTTTATGGTGATAAGTATTTTGTTCTATTTGTGGATGACTACTCTAGATATTGCTGGTTGTTTCCTATCAAACAAAAAAGTGCTGTGTTGCCAACTTTTCTTGAATTTCAGAAACTTGTGGAACGTCAGTATAATGCTACAATTCAGACATTTCAATCCGACTGGGGTGGGGAATTCAGATCACTTAATCGTTACTTTAAAGATACAGGGATACAACATCGTATTATCTGTCCTCATACACATGAACAGAATGGGGTTGTGGAACAGAAAATCCGACACTTGGTTGATACCTGTTTAACTTTACTTGCCCACTCTGCGGTCCCTTCCAAATTCTGGAACTTTGCTTTGTACACAGCTGCCTTCTTGGTTAATCGTCTACTTACTCCCCTCTTCAATCAGTCTACACCATTTGAGAAGTTACACAACACAAAACCAGATTATTCTATTTTTCGAGTGTTTGGTTGTACTATGTATCCACTGTTAAGGCCATATAATACTCACAAATTCTCTTACAGGACTGCAGCTTGCGTTTTTCTTGGATACGCTAAAGACCATCATGGTTATGTTTGCTTTAATCCAGTCGATAACAAAATATACTTGAGCAGACATGTTCGTATAGATGAGACAAGGTTCTTATACAAGGAATTATCTTCTTCAAACGGTTCGGTGTTGGGTTCTCATCCAGAGTCGTTCGATAAAGATCCTTGGCTCACGCTTCTGACTTCATTACCCACTACAACCCCACCGACACCTCTCTTTGTACCCCCCTCTGATCATGCTTCACCATCAACTCAAAACACTGACACAGCACCAACTCCTTCACACCCTGTCATTCCATCTATACCCACTACCATTAATGAGTCCCCATCTGTGCCTCAGCTCAGTACTACTCCTCAGCAGCACCAACCTAGTCGCACACATCAAATGGTGTTGCGCCCCAATCCAAAGCCGAAAAAGCTAGCCTACATGTCCACTGCGATCAGCTCACCTATCACTACAAACAATGCCATCGAACCCACTTGTTACACTAAGGCCCTGAAGATACCAGAATGGAGAGACGCCATGAGTGCTGAGATAACAGCACTACTTCAACATGGAACATGGGATTTAGTTCCGCGACCGCCCAATGCCAACATTGTGGGTTGCAAGTGGGTGTTCAGGGTCAAACACCACGCCGGTGGGAGTGTGGAGCGTTACAATGCCAGGTTGGTGGCTAAAGGCTTCAATCAAATTGAAGGCGTTGATTATGATGCTACTTTCAGTCCAGTTGTAAAGCCTACTACAGTTCGGATTCTCTTATCCTTGGCAGTATCCAAGCATTGGCGCTTGCAACAATTAGACATTTCAAATGCTTTCTTAAATGGTCATCTTGATGAAGAGGTTTACATGGCTCAACCACAAGGCTTCATTGATCAGAATAATCCCTCTCATGTCTGCAAATTGAAGCGTTCCATCTATGGTCTCAAGCAGGCTCCACGCTCTTGGTATAAACGACTCAGTTCTTTTCTGTTTTCTATAGGTTTTGCAGGCTCACACACCGATTCATCCCTCTTCATCAAGCATCATGACTCCACTGTGCTCTATATTCTCGTCTATGTTGACGACATCATCATCACGGGGAATAATGATCAAGCTATTCAAAATTGCATACATCAACTGTCCACTGAATTTCGATTAAGAGACTTGGGCAAATTGACATACTTTCTTGGCGTGGAAGTTCAATATCTCTCCACTGGCATTCTCTTATCTCAACGTAAATATCTCATGAATCTTCTAAACACAACGAAAATGGATGGGGCAAAACCGGTTCACTCTCCAATGGCCGCAAGCTTTGATGTTCAGTTGACAGACGGTGAACCTATGGCTGATCCACATTTATACAGACGCACCATAGGCGCACTCCAGTATGCCTCCTTGACCAGGCCTGATATAGCATTCACGGTAAACAAACTCTGCCAATTTTTAGCTGCCCCAACCTCAACACACTGCCAGGCATGCAAACGTGTTCTCAGATATATCAGGGAAACAGTTTCTCATGGCTTGTTGATAACGCCATCTGCCACGCACAAGTTACAAGCTTTCTGTGATGCTGATTGGGCGGGCAACAAGACTGACAGACGCTCCACTGGTGGCTTTGCAATATACTTGGGTAGTAATTTAATTTTATGGTCTGCTAAGAAGCAACCAACTGTGGCCAGATCATCAACAGAGGCAGAATATAGATCTGTAGCTAACACCACTGCAGAGATCATCTGGATAAGATCACTTCTCCGAGAACTCAAACAACCTCTGAGCAATCCAACCATTATTTGGTGTGACAATGTTGGTGCTTCATACCTCGCCGTCAATCCGTGTTTCAAGGCTCGCACCAAACATATTGAAATCGACTTCCATTTTGTAAGGGAACAAGTTAAGGAGGACACCATTTCTGTCCAATTTATCTCATCACTGGATCAAATCGCAGATGTTTTCACCAAACCGTTGTCCACAAATCGTTTTCAGAGCATCAAAAACAAGCTAAGACTCCTTGACAGGGATCCTTAGCTTGAGGGGGGTGTTAGAGATAATGTATAGATAATATGTAAACAACTGTTATTGCTCATTCTTATCTTCTGTTATGATTATTAGCTGTATCCTAGGATAGCCTTTATGTTTAGCCTTTAGTGATATTTCGAGATACTCTTGTAACAACTTGGTGTATATATTCATACTACAGTGATCAACAAAATGTGTGGTGGAAATCATTCCAACTTTATTATCTCATACCCAGCAACGAGATATTCTTGTAACAACTTGGTGTATATATTCATACTACAGTGATCAATAAAATGTATGGTGGAAATCATTCCAACTTTATTATCTCATACCCAGCAACCACGGGGAGGAACATGGACGAAGTGATGAGAGTGTTGGATTCGTTGCAGAAAGCAGAGAAGTACAAGAAGATTGCGACCCCTGCAGATTGGAAACCAGGAGATGCTGTGGTTATATCTGCTAGCGTCTCTGATGAAGATGCTAAGAAGATGTTTCCTCAGGGTTTTAAGACTGTTGATCTTCCTTCTGAAAAGGATTACCCGCGCTTCGCCAATGTGGAGTAGAAATACATGCAGTATACTGTTACTATGTTGTTATAGTATACGTGTGTTTAGTTGGTACTTGTAAGGTAAATATGTAAGCTAAGTTGAGGAATCCTGACATGATGACGCTGTAAATGATGTCTATCAGAATAACGGCAGTTCTATTCCTGATGAGTCCTTATCTTCTGGAAATATATCATAATATACTTGGATATTTCCTTGGATAAAGCACAGATTCAAACTGCGGATGATGCGAATATATGGTAATTGGTCTGGGTTTTTAAAAGATACAGATAAAGAAACTGATCACCTAGTTGCATTCTGCTTGTTTTATTACTTTGTTTCGTTTCATTTCTTATGTTTCCTGGTGATCATCTTGTTCTTTCGTTGTTTTTTAGAACGAAAGAATACAAGTAACCCCATGGTTGGTGCACTTCTTCCAAGTGTTAGGAACGATCCTCAGAAGAACGTGGCTGATGGAAAAAACAGCAGATGGTATTTTTATAATTTTAAGGATCTGGAAACAGGTTCGAGAGAACTTGTTCTGAGAACATGTTAGGAAATACACGATATATCAATTGTTGAGGAAGCCTTTCTCCGTCAAACATTCTATTGTGTCCTTCAGAGTCACCTCAAGTGGCGTGAAGCTGACGCCCAGAGTTTTTACTTTCTCTTCAGATATTGTAGCTTTACGGAAGTATTTGCTTTCGTAGGTTCTGCAAGAAATTAACCACTTATATGGTTTTTTTTATAAAAAAAATCCTTAACTAAAAGTGAAAAATATCATTTACTTACTCTTCAGGAAGTTTCAAGCTTGGATAATTTCGACGAACAATGTTTAGAACTTCTGAGAAATGCACACTACTTCCATTAAAACAGTATCTCCCAGAAGCTGAAGAAATCTCAAAAACCTGAACATGAACATCTGCCACGTCTCTTACATCCACTGAGTGGTAATACCCATCTGGATATGCTTGAGCTCCTGCATAAAAAATTGGTCTAAATTGGTAAGCTCGCTCTAAATGGAAGCTCGGTCTGTATATCAGGAAACAAAACCTGTTGAATTTTGTATACCATTTACGAGGTTCAGGATCACCTCTACTGTGGCATTAAGTGTTGGCTGTAAGAAAGGACCAATCACAAATGATGGGTGTATTGTTACCAAATCGATCTGATTTTGTTCTGCGAATTTCCAAGCAGCATCCTCTGCCAAGGTCTTTCCGAGGGGGTACCATAGCTAGAAATTTGCAGAAATATGAAATCAGGAACTACATGTTGAAACAACTTGGAAGCAGTAGAATCTTAATAGAGTTGGTATAAAACTAAGAAATGCATGAACACCTTCATTTGTTCAAGTATAAGTGGATTCGAGAACCAAGTCTCGTCAACCACAGTGTCTGGGTTGAGTGGTCTTTCACTGAATACAACTGAAGCCATTGAAGACGTCAAAATCACTCTCTTGAGACAGGGCTCTTTTAAGCAAGATTTAAGAACATTAAGTGTTCCTTTCAATGCAGGTTCAACGAGTTCTTGCTAGAATACGACATAGATGAAAGAATCAAATAAATATACGCATCAGCATCAAAGAAAACATACTGTATTATATCAGGATCAGACAAGGACACGAACGACATGGAAAGAAAAAATAAAATGTCTTGAACATGTGATTGTTTGCCAATGTGAAAAGGATATTCAGACATCAGACGAACCTTACGACCAGTGTCGTCTGATTGAAGCACCACAGGACATGCTGTATGGAACACACCTTCGCAGCCACTAAGTACAGAATCGAAAGACCCTTCTTCCAATAGATCAGCTTTGAACAAATGAAGCCTTTCCTTAGCTCCATCGAGCGCAAGCAAGTGTTTGGTCTTATCTGGATCATCTGGGGTCACAGATCAAATTAAAAAGAACATGGATTCACAGAAAGGAAGCTAATGTAACTCTAAAAGGAGGCAAAGCTTACTTGGATCACGAACGGTGGCTTTGACAGTGTAACCTCGTTGAAGCAAACGAAGAACTAGCCAGGATGCTATGAAACCTGAAGCTCCTGTCACACAAACAGTCTTTCCACTTCCACTTTCACTCATTGCTTCTTCTCTCTGTGTGTTTCGTTGCGTAAAAACCTCGTTCTTAAAGGGCTGAAGTTTGTGGGTTGAATGACGAACAGCTATGGCCGTTCCTTTATTACCCCTTTTGGCTTGACATGCATCCGAACTATTTTGTCTTCTAAAACTCGTATATCAATTCCGACCTTGGCTTCATTTTCTTGGATATTCTACCTATCGGTGCTACATTATCCTGCTAAAAGATAAGTCGGTGCTACATTATCCTGCTAAAAGATAAGTTGGGATCTGTTTAGATCTTCAGACTTATTTTGTAATCGGTATATACTTTTTTCTTTTATATACAAAAAAAGCAACTTAACAATTCGAGATGTAGAAACTGCACCTCTTAATCTTTTTGGTGTAAACTTGTTGGAGTGGAAGTAAACTTGTTGGAGTAACTCTCTCGAAGTTATTAACATTTTATTTGCTTCCGCTCTTATTTTAACTGATGTTAATTTTTTGGTGATAAGTATCTGAAATTTACTCAAAAAACTTGAGAGGCGCAGATTTTACATGTTATTCGTTAAAGGAATCAAAGCGCAGACTATCTCGTCTCACTTGCAACTCTGGTCGGTCCAGAATTACACAATTTCTAGGAGCCTCCGCTGACTGTTTTGGACTATACTCTGAGACGCCGATGCTCGCTGTATCGAAGACCTATGTGCTAATTAGCTTGTTTTGATATTGTTTTCTTTGTAATTCAAAAGCAACTTGACAATTCGATTTCAATGTTGGCGACGTTTGTTGGCCGTGTTTGGAATTATTAAACTGTTAGTTCTCTTGCGCTGGGCTGGGCTGGTCCTCAACGTATCCATTCCTTCCTTTGGCTCTTAGCCCACGACAAGTTTTTGACCAATCAACAGCGGCACCGACGACAGCTCCATTCGACAGCGGACTGCCATCATTGTCCGAGGAATCCGCTCTCCATGTGATGCGCGATTGCCCCAGAGCTGGACGCTTGTGGTGCACCTTCCCTGCTTAGGCTCTTTCCTCCTGTTTTTTCACCCTTCAATCACACGAATGGCTCGCCAGAAATCTTCACAACTGTAGTCAGTTTTATGGTTTCACCTGGTCCCTTATCTTCGGGACGACCTGCTGGTTCTTGTGGTCATGGCGAAACAGATCCATTTTCGATCCGCAATTCTCCTAGCCCTCTTCTCCAGTTCACCCTGTTCTTGCCTACGTTCACCAGATACACAATGCCTTGAGTTGGCCCAGGCACACAGCGCCTGGCCAGTCCATGCGACACATGCAGCTCATTGGCTGGAGTCCTCCCGAGACAGACTGAGTGAAACTTAACACAGATGAGGTCAGTCGGATAGACCCAGCCTCGGCCTCCGCGGGCGGCCTTATCCGAGATTGCACGGGTGCCTGGCTTGGGGGTTTCGTTCAGAACCTAGGCTGGTGTAACTCATTCACTGCCGAGCTTTGGGGCATCTTCACTAGCTTGCAGCTGGCTTGGGACCTAGGCTACTGTCGGGTGCTCTTAGAGTTGGACTCCCAGGTCGCGCTTCAGTCCATTTTAGATTCGGTCACCCGCCTCACTTCCTTAAATCCCCTCGTTGTGAGCATCACGGAACTTCTCAATCAGACCTGACGGTCTTCCTCGCCATACATCTGGGAAGACAATCGTTCTTACGACCCATTACCAAATTACCGTAGATTTTGATTTAGGGGTTACCACTTTTGTTCATGCACTCATAGGGTGCTTATGGGTGCTTATCTCTCCTCATTGAAGACATGGCGGGGTCTCGTCACTCACGCAATATTTTGTAATTGTTTATTCTATTTCCCTTGAATGCAAAAAAAAAAAAAAAAAAAACTGTTAGTTCCGTGTTGAAAATTTCAACGCAGACTCCAACTCGATTACGCATTCGGCAATTTCGACAGGACAAACATGTAATTCGCACGACAGCTCTTCGACATTTTCAAGAAGGTCATGGACTAAGTGTTCCAGCTGCTACGTGCAGAAGTTGCAGATGTGAAATGATGCTAATTTAAATTTTTCAAATTTTATTAAATAATTTATTCATTCAATAAAAAAATATAATTAATGACCAGCTGAAAGCCTGTGATTATTTTAATTATTTTTATAAAATAGATATATTATAAGTATGCGTCGGTTTGGTTGTAATATTTAAGACTTGCTAAACATGTTTCTGTATAGATCCTTACTAGCTGAAATTGTGTAGTTTTCTTTTGGACAATGGAATACTTCGTGTTTGTGGGACAGAGAGTCATGGCAAGAATTTTATTGGCAGTAAAAAATAAATTATCATAAATTAAATTGATAATATTTAAAATTTAAAATATTCAACCGATATTAGACTTACATAAAATTGGTTGAACATTGAATAAAATATTTTTACTCATCGAAAAATTTAATATATGATTCAAAAATTGTTAACTTAAAATAATTAATTAATTTTAATTTATAAGAATTTATTTATTTACAAAATTGAACAATTATTTAAAAATTGATAATTTTAACAATAACAATTATTACAATAAATCGAACCGAAAAATTAAATAACTTAAGATTTTTATCATTGAATTTTTAATCATAAAGGTAAAGAGTAAACATGTAAAAATTCATCAAAGAGTAAAATTATTTAAAATTTCAAAATAAAATATTAAAGAAAATTGTTTAAACTATAGTTAAAACTATGCACAAGATTACAATGAGTTACGGAACAGGAGTCAAAAGAACCTAATTACAAGGACAAAATGCCAGTACGAAAGGGACAGAAACTGCATCTAAATTACAACCGCCAACAAGTTTTCATGTTGTCGGATGTTACACCAAAATAATTGTTGTATCATGCAAAAAAAGAAAGTCGCTTACTTTTCAGGAAGGTGCAAGTTGGGATATTGCAAAAGGATAATATTAAGAATCTCAGAGAAATGTACCTTACTTCCAACCAAGCAATATCTACCGGAGGTAGAAGAGATATCAAAAGCTTGAATATGTGCTTGAGCTACGTCTCTTACTAAAAAAAAAAAAAGAAAAGGCAAAAAGGCGATTGTTTCTTAAACTTTTTAATTCGTTTATGATAAACACAAAATTAAAAAAAAATTAAAAGCATTAAAAATAAACAAAACCGAGATTTGTTAACGCAATTCGGCACACATTGTCTATATTAGCAGGCTTTCACTCAGCTTAACTACTTTCATGAAAGTTCAATAGATTTATATACGAATTTTCAAAGCAGACTCACTCAATCCTTGAAACTATTTTTCAACCTTACTTTTTGTGAAAAATTTTCACACCTAATAATACAACTGACTTGTAATAACCCCAACAAATGATTTATATCAACAATCTATCAACTAAAAGACAATAAATAAAAGACTTAAGTATCTGAAAATTTTATAGAAAAGTTTGAACACACTTAAGATTGAAATAGAGCAACTTTCCTATGAGTTTTGTTCCTCAACAAGAGATCTGAAAGTTGTTTACATAAAATCAGTTCAACCGTATCAGAGAGCCCAACAATTGTCGTCAATTGACACACTCAAAATACACATGATGAAAACCCAAATTCCACAGTACATAAGCCCTTTTTCACTCTACGCAAAATCCAACGATACCCTTGACAATCACAAACGTGATATACCACAATGTCTTAGACGATGTACTTCAATTCAGTGTAAGATTCTTTCACAACTATATCTTTTTGAATCCAAGTCCAATTAATATCTTATATATTCAATTAATAAATAAAATATCACAACTAAATAAAAAGATATATAGTATATATCTTAACAGCTTCTCCCTTTTTGACATTTTTGTTACAACTATTAAGCTCTCCCTAAATAACATAATTGGACATATGAATATTGAATTCACAATGCTCCCTTCAACCCACGATCTAATAGACAATAACATCCAAAGTTTATAATGATTTCAACATGACAAAGTAAGGTTCAAGTCTTATCTTCAACCCTTTTGGGACAACATATGCCAAAAATATCAACTCAAGGGGCTCCGGGAAATTATAGAACTCGCTGCTTTAAGTGATGAAGAGCGTCACTTGCCACTTAAATAATGCCTTCAATCCTTTCAATTTCAATAATGAGAGCTGCATGAGGATTGATAGAAGTTGTCCCCGAGCTATCTGAGGGGCCAGATGTGGTGTACGGCAAATCCACTATCCGTGGTTGCCTAAAAATTATTGGAGAGATGTTCATCAAGGACACCGACTCAAGTATACTCGACTTCATCCTGAAAACTTTATTTGCATATAAAAATTGAGAGATTAAACATAGAAAATAGTGTAAAAAATGCAGCTTACTCTCAATAGTCAACATAGCTTCAATAATGAGATGTCCAATATTGAATAGTACCCTAGTATTGATCGTATAAATCAATTTGGCCTAGCACCAATTAAACAGAAACAACGTGTATAGTTAACATCCAGTTGGTCACTACTAAATTAAAGGGCACGAAATACTTTTGGTCACTACAATGTATTCAAAAGTGTCTAATTTTTTAAAATGTTTATCAATTTAATGTCAAACTTTCAAAAATTTTCAATTTAATGACATACCTTTTAAAAATTGTATTAATAAAGTCAAAATGTTATTTTTGATGATATTGTATGTCTATTAAATGTCACGTAAATGTTTATTTATTAGCTACATTAACAAAAACTAAAGTTTTGAGTTGAACTGTTAAAGTTTTAGTTGATCACTTAATTGAAAATTTTAAAATTTTGAGCACTAAATTTAAAAATTATAAAAGATTGAGCATTTTAGAATTGGTTATCTTTTTTTCTTTAATTTTGGGTTTTAGCCTTCATATTGGGTCAATGATACAATGCCATAAACTAAAATTATTATGCAATTCTTGACATTTAAAATCCATAATTTCAAAATTAAAAGTCTAACCTTGATTACTTGGTTGTGGTACTATAGATTTAAGGAATGTGAGTTATTGTGTATGTTGAGATATGGAGTCTGATAAAATATACTGGGCTTTACACTAGGCCCACGTTATGTTTATTATATTATCTTGGGCGTATAAATGCGTTGTATTCTCCTAGTGTATCATGTCATTGAAAGCAATTCACAGTGAATAAAAAACTCTAGCCGCCCGTAGACGTAGCCATATTTTGGTGAACCACGTAAATTTGTGTAGTTGTTTTATTTTTCGCACTGTTCTTTGATTATTGTGATTGATCGGCCATAACAACTGGTATTAGAGCTTAGTTCGTATCACAACAATATGAAAAGATGGAAAGCGCGAAGTTTCAAATTGAGAAATTTGATGGAAAAGATTTTGGTTTCTGGAAGATGCAGATGGAAGATTATCTGTATCAGAGAAACCTCCATGAACCCTTGCTAGGGATGAAGTCAGAAACCATGAGACAGGAGGTTTGGGATCTGAAAGATCGACAGGCGCTAGGGTTGATTCGTTTGTCGTTGGCGAGAAACGTTGCCTTCAACATCGTTAAGGAGACAACGACTGCAGGAGTACTGAAGGCGCTGTCTAACATGTACGAAAAATCGTCGGCTATCAATAAGGTATATTTGATGCGTCGTTTGTTCAATCTGGAGATGTCTGAAAGTGGATCTGTCACATATCATATTAACGAATTTAATATGATTATCAGTCAATTAAGCTCTGTTGATATTAATTTTGATGATGAGATTAGAACTCTGATTTTGATGTCCTCTCTACCCGAGTCGTGGGATACTGTTGTTTCCGTAATTAGTAGTTCGCGTGGGTCTGAGAAGCTAAAGTTTGATGAAGTCCGAGATGTTGTCTTGAGTGAGAGCATTCGTAAAAGAGAAATCGGAGATTCATCTGGTAACACACTCAATGTCGAAGGAAAGGGCAGGAGAATGTCGAAGGGAGACCATAGTAAACATGGTCGATCGAAATCAAAAGGGCGGGGAAAATCTAAAGGCAAAAACGAGGTCTTTTGTTGGGACTGTGGTGAAAAAGGACATTTTAAGAAGGACTGCCCTACACCTAAGAAGAAGAAAGGTCAGAGGAACAATAAGTCTCATGAAGATGATGATTCTGTATGTTCTGTGGAAGATATTGGTGACGCCTTAATTCTTAGTGTGGACAGCCCGGTTGACTCCTGGATACTTGATTTCGGTGCATCATTCCACTCTTCTCCGAGCAGAGAGATATTCCATAATTTCAAGTCTGGAAATTTTAGGAAGGTGTATCTTGCAGATAACAAAGCCTTGGAGATTATTGGAAAAGGAGATGTATATATACAGACCTCAGGTGGAGGTAGATGGAAGCTGTAGGATGTCATGTATATTCCTGACTTGAAGAAGAACCTGATTTCTATTGGTCAGTTGGATAGCACAAAGTTCTGGCGGTGTTCGGGAGAGTTCTTGGAAAATTGTGAAGGGAGCTATGGTGATAGCACGAGGTATAAAATCTGGAACTTTATACAGTACCGCGGGATATTCAAACATGGCTGCTGTAGTCGACAGTGTATCGAACTTGAGTCTGTGGCACAACAGACTAGGACATATGAGTCAGAAGGGGATGAAGATGCTAGCTTCAAAGGGATATCTGCAAGGTTTGAAATCTGTTGATTTGGATTTTTGTGAGAGTTGTGTTCTGGGAAAGCAAAAACGGGTTAGTTTCACAAAGGCTAGCAGAGAACCAAAGGCATAACGGTTAGAACTAGTACACACAGACATGTAGGGGCCCTCTCCAGTCTCCTCTCTTGGTGGTTCGAGATACTACGTCACCTTCATAGATGACTTCAGCAGGAAGGTATGGGTTTACTTTCTAAAACATAAGTCAGAAGTGTTTATTACCTTTAAGAGGTGGAAGGCTTAAGTTGAAAATCAGACTGGGTTGAAGATTAAATGCTTAAGGTCTGATAATGGTGGAGACTATGATTCTACAGAATTCAAAAAGTTCTGTATTGATGAGGGAATCAGGTGCACCAGGACAGTTCCTGGCAAGGCAAGACATAATGAGATTGCTGAAAGGATGAACAGAACGTTGAATGAGCGAGCAAGAAGCATGAGACTACACTCTGGGCTGCCAAAAATGTTTTGGGCGGAATCACGATGAAACCTGACCAAGATACTTGCTAAATAGAGGCCCTTCAGTTCCTTTGGGTTTCAAGATGCCAGAAGAGGCTTGGTCGGGTAAGGAGGTCAAGCTTACTCACCTGCAAACTTTTGGGTGTGTTGCCTATGTTCATGTTGATCCAAAGAAGAGAGACAAGCTTGATGCAAAGGCTTTGAAGTACTATTTCATTGGGTATGGTTCAGATCAGTTTGGATACAGATTTTGGGATGATAAGAATAGGAAGATCTTGAGACACTGTGATGTGACATTTGATGAGAATGCCCTGTATAAAGACAAGCTTGAGGTACAATCTGAAGATGTAGGAGAAGTGGGAGCTGAGGTTGAGTTGCAAGAAAATCTAGAAAATATTACTGCAGAACTAGAACAGCAACCAGTCACACCTGAGCCAGTGTTGAGAAGATCTGCCAGAGTTATCAGGCCACCAGAAAGGTATTCACCATCTTTGCATTATTTGTTGTTGACTGATGGAGGGAAACCAGAATCCTTTGATGAGGCTTTGCAGGTGAAGGATTCAATCAAGTGGGAGCAAGCCATGGATGAAGAGATATGGTCACTTGAGAAGAATGATACTTGGAAGTTAATTGAGTTGCCTGCAGAGAAGAAAGCTTTGTTGAACAAGTGGGTCTATAGGATAAAGAATGAAACTGATGGTACAGTTAGGTTCAAGGCTCGATTGGTAGTTGAGGGATATTCACAAAAGAAAGGTATTGACTATACTGAAATATTCTCTCCTGTTGTGAAATTAACTACAATCAGAATTTTGTTGAGTATTGTTGCAGCAGAGAACCTGCACCTTGAGCAGATGGATGTAAAAACAACATTTTTTACATGCAGCAACCTGAGGGATATGAGGTTCCTAGTAAGGAACACATGGTGTGTAAGCTCAAAAGGAGTTTGTATGGATTGAAGCAGGCTCCAAGACAGTGGTACAAGAAGTTTGACTCCTTCATGTTCAGAAATGGTTCAAGTATAGAGGAGATAAATAATCTTAAAGGGAGATTGTCATCAGAGTTTGAGATGAAAGATTTGGGTGCAGCAAAGCAGATTTTAGGGATGAGGATTTCCTGAGACCGGTCTGTTGGAATTATAAATTTGTCCCAGGAGCAATACATTGAGAAGGTGTTGTCCAGGTTCAAAGTTGACGATGCTAAGCCCAGGAGCACGCCTTTGGCTAACCATCTCAAATTTGTCAAAGAAACAATCACCCAAGACAACTGAGGAACGTGAGCATATGAAAAAAGTGCCTTATGCTTCTGCAGTTGGGAGTCTGATGTATGCTATGGTCTGTACTAGGCCTGATATAGCACACGCAGTGGGAGCTGTGAGTAGATACATGTCAAATCCAGGGAAAGAACATTGGGAAGCTGTAAAGTGGCTTCTGAGATATTTGAAAGGAACAGTTAGCACTTCACTTTGTTATGGGAATGGCAAGGTAGTGTTGGAGGGTTTTGTTGATGCTGATCTTAGTGGAGATGTGGATTCAAGCAAGAGTACATCCGGGTATGTCTACACTATAGATGGGACAACAGTGACTTGGATGTCTAAACTCCAGAGGTGTGTCTCTATGTCATCTACAGAGGTGAATATGTTGAAATAAATTTGAAGTCGGTAAGGAGATGATATGGTTGATGATTACTTGGAAGAGTTAGGCAAGAAGCGGCATGACAAGGTTCTCTTCATCGATAGTCAGTGCCATCTGGTGGTGAAGAATCCGGTTTATCATTTTAGAACTAAGCACATTCTGCGCAGTATCACTTCACTCATGATTTGGTGGAAGAAGGTGAGATGTGTTTGAAGAAGATTGATGGTGCTAAGAATCCGTGACATGTTGACTAAAGGTGTGGATCTTTAAAACCGGGGCTATGCAAGGCCTCAGTTAGTCTTCTACCATAGCATGGGAGATGTTGCGGCTAGTTGAGCTTGTTAGATACATTGGCATGGAGAACGAAGATGGTTGGGTTGACTGGATCAGTCTCTAAGTGGGAGAATTGTTGAGATATGGAGTCTGATAAAATATATTGGGCTTTACACTAGGCCCATGTTATGTTTATTATATTCTCTTGGGCGTATAAATGCGTTGTATTCTTCTAGTGTATCATGTCATTGAAAACAATTCACAGTGAATAAAAACCCTAGCCGCCCGTGGACGTAGCCATATTTTGGTGAACCACGTAAATTTGTGTAGTTGTTTTATTTTTCGCACTGTTCTTTGATTATTGTGATTGATCGGCCATAACAGTGTACTTATAGGAAAGCACTTATAGGGAAAAAAAAATTAACCAAAAATTTTAAGTTTTCATTTTAAGTTGATTTATTTTAAAATTAAGTTTGAAAATTTTAAATATTGGGACAAAAATGCAGAAAAAAGAATATGCATTGGAAAGGGAATGATAGTATACGAAACTAAACTTTGTAATTAACTTGTTTCTAAAAAGTTGTTATATCAAAATAAAATAAGTTTTTATATGTTGTACAATTGATATTATTATTTAGTCTAAACAACTATATATTGAAAATTAAAATATATGTAATTTAAGAAAATCAAGTTCAACATAATTACAATTTAGTAAATAATAAATTTAACATTTATACTTATTCAAGTTCAACATTATTACGAGGGAAAAATTTAAAGTACCCGGTAAAATTACTTACTTATAACTATCACATGTTTGAATAACAAAATAACTTCTTTGTAAAAATTATAAAGGAAAGGTTGCATACATTCTTTCCTTATGCACGAGATACATTGACTTAACTTATTTAAGTTTTTGATTTATTGTCACATCAAATAATTTATGCAAAAGACATGATTTTTAGATTGTTATTTGTAATCCATAATTTTTAGGGGTGCACACACTCAAAATAATTTTTATGTTGTCTTTTTCAAAACATGTATGCATCCAAATAAAATAAATATTTACATCTTCCTTATTTTTAGACAAATATTATAGATTTGTATCACTTTTTTTTTTAAATGGAGGTACCCCCAATCCCTATCTTTTAGATGTGCATTGGGTAAATCTTTGAATTGATGTAATAGCCTGCAAATCATATCAATCGGGTATTCTGCACTAGGCAAATCCTGCATTATAGGCTCAATCGAAAAAGCGTAAGTAGGAGAAATCTAACACATAACTTTTTGACCTCATGTCCCTCCACTCCACCAACTCAACTCCTAATTCCATGTCAAGACATGTAACTTCATTCAATTAAACATAATTCAACAATTGAAGGTCCGTCCATTGAGATCCAACATAGAAAAGCAGCTAAGCACTGAAGTATAGAAGCTGAAAAGCAATTCAATAAAAAAGCTTGAGACAACATATCTGCTTCATAAAGTTATTTGCATAACACCGAAGAATCATATTCTAAGGAAACCCTTCTCTATCAAGCTTTGAATGGTGTCCTTAAGAGTTACCTCCAAAGGAGTGAAATTGATCAATGTTTTTGCCTTCTCTTGAGATATATTGAACTCTTTGTAGAAATGATTTCCATGATCACTCCTGCCATGAAATGTCAAAAGTTTCAGTTACCAGCATAATGGATAGGAATCAGACCTTGTCCTGTGTCCGACTCGAAAATAAACCTATTCCAATTTAATTTCAGGTTTTTAGATTTTTTTTTTAATTTCTTAATTTCGGATCAGATTCAAATATTGTAAACTGGGTTTAAAATAGAGTTAACCAAAATAATTGTTGCATCAAGAAAGTTGCCTACTTTTCAGGAAGGTGCAAGTTGGGATACTGCTGTCGGATAATATTCAGAATCTCAGAGAAATGTACATTACTTCCAACCAAGCAATATCTACCAGAGGCAGAAGAGTTATCAAAAGCTTGAATATGTGCATCTGCTACATCTCTTACATCAACAGATCGATAATATCCGTTTGGAAAAACTTCAGGGCCTGCAATGCAAAAACTTCAGAGAAGATTTTATGATGTTTAACCTGCAAGCAAGATTAAGCTTTCAGGCTAATTGTCAACTGAACAGTACCATTTATAAGGTCAAGAACCATCTCAACACTGATATTGAGAGTTGGCTGCAAAAGTGGACCAATCACGAATCCTGGATTTATAGTGACCAAATCAATGTTATTCTCTTCTGCAAATCTCCAAGCAGCATTCTCTGCCAAGGTCTTCCCGAGGTGGTACCATAACTGAAAAATCAAATTGTTGGTACTAAGTTCCAAAGCAATGTGCGACAGGGATATAGCCAACCATAGTTTTAAGGATTGCAGTCTGGGCTGTTATTGCGTTATGCAACAATTTCCGCAACCACAATATAACCAGAAGTCTGCAATTTAAAACCTTGCCAAACTTCAAATGTCCAGCTGTCCAGCATGAGAAACAATGTAATTTTTATTGGTGATCACACATGCATTTTCATCTTACAGAAGAGTTGCTGCAAAAAGGGCAAGGATCTATTGGTGCTGAATCTCCAACCAAAAGATTTCTTAATTTCACCATCTCCTCAATCTCAATATATACGAAATGGAAGATAAAGAATGGCAAGACCAGTTATTCACAACAAGTCTTGAGACGAAGATTCTTAAGCTATAGGCCACAAAAGGGAAGAGATAATCCAGGATTTAAAGCAATAAACACACACTCATACCTTCTGTTCCTTGAGAATTTTGGGATCCGAAAACCAGGTCTCGTCAACAATTGCATCTGCTGTCAGAGGATTTCCACTGTATGCAATCGATGCCAAGGAAGATGTTAAAATAACTCTGTTCACAGAAGCAACCTTCAAACAAGATTTAAGGACATTAAGTGTGCCCTTCACTGCAGGATCAAGAATTTCTGCCTGGAAAATTGCATGAACATATCGAGTTAAATCCAGTATAAAAGTCCCTCACACAATTCATCAATCACAAAGTCTAAATATCACAATTCTATGTTGCAAGAAGCTAAAAAGGGACTCTGAAAGTAGAGTAGAACCATGCATTCAACATAATTTAGTAAGAGCAACAGAAGGACGACTAGTTGATAAAAACCTGTGGATCTGTGGGACCAAAAATCACAGGGGATGCTGTGTGAAAGACGCCTTCACACCCAGAAACTACAGGATCAAAAGACCCTTCTTCCAACAGGTCTGCTTTGAATAAATGAAGTCTTTCCTTAGCACCATCGAGAGCAAGCAAGTGCCCAGTTCTCCTTGGGTCGTCTGAAGCACAAACAACCGCGATTTAACTAGAACTCTGAACGATTATCTACAAAGCACCAAGAACATGGACGAAACTTGGGTTTTTTTCTTTCCTAGAGACTGAGAAGAGACATCGGCTCCATGTAGACAGACAATTCCTGTCAGATTGAAAGACCCCAAAAGCAGTGTAAGAGTACAAAACTTACTAGTGTCACGCACGGTGGCTTTGACAGTATAGCCATTTTCGAGTAAACGCTTGACCAGCCATGAAGCTATGTAGCCTGATGCTCCTGTCACACACACTGTCCTCTCTTCCTGACTCATCCTCTGACTTTCTCTTTGTGCTGCGAGAATCTTAAAATGCATGCTGTGATGTTGGGAGCAATAGTTTTTCCTTTTTGAGTTTGACCCTTCGGCCTACCGGTCCCCGTCACGATGCAGTTTTGTTCACCACGTGGAGTTTTGGAGTACCTAACGGTGGCCTAGGACGTTACTCTCCTCTTGTCTGTTGTCTACAGGCTTCGCGATAGGCAGAGCCGGACTTGGGCTGTGGTCAGGTCTAAACTTACCCGCAAATTTGATAAGATTTGTGTTAAATTTAATTACATTTTTAAATTTTTTAAAAATTAAAAATAATATTATTTTACTTAAAACAATATGTTTTTTCTCCTAATTTTTGTTTTTGAACCTCAGTGGACTCAATGTTACAAATATCATAACACATTCTTGCAAAATTGAGTTACGATCTTTGTCTTATCTGAGTATTAGTTAATATTGAATACCATTTAGAGTAATTTTTAAATTTATGAAATAGTTTCGAATTTTTTAAAATAGAAAATAATCTATTGTCATATTATACAATTGTACTGTATATTTTTAACCATGTCTCTAAAAATTATAATAATAAATAATAATAACATTTAATAATTATTAATAAATAAAATTAAATTTCAAATATTTTTAAAATATATAAATTTCAAATAAATTTTGATTTTATAATTAAAAATAGATAAAATAAATATTAGTTTATAAATCATATTTTAAATTATTTATTTTAAAAATAAAATATTTTTATTAATATTTTATTAATAAATATTATATAAAATATTAAAATAAATTTAAATAAAAATAAATTTATTTTTAAGTTTAATTTAATTTATAACTATTATTAGTAATAAAATATTTATTTTAATTATAAAACAAAATTTAAAAATTCACAATAATTATATAAGTTAAAATAAATAAAATAATTAATTCAAAAACTTTGGAAAAAAAGAGGGAAGGAGTGAGAGGAGATTTTGAAATTTTTAAAATTTTGCAAAAGGTTTCCTTATTACGTAAAATTTTTGTACCGGATGATATTTTGAATATCGATAAGTACTATTTGAAATAAATTAGTATCGATTAGTATTTAAACTTGATATGACCAACTTTTTGTTGCATACCGATTTTGATATGGCTGTTAAAGTTTAAAATAAATGGTCATTCAATTTGAAAATTTTAAAAGCTTAAATACTGAATTGAAAAAATCTTAAATTATTGACCACCTTAAAATTGGTTATCTTTGTTTTTTAGGTCGGCTAATCCGAACCCAATGGTTCTATAATATGAAATGACACTTGCAAGAACAATTTACTCCTCAACTGCTTGTTAAAGGTTTGAATTCTAATCTCTAGTCGAATTTATCAAACATTTTCAAGTGAAAGAGATTAGATTTATATTATATTAAAGGCCTTAAACGACAATTTGATTCTTAATTTTAAGAATAAGAAATTGTTTTGTAATGTTAACTATGGGTTTGACATTTGCTTAAAATTAGATTAATATTATATTAGAGGCTTTAATGACAACTTGACTCATAATTTTAAGAAAATTAAAATTTTCACTCAATACCAATTATAAAATATTTTCATATATAAAATATTCTTAATTGATATGAAAAATTAAACAGTTTAATACAAGAAACCCCATGAATCAAATTCTAAGGAAGCCCTTATCCTTCAAACTATCAATGGTGTCTTTAAGTGTCACCTCCAAAGGAGTGAAGTTGATACCTAGAGTTTTTGCTTTCTCCTGTGATACATTGAACCGTTTGAGGGCATCGTTTTCATAATCACACCTGTATTGAATCATTAAAAAGCATGGATCATCTCCATTTTTTTTTTTCCAATGCACATCACTAGCAATGGACACCTAGTAAACCAAGTAAAGGGTGACTCACAGGAAAATTCATGTTTTTGCTACTGATTAATGTAAAGTTAGGTTTAGTAAACGGGGTTCGGACCTATCTTTTCTTCGGTCCGAAGTTAGGCCGAGCTCTAGTGAAAACGATATTATTTTGTAAAATTTTAATAAAATGACATCATTTTGATCAATTAAGTTTTTACTTATTGAACAAAACAACCTTAAAATTAAAATGATGTCTCCTAAGATCCGTGTGCAAAAGTAATACTCACTGTTCAGGAAGGGGTAACTCTGGATACTGTTGACGAACAATGTTCAGAAGGTCGGAGAAATGTACATTGCTTCCAACTAAACAATATCTCCCTGAGGCAGAGGGAATCTCAAAGGCTTGAATATGCGCATCTGCTACATTTCTTACATCTACAGATCTGTAAAATCCATTGGGATATACCTGAGACCCTGCAAACCCGATTGGTTCAGAAGAAATTGCAAGGTGTATACGTAAGGTAGAAGAACTTTACCGTTTATGAGGTTAAGTAGCATCTCCAAGGTGACATTAAGTGTTGGTTGTAGAGGAGGGCCAATCACAAATCCAGGATGTATTGTGACCAAGTCAATCCTGTTCTCTTTTGCAAATCTCCAAGCAGCCTGCTCCGCTAAGGTCTTGGAAAGGTTGTACCATAACTGAAAATTGATATAGTAGACCACCGATATCAACACTGGGGGAATTAAGGTCCAAGCCTGATTAGCTACAGCTGGACCAAAAACCTCGAATCTGTCCAAATTTTGAGTTAAAAATATCGGATCTGGTTAAGTTTGAGATTTTTATTCAGGCCTGAAGCCTGTTAAAATGGGTTTTGCCAGTTGTTCCAGGACAGGCCCTTTTGTCATGTCTACTGTTCAAAGCAAAGCAATGCTGAGGAGACACTTGAAACTGAGAGGGACATGGCCAACTTTTAAACTCCAGTAATTGATTTCTTTTCTGTTACAAAACTGAAATTACTGATAAATGAAGCATACCTTTTGTTCCTCCAGGTGGGATGGATCTGAAACCCAAGTTTCATCAACCAACATGTCTGATGTGAAAGGGTTTCCTCTGTACGCAACTGCCACCAAGGAAGACGTTAAAATAACTCTCTTTAGACTGTTCACTTTCATGCAAGATTTCAGGACATTAAGTGTGCCCTTTACTGCAGGATCAAGAAGTTCTGTCTGAATATACCAGGAAAAGGTTTCGATCAGTACGTATAAAAATGAGTACCACAAATCTATCAGTTAACAATCACCCAACACGCGAAATACATATGCAGTTGCAGTTTCTGAAAGAACTGAAAATGAATAGTTGGTGGGTGAACCTGTGGATTAGTGGGAGAGAAAAGCACAGGGGATGCTGTGTGGAAAACACCTTCACATCCTTCAACTGCAGGATCAAAAGAACCTTCTTTCAATAGATCAGCTTCAAATAACTGAAGTCTTTCCGTAGCTCCATCAAGCGCAAGCAAATGTTCAGTTTGATTAGGATCGTCTGTTTCATAGATAAACACCAATCTCTGATTATCAATAAATATAAAACAAGAAACACAGCTTCATCATTATTTACATAGACGAGAAATAGGCATATACATAGGTGAAGAACAGTGGCTTTGACAATGTAGCCTCGTTGAAGCAAACACTTAACCAGCCATGAAGCAATGTAGCCTGAGGCTCCTGTCACACACACCATCTTCCCTTCTCCATTCATCTTCGAACTCCCCTCCGACAACTCCAGTCAAAATCCCATTTTTCTTCTCTCTTCTCCTTTCTGTTTGTCGGCAGACTGAATATTTTTTGTATTATTATACTATGAAGATACCAAAAGCCAACTATCTTTTAACATATCTACAAGACATTATTGGTATGAACTTGTCCTGTTTTCTTTGTCTATTCTCCATGGTATAATATGGAAGACGTCAGCGTACCTGTAGCTGTTATAAAATTATAAAATTGTTCGTATGTCCTGTCAGTTCCATAAAACTAATTCTACGCGTATGAAATAACATGTGTCCAAACATATTAGAATAAGCGCGAGTTCTTTGCATTTTTCCTTATGGCTATCTGACAAATATTCATAGATTATATGAAACAAGCTTGGAAGTCATGTGAGACGAAAGTGTTATGGACGGTTTTTAACAAGAGAAAGAAGTAAAGAGCAGGCTGGAAAAGATACAATATTATTTCATCATTGAAATAACAAAATTTCATAGTTTAATATATCTTCACAGGCTGGAAAAAAATACAATATGATTTCACAATTCAATTATAACAAACAACACAGAGTACTGTATTTCACCATAGAATAGTTGATTGAACCATTTATCTGTATCCAGCAGCAACTTCATCTTCCTTCAGTATCTAGTTAAGTTTCACAAAACCTTTCTCCTTCAAGCTTTCGATGGTGTCGATGACAGTCACCTCCAAAGGAGTGAAGTTAATACCCAGAGTTTTTGCCTTGTCAGTAGATACACTATAACTTGGGATCATCAGGTCCTTGCTAGCTGGAACCCTGTCGTGAAAGTAAACATAGATCAGAAACAGACCAGTAAAGCATTTATAGTATAATGATTGAAAACCCATCATTTTACTTCAATCTTTTGCCCCTCTATATATCAAACCAATGAATTATTACCAATCATATATCTTTTATAAAATTGCGAATGTATGTTATGTCCAAAACAATAGCTTACTCTTCAGGAAACTGCAGATTAGGGTAATGTTCTCTCACAATCTTCAAAATCTCAACAAAGTGTCCAACTCTTCCAACTAGACAATATCTTCCACTAGCTGAAGGTAATTCAAAGGCTTGAATATGCACATTGGCAACATCCCTAACATCAACAAATCTAAAAGTTTCGTCTCGAAATTTTCTAGCTGTTACATAGAAAGCATTGATACCATAAGGATATATGATAAGAATGGAACAAAATGATCAGCAAATTTATAGTCTCAACTGACAATAAAGTCAAATATCTAATTATGCATCCAGAATTTTCTATTCATTCATGAAAATGAGGCATAGATTTTGTTGACCTTAAAATTCACATGGAATGATACTATTTAGTCAATTTGTTAAAGGGATACCATTTATGCTCTCAGAAATCAACCCCGTTGTGAGATTAAGTGTTGGTTGTAAGATAGGACCAATCACATAGCCTGGATTGATTGTAACCATGTCAATTCCATTTTCTTTTGCAAATTTCCAGGCAGCCTCCTCAGCCAAGGTTTTCGAGAGCATGTACCAAAGCTGAAGGAAAGGAGAAAAAGATTTCCAAGTAGAGGAATCTGTTAGAAAACTTTCATGCACAGACCAAGTAAGTGGCTATGGTTTAGACCTTCAATCGGCTCCAGTAGTATTCTATAGCATAAAGATTGACCAAAACATCATTCACTGGAATTGAACAAATTTTCAGTGTATGCAACAGTATGAGTCGCTAAAGTGCTTATGAGATCTCTAAATCACTGCAGGAAAGACATTAATGTACTATGTATATTACTATGCGCAATTTTCTAGTTGACGCTTCTGTAACTTGAAAGAATAAAAAATTGCAAGAGGGTTGTTCTCTGCTGTCTAACTAGGAGCAATGTTAACTCAAATGTTGGTATCAGCATAGGCAAGGAAATCTCAATTTCATCAAGCATATCTCAGAAATATTGTCTTTAAAGAACTTCACAAATGATGACAGAACTAAAAAAAACTATAATGGAAATGGTAAATTCATAAATAATAGCCTGAATACCTTCTGCGATTCACAGAAAGATGGATCTGAAAACCAGGTCTCGTCAACTACCACGTCAGGTGTCATAGCTTTACCATTGAAAGCAACTGCTGCCATGGAGGATGTTACAATAACTCTCTTGATGGATGCAGCTTTTGCACAGGACTTGAGAACATTTAATGTTCCCTTTAGAGCGGGTTCGACTAAATCTGCCTACAGTCGACAATACAAACAAAACTTTCTATAAAAGCTGCAAAAAGAACAAGAATCAAGATCGAAATGCATCAACAGAGTCAGATGTATCTTAGGATAGCATCCAAGCACTAGCCCAAGAAACAAGAATCGGCTAATATTCAGTGACAGAAGTGAAACTGCAGTTCAAACTCACCTTACCTGTGGGTTATTTGTCGTCAATATTACTGGAGATGCTGTGTGAAACACACCTTCACATCCATCAACAACAGCGTCAAAACCTCCTTCATCCAATAAATTTACATTGAACAAGATAAGCCTTTCTTTGGCTCCATCCAGTGCACGTAAGTGTTCGGTTTTCTTTGGATCATCTGTTGGACATAACCAAAAAATTACTCTAGCAACTCCAGCAACCTAACCCATGCAATAAAAAACCCACATCTGAACATCATACATAACCCGTTTGTCCAGATCTAAGCACTTTCATGCCCACCATTCCTTGATTAGCAAACTTATTGAATTAATATAATTAACACCCCATCTTGACAGACAGGATGAAACCATATTAAAGACACACTGAAAATTTTATCAGCAACAGGTTCTCTGACAAAATCCTCAGTGAATCCCCATCATAATGTTAATGTTTACAAAGTACTAAGTTTCATATTTAGATAGAAAATAGTGAACAATCCAACCTTACAAGTTTCATTAGTTATGAGCATACATATTTAATACTTACTTAACAAGAACTAAGCAGAACTTAATCGATACGTTTGCGAGCAAAAACTAAGCAGAGGACCTTAAGTGAGAGCTAAGCAAACACAGAGAAAAGACAATCAAAGCGAGAGATACAAACTTAGGTCACGAACAGTAGCTCTGACGGTATAACCACGTTGAAGCAAGAGCTTGACAAGCCATGAAGCAATGAAACCTGAGCCTCCTGTTACACATACCGCTTTACCTTCTCCACTCATCCTCTAACTACTCTTTGCCCACCTTCAAAGTCACCTGACGATAAGAAATTGGCACCAATAACACTTACAAAATCTATGAACAAGTTGGCCACGAACTTGAATGAAAAACAACCACAAAAACACAAGCACAAACACTCGGATATAACTCACAAGTTTAGGAAAATTACAAAAATATCCATCCCATTTAACGGTACTCCGAAATGATGTCATTTTCAGCCTTATTTAACAATCCGTTGATTAAGTTTAACTGGTAACTAATTTTATTAGCTGATAATTAATGGGTAATTATATCAACTGATTTGATCAATGAATTGTATTAACTGTTTGTTATAAATATTTGATAAAATTAAATGTTTAGTATTAGCTGTTTATATGTAAACCGACATATAAAAACATGACTTAAAAATAAGAATATAAATATTTTAATATTTAAAAGAATATTTTATAAAAATTTAAATTGTAAATATTTAATTTTATAAAAATAAGTTAATAACTCTAATAGTATGTTTGGTTATGATATTCTATTATCTATCTGGTTCTGGGATTAAATTTGAACTGGTTATTCTTAGATTCGATCCATATATACGATGTACATTGAAGCGATCTTGGTGAAAAAGTCTCTGAAAACAAATGGAAGGCACGTCGGGGTGAAATCGATTTGCCTCAAACGCTTCAAGTAAGTCTTTGGTGGAGGTAAGGTTAATCTGAATCGAGAAAAGCAATAGGTTATGATCTTGTCTTGGTTAAGAGAATAATCCTTATATCGTTTTCTTCTTTGGTTTTGGGTCTTTCGTTTCTTACGTGCGTCGTGGGAGATCTTCTATGCTAATGGGTCGTGGATATATAGATTAGACCCAGATTAAGCCATGGTTGTGAGATTGATCGATCGGCGTAATATTGGACTTGGGCCCAATATTGCCGGCCCAACCATAAGCCCCTACTCGCCGAGTGCGGCGAAGAGAAGGGTCGAAGAATGCGTTATTATAGTTAAATCGATTAAACCGTAACATGTGAAGCGGGGCGAACTGCGATGTGGCCGATCGGTCGAGCATTGGCTTTATAGCTCGGTATAAGGCAACTCGGGTAATTTCAATGGTGGTCTTGAGCCTGCTTTGATATAATTCTTCGTATTAGCCGACTCGTTGTCTGCGGCTGGTTGTTTTGGGATTGATTGGTTGAGGTCCCTCTCTTGATCGGTTTCACCGTTTATTAACGTGACAACCGGTCTTTATAGCATGTCGGCGATCATCATTGGCGAGCGGCGCTGGGCTGCGTGAAATACTTATTCATCGGCGGTTCGTGATCTCGGCGGTATTCGAGAATCCAAAGCGTATCGTCACTAACAGATTCTTGGCTCTTTGTCGTCGTCCTTCAACTGTCGCGCCTCAATTTTGAATAACCCGAACCTGCGGCTTAGATCATCTGCGTGTCCAAGCACTGCTCGGATTTTCTCCACGCGTCGTGGTCCGATTGGGTCACTTTGGGCGCTCCTTCTCCGTCCTTCTATAAATACCCATACTCGACGAGTTGTGAGTTTACGCCTTTTGCTTTCGTTTTCTTGCCTACATTTTGCCTTCGCTTTGTTCCTTGTTCGCGATTGCGAAACTTCCTTATACTCCACCGTCCGATTTTCCTGTATCCAATCTCCGATTAGGTCGTCCTTTTCTTCATCCCTCTTCTTTTCATGTCATTGGTAGTTACGGGGTATGGTCGAGATGGCGGAGGAGATGGCGATGAGAGAGGAAAAGCGGTTTGGTTGTGGAGAGTACTGCCAAAAGCGCATCGTCGATGACCTATGGGGAGTTGAGCAGGTTGGCCATTAAATTTAACATCCTTCGTCGTGGAGGCCCGATTGGCCTTGAAAAATGGCGGATTCACAACTTGGTGGAGTGCGTCGCGTCTCCGTGATTTTTTTGATTGGCGGCATGAGGCTTCCATCGCCCGATCATTGACGAGGTGTGCTCTATGTTTGGGTTGTTGCTGAGTCGATACCTCGAATAGTTGGAGGTTTATAAATGGATTGGCATTCTTTGTGCCACCGATTCGACCATCCGGCCTCTGTTGGCGTCTGCGTCACTTCCTCGGGATGAGCCATAGTCAGAGCTCAGGCGCGGGAATCCCATTTTGCAATATAGAGGCGCTTCGGTATCGTCTGCCGGACGCCTCAAAGATCTCTTCTTGGCGAACCAAATACTTTTAAGTAAAGCCCCAGTGTTCCTCGAGTGTCGGCCAGTGGAGGTATCCTCTGGCCGAGAAGTGGAATGGCGCGTCGACCACATCCCTCGATGAGAGATGAGTTGGAGGTGATTGGTGCATCGAGGAGCTCGGCAGATCGACTTTGCTCTTCTCATTCGGGGATACCCACAGGGGCTTTGCTACTTCTTTCCTCGCCGATCCCCCACCTCAGTTCTGGGGCTAAAGGAAACCGCCTCGGCGGTTGACTCCTGTGATGGACTTAATTGTTGGACTTTGGTGAGCTAGTTTTATTTTCTAACTCGATTTTTCGTTGTGCGGCTATGGTGAGGATGGGAGGTGCCCCACCCGAGCTTCTACGTCGAGGAAGGAGGCTTCCGGAAGGTGAGCGAGGTGCTGATTAAATCATGAGGTTGGTCTCCTTGGTAGTGTCGGCGGATGTTTCCCAGTGGAGGACCTTCTGTTGCGTCCGAGCCATTGCCGATTAATGACAGGGATGCGGACGAGCAAATTCAGCGGAGGAAGAGGAGGACGGGGTCCTCCTCTTAAGAGGAAGAAGTTAGTGCGGTTGGGTGACCTATCTTCTGCCCGGCGTGAGGTAGGGCATGTAAGCGAAGAGAGGAAGGGAAAACAAAAATCTCGAAGATCGGGCAAGGCGGTGGGGCTTGCCACGAAATTGTCCAGGATGCCACGCTTGGGGATCTCGAGGTGGCCCGCTATCTTCTTGAGAGGTCCTCCCGTGGAGGAGCAGCTCATGGAAAAGAAGGGTAGCGTGGAGCTGGGATCTCGGCTTGTTCGTGTCGGCATGCGGTCTGCGATGTCCTTTCTTGCGTCTTCTGCGGTAGTGGAGACTCTGGATCGAAGTCCAGGATCTCCATGTTCAAATGAAGGATTTGAAGGACGGTATGCTGTTGTAAAGGAGGAAGGATCTCCTCCGAGCAAAGAATATGTCCTTGGAAGAGGAAAAGAAGGTCTTGGTGACTTCGGTTGACCGCGGTAGAGGGAGAGAGGCGAGAAGAAAGGGAGGGAGGTGGAGAGGATGGAGAGGAGGTAGAGGTCGAAGGGTGGAGGAAGGCGGTGAGAGTGGGCGGGGAGCTTAATAAGCGGCTCGCTTGGATTGCTGTTCCATGACGGTAGGGACAAAGCCGAAAACCTTGGAGGAGGTGCGGCGATGCATGCAGGAACAACGGGTTGAAGCTATCAGCGGTGGAAAAGGAGGTTCTTATCGAGGAGAGTTTGGAGCTACGCTGCGATATAGCCCTCGCGGTCTTGAGGAAGGTCACGAGCTCTATGCTCTGAGGGGTCGATGTGCCCTCGTTCGAAGATTATGCCGAGCCCCTTATTCCTGCGGCTCTCGGACTCTCTTTGGAGGAGATGGAGAAAAGAGTTGAGGGGAGCCGAGAGCGTTCGGACGAGCAACTAGATCTCACTCGAGGGGAGGAGGTCCCTTATGAAGATGTTCCTTGATTGCTCCCGGTTCCTGCTCCTATTGATTTGCTCTCGAAGATCTTTCTAATGAAGATACTCACTGATTGCTCCCACAGGTCCTGCCTCGGTTGGCTTCTCCTCCGTTTCTCAAGGTTCCCGGGTATTCTCCCCACAATTGTAAAACTCACTGGTGGGCTTGTGACGGGGCGATTTTCTTGATGTGATCTTTGCTTCTTTTAACTTGTCTCTTTTTTTTTTTAGTATTCTTGCTTTTTATACTTGGAGAATTTCGATGAAGTTACTCGTAGCCGGCCGCTTCGAGCAAGTTAAATCATGTCGACCGATCGACCGATCGATCGTCGTCTCGAGAGTTGTCTTAGCGAAAGTTAGGTCATGTCGACCGATCGACCGCAATCGATCGTCGTCTCGAGAGTTATCTTGGCGATCTAGCCAGCGATAAGTGAAGCGATTGATGGTTCCGAAGTCTCGTTTTGGCGACTCGACCAAGCGATGGTCGATCTATGGAGACTTCCGGCGAGTCGAGGATCTTGTCTGGCGACTGTCGAATGAGGTCGATCTATGGATATCTGAGAGCCAAAGTGATGGCGTCGAGGATCTCGTCTGGCGACCGATCGGCCGAGGTCGACTATGGAATTCTGAGCCATAGTGATGGCGTCGAGGATCTCGTCTGGCGACCGATCGGCGAGGTCGACTATGGAGTTTCTGAAACCATAGTGATGGCGTCGAGGATCTCGTCTGGCGGCCGTCGGCGAGTCGACTATGGAATTCTGAGAGCCATAGTGATGGCGTCGAGGATCTCGTCTGGCGACCGTCGGCGAGGTCGACTATGGAATTCTGAAAACCATAGTGATGGCGTCGAGGATCTCGTCTGGCGACCGTCGGCCGAGGTCGACTATGGAATTCTGAAACCATAGTGATGGCGTCCCTGGATCTCGTCTGGCGGCCGGTCGTCGAGGTCGACTATGGAGTTATCGAGCCATAGTGATGGCGTCGAGGATCTCGTCTGGCGGCCGATCGGCGAGGTCGACTATGGAATTCTGAGCCATAGTGATGGCGTCGAGGATCTCGTCTGGCGGCCGGTCGGCCGAGGTCGACTATGGAATTCTGAAACCATAGTGATGGCGTCGAGGATCTCGTCTGGCGATCGATCGGCCGAGGTCGACTATGGAGATTTGCCGGCGGTGGTTAATTGGATTTTCTACTCTTTGCCAAATGTAATGTAACTTTGTTATTGCCAAATCTGAAAAACCTCTTTATTGATGATAACGAGGGTGTGGGCGTTAAAAACCTGTCGGCAGGGCGGAAAAAGGTACCCACATGTATCTGAAATGATAACAAAGAAAGATTAACTAGCATGAATACTTATCTATTGGTGAAAGCTTTCAAGTTCGTGAATTCCATGGCCTTGGTAGAATTTTCCCTTTCTCATCGCTAAGGATGTAAGAACCATGCCCGCTTGGTTAATCACTCGATAAGGTCCTTCCCACGTCTGTCCGAGCTTTCGGGATGCTTTCGGCCGCCTCGGTTTTCGTGGGGCGTATCCTCCGACCTTTACCTTTGCTTTCGGCTTGACCCTTACATTGTAGAACTTAGTAGCCTTTTGCTGATGGCTTCCGGCGGCGGTGCCCTTTCTCTGTCCTCGCTAAGGAGAGCGAGCTCGCTCTGCGGACCTCGTCATTTGCTCTTCCTCGTAACCCGACACCCTCGATTAGGCAATGCCGCCTCAACCGGGACAAAGCTTACGCTCCGAAGGTCATCCAAATGGCGTTTCGCATGTGGCTCCGATTCGATTGTGGTTCTATCGCCCACAATACTTCATCTACTTCCTCTGCCAAGTCTTTCTCCGTCTGAAGCGCTTAGGCGTTCATTATCTTTTGTTGGTGTTTTACGAGAGCCGTTACTTTGGGGATGGGCGAAGAAGTTAACCGTAGCTCGATCTTTAGTGATTGCGAAATCTCTAAATTTGTCATTGTCGAGCGCCGGCCATTATCGTGATCAACACCATAGGCATTCCAAAAGCGGCACGATATGTTCTTCTTTATGAAGCTTTCCATTTTCCCTCGGTTATTGTGACAGATTCCGCTTCTACCCACTTGGTGAAATATTCCTTTGCCACTATCAAAATTTCTTTTGTCCGGACCGAGGGGAAAGGCCCCATATATCCATTCCCCATGGCGAAAGGATAGGATGACTTCGATCATCATTCGTTCGGTAGGTTGGTGAGACAATTCTTTGTTTCTCTGGCGAGCTTGCCGGTCGACCTTTTCGACAATCTCTTCTCGCCGTTGGCGATGGTACCTATCGATCAGCCGGTGAGCTAACCTCCCCCCCTATGTGATTTCCGCATCCTTCATGGACTTGACCATTGCACCTTTCGGCTTCTTCCTCATTCGAGCATCGAAGTAGCGGCCGGTCGTGGGACCGCTTATCTGAACATCATTGACGATCGTATATTGACGCCTTCCTCCTTAACTTCCGGACTCGATGGGTCTTACGGTTGCTTTCCTTCTAAAGGTATTGCATGATCGGTTCCGTCCAGCCGGTCGATCGATATTTATGTTAAGAACTTCATCGGCTACGGATGCTAGGGCGGGTCTAGTCGTTCGACGAGAATATTGTTCTGACATCACGATCGGAAGCTATTTTTGAGGCGCGTCCGCCTAGCGTTCGAGCTCGCTCTACTCTGCTGATTGAATATTGTCGAAGTTGCTCAATTCTTGCTTTACCATTTCGAGATACTTGATCATGTTATTTCCGCGGCCTCATACTCCCCGGTGACTTGGCCGACCACCACTGGCTATCACTATATATCTTCAAATGCCGTACTTCCATCTCCACGGCTAGTTGGAGCCGGCTATCAAAGCCTCGTACTACTGCTTCATTATTGGAGGCCTTGAATTCGGTAGAAGGCGTACTCCACTTTCTCATTCGTATGCGGGCTAATTAGCACTACTCACCTCCGCGTCCCTCGGCATTGGATGACCCGTCGACGAACAAATTCGGTGAGGAACCGCTCGTCCTTGAGCTCGGTTGGCTCATCTACTGAATGAAATCGCCAACACTTGTGCTTTGATGGTCGTCGGGGCTTGTATTGAATATCGAACTCTCTAGTTCTCTGAGTCCACTTTATCAGTAGGCAGGGGTTTCGAGGCTTTTGGAGCCTTGCTGAGGGTTGATCGGTCCATACCTCAGCGGTATGACTTTGGAAGTAAGGTCTCGACTTTACGGCTACCATTATCAAAGAGTGTTAGCTTCTCTATGGGCGTGTCGCGTTTACAGCGTGATCAACACTTTCTTGGCGTAGTAGGCGGGGTGTTGCTCGCCTCCTTCGGATCGAATAAGTACTGCTTGTTGATCGACCCTTCCGTGACGACCAAATATAGAATCGGGGTTTCCCCTCGGTAGGGCTTTGCGAGCAGGCGGTCTAGACAAATATTGTTTCAAGTGTTGGAAAGCTTTTCACACTCATCCGGCCATTGGGCTGGGTTACATTTGCTTTCCTCGGGACCTTGAAAATGGGAGGCACTTGTCTCCCAATCTAGAAATAAATCTGCTTTCGTGAAACTACCCGACCGTCGAATCGCACGTCTTTCAAGCATTGTGGCGAGGACATCGTATGATGGCTTCAATCTTCTCGGGATTGGCTTGATTCCCATTGAGTGATCATAAACCCGAGAATTTTCTGGATGCTACCCGAAGCGCATTTTCCGGGTTTAGCTTCATCTGGAACTTATTTAAAGTCGAAAGACTTCTTTGAGATCTCGCACATGCTCATGACGTCTTACTCTTTATCACCATATCATCCACATAAGCTTCCACCGTCAAGCCTATCATTGTTTAAAGACTTACATGAGCCGTTGATAGGTCGCCCGGCGTTTTAGAATCGAAAGGCATTACTTGGTAGCAAAAGTGCCTTGATGGGTTATGAAGCGGTCTTTTCTTCGTCTTCAGACTCATTTGGATCGATGATAGCAGAAGGCATCCGAAGTGACGATTCGTGCCTGAAGTGGAATCCACCAACCGATCGATCTTAAGCGTGGAAGGCATCCTTTGGACACGCTTTGTTCGGTCGGTGAAGTCTATACATTCTCCATTTCCGTTCTTCTTTTTACCAACACCACGTTGGCGAGCCACTCGGGTATTTGACTTCTCGGATGAATCCGGCCTCTAGCGGTTCGCTACTTCCTTCTTGATCACCCACATCGTTCTTTCTTTGTGGCATCGCTTCTTTTATCGATCGACTTATAGTCATGCGAATCTTGAGGAGTGAGATGTGACCGATCGAGAGATTAGGGCATGTCGCTTGGTACCCGAAGCGAAGACCGATTTATTTTCCGCCAGACGGTCCGTGATTTCTTTAACGAGTCTCCTGCGGCCGGAGCCTAGGTTTGTAAATTTAGAGGTCGGCTTCATCCAAAGACGACTCTTTCGTCTTTTCCACGGTTTATCCTTTCCACCTTTTAAATCGGCTCTCCGTCAAGAGAGCTCGTAAATACTACCGTACCATCTAATGTCTTCGTCTCGCTAAATAGCATTCTCTAGCAATTTTACATTGGCCCGACAACTCAGACTCGTGAGGTGTCGGAAATTTCATGACCAGTGGTAAGTGGAGCGGCCGATCTAAGGGCATTTAGTGTAGCCGGCCGATTATCGCGTTATGCGCCCATGGAATTTAACGACTAAGAACTCAACGTTCTTTTCTACTTGCGTGGCTTCGCGAACTTCACTTTCAAATTTACGGCGAGCGGGTGGTAGCGCCTGTCACTCCCCTTGATGGGGCCGTCAAGTAGGTAGTAAGCGCTCTTGGGCACCTTCATACGCTTGAAAGCCTCGTAATATAGCGGTCGACCGAGCCGCCGTGTCTATCATCACCGTTTCACCTCGTGGCAATCCATATTAAGGTTTACTGACGAGGCGTCATCATGCGGGCAATTTACTCCATTTAGGTCTGACTCGTCGAAAGAAATCATTCCGTCGTTCTCTTTCGACTTCTTGATGGGCACGTCTTCGCCGACCTGTTTGGCGTATCTTTTCCTGCCTTTAGTGGTGGATCCCCGCGCATTTCCACGAATATTGTGTTTATGACCCCATTTGGTCGGTCATCTGTTGTTCGGCATTTCGTCGTTTCTTTCCTTGACCGCCCTCTTCTTTCTTGTTGGTTATCGGCATTAGTGTTACTGCCTCCCCGTCATTCTGTCATTTCGCCTCCGGGTGGTACGCCATTGTTTGGCCGACACATTCTCTGTTGATTGTCCTGTCGGCATTTTGCCCTTGTTTCCTAAATCGGCCTAATCTTCCCTTCTGTATGAGCAATTCAATCTCTTTCTTGATTGCCAGCAATCTTAGTGTCATGTCCGACTTCTTTGTGGAAGCGGCAATACACTAGTGTTTCTATCCACAGTAGGGGTTTTCATTTTAGGGCTCTCGGATAGTTTCCCCTCCGCTATCATAGCCGTCAAGACTTCAGCGTGTCGTTTGTTAAGCGGGGTAAAGTCTTATTGATTCAATACTGCCGCTTCGGCTTTCTCGGTCATTGGTCTCTCTGTCTTTGTGAGGCTCATCAGGCCTACCACTCGACCATGATAAATGCGCTTTCGGCGTTTTGTGTTTTAACACCTCCTCGATTGAATGTACTTATCTTTTCGGCATCGATCTCTGAATAGATCGGGGCTGATCGAGGCTAGCGACTTTTGAACTCCTCGTCTCGTATTGCTCATAAGGCGGCCCGGCGTAGGCGGCGGGTGGTCGGGTACCTCGACCGCTTCATTATTAAACCGAGTGATGAACTCCATGAACTCTCATTCCTTCCTTGGGTGAGTTGCATCACCTCAAAGTCTTCTGCGATGGTCGCTTCTTGGTGGCGAATTGGTTCGGGAAAAGTGATCTGAAATCTTGAGCATGTTATCTGACTGAGGGTAAGGTTGAACCATCGCCGAGCTCCCTCTTGGAAAGCTGTCTGAAAGCCTTGCATTGGATAGCGTCCGGAGCGATGTGTAGGCTCATCGTGGTGGAAGTCTTGCATGTAGTCGAGGGGGTCGGTTTTCCCATTATACTTCTCGGGTGTTGGTATTTTTGTCTGCGGTATTTGGGAGACTATCAAGATCTCCCAGTAAAGGGAGAGTCAGTATTCTTGCCGGCAGGCGATCTGTTCGATAACTTCATGGCCGCGTGAGACCGATCATCCGCGGTTTTCTAGGGCTTCAAATAGCGATGATCGTTTATCACGCTAGTTTGTCGGGCGGTTGGCCGTCTTGTGTGGTCTCTGGGGTGGTTCTTTATTGCCGAGGCCGCAAGATTTGTCGGATCAACAAATTCGCGGCCTCCTCTATCGCTTCGAGTCAAAGTGGTGTGCCTGACCGGAGGAGGATGCCTTCGATCGGTGTTGGGATTTGTATGTGTCGAGCGACATTATCCTCCGCATGACAGCGCTCTGTTCCTCTTGCTCGAAAGTCGAAATTGCTGCGATCATTCGGATGTGAGGATTCCGTGCGTGAGACATGCGGTGCGAAGCGGTATAATGGTGGCATTTGCAAACCTAAGCGCTGCATCGCCAGAGCCGTGATGGCTACGTCAGATTCGTTATTCGCGCATGGCATGATTTGAGTGGTTACGGGCGTGGTTCGGACGTGGGCCCCACGGTGGGCGTAAATGGTTCTGGGATTACGCCGAACTGGTTATTAGATTCGATCCATGTCTCGATGTACATTGAAGCGATCTTGGTGAAAAAGTCTCTGCAAAACAAATGGAAGGCACGTCGGGGTGAAATCCCGATTTGCCCCTCAAGCGCTCAAGTAAGTCTTTGGTGGAGGTAAGGTTAATCTGAATCGAGAAAAGCAACTAGGTTATGATCTTGTACCTTGGTTAAGAGAATAATACCTTATATCGTTTTCTGCTAGGTTTTGGGTCTTTCGTTTCTTACGTGCGTGCGTGGGAGATCTTCCTATGCTAATGGGTCGTGGATATATAGATTAGACCCAGATTAAGCCATGGTTGTGAGATTGATCGATCGGCCCGTAATATTGGACTTGGGCCCAATATTGCCGACCCAACCACTATCTATTCTTAATTATTAGTAATTATGTGTTTAGTTTTAAAAAAATCCACAGAATAATTGGATTCATTTCACAGCACCTCCTACTTACGTGTTCGATATGCAATGTCATCTATTTTTTCACCTTCTATCTCAGAAGAAGCCCATGTTCTCCTAAGAAAGTAAGCAAAGTATTCCTTTTCTCCAAATCTTGTAATTCAATCTTTAAAACCTCTCAAATTTTGCTCACGATCGAAGAGATAAACACTCTACTAATGCCTTTTATTGGAATATTATAATGGTGACCCAGTAGTATTTAGTCACAGGATAATTTAGGTAACGTTTGGTTTGAGCACAGGGTTGGGTATAGATATGGGTATAATAGTAGAAGGAAATAGAAATGGGTATGAAAAATAAAAAATGATGTTTGGTTTGTAACTTGTGTTTCTGTATTAATACCGTTTGGTTTGTTGCATTAATAGGAATGAAAGATAATATAATACCATTTTTCATATCATATTTCTATATTATATTTATTATTATTATTACAAAATTAATAATAATAATAATAATAAGATAATTAATTTTGTATAATAAAATTAATAATAATAATAATAATAAGATAATTAATTTAACATAATAACATTAATAATAATAATAATAATAATGATAATAATAATAATCATAATAATAATAATAATAATAATAATAATAATAATAATAATAATAATAATATAATAATAATAATAATAATAATAATAAGGATAAGGATAATAATAATAATAATAAGTTTAAAATTTATAATAAATAATAATAATAATAATAAGAACAATAATTAATAATAATATTATTATTATTATTATTATTATTATTAAGAAGTTTAAAATTTATAATAAATAATAATAATAATAATAACAATAATTAATAATAATAATAAGTTTAAAACTTAATAATAATAATAATAATAATAATAATAATAATAATAATAATAATAATAATAATAATAAGGATAAGGATAATAATAATAATAATAAGTTTAAAATTTATAATAAATAATAATAATAATAATATGAACAATAATTAATAATTAATAATAATAATAATAATAATATTATTATTATTATTATTATTATTAAGTTTAAAATTTATAATAAATAATAATAATAATAACAATAATTAATAATAATAATAAGTTTAAAACTTATAAATAATAATAATAATAATAATAATAATAATAATAATAATAATAATAATAATAATAATAATAATAATAATAATAATAATAATAATAATAATAATAATAATAATAATAATAATAATAAGTGATGAGTGATGAGTAACATAATAAAGAATAAAATTGCTTATGTAGGAGAGGGGTATAAATAGTAACCATTAGATTGGAATGAAAACTTAATACCCACCCTATTTGGAGGGTTTAGTAGATTCCCAAACTTAATGGAATAAATCTATTCCCTTGGAATTAAAAACCCTAAAGCAAACACTATTTTTTACAATTATTCCATTCTTTCATTCCCAAACCCTCAAACCAAATGCCCCCTTAATTAGTAACCCCGTGATTATTATTGGTCTTGGTTTGATAATGTAAGTACAAGTCGACTTGTACTACTGATAAGTCGACTTGTTCTTGAAAATCAGATAAATCGACTTGTACATTCATAAATCGACTTATTTAAGGATCTGTCTTTGTTTATTTGTGCTTACAAAAGGCAATCCCTTTAGCGCGTTTTATTCACGATCGTGCGATGGTGAATGAATAAATAAAGAAAATGCATAATTCATTAATTTGATGTTCATGAACATTGTTTATGAATTGATTGGATCTTTAATCAAATTAATGAAGTCCATGATATATGACATAGCATGAAGGAAATTATGATGTGATCATACTCACGAGATTCTATCATGTGCAATTATGTCGATATCTAAATTCTCCTAGTCATAGGATTAATGAGGCTGGACATCATTAATCCGGATAGACTAACATATGTCATATTCCTTGATTGGATCAGCGGTGGATCTCGAAGCGTAAATATGAGATATTTAGAATTGACGTGTGGATGCTTCTTAGCGGTAGTAAGTTCATTGGATGACTGCCATGAGATCATCACATGGATATCTTATCTAGTGTCGGTGATAATCTCATCATAGCAATAGTGCAAGTATCCTTAGACTTGAGGTACTCGAGGATATCTTGAATCTTGATCACGTGCTGACTCCATTCCTTGTTGCCTTCGGAGGTAACTCATAGGGTGGTGCTTGGAGTGCGACGAGGTATTCAAGATAATTGAGTAGCCAATAAAGGATTCACCACTTCGGATTAGCGGAAGAGATACCCATAGCCTCTTGTCGGGATCATTACTCGGAAATCTCGGCGGAGTAAATATGTCATGAAGAGTGTCTTCATGGACATATAAATAATGAGTCTAGGGCGAGATCTGTTATCACAGGCTAGACTCGGTCTAGTAAGAGTTGACACTTTAACCATACTCATAACCAAGTGGGGTATAGGATGGTGAAAGGACGAATTGCACGGTAATTATACATGGAAGGGTTAAGTGATCCGGTTAAGTGATGAATACATCAAGCCGATTACTTTTCGATCGATTGGGGTCGTGATGTGTTCTAGATATCGCTCATGACTTGCTCGATTAATTGTTAATCTAAGTGGCCAACATAACCGGAGCCTAAAGGGTCACTGCGCTTAAGAGTGTTTGAGAGAATCAGTAAAATAGTAATTGGACGAGTTCCAATTATGGAGAGCATTAGATTAAATGGATCCCATGAGATTGGGATATGTCCCATGAGATCGCGACATCAATATTCTAAGAAAGGTTTTGAATTGTTTTGACCTTGGGGCCGAGAGTAGGTAGGGACCGACCCAGTTGGACTGGACCTTAGCAATTATATTCTAATTAATTAATTAAGTAAATTAATTAATTAATTATGAATTTATAAGTCATGTACGTTGGAATTGGAAAGGAAGAGATAGCCATTGACTTTTCAAAGTTTACTTTAAAGAAATGAATGGCTAATAAGCTTACACTTGGCATAAGCTTATGGAACTTTCTTTTAAAGGTTAAAAGATAGACAAAGAAGGCTAAGAAATGTGATGGTCGACGGTTCACATAGAAAATGGGAGAAAGCTTAAGAGTTAAGCTTGGTGAAATAAGGATTTCATTATCTTCTTTTTCTCAAAGCCATCATCGATTCTCTTCTTCTTCCAAGCAACGTTTCAACGTTTCCTTCAGCTCTCCAGGACAGAGGTAGGGTCTAGCAGCCTTTAATCTGTTCTAGCTATTCCCGGGTCAAAGGGTTTGACTTCGGTTAGGTTTCGATCTCTGCGTGGATCACCTTTAGAGATAGTCTCTTTGGCTATTTAGGTTGATGTCTTCATCGGATACCTGGATCCTGGGTTCGGGAAGGTCCGGGAACAAAAATTTTGTTTTCGCTGCGGTACATGTGATGTACCTCCGAGATTTTCCTACAGATGGTATCGAGAGTGCGGTATCCCGTATGAAGCTAAAACCTAAGCTAGATCAGAAACCCTAAGTGCTGTTGATGTTGATGCATGTGTACTGCCCAGATTTCGAATTGCTATAGAGATAGGATTTTCGAAATTTTTCTGCCCAGAAATGTTCATAACATGTTAGAGAATATTTCTATGAATTTTCAGAATTTATTGATTTGATTTGATATAGTTTTGCTAATTAATTCCCTAAGGTGACAGATGCTGTTTTGTGAAACGATTCTGGAACAGGCAGTAGTATACAATCGAGAATAAATTCTAGAAAAATCATTTTCTGGATTTTCCTTCACCTACATGTCTTTAAGATGTTGGTGAATGTCTATGAGCATGGAAATTGGATTTCAAGGTGATTGGATATTTATTCACGAATTTATTCTATGCTGTTGGGAATTGCTGTGCTGATGAACACAGATTTTGAATCGGTTTTGTTATTTAGGTTGACTGAGTTTTTGATGGCATAAAATCCTGAAAATATTCATGTAGCATTTTCTGAACATGTAGTAACCTATATAATTTTCTCATGATTTATTGAAATTGTTTCATTGATAATTTCAAGCAATGTACAGAACTGGACAGTTTTGGTGAAAATTGTTGGGACTGTTTTGCTTGGCTTGATTGAGTGTGCTTTTTCAGTTCCAATGCCTTGCACCATTTTTAATGTGATTAGAAATGTGTTATCTTGATGTAGTATGATTGCCAAACTGAATTGCTTGAAGTTGTTTATCCTAGAATTTTCGGATGCCTAATTGATCACCTTTGTGTCTCGTTAGTATATTTCATTTTCTTCTTTGTTTTGGCCGTCACAATTTTTGTGACAAGTGCGAGTAAATTTGATAATGTATATGCTAGCTAGAGATGCTTAGGATGATAATTTGGGTGTTCCTAAATTGTTTGAAATTAATGAGTTTTGACTCATTTCAAGCTTTTCATATAGTTTGACTATTTAAAGGCTTTCATGGTTCGATGAATTGTTCATTGATACATCAAATTTATCAGATATTACCTTAGGTATGTAGGTGTTGTGAATTGGAATTGCATTAATTGAGGAATTAGCGATTAGAGATTTTAGCAAATTTACGGATAAGTCGACTTGTATATGAAATAAGTCGACTTGTTCAAATTTTAGGATAAATCGACTTGTGTATAGAATAAGTCGACTTGTTAGGGATCTCGATATAAGTGGACTTGTAGTACCTTATAAGTCGACTTGTTCATCAGGCAGTGAAATAAGTCGACTTGTGTCATACAAGTGGACTTGTGTGTGAAGAAGCATAAGTCGACTTGCATTTGATGAAAGTGGACTTGTGGCATCTTCGAGTTGGATGATGGATGATTATAAGGATTGATTCAATACGATTGATGAAACCTAAATCATTCCATATAGTCTTCGTGACTATAATCCTTAAGCTTGGAGTCTAGAGACCAAATCCCTCCTCGGTATATGAAAACTAACGCCTTCCATTAATATGGTAAGAACGGAGTTCTTATAGGGTTGGGTTGTTGAGCTAACCTCAGCTCACTCTATCTGAATATGTTCAAACCATGAAAATAAGATTTTCGGATTAATGGATCGGTTTTCCTAGAAGCGTTGATTTGTTGAGCTAACCTCGAGGTCAGCGTGGGAGAGCGAAGTTGGGTAGCATACATTAGATGTATCGCATCGAAGAGTTGATACTGATGAAGTGCACATCAACAAGTTGATAGCGATCGATAGTTGTGTCTAAGATGTAATTGGTATATCGATACCTCCCAAGACATAAGGTGGCTTGTTGGACAAATCGAGGTCATTCTCGATATGGGTTATCGATGATACAATTGGTATGACCGATACCTACCGATTGACCTAAGTTGTGGCTTGTTGAGCAAACTCGAGGTCACTCTTAGCAATGTCGGATATCGACCGCTAGGACATTATGTCACTTTGTTTCTCGGATTAAGTAAAGAGGTTATGGATTCTAGGAAACTAGTAGAACCATATGCATGTCATGCAAGTCCTTATGATCATGCAGCATTTTTATTCTATCATTCCTTCTCTCTATCGCGTTTAGGTTGATTGAAGAAGTCTTTTAGTGTGAATTAACGCTCTCTATTCGGACCGATTTTCTTGATTGGCTAAGGAATCGAAATTGTTCTCGATCGAGGAACTGGGATATGTCTAGATGTTCTACTTCCAGATACTGCCGTTGCGAAGCTTCGATAAGGATCGGAAAGCATATCGTAAGCATCTAAGGGACGATGATATGGATACTTGCATTATGCTTTTCTTGATGTCACGGAGGCTGCGGCGGCGACGAGTCCATGGATGCTCACGTTATAATATTTCATCTTAGGGAGCTGTTTGATGAGTAAGCTTAGTGCGAAAGGTTCAAGACCTCGAGGCTTCTCTTCATCACAAAGATGGCTCCAAGGATAGCTGGCATGCGGTATGCCACGAAGATGAATAGCTATATTGAGAGATTAGCGCCTTAGGATTTGTAATGGATTATGAATTAAGTAGAGACTTAATTACGATTGGATTGTCGATGGTTATTCACGGTTTGTGATAAACTATCGGATAAACCAAATATCCACAACAATTCCTGAGCTGATCAATCTGCTCATGACAGCTGAGTAGGCTATCAAGATAGATAGCAAGTGATAATGGTGGATGCTTCTTCTTCTGGTTCAAAGAAGAAAAGGGGCAAGAAACCAAATGGAAGTGCCATCAAAGAAAAACCAAAGATTCTTCCCCAAAAAGATTTTGCTTTCATTGTGGCAAGTCCGCCACTAAATGGCCGTAAAATCTATCTGGAGTCCCTGAAGCAGTAAAAGGCATCAAATGCCTCTACTTCTTCAAATATGTTTGTCATTGAGGTTGATACTATTCCTGATCAAAACATATCGGTCTTTGATACCGGTTGTGGCTCATACATATGAAATGATATGCAGGGCATCAGGGACAGTAGAAAGCTCATAAAAGAGAACTAGACCTTTGTGTAGGTAATGAAGCAAGGGTTGCTACATTAGTCGTATGCACTTCTGTCTTGTTACTCCCTACTGGGCTTATATTCAAATTGGATGATTAACATTTTGTACCCGTTTTAAACAAAGAACATATTGTATGTTTTATGTTTAATTAGAGCTGATTTCCATTTGACTTTTAGTAGCAATGGTTGTTATATTAGTTGCGATGGAAAGCTACATGGTGCTGGTACATTATGCAATGGAATTGACATATTAGATATGTCATATCCAGCCTCGAATGTCAATGGCGAAAAGACATAATTGAGATAATTTAAAATCAACGTATTTATGGCATTGTCGAACGGCCATATAAATGAGACACGCATCGCTAAGCTCCATAAGAGTGGATGTTTAGGATCATTTGATTATGAATCACATGACACATGCGAATCTTGTTTATTAGGCAAGATGACTAAGTTATCCTTCAATGGAAAGGATGAGCATTGGATTATTAGACCTAATACATTCGGATGTATGTGGTCCGATGTCCATCCATGCGAAGTGGTTATTTTACTTCATTACTTTTATCCGTGATTATTCACGATATGGGTACATGTATCGATGAGATACAAATCAAGTATTTGAATAGTTCAAATAATTGAAATGAAGTGAAAACTAACTTGGTAAAAGTATGAAGACATTACGATCGATCGTTGTGGAAAATACTTGACCAACAGCTTTGATTATCTCGTAGATAATGGGATATTATCTCGATGGACTCCTCCTTACGCGCCGATACAATGGTGTGATGAAAGGAGAAATCGAACCTTGTTAGACATGGTGCGATTGATGATAGGTTTACTGCATTTTGGGAATATCTTTCGAGGCAATTTGCTTACTTGTTAAATGAGTTCCATTAAAACGATTGATGTTACTCCATATGGAGATATGGACTAACCGAAAGCCTATCTTTCTTATCTGAAAGTTTGGGGTTGTCACCTTATGTGAAGCGGACACGGTCATTAACTTGATGCAAAGTCGACAAGTGTTTGTTCGTGGAATATCAATTCTACCTTGCTGAGGAACAAAAGTTGTTTGTTTCCAAGTATGCTGTTTTCTTAAAGAAAGAGTTTCTTTTACAAGAGGATAGTGGGAGCAAAGTTGAACTTGGAGAAGTTCAAAATGCTCGAACAAACACAGATCAACTGCCTGAACTTGAAACTGTCACTCATATAGATGAGGTAACAGTTCAACCTTCTATTACACACGAATTTCGTAGGTTAAGTAGGATACGCACTGTTCCCGAGAGATATGAATTTTTCGTAAGAGAACAGAATGACGTATTACTCATATGAGATGATGAGCCTACTACCTATGAAGAGGTTCTGAAGAGTTCAGAGTCTGAAAAATGGCTTCGTGCCATGAAATCTGAAATGGATTCCATGTACATAAACTAAGTATGGACTTTGGTTGTTACACCTGAAGGGATAAAACCCACAGGGTGCAAAGGGGTTTTAGAAGAAAACCAACATGGATGGTAATCTGATTACCTATGCAGCGATGCTTCTGGCCAAAGGATATCGTCAAAGACAAGGAGTTGACTATGACGAAACCTTCAGCCCCGTAGCAATGCTTAAATCCATTAGGATACTCCTAGCCATTGCCGCTCATTATGATTATGAGATATGGCAAGTGGATGTGAAGACAGCTTTCTTGAGAGGAAATCTACCCGAGGATGTGTATGACACAACCTGAGGGCTTCACTTCCATCGATGGCGAAAACGTATGCAAGCTTCAGAAATTCATGTTTGGATTGAAGCAAGCATCCAGGAGTTCGAATGTCCGTTTTGATGAGGTACTCAAAGAGTTTGATTTCTCACAAGATTCGGATGATCATTGTGTGCATAAGAAGGTTAATGGGACTGCAATCGTATTCCTTGTGTTGTATGTAGATGACATCTCATTACTCGGAAGCGATGTCTCTATCTTCAATCGCTTAAAATTTGGTTGTCCAAACAATTTGCGATGAAAGACCTTGGTAAAGCAACTTATATCCTTGGGATATAGATTTATCTGAGATAGATCAAAGGTTGCTTGGTCTTTCCAAGCATCGTACATAGATGAGATGCTAAAGAGGTTTAGCATGGAACAATGCTATGTACGAGGCCCGATGTATCGTATGCTCTAAGTGTTCTGACGTATACCAATCGGATCTGGTGAGGGTCCTTTGGGTGGTATCAAGAATATCCTCAAGTACTTGTGTAGCACTAAGGATGTTTTCTTGATGTTTGGAGATGGAAATCTCCATGTGAGCGGGCATTCAGTTGCCAGTATCTAATCTGATAAGGATGATTCTGAATCATGATTAGGTTATACACATTCACACTGAATAGCGAGGTGGTCAGTTTGAAAGAGTTTCCAAACAAGAGAGGACTGTTGATTCAACAACCGAGGCAGAGTACCTGTCGCATGAGATGCGCAAAGGAAGCAGTTTGGATCAAGAAGTTCATTACTGAACTTGATCTAGTCCCTAACTGTGATGGGCCCATAGGATTGTATTGTGATACAATGGGGCTAATCTTGTAAAGGAACCAGGTCTCATCGACGATCCGAACTCGTGCCGTCGATTCGGAGATCATTAGTCGAGATGATATCGATAGAGAAATTCCCGTAACAAAGTGTTGTTGTTCGTTGACAAAGCCATTGTCACGGGAGAATTGTGATTCTCATGGACTCGCTTATGGTATTAGATACTAAGGCGATTGACTTTAGGTCAGTGGGAGATATGTAAGTACAAGTCGACTTGTACTCTTGATAAGTCGACTTGTTCTTGAAAAGTACGATAAGTCGACTTGTACATTGCATAAGTCGACTTATTTAAGGATCTGATTGTTTATTTGCGCCTCTAAAGGCAATCCCTTTAGCGCGTTTTATTCACGGTCGTATCTGGTGAATGAATAAATAAAGAAAGGCATAATTCATTAATTTGATGTTCATAAACATTGTTTATGAATTGATTGGATCTTTAATCAAATTAATGAAGTCCATGATATATGACATAGCATGAAGGAAATTATGATGTGATCATACTCACGAGATTCCTATCATGTGCAATTATGTCGAGATCTAAATTCTCCTAGTCATAGGATTAATGAGGCTGGACATCATTAATCCGGATAGACTAACACATGTCATATTCCTTGATTGGATCAGCGGTGGATCTCGAAACTGTAAATATGAGATATTTAGAATTGACATGTGGATGCTTACTAGCGGTAGTAAGTTCATTGGATGACTGCCATGAGATCATCACATGGATATCTTATCTAATGTCGGTGATAATCTCATCATAGCAATGGTGCAAGTATCCTTAGACTTGAGGTACTCGAGGATATCTTGAATCTTGATCCTGCTTTGACTCCATTCCTTGTTGCCTTCGGAGGTAACTCATAGGTGGTGCTTGGAGTGCGACTTGAGGTATTCAAGATAATTGAGTAGCCAATAAAGGATTCACCACTTCGGATTAGCGAAGAGATACCCGTAGCCTCTTGTCGGGATCATTACTCTGAAATCTACGGCGGAGTAAATATGTCATGAAGAGTGTCTTCATGGACATATAGAGTAATGAGTCTAGGGCGAGATCTGTTATCACTGGGCTAGACTCGGTCTAGTAAGAGTTGACACTTTAACCATACTCATAACCAAGTGGGGTGTAGGATGGTGAAAGGACGAATTGCACGGTAATTGTCATGGAAGGGTTCGTGATCCGGTTAAGTAATGAATACATCAAACCGATTACTTTCGGTCGAATTGGGGTCGTGATGTGTTGCTAGATATCGCTCATGACTTGCTCAGATTAATTGTTAATCTAAGTGACCAACATAACCGGAGCCTAAAGGGTCACACGCTTAAGAGTGTTTGGAGAATCAGAAAATAGTAATTAGACGAGTTCCAATTATGGAGAGCATTAGGATTAAATGGATCCCAATGAGATTGGGATATGTCGATGAGATCGCGACATCAATATTGCTAAGAAAGGTTTTGAATTTGTTTGAAAGATCAGGCCGATAGGTAAGTGGGGCCAACCCAGTTGGATTGGACCTTAGCAATTATATTCTAATTAATTAATTAAGTAAATTAATTAATTAATTATGAATTTTATAAGTCATATGCGTTGGAATTGGAAAGGAAGAGATAGCCATTGACTTTTCAAAGTTTACTTTAAAGAAATGAATGACTAATAAGCTTACACTTGGCATAAGCTTATGGAACTTTCTTTAAAGGTTAAAAGATAGACAAAGAAGGCTAAGAAATGTGATGGTCGACGGTTCACATAGAAAAATGGGAGAAAGCTTAAGAGTTAAGCTTTAGGTGAAATAAGGATTTCATTCTCTTCTTTTCTCAAAGCCATCATCGATTCTCTTCTTCTTCAAGCAACGCTTCAACGTTTCCTTGACTCTCCGGGACGGAGGTAGGTCTAGCAGCCTTTAATATGTTCTAGCTATTCCCTGTCAAAGGGTTTGACTCGGTTAGGTTTTCGATCTCTGCGTGGATCACCTTTAGAGATAGTCTCTTTGGCTATTTAGGTTGATGTCTTCATACGGATACCTGGATCCTGGGTTCGGGAAGGTCCCGGGAATAAAAATTTTTGTTTTTCACTGCCGGTACATGTGATGTACCTCCCGGGATTTTCCTACAGATAATGTTAGAGACGAAAGAATAGGAGAGTAGAATGGTCATTTCAAATAACTAATTAAGCTGTTTGTTCCAAAACGCTATAATATTAAGGTTTTTTATAAAACATTGGATTAAATCAATCAACCCAATCAACTTATAACTAAATAACAAAATGTTATAAAACCGAAACTAAAATTTAAGAATCTTTGGGAGAAGAGAATTCTTCTTATCAACAAATTGGTGTATGTTACATCAAGTGAACCCTTCTATTTATAGTACATTTTAAACACCTAATACACATGTGACCACCTACTCTATATGTGTTATTGTGTTAGGTAAAACCAAACCAATAATCACCTACTTCATTCTTGTGTTAGGTAAAACCAAACCAATAACCACCTACTTCATTCTTGTGTTAGGTAAAACCAAACAAATCCATATGTACACTAACTATTAAATGGTGCATCTACAATTAGTGGTACACCATATTATTTCTATCTTTTATAACACTCCCCCTTGGTGTGCCATATAATTGTCTCTTCTCTGGCCTTTAAACGCATTTGGTGTTGCCTCGTTAAAAATGTTATCAGGAAAAACCCAGTGGGATAAAAACCATGATAATTAAAAAGAGTGCAACTGCGTAAGCTCCCCCTCATTGAACACAATGAGCTCTTCCTCATAAATTTCTTAGATGTCGCATTCCAATCTCGTGGACATGCTTCCTGAAAGGTATAGTAGGAAGTGCCTTTGTGAAAAGATCCGCAGCATTGTTGCTTGATTGAATATACTGGATGTTGATTTCTTTGCTCTTGTTGAGATCTTGGGTGAATTGGAAAAATTTTGGAGGGATATGTTTGGTTCTATCACTTTTGATATAACCCTCCTTTATTTGAGCGATACATGCTGCATTGTCTTCAAATATGATTGTTGGTTCTTTGTTGGTCAATAAGCCACAAATTGTTAAAATGTGGTGCGTCATTGACCTTAACCATACACATTCTCGGCTTGCTTCATGAAGTGCAATGATTTCAGCATGATTTGAAGAAGTAGCAACAAGTGTTTGTTTCTGTGAATGCCAAGAAATTGCAGTGCCTCCATACGTAAATACATAACCAGTTTGGGATTTGGCTTTATGCGGATCTGATAAGTAACCTGCATCTGCATAACCAACCAAAACTTGTTTTGCATTTTTAGTGTAAAATAATCCCAAATCAATTGTACCTCGAAGATAACGGAATAGATGTTTAATTCCATTTCAGTGCCTTTTCGTAGGAGATGAACTAAATCTTGCTAGTAGATTAACAAAGAAAAGCTATATCGGGTCTAGTACAATTAGTAAGATACATGAGAGCTCCTATCGCACTCGAGATATGGCGTTTGAAATCAAGAACTTCTTCGTTTTCTTCTTGAAGGCGAAATGGATCCTTCTCAACATTAAGCGATCTACCAACCATTGGTGTACTTAACGGAGTTGCTTTATCCATATTAAAACGCCTCAATACCTTTTACAGATATGTCGATTGATGCACAAATATTCCGCTTGGTCTATGTTCAATTTGCAGACCAAGACAATATTTAGTTTTTCCAAGATCTTTCATTTCAAATTCCTTTTTTAAGTACACCACTGTTTCTTGGATTTCTTTAGCAGTACCAATGATATTCAAATCGTCAACATAGACAGCGATAATCACATATCCGGATGTTGTTTTCTTTATAAAAACGCAAGGGCAAATAGGACTATTTACATATCCTTTCTTTCATAGATACTCGCTTAGACGAAGGTACCACATGCGTCCAGATTGCTTTAGTCCATATAAGGATCTTTGCAATTTGATCAAATACTTTTCCTTTGGTTGTGATTTTAATGCTGCAGGCATTTTGAATCCTTCAGGGATTTTCATGTAAATATCACTATCAAGTGATCCGTCTGTAAGTCGTAACAACATCCATAAGACGCATTTCCAGTTTCTGAAGAACTGTTAAGTTGATTAAATATCTAAACGTAATTGTATCCATAACAGAAGAGTATGTTTGTTTATAGTCAATTCCAGGTCTTTGAGAAAAACCTTGTGCAACAAGTCGAGCTTTGTATCTCACAATCTCATTTTTCTCATTTCGTTTTCGAACAAAAACCCATTTGTAACCTACAGGCTTTACACTTTGGGGTGTAAGGACAATAGGTCTAAACACATTACGCTTGTTCAGAGAATTTAATTCAGCTTCAATAGCATCTTTCCATTGAACCCAATCATGTCTATTTTGACATTCAATGATAGATCTTGGTTCGGGATCTTCATTTTCATTGATGATACCACATGCTATAGCATAAGAAAATATTTCATCAATCTCTTTCATATCATTTCGGTTCCATAATTCTTTTATGTGAATATAATTAATTGCGATTTCTTGATTAATGTCAGTTTGTGTCTCTTCTGGGACACTATCCTCATCTTGTGTTTCTAAAGGAACACTTTTATCTATCTTGGGGTCATTAATAACATTTGCTCCTTTTCTTTTCGAGGATTTTATCTTTGAACCGATTGGTCTACCACGCTTCATGCGTCTTTGTAAATTCATAGTGATCATTTTCTCGATTGTCCTTTTGGGATTTCAATCCGAAAGGTGAGCATTTACTGGTGGTATAAATGATTTAGTCACTCTTTTTGTATCTGTGAAAGCATCGGTAATTGATTTGCAATTCTTTGCAAATGCACAATTATTTGCACTTCATTTCGCATTGTTTTGTCGTTGATCAAGATATGATAATGATGGTTCGCACTATGTAATTTCTTTCATCACCGCTTATTATCTCCCTAATGTTGGGAAAGTATTTTCATCAAATGACAATCAGCAAACGCGTCTTTGTAAACATATCACCCGTTTGAGGTTCAAGATATCTAATAATAGATGTACTTTCATAGCCTATATATATCCCCAATCTTCTTTGAGGTCCCATTTTACTACGTTGTGGTGGTGCAATAGGCATATATCGCATAACCAAAATTCTCAATTGGGAGATATTTGGTTCTTGACCAAATGCAAGTTGTTGTGGGGAGTATGTATGATATGCACTTGGTCGGATGCGAATTAATGCTTCAGCATGTAAAATTGCATGACCCCATACAGAAATTGGAAGCTTTGTTCTCATCATCAATGGTCTAGCAATAAGCTGAAGACGTTTAATTAAAGATTCAGCTACACCATTTTGCGTATGCACATGAGCAATAGGATGCTTGACCATAATTCCAGTTGACATACAATAGTCATTGAAAATTTGGGATGTGAATTCATCAGCATTATCGAGTCTGACTTTCTTTATTGTATAGTCAGGAAATTGTGCTCGTAATTTAATAATTTGTGCAAGAAATCTTGGAAATGCCATATTACGAGTTGATAGTAGACAAATGTGAGACCATCTGCTGGAGGCATCTATCAATACCATAAAGTATCGAAATGGTCCACATGGTGGATGAATTGGTCCACATATATCACCTTGAATACATTCAAGAAAAATAGGTGATTCCAATTTTATTTTAGCTGGTAATGACCTTATGATCAGTTTTCCAAGAGAACAAGATGTACATTGTTGGGACCAAAACCCAACTACTTAAACTTAACACTATCACTCTTGCTCTGATACCACAATTGTTGGGACCCGATCCGGGAACCGGATCCCAACCGAAAGGCAGAAAGTAACACGAAGGAAGCAAAGCGGATTCAAATCGAATCACAACATGCAGAAGCAAACGCGAAACAAATACGAAGGTATCGAATCAAAACGAATCGAATACAAACCGAATCCAAACCAATTTCTGATATGTAACAAAACGGAGTCGACATCCGTGAACAAATATTTTAGAAATCACTGTCGCGTTGCGTTGGAAACCCTAAGACTATCAGTCAAAACTAATCCAATCCGTGTACATTTTTTCTTTCTTTCCTTCATTTTCATTCCATCTCTTGCAAGTGACTTCAATATCCTCAATCCAATAACATTCACATACAATCACACTATCCAACGTCCAATACCCGTTTATTCACATTTCTCCATATACAAATCATGCTTATATCTCAGTTGAACATACACAAGTTATATAACATACCCATGTGCAATACCATAACTCAATAGCCTCATCCAAACTTCATAAATACAATTACGATTTATACACCATTTCATAAATCAAAGCTTTATACAAATCATAGTGGCATTTTCAAGCCTTATACATTACCCATAACCCTAAACCAAAGTACACAATACACAACAATTCCAGACTTCTCAAAGAACCATCTCACTTAACAATAATACAATAAAACACATGTAAACAAATCTTCATTTTCTTTCACCGATCTTCTTCTCATCACTGTGGATGAGAATGAAGAGGTGAGCTTATAACTTCGTGGGTAAGAGTTTATAACAAATATATAAGCAAAATCTTTGAAATTCTTTTCTTTTCGGTCTTAGAAAACATTTCTTTGAAATCAAGTAAAGCACATTTTCAAAAGGTTCTTTTCCTTGCTGTAACCAAAATCTCCATTTGTAAAACATATGATTTTTAGGCTTTCAGCCATAAACCCATAAGTTTATAAAACATGAATGCATCAACTTGACTATTCATAGATGCAATGGCAATCACATAAGCAATGCACAACAACACATGGCTCGAGAGTTCCGTAAACACGACGGATAAACCGAAGTTTATACCGTAAACACAACGAGTCCGATTTTGGATATCGTAGGCCCACAAGCGGGCAACCGGGAGAAGGCTATAATTTTCCATACGTCGACGTGCACGTGACTCCATCCGTAACTCTCTTACCCAAACAAAGCACATATCATGCTCAAAATCACTTATCGCATGATCTTTTCCGAATATACGAAATGTCATGTAATCTTTCGAGGCATAACACAAATGTATTTTGCAATTCATCAAAAGCTCGTGTATAGAATCAATGATGATTTTTCAAATCATTCACACAATGATGCAACACTTATGATGCAATTGAAATCAGAAAATTCCTTTATTTAAAGAAAGCAGTAGTGGCTTATAAATTCTATTATAAACAGGTACCCACCTCGATTCGATGCTAGAAAGTTGTTCCTCGCTCCAATTTGTCCATTGATTCCTTCTTTCTTCCAATTTAACTTTACCTAAGCAATTCCACACAAATTCAATATCATAATTAACTTAATCCTCAAATTGAACTTAGAAAACATAAATCCCTCATTTATTCAAGTTTTCTAAATCATAAATTTTCAAAATCCTCAAATTCCAAATTTGGGCATAAATCCTAATTAATTTCCATCCAAAATTAAACCCATAATACATAGAAATCAACAAAATTAACTTCATACTCCACAAACCCATTCCATTTTCCATGATTCTAAACCAAAACTTCAAAAGAAACTCAAATCTTAAAAATTGCTCTTACCTCATTTCTCCTCCATTTTCGGATTTTCTTGGTTCAAGATGAACCTCTCTTCATCCTCCACTTTTCTCTCTTGGAATGACATTAAAATCTCTCTTCAAGTGGTAGAAAAAAATCGAGCCCTAGCTCTCTTTCCTTTCTCCACCGAAGCTTGCTCTCCCTTCTCTCTTCTCTCTTCTTCTCTTATTCCTTCTTTTCTCTTAAGTGTCGTGGGTTGCCTCTTAAAATGACAGCCCACTTGCTTTTATAGTGCCATGACATTTAATGAATGAGGAATGACCCATAAGTCCCTCCATTTAAGCCTATAAACTTAACCCTTTAAGTAAACTTCCAAAATTGCCCCTCCATTGGTCTTTAAAACTGACATCTTGTCTGATTATTTTGATTAGGTAAATGAAGCCATTTGATAAAACTTTCTTCTAGAGAAATGTTCCTCTATGTCTTACGAATCCAACCCTTCAAGAATCGGATCAATCGGAGTTCTATAGCTCAAGATATCTCCAAAATACTGAAGTTTGTTCTTCAGACTCGAGGCTGAACACTACACCTAACTTCCGGCCCGAATTTGGAAGTCTTAGAGGCTACATTGTTGATCGGTTCCTTTATTACATTTGTAGCCCCATGTCTCTATTTTCATTTTCAAAAAGAATCAAATCGATCGGAGCTCTACCGATCAAGATATCTCTAAAATACTAAACACTGTTCAAACTTTTATAACCGATCAGTTCATGAAAATCCGAGCTATCTTTCTCTATTTAATTCCAAAACTGATCTATGTAGTATGAAAAGATAGAAAAATGTCTTAGGAATCCAACGCTTCGAAAATCGACTCAATCGGAGGTCTACACAAAAAGTTATGGCCAAAAGAAGGCAGAAGGGTCAAAAACACAAAAGCAGACGATGATGTCAAGACAGATTAAATTGCTCAGGATGACGTCAAAGACAGACGCAAAAATTCGTCTGTGGTGATGTCAGCACAGAAGAAAAAATTCGTCTATGATGACGTCAGCACAGACGCAAAATTTCGTCTGTGATAACGTCAACACAGACGCAAAATTTCGTATGTGATGACGTCAGCACAGACGCAAAATTTCGTCTGACCCCCTTCTCCAGAACATCCACACTTAGAAAGATCATAACTTTCTACTCAGAACTCCAAATTAGACACGGTTTGATTCATTGAAAAGCTAAGAGAAAAAATCTACAACATTCCAGAAGGAAATTTTGCCAAAATCTATCTTTATCAATTCCAAAATTGCCCCTAAAGTCAAAAGATAAGACTTTCATTCATGCACCAACACTGCACCCAATTCTTAACTTCATGACAATATTCGAGACTCTTAGACACATAATTGAAATTCGATGTCTTCTTACAAAATGTAGCCATATATCTCTAGTTTAATCCAAATCAAGAATCATCTCGTTTGGATTACTAGAGAAAACGTTATGGCTAAAATACTGAAACATATTCAGTGAACATTTTTTAGATCACTACCAATCTTGTCTTCAAATCTTTCCTTATCACAACTCATACCAAGATCACTTTTTCTACTCTCTTGTCCAATATTTTCATGCTTTATATCAATGGAAAGATAAAACAACCTCTGCAATGATCATAAAGAACTCTAAAGCAACTTCACCCTCTAGTCAAGTAAATTTTCAATCAAAGTTTCTGCCCTGTTAGCAATCACCTAAGGAATATCCAAACTTCAATTTATCATAACTTCTTGCCCCGATATCGAAAAATTGCATACTTTATGGCGTTAGAAAGCTGGAAACATGAGCTACAACTTTCATTAAGACCACTTTGGCCAAATATATCTAGATCAGTACAGATTTGCCATTGAAGTTTCTAAACCCCATTCCAACACATCAACTTCACACATCACCACATCACCACAAGCTCTTCAACTAATTCCTCTCAAACACAAAACACACAAATCTATACACAATTGATATTCTTACACAATTGATCTTTCATATCCATATATAAATCCATGTCTCATTAACATCATAAGATAAATGTTCATAAAATTAAATGGCATTCCAAGCCATATTACAACGTCAGTATTTAAGTCCAAGTACAAAAGATACAAAACTCCACCATTCTCCACATATGACTGAAATCTTATTCTTACAATAATCTAACTTCAAACACCACATGCATAACCAAACAAATTGTCTTTACTTTCTAATTTCTTCAAAATTTTTACACTTTCACTTTCTATTTCTTGAGTTCAACTTCCATTTCAATCCACTCATCCACTTGAACTTTCATAACCCATACAAATCTATTTGAAACCCAAAGTTATCAAATCAAACAAATCTTTTCTCATCAATTTCCTTAAGGCAAAAATATCTATAACTCCATTTATATACAAAAAATCTTATCAAATTTTCATTTTCATATTTCCAATTTCCACTAAAAGATCGGGGTCCAACAATTCTCCCCCTCTTAAAAGAATTTCGCCCTCGAAATTCCTATCTGAATAATCACCAAGTAACTTATTCTCTCAAATAATCTCTTCAAATAATCATATTCATTCACTTCTGAACTAATTTCTCATCATACATATTTCTCAACTTACTCACAATTTATCACTTCTTGTATCGAATACCACCAATATCATATCATATCAATATTTTTTAACAGATTTACACAAGTCAATGGTCCAATTCTTAATAACCGTAATATGGACCCATACCATTCAATTTAATCCTTTTGAACTTCCATATATATATCTTTATCTTTATCATTCAAAATCAACCTATTGATCTTCCATACATATATTTCTATCATTAATCTCATCTTTCTAGCATTTCTCATTTCATCTCTCAAATATTCAAAATCAAATCATCCTTCACATAAATCTTTTGACTTTCTAAACATATATCTCCACCACCATCTCATTATTCAAATCATCAATGCCCAAAATCAATTCACAAAATTGCCGAAGCCTAATCATCATGAAATTTCACTCTCATTCATTCACATATTCCTAAAATCAATCAAATAATCACCTTTGTTCTTCAAAACAAACTTATCCACATCAATATCACACTCTCACTAATTCAATCATACTTCTTGTCATAAAAAACAAACGATCACTTAGCATACTCATACACATACGCTTAAGTAAGATCATATTACTGGGCTCTGATACCACAAATGTTGGGACCAAAACCCAACTACTTAAACTTAACACTATCACTCTTGCTCTGATACCACAATTGTTGGGACCCGATCCGGGAACCGGATCCCAACCGAAAGGCAGAAAGTAACACGAAGGAAGCAAAGCGGATTCAAATCGAATAAATCGAATCACAACATGCGGAAGCAAACGCGAAACAAATACGAAGGTATCGAATCAAAACGAATCGAATACAAACCGAATCCAAACCAATTTCTGATATGTAACAAAACGAAGTCGACATCCGTGAACAAATATTTTAGGAATCACTGTCGCATTGCGTTGGAAACCCTAAGACTATCAGTCAAAACTAATCCAATCCGTGTACATTTTTTCTTTCTTTCTTTCATTTTCATTCCATCTCTTGCAAGTGACTTCAATATCCTCAATCCAATAACATTCACATACAATTACACTATCCAACGTCCAATACCCGTTTATTCACATTTCTCCATATACAAATCATGCTTATATCTCAGTTGAACATACACAAGTTATATAACATACCCATGTGCAATACCATAACTCAATAGCCTCATCCAAACTTCATAAATACAATTACGATTTATACACCATTTCATAAATCAAAGCTTTATACAAATCATAGTGGCATTTTCAAGCCTTATACATTACCCATAACCCTAAACCAAAGTACACAATACACAACAATTCCGGACTTCTCAAAGAACCATCTCACTTAACAATAATACAATAAAACACATGTAAACAGAAATCTTCATTTTCTTTCACCCGATCTTCTTCTCATCACCTGTGGATGGGAATGAAGGGGGGTGAGCTTATAGCTCGTGGGTAAGAGTTTATAACAAATATATAAGCAAAATCCTTGAAATTCTTTTTCTTTTCTGTTCTTAGAAAACATTTCTTTGAAATCCGTAAAGCACATTTTCAAAAGGTTCTTTTCCTTGCTGTAACCAAAATCTCCATTTGTAAAACATATGATTTTTAGGCTTTCAGCCATAAACCCATAAGTTTATAAAACATGAATGCATCAACTTGACTATTCATAGATGCAATGGCAATCACATAAGCAATGCACAACAACATATGGCTCGAGAGTTCTGTAAACACGACGGATAAACCGAAGTTTATACCGTAAATACAACGAGTCCGATTTTGGATATCGTAGGCCCACAAGCGGGCAACCGGGAGAAGGCTATAATTTTCCATACGTCGACGTGCACGTGACTCCATCCGTAACTCTCTTACCCAAACAAAGCACATATCATGCTCAAAATCACTTATCGCATGATCTTTTCCGAATATACGAAATGTCATGTAATCTTTCGAGGCATAACACAAATGTATTTTGCAATTCATCAAAAGCTCGTGTATAGAATCAATGATGATTTTTCAAATCATTCACACAATGATGCAACACTTATGATGCAATTGAAATCAAAAAATCCCTTTATTTAAAGAAAGCAGTAGTGGCTTATAAATTATATTATAAACAGGTACCCACCTCGATTCGATGCTAGAAAGTTGTTCCTCGCTCCAATTTGTCCATTGATTCCTTCTTTCTTCCAATTTAACTTTACCTAAGCAATTCCACACAAATTCAATATCATAATTAACTTAATCCTCAAATTGAACTTAGAAAACATAAATCCCTCATTTATTCAAGCTTTCTAAATCATAAATTTTCAAAATCCTCAAATTCCAAATTTGGGCATAAATCCTAATTAATTTCCATCCAAAATTAAACCCATAATACATAGAAATCAACAAAATTAACTTCATACTCCACAAACCCATTCCATTTTCCATGATTCTAAACCAAAACTTCAAAAGAAACTCAAATCTTAAAAATTGCTCTTACCTCATTTCTCCTCCATTTTCGGATTTTCTTGGTTCAAGATGAACCTCTCTTCATCCTCCACTTTTCTCTCTTGGAATGACATTAAAATCTCTCTTCAAGTGGTAGAAAAAAATCGAGCCCTAGCTCTCTTTCCTTTCTCCACCGAAGCTTGCTCTCCCTTCTCTCTTCTCTCTTCTTCTCTTATTCCTTCTTTTCTCTTAAGTGTCGTGGGTTGCCTCTTAAAATGACAGCCCACTTGCTTTTATAGTGCCATGACATTTAATGAATGAGGAATGACCCATAAGTCCCTCCATTTAAGCCTATAAACTTAACCCTTTAAGTAAACTTCCAAAATTGCCCCTCCATTGGTCTTTAAAACTGACATCTTGTCTGATTATTTTGATTAGGTAAATGAAGCCATTTGATAAAACTTTCTTCTAGAGAAATGTTCCTCTATGTCTTACGAATCCAACCCTTCAAGAATCGGATCAATCGGAGTTCTATAGCTCAAGATATCTCCAAAATACTGAAGTTTGTTCTTCAGACTCGAGGCTGAACACTACACCTAACTTCCGGCCCGAATTTGGAAGTCTTAGAGGCTACATTGTTGATCGGTTCCTTTATAACATTTGTAGCCCCATGTCTCTATTTTCATTTTCAAAAAGAATCAAATCGATCGGAGCTCTACCGATCAAGATATCTCTAAAATACTAAACACTGTTCAAACTTTTATAACCGATCAGTTCATGAAAATCTGAGCTATCTTTCTCCATTTAATTCCAATACTGATCTATGTAGTATGAAAAGATAGAAAAATGTCTTAGGAATCCAACGCTTAAAAAATCGACTCAATCGAAGGTCTACAAAAAGTTATGGCCAAAAGAAGGCGTAAGGGTCAAAACAGAAAAATGACGACGATGATGTCGACAGACGCAAATTGCCTGCAGTGATGACGCCAAGACAGACGCAAAAATTCGTCTGTGGTGATGTCAGCACAGACGCAAAAATTCGTCTATGATGACGTTAGCACAGACGCAAAATTTCGTCTGTGATGACGTCAACACAGACGCAAAATTTAGTATGTGATGATGTCAGCACAGACGCAAAATTTCGTCTGACCCCCTTCTCCAGAACATCCACACTTAGAAAGATCATAACTTTCTACTCAGAACTCCAAATTAGACACGGTTTGATTCGTTGAAAAGCTAAGAAAAAAAATCTACAACATTCCAGAAGGAAATTTTGCCAAAATCTATCTTTATCAATTCCAAAATTGCCTCTAAAGTCAAAAGATAAGACTTTCATTCATGCACCAACACTGCACCCAATTCTTAACTTCATGACAATATTCGAGACTCTTAGATACATAATTGAAATTCGATGTCTTGTTACAAAATGTAGCCATATATCTCTAGTTTAATCCAAATCAAGAATCATCTCGTTTGGATTACTAGAGAAAACGTTATGGCTAAAATACTGAAACATATTCAGTGAACATTTTTCAGATCACTACCAATCTTGTCTCCAAATCTTTCCTTATCACAACTCATACCAAGATCACTTTTTCTACTCTCTTGTCTAATATTTTCATGCTTTATATCAATGGAAAGATAAAACAACCTCTGCAATGATCATAAAGAACTCTAAAGCAACTTCACCCTCTAGTCAAGTAAATTTTCAATCAAAGTTTCTGCCCTGTTAGCAATCACCTAAGGAATATCCAAACTTCAATTTATCATAACTTCTTGCCCCGATATCGAAAAATTACATATTTTATGGCGTTAGAAAGCTGGAAACATGAGCTACAACTTTCATTAAGACCACTTTGGCCAAATATATCTAGATCAGTACAGATTTGCCATTGAAGTTTCTAAACCCCATTCCAACACATCAACTTCACACATCACCACATCACCACAAGCTCTTCAACTAATTCCTCTCAAACACAAAACACACAAATCTATACACAATTGATATTCTTACACAATTGATCTTTCATATCCATATATAAATCCATGTCTCATTAACATCATAAGATAAATGTTCATAAAATTAAATGGCATTCCAAGTCATATTACAACGCCGAGATTTAAGTCCAAGTACAAAAGATACAAAACTCCACCATTCTCCACATATGACTGAAATCTTATTCTTACAATAATCTAACTTCAAACACCACATGCATAACCAAACAATTTGTCTTTACTTTCTAATTTCTTCAAAATTTTTACACTTTCACTTTCTATTTCTTGATTTCAACTTCCATTTCAATCCACTCATCCACTTGAACTTTCATAACCCATACAAATCTATTTGAAACCCAAAGTTATCAAATCAAACAAATCTTTTCTCATCAATTTCCTTAAGAAAAAAATATCTATAACTCCATTTATATACAAAAACTCTTATCAAATTTTCATTTTCATATTTCCAATTTCCACTAAAAGATTGGGGTCCAACAATTCTCCCCCTCTTAAAAGAATTTCGCCCTCGAAATTCCTATATGAATAATCACCAAGTAACTTATTCTCTCAAATAATCTCTTCAAATAATCATATTCATTCACTTCTGAACTAATTTCTCATCATACATATTTCTCAACTTACTCACAATTTATCACTTCTTGTATCGAATACCACCAATATCATATCATATCAATATTTCTTAACAGATTTACACAAGTCAATGGTCCAATTCTTAATAACCGTAATATGGACCCATACCATTCAATTTAATCCTTTTGAACTTCCATATATATATCTTTATCTTTATCATTCAAAATCAACCTATTGATCTTCCATACATATATTTCTATCATTAATCTCATCTTTCTAGCATTTCATTTCATCTCTCAAATATTCAAAATCAAATCATCCTTCACATAAATCTTTTGACTTTCTATACATATATCTCCACCACCATCTCATTATTCAAATCATCAATGCCCAAAATCAATTCACAAAATTGCCGAAGCCTAATCATCATGAAATTTCACTCTCATTCATTCACATATTCCTAAAATCAATCAAATAATCACCTTTGTTCTTCAAAACAAACTTATCCACATCAATATCACACTCTCACTAATTCAATCATACTTCTTGTCATCAAAAGCAAACGATCACTTAGCATACTCATACACAGACGCCTAAGTAAGATCATATTACTGGGCTCTGATACCACAAATGTTGGGACCAAAACCCAACTACTTAAACTTAACACTATCACTCTTGCTCTGATACCACAATTGTTGGGACCCGATCCGGGAACCGGATCCCAACCGAAGGCGTAGTAACACGAAGGAAGCAAAGCGGATTCAAATCGAATCACAACATGCGGAAGCAAACGCGAAACAAATACGAAGGTATCGAATCAAAACGAATCGAATACAAACCAAATCCAAACCAATTTCTGATATGTAACAAAACGGAGTCGACATCCGTGAACAAATATTTTAGGAATCACTGTCGCGTTGCGTTGGAAACCCTAAGACTATCAGTCAAAACTAATCCAATCCGTGTACATTTTTTTTCTTTCTTTCATTTTCATTCCATCTCTTGCAAGTGACTTCAATATCCTCAATCCAATAACATTCACATACAATCACACTATCCAACGTCCAATACCCGTTTATTCACATTTCTCCATATACAAATCATGCTTATATCTCAGTTGAACATACACAAGTTATATAACATACCCATGTGCAATACCATAACTCAATAGCCTCATCCAAACTTCATAAATACAATTACGATTTATACACCATTTCATAAATCAAAGCTTTATACAAATCATAGTGGCATTTTCAAGCCTTATACATTACCCATAACCCTAAACCAAAGTACACAATACACAACAATTCCGGACTTCTCAAAGAACCATCTCACTTAACAATAATACAATAAAACACATGTAAACAGAATCTTCATTTTCTTTCACCCGATCTTCTTCTCATCACCGTGGATGGGAATGAAGGGGTGAGCTTATAACTTAATGGTAAGAGTTTATAACAAATATATAAGCAAAATCTTTGAAATTCTTTTCTTTTACGTTTTAGAAAACATTTCTTTGAAATCAGAAAGCACATTTTCAAAAGGTTCTTTTCTCTTTGAACTAAAATCTCCATTTGTAAAACATATGATTTTTAGGCTTTCAGCCATAAACCCATAAGTTTATAAAACATGAATGCATCAACTTGACTATTCATAGATGCAATGGCAATCACATAAGCAATGCACAACAACATATGGCTCGAGAGTTCCGTAAACACGACGGATAAATCGAAGTTTATACCGTAAACACAACGAGTCCGATTTTGGATCTCGTAGGCCCACAAGTGGGCAGCCGGGAGAAGGCTATAATTTTCCATACGTCGACGTGCACGTGACTCCATCCGTAACTCTCTTACCCAAACAAAGCACATATCATGCTCAAAATCACTTATCGCATGATCTTTTCCGAATATACGAAATGTCATGTAATCTTTCGAGGCATAACACAAATGTATTTTGCAATTCATCAAAAGCTCATGTATAGAATCAATGATGATTTTTCAAATCATTCACACAATGATGCAACACTTATGATGCAATTGAAATCAGAAAATTCCTTTATTTAAAGAAAGCAGTAGTGGCTTATAAATTCTATTATAAACAGGTACCCACCTCGATTCGATGCTAGAAAGTTGTTCCTCGCTCCAATTTGTCCATTGATTCCTTCTTTCTTCCAATTTAACTTTACCTAAGCAATTCCACACAAATTCAATATCATAATTAACTTAATCCTCAAATTGAACTTAGAAAACATAAATCCCTCATCTATTCAAGCTTTCTAAAACATAAATTTCCAAAATCCCCAAATTCTAAATTTGGGCATAAACCCTAATTAATTTTCATCCAAAATTAAACCCATAATACATAGAAATCAACAAAATTAACTTCATACTCCACAAACCCATTCCATTTTCCATGATTCTAAACCAAAACTTCAAGAGAAACTCAAATCTTAAAAATTGCTCTTACCTCATTTCTCCTCCATTTTCGGATTTTCTTGGTTCAAGATAAACCTCTCTTCATCCTCCACTTTTCTCTCTTGGAATGACATTAAAATCTCTCTTCAAGTGGCAGAAAAAAATCGAGCCCTAGCTCTCTTTCCTTTCTCCACCGAAGCTTGCTCTCCCTTCTCTCTTCTTCTCTTATTCCTTCTTTTCTCTTAAGTGTCGTGGGTTGCCTCTTAAAATGACAGCCCACTTGCTTTTATAGTGCCATGACATTTAATGAATGAGGAATGACCCATAAGTACCTCCATTTAAGCCTATAAACTTAATCCTTTAAGTAAACTTCCAAAATTGCCCCTCCATTGGTCTTTAAAACTGACATCTTGTCTGATTATTTCGATCAGGTAAATGAAGCCATTTGACAAAACTTTCTTCTAGAGAAATGTTTCTCTATGTCTTACGAATCCAACCCTTCAAGAATCGGATCAATCGGAGTTCTATAGCTCAAGATATCTCCAAAATACTGAAGTCTGTTCTTCAGACTCGAGGCTGAACACTACACCTAAATTCCGACCCGAATTTGGAAGTCTTAGAGGCTACATTGTCGATCGGTTCCTTCATAACATTTGTAGCCCCATGTCTCTATTTTCATTTTCAAAAAGAATCAAATCGATCGGAGCTCTACCGATCAAGATATCTCTAAAATACTGAACACTGTTCAAACTTTTATAACCGATTAGTTCACGAAAATCCGAGATATCTTTCTCCATTTAATTCCAAAACTGATCTATGTAGTATGAAAAGATAGAAAAATGTCTTAGGAATTCAACGCTTCAAAAATCGACTCAATCGGAGGTCTACACAAAAAGTTATGGCCAAAAGAAGGCAGAAGAGTCAAAAACACAAAAGCAGACGATGATGTCAGCACATACGCAAATTCGTCTGTGATGACGTCAGCACAGACGCAAAAATTTGTCTGTGATGACGTCAGCACAGACGCAAAAATTCATCTGTGATGACGTCAGCACAGACGCAAAATTTCGTCTGACCCCCTTCTCCAGAACATCCACACTTAGAAAGATCATAACTTTCTACTCAGAACTCCAAATTAGACACGGTTTGATTCATTGGAAAGCTAAGAGAAAAAAATCTACAACATTTCAGAAGGAAATTTTGCCAAAATCTATCTTTATCAATTCCAAAATTGCCCCTAAAGTCAGAAAATAAGACTTTCATTCATGCACCAACATTGCACCCAATTCTTAACTTCATGACAATATTCGAGACTCTTAGACACATAATTGAAATTCGATGTCTTCTTACAAAATGTAGCCATATATCTCTAGTTTAATCCAAATCAAGAATCACCTCGTTTGGATTACTAGAGAAAACGTTATGGCTAAAATACTGAAACATATTTAGTGAACATTTTCCAGATCACTACCAATCTTGTCTCCAAATCTTTCCTTATCACAACTCATACCAAGATCACTCTTTCTACTCTCTTGTCTAATATTTTCATGCTTTATATCAATGGAAAGATAAAACAACCTCTGCAATGATCATAAAGAACTCTAAAGCAACTTCACCCTCTAGTCAAGTAAATTTTCAATCAAAGTTTCTGCCCTGTTAGCAATCACCTAAGGAATATCCAAACTTCAATTTATCATAACTTCTTGCCCCGATATCAAAAAATTGCATACTTTATGGCGTTAGAAAGCTGGAAACATGAGCTACAACTTTCATTAAGACCACTTTGGCCAAATATATCTAGATCAGTACAGATTTGCCATTGAAGTTTCTAAACCCCATTCCAACACATCAACTTCACACATCAACACATCACCACAAGCTCTTCAACTAATTCCTCTCAAACACAAAACACACAAATCTATACACAATTGATATTCTTACACAATTGATCTTTCATATCCATATATAAATCCATGTCTCATTAACATCATAAGATAAATGTTCATAAAATTAAATGGCATTCCAAGCCATATTACAACGTCAGTATTTAAGTCCAAGTACAAAAGATACAAAACTCCACCATTCTCCACATATGACTGAAATCTTATTCTTACAATAATCTAACTTCAAACACCACATGCATAACCAAACAAATTGTCTTTACTTTCTAATTTCTTCAAAATTTTTACACTTTCACTTTCTATTTCTTGATTTCAACTTCCATTTCAATCCACTCATCCACTTGAACTTTCATAACCCATACAAATCTATTTGAAACCCAAAGTTATCAAATCAAACAAATCTTTTCTCATCAATTTCCTTAAGGCAAAAATATATATAACTCCATTTATATACAAAAACTCTTATCAAATTTTCATTTTCATATTTTCAATTTCCACTAAAAGATCGGGGTCCAACATACATGGACTCTTATTTATTTGAGTAATCATTTTATTCCTCAATGGATGTCCATGTGTATTCTCAATTATTTTTCGCATCATTGTTGATCCTGGATGACCCAGACGATCATGCCAAATAGATATCATTGAAGGATCAATGTGTTTTGCTTTCACTACCATATTAGATTCCATCACATTTATATATGTATAATGCAATCCAAAGAGGGAGCATTGGTAGTTTTTCCAATATGTTTATCTTTCCCGATTTACAGTCAGAAGATACATATATTTCATATTTCCTCAGTGCATGTGATCGAGTATCATATTTATGAGAATATATATCATTAAAACTCAACAAATTTCTTTTAGACTTTAAGCTAAATAAGGCATCATGTATTGAGAACTTTGTGCCATTTGGTAATGTGAAATTTGCCTTGCCAATTCCTTCAATCAAGTCTACAGGACCTGATATTGTGTTCACAATTGTTTTTGTTGGTTTTAATTTTGAAAAGAGTCTCTTATCTTTCAGGATAGTGTGCGTTGTGCCACTATCTGGTATGCATAAATTATCATTATTTTCCGCTCCTCTTTCAGAACGATCCATATCAAAACTTCACATAAAAAAAAATCTAATGAGAAAATTGCGAAAGAACTTTAATAAAGAGAAAAAGATGTTATTTTAACTACCACAACAAGCATAAGAATACATAACACAAGCATAAGTACATTATTTTAATTTCCATTGCTATTGCCACCAACAATGTCCTGATTCACAAAATCATCAGTAAAATCCGAAGCATTCAGATATGTAGAGTCATCTAAAGGATTATGATTCTCAATGAAATCAATATCAAAAGCACCAAGGTTAGTTGAATCACAATCACCTAAAGGGCGGTATTCAGTAAAATTCACTTCCTTTTCTTTTCTTTTTAAGGATGCTTTGTATAACTGACATAGATGTTCAGGAACTCGACAAACTTTAGCCCAATGTCCTTTTGTACCACATCTAAGGCAAGAATCTCCTGAAGTCCTAGAAGAACTTCCATGAACATCATTAATATAGTGCTTGTTATTGTGGTAGCTCGTATTTCTTTGAAAGGAGTTATATGGATAACTTTCTCGACCACATCCACGACTACGACCACGAATGTAGTTACGACCGCGGCCACGACCATGACTGCGACCACAACTAGGCCCGTGATGATGTTTTCTTTCATTGTCATTTCGAATTGCAATATTCGCTTCTGGAAATGCTGCTGTGCCAGTAGGGAGGGATTGATGATTTTTCATCAAAAGTTTATTATTCTTCTCAGCTACAAGGAGGCATGAAATCAGGTCAGAGTATTTTGTAAATCCACGCACTCGATATTGTTGTTACAATGTTACATTTGATGCGTGGAAGGTGGAGTATGTTTTTTCCAACATATCTTTCTCAGTAATTATTTTCCCACAAAATTTTAGTTGTGAGATAATTCTAAACATAGCTGAGTTATACTCATTGACCTTTTTAAAATCTTGGAAGCGTAAAGTGCTCCATTCATCACGAGAAGCCGGAAGTAAAACTTCCTTTTGATGGTCATATCTTTCTTGTAAATTTTTCCACAAAAGACTTGGATCTTTAATTGTGAGGTATTCTATTTTTAATCCCTCATCAAGATGACGACGAATGAAGATCATCGCTTTGGCTTTATTTTGTTTTGATGTTGTATTATTTTCTTTAATGGTATCTAAAAGATCCATTGATGCAAGATGCATTTCAACATCAATCATCCACGGCATATAATTATGGCCCGTAACATCAAGAGCAGCAAACTCAATTTTGGCAAGATTGGACATGTTGGCAACTATTAGACAATAGAGAGAAATAATTAATACCGTTATTCAAATAGATATTACATTAAATAAATCACATGTCATGCTCAAATGCTATGCCAAGAAGCATTATAGGGATCATAATAAATGCTATTACTAAGAGAAAAAACGTGCGATCTGAATCATTTAGCTCTATACTAAGAATGAAACAAAGATACATAATGACAATAATTATACAAAAAAATGATAGAGCGGATAACATTTGAAAATTTTTGTAAGAATTTTGAGGTAAGAAATAGTGTGTAGGGATGAAGTAAATTATGTAGGAGTGGTATCTATTTATAGAAATATTTTTTTTTTACCGTTACCTAGCCGTTATAATTTTACCGTTATATATATATATATATTTTACCGTTATATATATAGCCGTTATAAATTTATTTTATTTTTATTTTTATTTTTAACATCGATGATGTATACTATACAATAAATTACGTATTTCATTATTTAAAGAAGGTAAAATAGTGAGTCGTCTATAATTTGTTTTAATCATATCATAAGTAGAATTAATGTAGATAAAAGGAAGAACTTTATTTTAACAACATCGTAGGTAGGATAAATAAACGGAAGAACTTACGTTTGTTTGATGTACGTAAACGGAAACACTTTACGTTTGTTTAATGTACGTAAACGGAAGAACCTTATGATTGCTTGAAGTTGATAAGCCAAATTGTGAGCGGTGAAACTTCGTACGATAACGTGTTATAAAACCGAAACTAAAATTTAAGAATCTTTGGGAGAAGAGAATTCTTCTTATCAACAAATTGGTGTATGTTACATCAAATGAACCCTTTTATTTATAGTACATTTTAAACACCTAATACACATGCGATCGCTTATTTATATGTGTTATTGTGTTAGGTAAAACCAAACCAATAACCACTCTTTTCTTGTGTTAGGTAAAACCAAACCAATCCATATATATATTAACTATTAAATGGTGATCTACAATTAGTAGTACACCATATTATTTCTATCTTTTATAACACAAAACAATTTTTTAATATAATCAAACATCTAAAAATGGGTAAATCAGCTGCTTACTAAAGGTGACTAAGTTCTCTTTTAAAGCAATCCATTGAAATGTATTACACAAGCCAAGCCCCGCAGTAGGAGGCGGTTGATCTGGAAGACGGAATCAGAATCAAATAACACTCGAATCCTTGTCGAACGAAGTATTCTTCTATCTATACACATTTGAAATGCAAATGGGCACTTCCTTTGTTTGTAAGAGACGCTAGTTTCATCGAGGAACACCAAATAACAACCAGCAAGTACTGGTGCCGAGGAACTGATCGAAAGTCTAAGATCTGCTTCTATGGACTTGGTGGTGATCCGTTCAACCCAATTCTTTATACGTAAAAGAAGAGTAGAGCCCAAGATCAACCTCTAATCAATTGAAATCGAACTCATCAAATAATTCAAGAACATACCCTAATTGACTGAGTTTAGCTTGAACTCTAGCGTACTTGATTGACAGGATTTCATAGATGAACACAAATCTCTGATTATCAATAAATATAAAACTGGAAACTCACCTTCATCATTATTTACATAGACGAGAAATAGGTTTATACTTAGGTGAAGAACAGTGGCTTTGACAGTGTAGCCTCGTTGCAGCAAACACTTAAACCAGCCATGAAGCTACGTAGCCTGAGGCTCTTGTCACAAGCATACCCTTCCCTTCTGCACCCCTCCAACAAGTCCAGTCAAAACCCCATTTTACTTCTTTCTTCTCCTTTCCGTTCGTGACAGCAGAGGATTGAATATTTTGTGTATCATTATACTATAAAGATACCAAAAGGCAAGTATTTATTAAGATATCAGACATTATTGATATGAAAATGTCTTGTTTGCTTTGTATATTCTCCAGTAGATACTACGGAAGACGTCAGCCTCTCTATAGCTGTTATAAAATTGTTCTTATATCCTGTCAGTTCCTTAACACTAATTCTACGTGTATGAAATGACATGTATCCAAACATATTAGAACAAGCAAAACTCAAGAAGTTCTTTGCATTCTTCCTTATGGGTATCTGACAAAACTATTCATAGATCATATAAAACAAACTTGGAAACCATGAGAGATGAAAATGTCATGAATGGTTTTGAATGAGATAAAGAAGTAAAGAGCAGGCTGGAAAAGATAAAATATGATTTCATCATTGAAATAACAATTTTTCATAGTTTAATATATCTTCACAGTCCGCAAAAGGTAAAATATGATTTCAAAATTCAAACAAAAGAAACAACAAATTATATTGCATTTCACCATAGAACAGTTGGTTGGACAATTTATCTATATCCATCATCAACTTCATCTTCCTTTAGCATCTAGTTAAGTTTCACAAAACCTTTCTCCTTCAAGCTTTCGATGGTGTCGATGACAGTCATCTCCAATGGAGTGAAGTTAATACCCAGAGTTTTTGCCTTGTCATTAGATACATTATGAAATGGGAGAATCAGGTCCTTCCCACCAGGAACCCTGTCATGAAAGTAAACATAGATCAGAAACAGACCAGCAAAGCATTTAAAGTATCCTGATTGAAAACCCACTATTTTCCTTAAATCTTTTGCTCCCCTATATATCAAACCAACGAATTATTACCAATCATGCATCTTTTATAAAGTTGCTAATGTATGTTATGTACAAAACAATAGCTTACTCTTCAGGAAAGTGCAGAGTAGGGTAATGTTCTCTCACAATCTTCAAAACCTCAACAGTGTCTCCAACTCTTCCAACTAGACAATATCTTCCACTAGCTGAAGGTACTTCAAAAGCTTGAATATGCGCATTGGCAACATCCCTAACATCAACAAATCTAAAAGTATCATCTGGAAATTTTCTAGCTGTTACATAGGAAGCATTGATACCATAAGGATACATGATACAGAATGATCAGGCAAATTTATAGTCTCAACTGACAATAAAGTCAAATATCTAATGCTACATCCAGAATTTTGTATTTATTCATAAAAATGAGGCACAAGTTTTGTTGACCTTAAAATTCACATGGAATGATAGTGTTAGTCAGTTTGTGAAAGGAATACCATTTATGCTCTCAAAAATCAACCCCGTTGTGACATTAACTGTTGGTTGTAAGATAGGACCAATCACATAGCCTGGATTGATTGTAACCATGTCAATTCCACTTTCTTTTGCAAATTTCCACGCAGCCTCGTCAGCCAAGGTTTTCGAGAGCACGTACCAAAGCTGAAAGAAACGAGAAAAAGATTTCCAAGTAGAGGAATCAGATAGAAAACTATCGTCCAGAGAGCAAGTGGCTATGGTTTAGACTTTCAATGGGCTTCCAGTAGTATTCTATAGCATAAAGATTAGCATTCACCGGAATGGAACAAATTGTCAGTGTATGCAACAATATGAGTCGTTAAAGTTCTCATGAGACCTCTAAATCACTGCAGGACTGACATTAATGTAATATGTATATTGCTATATGCAATTTTCTAGTTGAAGCTTCTGTAACCTGAAAGAATGAAAAATCATGCAAGAGGGTCATTCTCTGCTGTCTAACTAGAAGCAATGTTAACTCAAATGTTGGTATCAGCATAGGCCCCCGACAATCTCAACTTATCAAGCATATTTCAGATATAGCGTCTTTGAAGGACTTTACCAATGATGACAGAACTAAAAAAACTATAATGGAAATGGTAAATTCTTAAATAATAGCCTGAATACCTTCTGCGATTCACAGAAAGATGGATCCGAAAACCAGGTCTCGTCAACTATCACGTCAGGTGTCAAAGCTTTACCATTGTAAGCAACTGATGCCATGGAGGATGTTACAATAACTCTCTTGATGGATGCGGCTTTTGTACAGGACTTGAGAACATTTAATGTTCCCTTTAAAGCGGGTTCAATTAAATCTGCCTATAATCGACAACACAAACAAAACTTTCTATAAAAGCTGCAAAAAGAACATGAATCAAGATCGAAATGCAACTTTCTATAAAAGCTGCAAAAAGAACATGAATCAAGATCGAAATGCATCACCAGAGTCAGATATATCTTAGGATAACATACAAGCACTAACCCAAGAAACAAGACTTAGCTAATATGCATTGACTGAAATGAAACTGCAGTTCAAACTCTCCTTACCTGTGGGTTATTTGGTGTCAATGTTACTGGAGATGCTGTGTGGAACACACCTTCACATCCATCGACAACAGCATCAAAACCTCCTTCATCCAATAAATTTACTTTGAACAAGGTAAGCCTTTCTTTGGCTCCATCCAGTGCACGTAAGTGTTCGGTTTTCTTTGGATCATCTGTTGGACATAACCAAAAAAATTACTCTATCAACTCCAACAACCTAACCAATACAAAACTAATATCTGAAGGATCATACATAACCCTTTTGTCCAGATCTAAGTACTTAATGACCACCATTACTTGATTAGCAAACTTATTGAATTACTAGATTTAACAACCCATCTTCTCAGATAGACTTAAAGCTCACAGAGACATACTAAACACACAGTGACAATTTGATCAGCAACAAGTTCTCTGATAATATCCTCAGTGAATCGCCATCTTGATGTTAATGTTTACAAAGTACTAAGTTTCATATTGAGCTAGAAAATAATGAACAATCCAAACTTATGAATTTCGTTAGTTATGAGCAGACGTATTTAATACTTAGCAAGAACTAAGAAGAACTTAATCGATACTTTTCTAATAAAAAACTAGCAGAGAACATTAAGTGACAGCTAAGCAGAGAAAAAACAATGAGAACGAGAGATACAAACTTAGGTCACGAACAGTAGCTCTGATGGTATAACCACGTTGAAGCAAGAGCTTGACAAGCCATGAAGCAATGAAACCTGAGCCTCCTGTTACACATACCACTTTACCTTGTCCACTCATCCTCTATCTCCTCTTTGTCTACCTTCACAGTCACCTGATGAGAAGATGTTATTACCAATAATGTTGTACAATTTTCTTATTTCCCGTAAAATTGAACAATTATTAATTGTATTTTTCGATTTTTTAATAATTCATCAATTAAATTACATCATTTGATTCAGATAAGATAATAAAATGACTCAATAAATAATCTAAATTAATAGGTCGAAGTCTGTGTAAAAAATGGATCTTAATCAATGTGGACTTGACCCATATCAACCTTGTGTTGGGGAATTTAATATAAAAACTATATATAAAGGTTAAGGTCTCTTGTAAGTACTCATATAATCAATCGTAAGAATAAGGATTATCTGATCCGTTAAGAGAGCTTATATTTTGAGAAAAATATAAAAAGACCTTACCTGTGTCTCGGAGAGGAGTTCCGATGAAGGCGGTGGTAGATTCGCCCTCATTTTGACGTCGAAAAGCTTGTTTGAAATTATGGAGACTGAAATCAGGTATTTCTGCATTTCTTCGTTTGTTGTCCTTTCACGTTCGATCCAGGATATATAACTAGAGTATCGTTACGTATCACACGTGATATTAGGCGGTGACATGATCGGGTGATTAAAAACGATGATTTTTCGATTTTTTATCCATAAGATTTTTGAAGATTTAACTTCTATTTCTCGATTTTTTCTTGTTTTTTATTGCATGAAATTAGTATATATATGTATTGCCTTGAGAAACGAGGTGAAAACATCGAGCGTGGGAAAATCGACTCGAAACTCGTCGAAAATTGCCTTTTTCTGGCTAGGTGTGCCTCATTGTATACACGCGCCCGATAGTGAACAGCACACGCGAGCGTGGGACATGTTGGGCTCATGTGTCATAAGCGCCAAACACGTGGCGCGATATTGGTCGGATGTGTGTCTGACTCATGCGCTAGCGTCGGTGGAAGAGTCTGCTAGTCACCACACGTGCGCTACACGAGCCAAACACTTCCATCGCGCTTTTGACGCGAGTGCATGCTCAACACACATACCTACGCCACACTCAAGGCTAATAATAATATTATTATTATCATTATTTTGCCGACGTGTCGGTTGACGTCATCAACAATATTATTATTATTATTATTATTATTTTGTTATTATTATTATTTTGTTTTTGTTTTGTTTTTGTTTTTGTTTTTGTTTTGTTTTTGTTGTTAAATGTTCTATGTTTTTATTAAAGTTATAAACTTAATTTTGTAAAATTAAATATCTAAATTTTAAATTCCTATAAGAATATTCAACGAAATACTAAGATATATAATATTTATATCCTTATAATTTTTAAAATCATATTTTATAAGTCATTTTACACATAAACACTAATACTAAACAACTAATTATACTAAATATTTCTAACAAATAGTTAATTCAATCGATGGTCAAATCAACTGATAAAATCAGTTATCAACTAACAATTGATGCAATCAGTGATTTACCTAACAGGATCAAAGAGTAAAAGTATGAAAATCAAAGGTACATCAATGTTATCAAAACAACCATCGGTAAAGATTAAAGGATTTTGAAAACTACCTTTCCGACACAACTAACAACTTACCGTCATCTGTTTCGACGGTTTCTCTCCTTTTTTTAAAATGCCGTAAAAAATAATAATAAAGCCTAATCTTTAACCAAATCCATATATCCAGTCAAATCCATATATAGAAACAATTTCAAGATTTGACCCAATTATGATTAAGGCTTTAAAATCACTCGATGAGTTTCAATTTCCTAAAAGTCATAATTTGTTCATCAAAAATTAAATAAAAGCATAAGTATATATGAATCTATTATAAAATTTGCACTGAAGTCTTGTGATTTATCTTTCATATTAAAATATAGCCTTTTATAGAGTTTTTCTTTAATTCTCTATTTTTCTTTAATGATGGAATGTTATAAAGAATTGTGTGTGCATTTAATTTAAGGACTATAATCACTTTTATTAGAGTAAAATCCTAATTTAATTTCTGGTTTGACCTATTATAAAACTATAAATTATAAATATAATATCTACACATATAAAGCTCACACTTAAAATAGATATATAAAACTCAAAATATCATAATCATATTAAACCACTTTAACTAATTAGGTTCAATTTTATATAATAGCCTTTATACACAATTATTCACATATAAGCTCACATATTTGATTAAAAATCCTTATAATTTTGTATTGAAAGTGATTTAGTTAAAAAAATGATTATTTACATCTCATGATTAGGGTTGACAACATTTATTTTATTTGGTTTGATCCGACCCATTTTAACCCGAAGTTAACAAATTGAACTTGAGTTGATAGGATTTTGGATAGAGATTAATTTTTTATTTTGAGTTTTGAACCCAAGCTCGGTCAGTTCCAAAACTCAAAACTTTTAAGAAAATACTATAAGTTTTATTTTAGAAAATAATATACTTAATTGAGTCCTATTAAGTTTCAAAATATTTAAGTTTCATCGGGACTAACTTTTAGGTTTAAAACCAATTATAAATTATAAAATATGATAAAAGCAAATTTTGACTTAAGTAGCTCCATTTAATTAGTTCAATTAAGGTTTTTTGTCATATATAATTTTCACTTAGACACAATCATTAATATTAACTATAATTACGGTCCAGGTATTTTTTTGTTATAATAATCATAATTTATAATTAAAATTTCACTGGTTTTTATTTCAAATGTTTTATTATAATCTAAAATCAAAGGTACAAATCTTACAGAGTACGGACGGCTTACGCTTTTGTTGATAACCAACCATTTTCTGTAACACGTGAAGGCACGTGTCAAAGGTTTGACTTAGCTCAGTTTTGGAACACTGCTACCGATTTTAACGGTCTATATCTAAAGAACGTTGTCTTTTCACTGCTTATCAGGGTCCTCTGTTTTGTCTCTGTTCCGACAAATGGCTCTGTTTGCTTCTATCTCCGCTTCTTCACTATCCACCCCATGGACAAATCCCCGCCGCTCGATGGTCACCCGGAGATACTTTTGCCCTTTAGCCACTTTAAGCCCATCATCTTCATCGTCGCCGGAGTCGGTGCCATCACAACCCGTTATTTCCTCGACGCCGTTTCTGGAGCCCTCAGGACACCATGAGTCCAGCTTTAACCAAGCTTTTTCCAGCACCAACGGGAATCATCCAGTTATCAGATTGTTTCGGTACACTGAGTCTAAAATTGAGAGGGTAGGTTCAGATCTTTTGTTCGTAGCTCTCTTAAAAAGTACGGTGATTTGATTTGACCCCAGTTGTGAGTTTTTGATAGGATAAAATATGCACTCTGTTTTTTGTCTGTGAATTGTTAGAACAGACCATCTTTGACTTCCGTTTCTTGGCACTTCTGGCTGTTGGAGGTTCACTTGCTGGTTCACTTTTGTGCTTTCTCAATGTAAGTCTCGTCCAAATCGATGTATGAAATAGAACCATAGTGTCTTTAAAGCTGAAGAAGTAGGTGATTCACTCTGTTCTTCTAATATCAAACAGGGGATTGTAACTCTGATTTTCCCATCCTTGTAGGGTTGTGTTTATATCATTGATGCGTACAGAGTTTATTGGACAAGTTGTGTCAAAGGAGTTCACACAGGACAGATGGTTCTACGCTTAGTCGAAGCTATTGGTGATGTTCTCTTTCAATCTATCTTCCTTTTTGCCATTTTTGCAAGAATTTGTTTAAACTTTTCCATGCCCACCTGCAAAGTTTTCTTCCCCCATGTTCTTAATCTGTCTAGTGTAATATGCTTGCAAGATACAAGTGTTAATAATAATAATAATTGATGATACTTTTTCTTACTAATTACATTCATTGCAGATGTTTACCTTGCTGGAACCGTGATGCTGATATTTGGCATGGGTTTGTACGGATTATTTATCAGCAATGTCCCTCCTGATACATCTCCAGCTATTGATCGTGCACTTAAAGGCTCTTCCTTGTTCGGAATGTTTGCTTTAAAGGTAAACTTAATCTCAAAATTGATGTACTTAGTTTGAGGCTGAATAAGCTTTTTTTTTTCCCGTGAAATATTTTTTTAAGAAAATTGAATATTTTGCTTTAAAATGAAAATTCACTTATAACTTTTTTGGCAGTTAAAATCCAGCTTTTGAAGGAACTCAATTTTAAACTTCTAAAATAAATACTTTTTAAATAGATTTTCATATCAAATAATGACCTTATTTTTAGTCTTTTTTATTCTTATGTTTTACACATAATTTTATAATACCCACAAACGTACCTTTACGTTTATTTTGAGATTTATATAATATTATTTTATTTTTATATTTTAATATTTATATTTTATATTATTTTACTTATGTTATATTTCGTATAAAACATTTTGTTAAATATATTTTCATTTATGTTTCATACGGTTTAAAATTATATAATAATTAAAACATTGTGCTTCGCATATTATTTAATATACTTTAAATAATATTTATATGTATAAATAATTTTATTACAAAATAAAATATAATTAAAATTAAAAGTACTTTTTATTTTATATTTTCAAAAATCTATTGTATGAAGCTCTTTCAAAAAAAATTTAATGACAATGAAACAATCAACTGACTTTTAAAAATTTCTTCTCATAAAAGTTTTATTAACAGAAGCTCCATTGATAAAAGATTTATTGATATAAGCTTATCCAAACAGTACTAATTATATATATATATATATATATATATATATATATATATATATAGTTAGAATTAATTAAAGTAATACCAAATTAAATATTACTTAAATTTTAATATTTTAATTTAATATTAAAATTTTCAACTCATTTTAAAACATATATAAATCAAATCAAAATTATTTTATTAATGTGACGTATTTAATATTACGTAAATATCCATTTATTAATTAATAAAAACAACGTTTAATAAATTAATCATTAAATTAAAAAATTAAAATACTCAACACTAAATTTATTATTTGTTCAATAAACGAGTGAAAAAAGTTAATATCAATAAAATAATTTTAATTCAATTCATATAAATTTCAAAAAATATTTACTAGAATTCAAATTTTGATATTAAATTAAAAAATTAAAGAAAATTAAATCTGTTATGTATTGAAAATGGAAATTACTAACAGGAGAGACCAAAGTGGATGAAGATAAGCTCTCTCGACGAACTGAAGACGAAAGTGGGACACGTCATCGTCATGATTCTGTTAGTGAAAATGTTTGAGAGGAGCAAGATGGTGACAATAGCTACGGGAATGGATCTACTCAGCTATTCTATTTGTATATTCTTATCATCTGCTTCTTTATACATTCTTCACAATCTGCACAAGTCAGAATGAACTGAGGATTCCAATGATTCCAACTGTGATGTATATATACTATGAGGCAGTGAAATGAATTATCTGATTAGTACATGATAAAAGGCTTTTAGATTTATTTTTATTTAAAATTTCGAAAAATAGATATCCAGGAACTGGATATGAAAACAAACTTGTGCGTTTGCCGGGAGTCGAACCCGGGTCTATTGCTTGGAAGGCAATTATCCTAACCGTTGGACTACAAACGCGTTGCGAGAACAACCAGCAGTACGTGCTTGAAACCATTGACTCAAGTTCCAAGATTTCATTCACATTTGACAATCTTGTAAATCGATGAATTACAGATTTTCATACATATGTGGATCTTTGTTAAAAAAAAAAAAAGACAATTCTAAGATTCTAATAAAACATAAGCTTTAAGACTGTCCATGCTTGTTTTTCTTAGCTTCAACAGGGTATTCACAGTAATCTGTCTAACTCTCTCCCTTGATAACTCCATCAATCTTCCCGTTTCTTCGCAGGATAGTGGTGTCTGCCCATTCAATCCGAATCTCAATCTCAGTACACGTTCTTCCCTTTCATCAAGTGTCTGAAGCAGCTTCTCTAACTCTAGCTTCATTAGTTGTTTCTTCACCATCTTCTCTGGATTTGTCTCATCAGGCCCTGGTATGATCTCCTGCAAGAGCAGATTTACAACGAACTCAGCGACCTAACATTGAAGGAACCAACCAAATGTATATAGTTCTCATGAAGAAGGCATGAAAATGGTAAATAGAATAAGTCCCAGATGGATTTTGGATTTCCATTACATAGTTGAAGACTTACCTTCTCAAAATCTGAACTTGAAGTAAGTAAAAAGTGGAGGAGTCGTAAGTTGAATATGAAATTACCTGAAGTGTCATGCGACCTTGATCAGTCAGTGTTCGATCCAGTGAAAGGGGGTATCTGCTCCTCTCAAAACCAAGCCTAACAGTTGAAACTTGTAGGTTGAGCATTTCTGCTATCTCATCATAGGAAGGCACTCGGTTTAATCTGCTTCTCAAGGCATTTTTAGCTTCTGTAATTTTGGCCACCATCTCCCACGTGCTTCCCTACATAAGATGAGCTAAGCATGCATTCACTCATTATCAGCACAACAGCCAAAACTCACTCAGGCTTCACTAAAGCCAAAAAAGTTGGGAATGAAAAATTGTATGATGTTCATCAAAAATACTTCATTCGGTCAAACTCCTTCCATTCATATCGCTTAATTATCCATAGAACCAGCAATCGTTACTCTTCTTAGTGCACAACAACCCGCAAAAAAGGGCTATGTTTAAGCTTGAACAATTATCTTTGCATGATCTTACCGGTAATCTGACAATTCTGCCTTTATTCGTCACGGCCGTAATGATAGCTTCTTTGATCCACCAGTAAGAGTATGTTGATAGCTTACATCCTCTCTTTGGATCAAATCTCTCAGCCCCTCTAAGAAGTCCAATGGTCCCTTCCTGTAAAGTTGGAATTTTTGTTTCACGTCACATCACTGGAACAAGTAACTAAAGCAAACAATGTACAAGAACCTGAATGAGGTCCTCGAAGCTCAATCCTTTGCCTCGATAAGCAGTGGCAATGGACGCAACCAGTTTCCGATAGTTACTAGTAATTCCTTCTGCTGATTCTCTTCCTTTACACAGTATTTTATCTACACGACTCTTGTTCGTCATTAGAGCTTTCGCCAATTGATCTGATGTGGGCTCGGCCTCCTGAGCATCCACAATCTTCTTCCTCACAACTTCTAATCTCGCTTGATCCTGTTAAAAGTTGCAGTAATTTCATAAACTCGGTGTTTCAATACAATCCAAGACAGAGACTATGCGAGAAGTGTACCTGAAGGCACAAACAAAAATTAGCCTCCTGCGCTCGGCTCAAATACCCACTCTTCAAAGGCTCATACACAACATGTCTGTTTTCTACTTCTAAACACTGAAACCCTTTTCTTCTTTTCCTTCTCTTCTTCCTCCTAAACTTCAAACCACAACTTCCACTTCCCATTCCCGTTTGCGATGATAACTCCACCGCCTCTCTCGCAGCCCCTACCGCCGCTGTTGCTAACGCCACCGTCTCGGCTGCGGCGGCGAGAATGAGTGATTCGTCGGATGTAGCCAACTTAAGATGGCGGGAAGTTCTGGCGCTGGGGGAAATGGGTGGGGCTGAGGATGATGAGTGGATTGAAGTTGATGATAGTACTGTTGCGGAGATGATGGCCATTGAACTGGTGTGCAAGTATCTCTTCGGAAAAGCTATGGTTTGGACACGAGAGAGGGTCGAAGCCTCTTATTGTCGGGGCCCATCAGTATTTGTTCTTTTGGATGTGAGATATTTTTGAACTCCACCCAATCAACACTCAAAAGCCGATGCAGGCAAATTCGGATTTTAGATAAGTGAATTTTTTTTTACATGAAAAGAAAAGAAAACTCGATACAAATCACACGATTAGTCGCGAAAAATAAATCCTCCACAGATCTTTTAAGAGGATTAAAAGGTAGCCGATAGATGTATTTTCAAAAGTAGTGATCCTAACTCCAAAATGTTTTGTAATGTTAGTAAATTAGTCAATACATCAGTTACCTTTTTTATAAATGTGTCGTCATAGAACTACTCAATTTCGAGTAAATAGCTTAGGCGTGCGGTGGCGTGTGAGTAATATGGAGAGAATTAGGGTAGGTGTGGACCCATGGATACCTAGAGATGGGAAGTTTTGGGTGAAGGATGACACAACTTCTGTGAATTCTACATTGACAATGTGTGCGTTATTTAGGGAAGATAAGAGGACGTAGGACGTGAAAAAGGTGAGGAGCATATTTAGTCATAGAGATAGTAGGGATATCCTTACAATTCCACTTCGGTGGGGAGAGTATAAGGATAGTTGGGTTTGGCATTTTGATTAAAAAAAAAAAGGGAAGTATATAGTGAAGTCTTGTTATTATGTAGCTTTGAAAACATTGGGGAGAGGCGGTGAGATAGAAGAGGATGATTTTTGGGGCAAATTATAACATATTGCTTCTTCTCCAAAAGTTAAGGTTTTTATGTGGAGAGCTCTAAAAGGCATTCTATCTACTAGGGTACAACTAGCTCGTAGAGGAGTGCAGGTGGATGATAAATGCTACTGTGGGGAGGTGGAGAATGTCAATCATTGCTTGGTGAGGCGTGAGAGGGCGAGGGAGGTGTGGGAGATAGGGGAATTTTGTATTCTTAACCCAACTCCTTCTTTTAGGGAGTTTTTCTTGCAGGTACTGAACGCGAACAATGGAGCACACATCCCAAAATTTACAACTATAGCATGGAAGATATGGGAGGGAAGAAATAAAGGCTTATGGCAAGCTCAATTCCCTACAGCGATGGGAACTTGGCAACTTGCAATGGATCACCTACATCAATGGACTTTGGTGCAAGAACGAACGCGGCAACAACAGATTTTGTCCTCCAGCAGCAATAGAGGCCCAGCCGCCAATCGTTTTATAACTACTGAAAGACGACAAAGTGTAGCAGATAGCTTGGATGAATGACATATTTTCGTTGACGGGGCAAGATTTCAAAGTATGGGTAAATTGGGGTTTGACTTTATCATTGAAAGCCTTGAAGACCTCTTTCAACATGCAATTTCTGGATGGTTTGATGGTCTACATTCAGCGTTAGTAATAGAGGCTTTAGCGGTTCGACAGGCTCTTATATGGACGGTTCACAACATGCAACATATGGAGAGTATCTTTACTGACTCACAGCTTGTAGTACTAGCCATTAAATCACACCAAGATGATCATTCAGAGTTTGGGGGAATTATTAATGATTGCCAACTCATATTGAGAAGTAATTCTAATATTTCTGTTGTTTGGATTAATCGACGAGGAAATGTAGGCGCTCATGAACTTGCTAGAGTGTCTTGCAATTTCTCTCGTTTGAAAGTATGGGTGTCTATTCCACCTTGTCTAACTCATTTATATGGTTAATGGAGTTTTTCCTTTACCTTTCAAAAAAGATACTTAGGACAAAAAAATAGAGGGACATCGAGCTTGTAGACGGGGATGATAGAATATTAATCATCACTAATGAATCCACTTCTAATTCAATCCGGCGATATCCAAAGTTCTATATAAACTTGAGCCCAAAAAAAACTTCTCAGAGTTCAGCAGAAACAGAGGAACACCGTTCAATATTTAGCATAGAACCTCCAAACCAAGCACTTGAATTATCACAAAGAAGGTTACCTGTTGTGATTGAAGAGGATGATCTTTTGCATGCTCCATCTGTATTTAATTTTACCCAACCGAGAGGAGGTTTGCACCAACCTATAAGCTGTTTACATTTAAACTTAAGTTTGAAATCGATTTAATCTTGGCAGTTTGACCTAAGTCTAGTCAGAATTGATCTAAACAAGTCAGAATTAGTGCCTGTTTATTTAACTTTTGAAGGGTAAATAAGTGTTTTTTTTACTGCAAAAGTTGTTTTAAAGAAAAATGAGTGTTAAGTTGTAAAATTCAAAAACACTTTTTAATAAAAATGGTTTTTTAAGCTAAAATACAGCTTTTTAAGAAATTCAAATTTGAAACTAAAAAAAACTTTTTTCAGATAAATTTTTTAGATCAATTAATGAGTCATTTTTTAGTCTCCTTTACTCTTTTGTTTTTACACATAATTTCTACAATACCTACAAATACACCTTCACGTTTTTTTAGATTTATATAATATTATTTGACTCTTTTATATGTTTTAATATTTATTTTTATATTAATTTTACTTATATTATAATCCATATAAAAGATTTTGTTAGATATATTTTATTTATGTTTCATATTGTTTAAAATTATATAAAATTAATATATTGTACTTTGCATATTGTTTAATGTATTTTAAATAATATTTATATGCATAAATAATTTTATTATAAAATAAAATATAGTTAAAATTAAAACTACTTTTTATTTTATGTTGCCAAACAACTGGTCTGTTAGATTAGGTAGTCTTGGGCCTTTTGATCATATATAACTAAGTGGGCGATCGATTAGTTCTTCAAATATCAGTCTTATACCTATGCCAAGTCCAGGTCTAATCTTCGATCTCCTTGGCCCATTTGCAGGTGAGAGTCTCCCATGCATACGTAAAGACTTAAACCTAGTTATTGCTCCATATATAAGGTATAATTCTACCATAACAGAGGTACGTAATCATAACCTAGTTTTCTCTGTTTACAGCAATCTCACCTTGACCAAAAAAGACTGACTTGAGTGTTAGAGAGGCTTATCGGAAAACAACCCCCGACGTGCCTTCCTTGTTTTGCAGGAACCTTCAAGCCGAAGCTCTTGCAAGAACCAACCAACTCCATGGATCCAAACGGCAACGTTCAGTTTCGCCAGATTCCGACAGAACCAATTGGCGCCCACCATGGGGCCCGACATCAGGGCACCACGTCCAGAAACACGCAGATCAGTCAAGCGGCGGCAACTAATCCTGATGTTACAAAGGATAGGTTTACAGCTACCTGCAATCCTGTTGCCTGCACATCATGTTTCCCGCACGGAATCTTCAGACCCGAATGATCAACCACAACCTCAAAACTTGGAACAAGAAGAACATAGCGTAGCTTTGGAGGATAACACTGCACTCAATATGCGTCCGAATCTCCAACACCAATCAGATGCAGATCCTCTTCCTTTGTACACCTCCTCACCCGAAAACAGATTGAGGAAGCGGTGATCATTAATTCGCCAGATTTTACTGATCTCGGTAAGACAACAAAGACCATCTACACGGTGGACCGTACGGCAGATCAGCATGACGACCGATCGCCACCCTACCGAAGCCCTAAAAAAATCGTGGACGATCTGATCAATGCGGCAATGAGCTTCCGCCGGGATCGTCCAACAGCTCAGTACAGCTCTCCCTTTACCTCGGCAATCTTGGATAGTCTCCCGGCGTTCGGCACCAAAATACCGATACCCGAAAAATATACTGGAAAGACCGACCCCTGGACTACCTACAGCACTTCCAGTCGATGATGAATCTGCACTGCGTTCCAGACGTCATTCAGTGCAAGGCTTTCTGTACGGCCTTTCAAGAGGGAGCTCGATGGTGATTCAATAGCTTACCTCCGAGCTGTATCACGTGCTTTGAAAATTTTAGATTGCTATTTCTCAACCAGTTCGCCACAAGTAAGCGGCCACAGAAGATGGCCTTAGAAGTAATGCAATTGACCTAGGAGCGGAATGAAAGCTTGCGGGAATTTATCACTCGGTTCAACAATGAAGAGATCGAGGTCCCCGACCTCACTTGCTCGTCCATGTTGGCAGCGCTTATGAATAATACGAGGGATGAGGAGTTCAAAAAGTCGCTGGCCCTTGATCAACCCCGATCCATTCAAGAAATAAGAAATAGGGCGGATAAGTACATTCAACTCGAAGAAGTACTGAACAACACGAAGCGTAGGTTGGATGATCGACCGCCAAATGATAGAGCGAATGGTTCGCACAAGCTGCAGAAAGACCAGTCGAGCTGGAGAAAACCAGTCGATCGACACGGATATCGACAGGAGGTCACCCCGCTCAACAGGCGATATGTAGAAGTACTGGCGGCCATGAGAGCGGAAGGGGAACCTATCCGAGAACCCAACAAAATGAAGACTTCCTTCAAGGATAGGAACCCGGATTTATATTGTCGTTTTCACAAAGACCTCGGTCATGACACAGAAGATTGCTGGCAATTGAAAAAAGAAATTGAATCCCTCATCCGAAGGGGAAGGCTGGGACGATTTGTGAAGTACGAACAAAATGCCGACCGAGATAACGAGCACAAAATTAGTCGGCCAGACAACAGGCGACAGTATTGGAGGCGAAATGATAGAAATGATGGAGGGAGGCAGAATACGAATACGGGCGATCGACTACGCGAAGAGAGAGGACGATCAAGGACAAGAGGTGACAGGAACGCTGGGCAACAAGATGACCGACCGGTGAGGGTCATTAACATGATATTTGGTGGAAATGCAGCGGGGGGATCCACTGCTAAAGGAAGAAAGAGATATGCCAAGCAGGTCGGCAAAGACTCGTCAACCAAACGGAAGAAGGAGAACGACGGGATGATATCGTTCGACGAGTCTGACCTTGATGGTGTAAGCTGTCCTCATGATGACGCGCTCGTCGTAAATCTGAACATGGACAGCAACGAGGTGAAGCGAGTGATGATTGATACGGGCAGCTCGGTCGACCTGTTGTATTATGATGTCTTCAAGCAGATGGAGGTACCCGAAGATCGACTACTGCCTATAGACGGACCTATCAAAGGGGTAACCGGAGCATCAGCTTACCCGTTCGCCCGAGTCTACTTAAAAGTGAAATTTGGGCAAATGTCGTATCAAATAAAGAGGGACGTTGAATTCCTAGTCGTGAAGTTTTAAAGGGCATACAATGCAATAATCGGACGAGCTACCCAGAACGCCCTCAGAGCGGTCGTCTCCACCTATTACCAAGCGATGAAGTTTCCAACGCCCCGCGGAGTTGGTGTTGTTAGAGGTCAACAAAGAATCGCTAGAGAATGCTATTTCGCATAAACAAAAACATTAGACGGGGCGGTGGTATTGACGAGCTCTCTTGACGTGAGAGCTGATGAAGAAACAGAAAGAATGAACCCCGTCGAAGAAACGCAGCGGGTCGTATTGGATGAAGCAGATGGCTCCAAATTCACAAATCTAGGTTCCGAGCTTCAGAAAGACCTAGTTAAAGAAATCACAGACTGCTTGGTGGAGAATAGATCGGTCTTTGCTTAGGTACTGAGCGACATGCCTGAAATTTCTCGATCGGCCGCCTCGTACTCCCTTGGTATTCGACAAGATTACAAGCCGGTTAGACAAAAGAAGCGATGGCACTGCAAGGAGTGACAAGAGGTGATCGAGAAAGAAATAGAGAAACTACTCGGAGCCAGGTTCATCTGAGAAGTCAAGTATCCCGAATGGCTCGCCAATGTGGTGTTGGTAAAGAAGAAGAACGGGAAGTGGAGAATGTGCATCGACTTCACCGACCTGAACAAGGCATGTTCAAAGGACAGTTTCTCCCTACCCAAGATCTACCAGTTAGTAGACTCTACCTCCGGACATGAACTTCTCAGCTTCTTGAATGCTTTCTCGGGCTACCATCAAATTCAGATGAGCCTCGAAGACGAAGAGAAGACTGCCTTCATAACTGATCAGGGCACATATTGTTACCAAGTAATGTCGTTCGGCTTGAAGAATGCGGGGGACACTTATCAGCGGCTCGTCATGGAGGTCTTCAAAAAACAGATCGGTCGATCTTTTGAAGCTTATGTAGATGATATGGTAGTTAAAAGTAAGACGACTGCCGAGCACGTGGGACATCTAAAAGAAGTCTTCCAGACCCTTGAAAAATTTCAGATGAAGCTGAACCCGAAAAAATGCATCTTTGGTGTGGCATCCGGAAAATTCCTGGGATTCATGATTACTCAACGGGGGATTGAAGCTAATCCAGAGAAGATCGAAGCCATCGTCCAAATGCCTTTGCCACGATGCTTGAAAGAAGTACAGATATTGACTGGTCGGATAGTCTCCCTGAGCAGATTCGTTTCCAGATTGGGGGACAAGTGCCTCCCATTTTTCAGAATTTTAAGGAAAGCGGATGTAACCCAGTTCCAATGGCCGGAGGAATGCGAAAGAGCTTTCCAGCACTTGAAGCAGTATCTGACAAGCCCACCTGTTCTGCAGAGCCCCGTTGAGGGAGAAACCCTAATTATCTATCTGGCGGTCATAGAGGGGGCAGTCAGTGCGGTTCTGGTTCGATCGGATGGTAAGGAGTAATTTTCGATCTATTACGTTAGCAAGGTACTGAGTGGGCCAGAAACACGGTACACGCCCATAGAAAAGTTAGCTCTTTCCTTGATAACTGCGACGCGGAAACTGAGACCGTATTTTCAAAGTCATACCATTGAGGTGTGGACCGATTAGCCTCTCAGGCAATGCCTCAAAAAACTTGAGACCTCCGGGCGGTTAATAAAATGAGCGGTAGAGATGGGAGAGTTCGATATACAATATAAGCCCCGGACGACGATTAAGGCACAGGTGTTGGCAGACTTCATTGCAGAGATGAGCCAACCCAGCTCGCAGGGTGAGCAATTCCCTGCCTGGAGCTTGTTCTTTGATGGGTCATCCAACGCTAAAGGATGCGGAGCAGGAGTTGTATTGATCAACCCGCATATGGAAGAGAAGGTGGAATGCGCCCTTCTGCTAGAATTCAAGGCCTCCAATAACGAGGCGAATATGAGGCTCGATAGCGGTCTCCAATGCTAAGGAAATGGAGGTAAAGCATCTAAAGATATATAGCGATAGCCAAGTGGTGGTCGGCCAAGTCACTGGACAATATGAAGCCAAGGGGAACAACATGATCGAGTACCTGGAGCTAGTAAAGCGGGAGTTAAGTAATTTCGAGCAGTACTCGATCAGCAGGATAGAACGAGCTTAAAATGCTAAAGCGGATGAGCTCTCCAAAATGGCCTCTGATCGAGACGTCAAAAATAACGTTCTAGTCGAACGACTAGATCGCCCTAGCATACAAAAAGCCAAGGAAGTTCTTGATGTAAATACCGGTCGATCGGGTTGGATGGAACCGATTAGACGGTATCTCCTAAAGGGAACATAACCGGAAGAAACCTCGGAGGCTAAGAAATTGAGAATAAAGGCGGCCGAATACACGATCATAAATGATACTCTGTACAAGCGATCTTACAACTGGCCACTACTGCGATGCTTGAACGAAGAAGAGGCAGAACAAGCAATGGCCGAAGTCCACGAAGGAATGTGTGGCAACCACGTAGGAGGTAGAATGTTAGCTCATAGGTTGATCAGACAGAGATATTACTGGTCGACGATGAGGAAAGACTGCCAGGAGAAAGTCGACCGATGTGAGGCCTGCCAGAAAAACAGCAGCCTGTCTCACCAGCCAACCGAGAGAATGAAAATTGTGAGTCATCCTATCCCTTTCGCTCAATGGGGGATGGATATACTGGGGCCCTTTCCCCTCGGTCTCGGACATAAGAAGTTTCTGATAGTGGCAGTGGAGTACTTCACCAAATGGGTAGAAGCGGAAGCGGTCGCTACAATTACCGAGCAGAAGGTGGAAAGTTTTGTAAAGAAAAATATACTAACTCGCTTCGGGATGCCTATGGTGCTGGTTGCAGACAACGGTCGACAGTTTGATAACGATAAGTTCATAGATTTCTGCGACCGACTAAAGATAAGGCTACAGTTGACCTCAGTAGCCCACCCCTAAAACAACGGTCTCGCGGAGAACACAAACAAAAAGATAATGAATGCTCTTAAGAAGCGCCTAAACGGACGAAAGACTTGGGTGGAAGAGCTTGATGAAGTATTGTGGGCGTACAGAACCACACCAAATGGAGTCACAGGGAAAATACCGTTCAGGATGACCTTTGGGGCAGAAGCCTTAGTCCCCGTAGAAGTGGTGTTGCACAACCAAAGGGTGTCGAACTATGACGAAGAGCGGAATAATAAAGCCCATCGAGCCGAGCTTGTGCTTCTCAGTGAAGACAGGGATAGGGCAGCCGCTCATTCGGAAACCGTCAGGCAGAAAGCGATGAAGTTCTACAACAGAAGAGTAAAGCCGAAAAACGTAAAGGTCGGGGGGTACGTCCAGCAAAAAGTTGAGGCAGCTGGGAAATACCCCGGAAAGCTCGGACAGGCATGGGAAGGACCCTATCAGGTGATCAAGCAAGCCGGGCATGGCTCTTACATCCTACGCGATGCGAATGGGAAAACTCTACCGAGGCCATGGAACTCTCGAAACCTGAAGGCGTTCTACCAGTAGATAAGTTTTATTTTAGTTAATGTTTGTTCATTATTGTTTTTGTACAAAACCTATGGGTACCTTTTTCCTGTCCCTGCCAGACAGGTTTTTTAACGCCCCACGCCCTCATTATCGTTAATAAAGGGATTTTCGGATTTCCTGGCAAGAAAAAATTTCATTATATTTGGCAAAGCGCAGAAAATCCCATCAGCCATCGCTCGGCCTCAACACAGATCGACTACGGTCGGTCGGTCGTCAAGACAAGATCCTTAGGACGATCGCTCGGCCTCGACACAGATCGACTACGGTCGGTCGGTCGCCAAGACAAGATCCTTGGGACCATCGCTCTGCCTCGACACAGATCGACTACGGTCGGTCGGTCGCCAAGACAAGATCCTTGGGACCATCGCTCGGCCTCGACACAGATCGACTACGGTCGGTCGGTCGCAAAAGATAAGATCTTTCGGACCATCGCTCGGCCTCGACACAGATCGGTTACGGTCGGTCGGTCGCCAAGACAAGATCCTTGGAATCATTGCTCGGCCTCGACACAGGTCGACTACGGTCGGTCGGTCGCCAAGACAAGATCCTTGAGACCATTGCTCGACCTCGACACAGCTCGACTACGGTCGGTCGATCGCCAAGACAAGATCCTTGGGACCACAGCTCAGCCTTGCCTACCGATCGACTAAGTTGCCAAGACAAGATCCTTGGAACTGTCGATCGACCTCACCATCGCTCTGTCGGGTCGCCAAGACAAGATCCTTGGGACCTCGGCTCGGCCTCGACTATAAATCGACCTCGATGCCGATCAGCCATGAGCAACTTCATCAAATCCCGCTATAGATCGAAAATAAAGAACATAAACACAGAAAATGACTTCGAAAAAATGAAGGAAAAAAATAAAGATTTTCACTTCTTTGAATTTGTCCTGGCCACAAGCCCGACCAAGTGAGCTCTAAAAGTCAGCAGAAGGAGAAGTTTCGGAAGTCGGCGGATGCACAGGGGAAGCCTCAGAAGTTGACGGAACAATCGGGGCGGGAGCAGGGTCTAAGGGAGCAACCGGAGGAATATCCTCACGAGAAAGCTCTTCCTCTTCAGAGCTAAAATCCAGCTCTTCATCCAGAACAAGGTTCCGCTCTCCCTCGGCCCTCTTTTTCATATCCTCCAAAGAAAGGCCGAGGGCTGCGGGAAGAAGCGACCCGACGTACTCTTCAAAGGAAGGACACTCCGACCCTGAGGAACGTGAAGCTCGTGGCACTTCTTCAGGAGCGAGAGGGCTAAATCACAGGCAAGCTCTAAACACTCCTCGTTCAGAAACTGCCTCTTCCACCGCTTGATCGCTTCTACCCGCTGCTTCTTAATAGAGCCCCACACCTTCTGCAATGTGTCCTCGGCTCTATTCCTGCCCTCCACCGCGGCATGACAATCCTCTAGGTACTTCTTACTAAGCTCCCGCTCCTTCTCCACCGTCCTCTTCAGCTTGTCATTCACTGCAACCAGCTGGCTTCTCTCCTCCTCTCCCGTGGTCAGTTGAGCCTTCAGGATGCCCATCGCATCCTCCCGGGATTTTTTCTCCTCCTCCAAGGAAGAGTTTTGAGCCTGATAGAGGTCTCTCTCCTCCTTCACCCCTGAAAGTTCGTCCTTCATAGCCTTCATCTGCTCGTGGAGGTCCTGGACTTCCTGGTCCAGAGCCTCTAGACGCTACACTACCGCGAAGGACATCACCGCATTCCGTATACCGCTGCGAATGAGTTGAGACCCCAACTCCAGATTACTCTTCTTGTCCATGGTCTGCTCATCCACGGGAGGAGTAATCCTCTCGGCAATATGGCGGGGCACTTCGAGGTCCCCAACCGAGGCAGTTTTGGCCAATTTGATGGCAGGCTCCCACTGCCCAGAGTTGGTGGCTCATCCTTTCCCCTTGCCTTTCTTCTCCTTCTCTTTTACGCCTTGACTTGGCGGGCCGGACGGTAGATCACCAAGCCGAATCAATCTCTTCCTCTTAAGAGGAGGCTCCACTTCCTCCTTCTCCTCCTCAACCAAAACCGCTCGGCCCGTGCTAGCTGGTACGATCGGTAACGACGTCGACACGACAGAACGACCTTCAACAGGCGGAGGGGCCGACGACTCTATGGGATGGCCTAACTCCACTGGCAGAGCGACGCCTTCGCCAGTCTCCGCCTCTTGCCTCTTTTTTCCCTGTCCGGCCTGCTTCCTGGATTTAGAGGATTGGGAGGGCCCGATGAAATCTTCTATCCTCACCATGGCTGCACAGCAACAAAACAAGTCAGAAAAAGAAACCAATAATAAAAAATGCAGTAAGTAATTTGACCACAAGGGCCCAACCAGATGGGGCGGTCTCCTCTCCTAGCCCGCTAATTTGTGGCGGAGGGACGAGTAAAAAGGAATCTACCGAGACCCCTCCGTAATACCCCGCAATGAGCCGAGCAAAATCGTATCGGTCGAGCTGCTTTATGCGCCCAACCACCTCCCACTCTTCCATACTAATAGACACGCTCGACGTGTCGTTCCATTGCTCGGCCAAAGGATACCTCTACGGCCGGCACTCGAAGGAGGATCCTGGGGGTTTCACAAAGAAGTACTTAGTTCGCCAAGAAGAGACTTTCGAAGCTGTACCGGCCGGACGATATCGGGTGTCTTTATACTGCAGAAAGGAGATCCTGGCACCAGAGTTCGGACTCTGGCTCAACCTCAAAAAGTGATGCAAAATGCCAACAGATGGCGAATGACCGAATTGATGGCATAGCAACGCCAGACCATTAATAAACCTCCAGCTATTAGGAGGAATTTGGCTCGGTATCAGCTGATAGGCTGTGCACACCTCGTCGACGATCGGGGCGTATGGAAGTCTTATACCACCAACCGAGAAAAAACTATCGGAAACGGCGAAATATCCACTCAAGTTACTGTGGATTCGCTCGTTCCTCAGGGCCAGCCGGGGCCCCCAGGACGTGGGGATGTTATATCTAAGTACTAACCGATTCAACTCCCCCACGGTCATCGTCGGTTCATCTCTCGGCGACGCCTCCACAACCAACCCATCCTTCCTTTCTTTCGTCGATATTTCTTCAACACCTTCTATCATACTTCTAGAACTGGCTGTCGACATGCTTACCAAGAAGAGAACTTTTGAAAAGAAAAACTTTAGAGAAGGAGATGAAAAAAAGGGGCGTACCTATTTAGTGAATGGAGAGAGGGAAATCGAACGACGGTTGAAGGAAATTTCTGGAAACTGAAAGCAAGAAAGAGCAAATGAAAGCAAAAAGGAAGCAAGAACGAAATAAATGTGAAGAAAACCAAACAGTTTGTCGATCCTGAGCATTTATAAGGAAACGGTCGAATGAGCGATCCATTCAAAACGCGACGCGTGGAGAAAATCCGAGCTATGCTTGGACATACGGCATAATCCGAGCCAAGGAGAATTAGGATTCTTCAAAATTCGGAGCGGCGCGACAGTTGAAAGAAATTACGGGACAACTGCACAACGGTTACAAGGACGACACGTTTGATTCTGAAAAGCTGTCAGAGGGCACGCGTCAAACAATAAATGTTCCAAGTACTTTCACGCGCTCACTAATGATGACCACCCGACCTGCTTTGGCGCGAGCTATCACGCAATAAGTGTCGATGCCAATCGGTTGGGGCACTCAGTCGATCGATCTCAATACGAGCAGTCACGCACCGCCCGTCGATATTCGATCGATCGGGCCTACCCCGAGCTGTCCCATGAACGAGCTACAATGTCAATATCCGACTGATCGACCACCTCACGAATTGTCTTACGGACGAGCTATAAGATAGCAGACGAGCAACAAAATCCTAACATACTCCTTCGACCCTTCTCTTCGCTTAGACTCGAGGAGTAGGGGGTTTATGGTCGGGTCGGTCGTGCTGGGCTCGCACCCAGTCATAACGACCCGTGGGCCGATCGATCCGTTCTTCAAATATCAGTCTTATACCTATGCCAAGTTCAGGTCCAATCCGTGATCTCCTTGGCCCATTCGCAGGTGAGAGTCTCTCATGCATACGTAAAGACTTAAACCTAGTTATTTCTCCATATATAAGGTATAATTCTACCACAACAGAGGTACGTAATCATAACCTAGTTTTCTCTGCTTACAGGTAATCTCACCTTGACCAAAAAAGACTGACTTGAGCTTCGGAGGGGCTTATCGGGAAACAACCCCCGACGTGCCTTCCTTATTTTGCAGGAACCTTCAAGCCGAAGCTCTTGCAAGAACCAACCAACTCAATGGATCCAAACGCCAACGTTCAGTTCTGTCATAATCCGGCAGAACCACAATCTATTATATAAAGCTCTTTCAAAAAAATCTTTTTTAAATGACAATCAAACAATCAACTAACTTCTTAGAAAAGTTATTCATAAAAAAGCTCTACTCATAAAAGTTTTATTGACAAAAGTTTTATTAATATAAGCAATCTAAACATGCACTTAGGCTAATCTGGAGTCAGGTTTGAACTTAAACTCAGGCTACTTAAGTCTAGCCTAGTTTACGTCGTCTCAGGCTACTTTAGATCGGAGTAAGACTCGAATTAGCCTACTTGGATCTGTTTAGATTGCTTAATGGTATTCCTAATTTGATTTCGAGTTTAACTTAATTTTTTCTTAAAGCAAAACTAATTTCAATTGAATTTATGATAAAAATTGATTTAGTTAAAAAAGTTTGATAAAATTAAATAAAAATTTAAATTTATAACATTATTTTAATTAAAAAAGTAGTCATAATTTGATTTTCCAAAAAAAATAAATTTTAATGAACTCAAATTAAATTTATTAATTTTAAATTACCGACATGACGTTAGGCATAAGATAAACGGCTAATAAGTTGCGGGCCATCTCTGCTTTTTGATGGATGGAGCGTAGTCCAGAACATTCCGGTAAATTCAAGCTCCCGCTACACACGTCGCCAATCGAAGCCCAACCAGAAGGGCCGAGAATGCACCAGATCATGTGCTCTACTCCACTATAAATACATGATCCATCCTTTAAGTTCATCATCAAAGTTAAAAAGAAGCGATCATTAGTCAGTTATTCTATACTCTCTTTTGCAAGTAATCACTCACCACCGTCAATTCTCTCCTTTTCTAAGCTCAGTCAGAGAAAATGTCGTTGATCCCAAGCGTCTTCGGCAACCGACGAAGCAGCGTCTTCGACCCATTCTCGGCGCTGGATACATGGGACCCGTTCAGGGACTTCGGTTTCCCTTCAGGTTCTTCGCTCGTTCCAGCGGAGAACTCTGCTTTCGTCAACACTCGCATAGATTGGAGGGAGACTCCTGAGGCTCACGTGTTCAAGGCAGACCTTCCAGGTATGAAGAAAGAAGAAGTAAAAGTGGAGATTGAAGAAGACAGAGTGCTCCAAATCAGCGGGGAGAGGAACGTGGAGAAGGAAGACAAGAATGATACATGGCATCGCGTGGAGCGAAGCAGTGGGAAGTTCTCGAGGAGGTTCAGGCTTCCGGATAATGCCAAAATGGATCAGGTTAAGGCGTCCATGGAGAATGGCGTTCTTACTGTCACTGTTCCTAAGGAGGATGCGAGGAAAACTGAAGTCAAGCAAATTGAAATTGCTTGAATTCTCTGGTTAATAAGGTTCTATAAAGATTACGGATAATAATTAGCATAAGTTTTGATGTTGTGTCGCTTTGTCAAGTTTGTGGTTCGCTGATGTTTTGAGTGTGTGTTCTATTTTACTCTAAATATCCCTCTGAGGAGTTGTACTTACTGTGTAATCTCAACAGAACTTTGATGTAATAAAAATAACGCTTAATACAATAAATCCATTTCGTCTCTATCTCCCTCTTCAACTACTGAAATGGACAATCACTGGAGAGACATTTTACAGGTATGAACTATACTGAAACATCTGAGGGGAGTTTGTAATCTAGCATCTCCCTTATGTTTAGCTTAATAGAAGGTCCCATTGATGAGCAAATGTGTGCACTTTTCCAGTATACTCCTTTTGCACCAGATGGCTTGTTGGTTTCTAATGATTTCTGCCAAGTTTCACATAACAAACACTATGAAAATGTAGAGAATGAGAATGAAAAGGAGAAGCTGGAAAAAGAGGAGAGGTTTTAGGACTTACAACTACAGATATAAAGTTTATGAGTAAGTCTTCCTCAGAGAAATCAACTTTTCCGAAAGGTATGTGAACAATTCCAGTTTTATCCGCTCTGTACTCAACCTTTCCTTTCTTGAATTCTGCTATTGCCTGAAAAAAGATAAGAGCATATCATTTCAGAACTCTAAATGTCGACTTCTGCTCTTTTATCCGATTCCTGACATCCTTTAGAAAATTTCAGAAATACAATTCTAAGAATGTAAGTCTTGCGGAGTGACTCGATTTTACTGGATCGAGATACATATTCCTGCGACCTTTAGAAGTGATTACATAGACTTTCTTGTTGAATCAGAAATCAGGATTTTTGGCAGAACACAATAAGGAACACATACCTGAGGTATATTAGTTGCAACAGTACCAGCTTTCGGATTCGGCATCAACCCTCGTGGTCCCAGAATCCTACCTAGGCTAGCAACCTAATGAAAGTTGTAAGAATCAGTAGCAACACTCAACCAGGATTTTGATCTACTGACAGATAAAAAGCTAATACCTTAGGCATCATATCTGGAGAAGCGATCAATTTGTCGAACTCCATGAATCCTCCCTTTATTTGTTCTATCAGGTCCTCCCCACCAACTATATCTGCTCCGGCACTTTTTGCTTCATCAAACTTTTCGCCTGCATACAGTATTACCAGGCGTAAATTACGGCTAGAAAAACCAAACAAGATTCACTGACAACAACTAGTTCAGGATTTTCATAGAACAAGTACCTTGTGTGAGTACTGCCACCTTCACAGTTTGTCCAGTGCCCTTGGGCAAATTTACCTATTATGACAAGAACATGGAGGGGGGTTTACAACATTTCAACCAGATGAAACTTTACACAATATATGAGGTAAGACTCACAGTTGCTCTCAACTGTTGATCGTTGTACTTAGGGTCGATGTTTAGCCGGAAATGAGCTTCAGCTGTCTCGACGAACCTCAAGTTTGCCATTTGCTTCAGCACTGAGATCGCTGTCTTTATGTCATATTCCTTCTTGTTTTCTCTCAACTTTTGAATATCCAAGAATCTCTTAGACCTCGTCTGGCATTTGGAATAGTAAAACAGGCGTAAGGCTCTATTGTTGAAACTATAACAGTCGTGAAAATAGAAAAAGAGAAAGCTGTGAGTATAGTTTCAACAATCTATATCTCTGCAACTCCTACCATCTACTTCCTGTCTCTGTTTGCCTGAGAGATGGTTACCATCTCCTACAATTTCTTCAGGCACATGATCAGACAAATTTCTCTCAAAAGCCCTGATGAGAACTCATTTTGAAGGAAATTGTTTCTACTCCAGCTTTCTCATTGAGGTGCTAACAATTCAATAAGTCATTTATTGGTGGAATTGTTCAAGGAATCTAAAATCACAGGGAAAGCTAGAACTGCTCTTAGATCAGTTTCTAAAATTAACCATTTCTCAAAACGAAGTTCAAAGAGAGATTCTAGGGAAAACCCAGTTACACAAATCACACTAAACTCACACCAAAAGCCAAAACCATAACTAAAGGCACTAAATCTACATACTCTGTCTCTTTTCAAAGGTAAAGCAGCTTTCCCTTTCTTTGGCTTAGTTGGAATCACTGTAGCCGTCGCCGCATCACCTGTTCCCTCCACCGCCACATCCTCTGCAACCGCAACCTCCGCTTCCGCAGCCGTAGCAGCTGCCACGAAGACGCTTGAATCCCCGGACTTATCAACCCATTTACCTGAAATCCTGTGTCTACCACCACAAGAGCTTATAACAACAAGGGGGCAAAGAGATAAAGTCTTGGGCTTGAACGAGAGAAGAGAAGGGGTTAGGTCTTGTGGGTGTACAGATGAGGCAGCGTATGTTAGCATTAGAGAGGAGGGTGTTGAAGTAGCTGTAGCCATTGTTGATCTGGTCTAGGTTTCTTTGAAGCTCTTCGGCTTGTGGTTGAGTTCGTTATGGCCTGCAAGCCTGTACGGTCATTATCTTGTTTGTGCTTCGTAATTGGGATAAGACGCCGTCAGGGTCTAGTCGAGTGTGTTTGTGGCTGTGCCATACAGAGCTTGCGTTATAATCAGGACGGGATTAACTTCCTCGCAAGTAATTAGTGGCTATTATTTTTTTCTATTAATAATTATAAAAACTGGTGGTCACGTATATTATTCTTTTCTTTTTTGGTGTACAATATTTATCGATCCTTTTCCTATATTGTTATACAAGTATTTTAGTGCATTAATAATTTCTTCTTATAAATGATTTCATCCTTAAGATTTTTATTAAATATAATTAAATTTTAGACTATTTAGATACAAATTCTTTCAATAATAGTAAAATTTAAATTTTAACTATTATTATTATTATTATTAGTAAAAAATTAAATTCTTTCAATCTTATTTATATTATAATTAGTTGAGAGATTCTTTTCATAAATTCACATATAAATAAATAAAATAAATATTAAAATAATAAATGTTCATTTATTAAAATATTAAATATTTATCCTCCTTATTTTTGTACATTTGGATTATTTACTTTGAAGTTGCATGTAGTACTCTTGGTCTTGGGCTTTTCTTCAACAGATAAAGGTGTTTCAGTGTTCCCTTTTGGGTCAAACCTTCCACGAATTCACCTTTTCCTTTTCATTTCTTGTTCTAAAACTTCAACACACACCATTAGAGCCTGGCCCAAGGGTTCCTTGCTGTAACCTAGGCCTAGTTGTTAATCAAACCATAGTCCGATAACTCTGCGTACCAATCACTAGCAATCCGATCATTCGTCGCAGCTATATGGCCCAGAATAAGTCCATAAACAATAAATCAAAGTTATGTGTAAATATGGTAATTGGGTTCGCTAAGTTTGATTTAATTAATTTTGGGTCAATCTGTAATCTAAGGTCCCTTAAAACCCGACTCATTCAACGATCCGATTATTCGTTTAAAATAATATTATTTTATTTACTTTTATTTGATTAATTTATTTTGTATTTTTTAAGCACGTACAATTATTTATAATTTTATAGTATTTTCATGATGTATTATATATTTATTAAAAACAATCTTTTATTAAATAAGGATAAAATTATGTACCATCAAACTTTCTTAAACCTTACGTTTAAGTGAGAATTCTACAGTTTTATTTTAAGCAAAATCGGTGATAGACTCCACCCAAATTGTTAATTGTTGCTCTCTAAAATTTTAAATAATTATTTTATTAATATAAGTTTCATATTTAAATTATTGTTAAGAATTGCTCTTTTCATTGGTATTTTAAAATAATAAATGGAAAATGAAATTATGATAAAATTATTAATTATTACTAATGTGTTTAAAACATAAAAAGAGTGACAATTTATATCTATTAAGTTATTTATTATGGCAAATAAGAATGACAAAATTGTTCAACTTTAAATTTGGTTTTAATTATTAACAATAGTTAATAATTTTCATTATTTTATAATTTAGATTTTTATTTATAATATATTAACTTTATCACAGAATTTAAAACTTAATATTTTTATTACACTTGAATTAATTTAAGGGTTGTTTGGTTTTATTTATGTTTTTATTGTAGCTTCTAATTTTTGTTTTGTTTTCTTTCAAATAAAGATAAATTTCTGTTTGGTTGTTAATACTAATGTAGTTATATTTTTATTACTGATAATAATTGCATATTAGATAAAACATAAAGATAAATTATTTTAATTAAATAAAGTTATTTAATCTCTTATATAATAGTTAGTAACAAATTATTAATAAATTTATTTTATTTTAATAAATTATTTATTCATAAATGAATATGTATTTGAAATATATTTTAATTATTAAATCAAATTTTATTTGAATATTTATATATTTTCAATTTAATTATAATTATTAAAATTTATTTACGTATAATTTAATTATAAAATTAAATTATTAAAAGTTTCATTGATAATTAATTTAAATTTATTAAATAGATAATGTTGAATTAAATTATTCATAATTTTATTAAAAATAAAATTAATAATATATATTTAAATGATAATAAATAATAAATAAATAATACTTTTATAATTTTGAAAAGAAACCAAAATAAAAACATACACTAAAAATTCAAGTTTTATTATAAGGAATTAGACAGTCTCAATTAGTTTGTTGGACACTGAATAATTTTCATTACATACAAATAATCTATAAAATCAAAGAATATTCTACTTGACCAACTAAGCCACTTGGTAATATAAAATCAAGATGTGACATCGTTTCGTGCTCAATTATTTCACGTTAGGAAAGTTCGTGATGAAAACGACGCCAACTTAAGTCGTTTACGTTACTCAAGGTCAAGGACCTGCTGTTAGATCGTCATCAGAAGATGTTGACGAATCATGAGCTAAGAGGTTCATTTTCAGCTTCGCTTTTCATAGCCTAATGTCAAATCTTTCTAGTAGATGCCTAGAAAATTGAACTTAGAGAGAAGAACGAGGTTCACAAGACCTTAGTTGTTACCTGTCTTGGTCAAGTAATTCTTTCCATCGACAATGTTATATTTATTGACTACTAAAGGCCATGTTCATGGAAATGAAACGTCGCTATAACAAGGAAGGTAAAGGATATGGATTTTTTGCATAATTTAATTTTAAAATTATAATTAAATTTGAATAAAATTAATAATTATTAAAATAATTTAGAATTTAATTTATTTGAATTAGATTTAAAAATTATGAATATATTTGATTGATTCATAAGTGATATTTATTAATGTATATATATTTTATCATTTTCAATCAAGCTTGAGGATAAGAATATTTTAATTTTAAAATATAAAATATTTTTAAAATTATTAATTTTCTTAAATTATGAAAAGCTCTTGTATATTTTAATTTATACTTTCATTTTTATTTTATCCTTTTATCTTTTTATTTTATTTATCGTCATCATGTTATTTTAATATGTATGTATATATATTGGTCTGTTAAAAATAATTTTATCAGATAAAGATAAAATTATTTATTATTAAACTTTTCGGATCTCGCATATCAGCAAAATTATATTGTTATTATTATTGTTGTTGTAGTAGTAATTGAATTGATGTAATAAATTGTTAAAAATCTTTAAAGTTGGAATCTAAAAGAACAAAAATTAGTAAAAGGAAACATGATAAAATTAATAAATATTAATTAAATTAAATTAGCAACTTAATTTTTAATCATTATTTCATAACTTAATTTGTTTTAAGAACGTAATTTACTATTTATTGCATAAGTAGTTGTTGCCATATAGAAACCATTGGAAAAACAAAACAAGACTCAACAAAGGAGTTAAGTGGATGATTGTACAAACTTTTGAGAAGTTTATTCTATCACAAAAGTCTTTTATAACAAAAGTTGATGCATAGTTGTTAAATAAAATAATTTTAAAATAGATATGACTTTTTTAGGAAACAAAAATATAGTTTTTTAAGGAGCTTTTAAAAAAATTCTTTTTTAAATAACAGTGAAACAGTTAACTAACTTCTTAAAAAAAATTTGAAAAAAGATATACAGAAAACAAATTTTAATTATATAAACCTAAATAAAGAGAAACTTAACTCCAAAATGATGCTTGAAAGTTGGCACCTAGATGAATCCAGAGCTTGCCAACCTTGAATATGCCAAAGAATAAATAAAGGCGTTGAAAAATGAAAATGCTTACCAAACATATTAAATTCGTTTTCTTTTAATATTTGCAGTGATTTATAATCAGTTAACTCCAAATTAAATATAAGATGTTTGAGATTTAAAAGTTTGAAATGGCATTAAATCATCAGTTAAAGAGTGAATAAAACTTAAATATTTAAAATAATTAAAAAGACTATAATTATCATTCAAAATTTCAAATTTAATTTTAAAAATTGTTAAATAAAATTATTTAATTTATTTTAATTTATAAAATTACCTTTTAATTTTTAATAAAAATTATTAAACTAAATAAAATTAAAAGTAATAAAAAATTAAACTTAAATCATAAAATTGTTTAATTTAAAGTCTTCCTTAATAAATCAATCAAACAGGTTTAATTTTTAAAACACTCTTTCTGTCAGGATGAGATCATCCGCTCCCAATTCCTTGTGCTATCTTGTGCCAACTTCTCCTCTCAACATGTTTTTACAATAAAAAAAATGAGACAGTGTAAAATATGACAAAAGGGGAAGTTGGTACGGGAAGAACATAGACGATCTCAAGCCTTCTGTGACATGGCTCGTGCTTATTTTGTTATTTTTTAACAAATTAGAGATCGTGCAATTAAAAATATGGTATCAATCGTCAAGAAGATCATGAGATTCTTTCAAGTTTTCAGTCCCGTCATCGTCTTTTGTTTCATTAAAAAATGAAGAGATAAAAGGAAGTTGGTAAAGGTGAAAGAATGGTTGGTAGGTCCATTATACCATAGCAAATATTATATATTTGTGAAATACTTGGTGAAGAAGGCTAGAACAACTCAACACATGTGCACGTATGATGTTATCTAAATTTGACAAATAAATATTATAATATTAATAAAATTCATAATCATTTGAAAGATTATGCCTCTATTTGGACGAAGTATGTAAACAAGCGAATTTTGTTTTAAATTGAATAAGAGATTTGTAAATATTATTCCCCTTCTTTTTTGGTGTTTTCACTTTCTCTTCCTTCTCCTCAACTTCCTTTTTTCGGGTATAATTTTTGATTAATCAATCTCTTCTATTTTAATGATTTCAAAATTTTGTTGAATTTTTTGAAATTTCTATTTTTTAGTTTGTTGCTTTTGATATTAGATTTTTTGTTTGATTTAGTATTTAATGCTTTCTAGGTTTGATTATCTTGATCTCTTTGCGCCTGATAGTGTTAGGTTTATGTGAAGATTGAATTTTTATGCTTAATGATCTTATGATTTGAGACGTTTTGTATTTCTACTTAACTTTTTAGCCAAAATCAATTCTTTGATGCTTTATTGCTCTCATATCATTTAAGTACTGGTGTTTTATACGTTCTTTGACGTTTTATTGTTTTCTTATAATCTGAATATTTGTATTTTTATAGATAAAGAGATGATATATTTAGTTATATTTTAGCTTTAGTTTTAAAATATATTTTATTTTTAAAAGTCGATTTTATTTACATAATTATTTAACATGTCAAGATTACCTATTTATTCTTTAACTTACATCACTCTTTTATTGTCAAATCTACATGTGATTCTACTAGAAACAGTTTATTTATTATATAAAAGTAAAATTGCGTACTATTAGACCTCTCCAAATTTTTCTTTATTATAAACTTGATTTGGATGTGATGATAATGAATTGGTAATTTAAAATTAATTAATTAATTTAATTTAAATGAAGATACCTTTAACTATAATTTCAAAAATAAAAAGAATTACAAAAGATAAATTGTTAAATTAACTAATGACAAGCGGCATTACAAAATACTCTAATAACATATTGGAATGAGTACAAAATTGAAATTTAAAAATGGTTTCTCTTCTTGTGAGAACATCCAAGATAAAAACTGGTGGTCACGTATATTACTCTTTTCTTTTTGGTGTACAATATTTATCGATCCTTTTCCTATATTGTTATACAAGTATTTTAGTGCATTAATAATTTCTTCTTATAAATGATTTCATCCTTAAGATTTTTATTAAATATAATTAAATTTTAGACTATTTAGATACAAATTCTTTCAATAATAGTACAAAATTAAATTTTAACTATTATTATTATTATTATTATTAGTAAAAAATTAAATTCTTTCAATCTTATTTATATTATAATTAGTTGAGAGATTCTTTTCATAAACTAACATATAAATAAATAAAATAAATATTAAAATAATAAATGTTCATTTATTAAAATATTAAATATTTATCCTCCTTATTTTTGTACATTTGGATTATTTATTTTGAAGTTGCATGTAGTACTCTTGGTCTTGGGCCTTTCTTCAACAGATAAAGGTGTTTCAGTGTTCCCTTTTGGGTCAAACCTTCCACGAATTCACCTTTTCCTTTTCATTTCTTGTTCTAAAACTTCAACACACACCATTAGAGCCTGGCCCAAGGGTTCCTTGCTGTAACCTAGGCCTAGTTGTTAATCAAACCATAGTCCGATAACTCTGCGTACCAATCACTAGCAATCCGATCATTCGTCGCAGCTATATGGCCCAGAATAAGTCCATAAACAATAAATCAAAGTTATGTGTAAATATGGTAATTGGGTTCGCTAAGTTTGATTTAATTAATTTTGGGTCAATCTCTAATCTAAGGTCCCTTAAAACCCGACTCATTCAACGATCCGATTATTCGTTTAAAATAATATTATTTTATTTACTTTTATTTGATTAATTTATTTTGTATTTTTAAGCACGTACAATTATTTATAATTTTATAGTATTTTCATGATGTATTATATATTTATTAAAACAATCTTTTATTAAATAAGGATAAAATTATGTACCATCAAACTTTCTTAAACCTTACGTTTAAGTGAGAATTCTACGTTTTATTTTAAGCAAAATCGGTGATAGACTCCACCCAAATTGTTAATTGTTGCTCTCTAAAATTTTAAATAATTATTTTATTAATATAAGTTTCATATTTAAATTATTGTTAAGAATTGCTCTTTTCATTGGTATTTTAAAATAATAAATGGAAAATGAAATTATGATAAAATTATTAATTATTACTAATGTGTTTAAAACATAAAAGAGTGACAATTTATATCTATTAAGTTATTTATTATGGCAAATAAGAATGACAAAATTGTTCAACTTTAAATTTGGTTTTAATTATTAACAATAGTTAATAATTTTCATTATTTTATAATTTAGATTTTATTTATAATATATTAACTTTATCACAGAATTTAAAACTTAATATTTTATTACACTTGAATTAATTTAAGGGTTGTTTGGTTTTATTTATGTTTTTTATTGTAGCTTCTAATTTTTGTTTTGTTTTTCTTTCAAATAAAGATAAATTTCTGTTTGGTTGTTAATACTAATGTAGTTATATTTTTATTACTGATAATAATTGCATATTAGATAAAACATAAAGATAAATTATTTTTAATTAAATAAAGTTATTTAATCTCTTATATAATAGTTAGTAACAAATTATTAATAAATTTATTTTATTTTAATAAATTATTTATTCATAAATGAATATGTATTTGAAATATATTTTAATTATTAAATCAAATTTTATTTGAATATTTATATATTTTCAATTTAATTATAATTATTAAAATTTATTTACGTATAATTTAATTATAAAAATTAAATTATTAAAAGTTTCATTGATAATTAATTTAAATTTATTAAATAGATAATGTTGAATTAAATTATTCATAATTTTATTAAAAATAAAATTAATAATATATATTTAAATGATAATAAATAATAAATAAATAATACTTTTTATAATTTTTGAAAAGAAACCAAAATAAAAAACATACACTAAAAATTCAAGTTTTTATTATAAGGAATTAGACAGTCTCAATTAGTTTGTTGGACACTGAATAATTTTCATTACATACAAATAATCTATAAAATCAAAGAATATTCTACTTGACCAACTAAGCCACTTGGTAATATAAAATCAAGATGTGACATCGTTTCGTGCTCAATTATTTCACGTTAGGAAAGTTCGTGATGAAAACGACGCCAACTTAAGTCGTTTACGTTACTCAAGGTCAAGGACCTGCTGTTAGATCGTCATCAGAAGATGTTGACGAATCATGAGCTAAGAGGTTCATTTTCAGCTTCGCTTTTCATAGCCTAATGTCAAATCTTTCTAGTAGATGCCTAGAAAATTGAACTTAGAGAGAAGAACGAGGTTCACAAGACCTTAGTTGTTACCTGTCTTGGTCAAGTAATTCTTTCCATCGACAATGTTATATTTATTGACTACTAAAGGCCATGTTCATGGAAATGAAACGTCGCTATAACAAGGAAGGTAAAGGATATGGATTTTTTGCATAATTTAATTTTAAAAATTATAATTAAATTTGAATAAAATTAATAATTATTAAAAATAATTTAGAATTTAATTTATTTGAATTAGATTTAAAAAATTATGAATATATTTGATTGATTCATAAGTGATATTTATTAATGTATATATATTTTATCATTTTCAATCAAGCTTGAGGATAAGAATATTTTTAATTTTAAAATATAAAATATTTTTAAAATTATTAATTTTCTTAAATTATGAAAAGCTCTTGTATATTTTAATTTATACTTTCATTTTTATTTTATCCTTTTTATCTTTTTATTTTTATTTATCGTCATCATGTTATTTTAATATGTATGTATATATATTGGTCTGTTAAAATAATTTTTATCAGATAAAGATAAAATTATTTATTATTAAACTTTTCGGATCTCGCATATCAGCAAAATTATATTGTTATTATTATTGTTGTTGTAGTAGTAATTGAATTGATGTAATAAATTGTTAAAATCTTTAAAGTTGGAATCTAAAAGAACAAAAATTAGTAAAAGGAAACATGATAAAATTAATAAATATTAATTAAATTAAATTAGCAACTTAATTTTAATCATTATTTCATAACTTAATTTGTTTTAAGAACGTAATTTACTATTTATTGCATAAGTAGTTGTTGCCATATAGAAACCATTGGAAAAACAAAACAAGACTCAACAAAGGAGTTAAGTGGATGATTGTACAAACTTTTGAGAAGTTTATTCTATCACAAAAGTCTTTTATAACAAAAGTTGATGCATAGTTGTTAAATAAAATAATTTTTAAAATAGATATGACTTTTTAGGAAACAAAATATAGTTTTTAAGGAGCTTTTAAAAATTCTTTTTAAATAACAAAAAACAGCTTAACTAACTTCTTAAAAAATTTGAAAAAAGATATACAGAAAACAAATTTTAATTATATAAACCTAAATAAAGAGAAACTTAACTCCAAAATGATGCTTGAAAGTTGGCACCTAGATGAATCCAGAGCTTGCCAACCTTGAATATGCCAAAGAATAAATAAAGGCGTTGAAAAATGAAAATGCTTACCAAACATATTAAATTCGTTTTCTTTTAATATTTGCAGTGATTTATAATCAGTTAACTCCAAATTAAATATAAGATGTTTGAGATTTAAAAGTTTGAAATGGCATTAAATCATCAGTTAAAGAGTGAATAAAACTTAAATATTTAAAAATAATTAAAAAGACTATAATTATCATTCAAAATTTCAAATTTAATTTTAAAAAATTGTTAAATAAAAATTATTTAATTTATTTTAATTTATAAAATTACCTTTTAATTTTTAATAAAATTATTAAACTAAATAAAATTAAAAGTAATAAAAAATTAAACTTAAATCATAAAATTGTTTAATTTAAAGTCTTCCTTAATAAATCAATCAAACAGTTTAATTTTTAAAACACTCTTTCTGTCAGGATGAGATCATCCGCTCCCAATTCCTTGTGCTATCTATTAGGGATTCATGCTCATCGGACGGGTCAAGAGCTGGGCCAAGATACCAAGCTCCAAGCCCATCTCGCCACATCCTCCAAGTTCACCCAACTCTTCTCACACTGTTAGCAGCAGATCATCTCACTCTCAACAGACTTCCTACACAAATAATAAATGTTTTCCTTATCTTGTACATTTTCGTTGTATTCGAATAATCCGAACCTCTCAAATGTGTATATAAAGCCTTTACAGTAAACGCAATAAAGTGAGGAAAGCTTTACATTTTTCAATCTCTTCTATTTTAATATTGTTTCATGGTATCAGAGCCAATTTGTTGACAAACGTCAGAATGGCTCATGATTCTTCATCTTCAACCTCCACTCATACTAGATAGTCCCAGTGAACCCTCTGCTAGATTTTCCATCATTGGCAAGAACTCTAAATTTCAATCGCCAATCAAGTTAGATAGAAACAACTTTATTAATTGGAGAGCACAAGTAATAGCAGTTTATTAGAGCTCTGAATTAGAAGATTACATTTCATCGGACATTGCTCCACCACCACGCTTTATTCCGAAGGTGTTCACCACCACCAAGCTCCTTCACTTGTAACAAATCGATTATAGATTATGGCGAAGATCGGATCAATTACTCCTCTGCTGGTTACTTTCCACAATAGGTGAGGATGTTGTTGGGGTGTAAATCACTCTACCTCTTCTCTTGATTGCTGGCAAATATTGGAAAGCCTATATGCCCAAACATCAATGGTTCGAGTTCTACAGCTGAAACAACAATTATCCACCATTCAAAAAGGTTCACAAACTATTTCAGAGTATATTCAGAAGATAAAATCAATTGGAGATTCTCTTAAGGTTGCAGGACATGCTGTGACAGATCATGAATTAATTCTCAGTGCCTTAAATGGATTAGGGCATGAATATGATTCTGTAGTGGTTCTTTTGACCCACACAATGAAGAACTCAACCTTACAGGAAGTACAATACAGTCTCATGATGCATGAAACAAGACTTGAACAATTAAATGCACTTACTCACACTGTCAATGTTCCTACACTTTCAGCAAATTTTGCTTCATTTAACAGAAATCAGCCACAAAACCGAAGTCAAGGAAATCGTCATACCTTTAGGGGAAGAGGAGGTCGAGGCAGAGGAGGTCGATGGCATGGTGCTCCCCGACTTTACTGCCAAGTGTGTCAAAAACCTGGTCATGATGCTCTCCGCTTACTAAAACGATTTGATCAATCCTGGAATGGAAATCAGCAATGGCAAAATCAGTCTCAAGCTCCAACCAATGGACAACATTCATCACACAGTGGCTCACCTCAAACTTTCCTTGCTCATCAATCTTCCACCCGATCTGAATCACCAAATGCCTCTACCTGGTATGTTGACTCGTGCCACAAACCATGTCACTGCAGACCTGAACAATCTCTCCATTAGCTCAGATTATACTGGTAACAATCATCTCACTGTAGGTAATGGAAACTCTCTTCCTATTGCACATATTGGGTCTTCCTACATTAAATTCCAGAACAACCAACACACACCACTGTTTTTAAATCACATGTTACATGTTCCAAGTATTACCAAAAATCTATTAAGTATTTCCAAACTCACAAGTGACAACAAGATTATTGTAGAATTTTCTGACAACCTATGTTTATTCAAGGACAAGGCCACGAAGAAAGTGTTACTCAAGGGATGTTGCGGATGGCCTCTACAACCTTGATGTTCCACACAACAATCCACATACTACTCATCCAAAGTGCTCTACACAACCCTCCTCACATCAAGTGCTTCCACTCTCAATCCTTCTCCTCAACTCTTTATCGCTCAACTTTCCAAGAATGATGTTAACATTTGGCATGCCAAACTTGGCCACCCATCACCTAGTGTACTTAAAATGTTTTTCGCTCAATGAGAATTCCATTAATGTCAAAGAATTAAAGTTTTGTGACTCATGCAAACAAGGCAAACTTCACAAATTACCATTTCGGTCTCATGTTATTTCGCCAAATTTCCTTTGAAATTGTCTATTCGGATATTTGGGGTCCCTCTCCTTCTTATCCATCAAGGTCATAAATACTATATCATTTTGTTGATGCCTATACTCGCTTTACATGGCTGTATCCATTGAAATTAAAATCGAAGCCCTCGCAGCTTTCATTCAATTCAAAACCTTTATTGAACTTCAACTAAACACCAAAATTAAGGCTTTACACATCGATATGGGAGGGAATATACGCCTTTCTACCCTTTCTTACTACCCATGGAATTCAATCTCGATTCAGCTGTCCCTATACTCATCAACAAAATGGTGTCTCCGAAAGAAAGCATCGTCACATAACTGAAACCGGTCTCACCCTATTAGCACACTCTCATCTACCCTTGACCTTTTGGCTTGAAGCCTTCACTACTGCCACCTTTCTCATTAACAATCTCCCATCTCCAATACTAAATCACTCCTCTCCTTTTGAACTCCTCTATCACAAAAAGCCCAACTATTCATTTCTTAAAACCTTTGGTTGCTCCTGTTTTCCCTACCTTCGGTATTATTCATCTCACAAATTCAATTTCCGCACCACCAAATGTGTTTTCCTAGGCTACAGCTCTTTTCATAAAGGCTATAAGTGTCTCAAATTCTAACGGTAAAATCTACATTTCTCGCCATGTTGAATTCAATGAACTGGAATTTCCCTACCCTGCCTTTTTTCCCTCCTCCATTTCTGCTAAATGCTCTTCATCTTCAAGTTTACCCTTGTCTGCTCTACTTCACGCAGATCCTTCTCAGCATCTTCATTCTAGGCCCTCTCGCAACATCTCTCTTGAGCAAGGCTCCTCTTCAATGCCCTCAGGTTCTTCAGCTCACAATAAGGTATTATCTCCTACTTCTCTTTCTCCATTTATTCCTACTTCTTCTTCCCCCTTACCTGCTTCCCTATTCCCTCTTCTCCAACTCCCATCTTATCACCCTCCTCTCTTCGTGTAGATCAGCCTCCCATCCCACCTATTGCTGCTATTCCCCCATCCCTATCTACCCATCCTATGCAGACCCGTGCCAAAAGTGGTATTTTTAAACCTAAGGCCTATTCTGCTTCCTTACATTCCTGTCCCACTCCTGAACCAGCCACTGTTTCGATAGCCCTCTCCAATCCTATTTGGTACCAAGCCATGTGTGATGAAATGGATGCCCTATAGAAAAATAACACTTGGACTCTTGTGCCCTACAACCCTTCTATGCATATTTTGGGAACTAAATGGGTTTTTCGGACTAAGTATAATGCAGATGGATCTTTGGACAAGCATAAAGCTCGTCTTGTAGCAAAGGGTTTTTCTCAAACCCCGGGCATTGATTTTTCAGATACCTTCTCTCCTGTTGTTAAAGCATCCACCATCAAGGTTGTTCTATCTCTCACGCCTCCTTAAATTGGAGTATTCAAAGAAGTCGATATCAACAACGCCTTTCTTCATGGTGAGCTTCAAGAGATGTGTACATCTCTCACCCCAAGGATTTCAACATCCTCTTCTTCCAAATCATGTATGCAAGTTATCTAAGGCTCTATGGCCTAAAGCAGCTCCAAGAGCTCGGTATCTCAAACTCAAGACCGCTTCTACTAAAATGGGGTTTCAGAACTCAAGAAATGACTCTCTATGTTCTATCTTCGTGACAATGGTTTGCTTCTTATTCATTAGTCTATGTGATGACATTTTAATTACGTGCAATAATCCATCGCAATTCATCTATTATCAACAGCTCAACTCACAGTTTGCACTTAAAGCATTGGGTGATTTACATTACTTCTTAGGTTTTGAAGTTTACAGAAATCCAACAGGCCTATATTTATCACAACGCGGATATATTTGGATTTACTTACCAGCTAATATGGATCTCTGCAAACCTTGCTTCTACTCCGGCCCACAGTGTCTCAAGCTTTCTCGTCATGATGGTCAACCCTTTGCTGAACCCTCTCTGTATCGTAGCTTGGTTGGAGCTCTCCAGTATCTCTGCAATACGAGGCCTGACATCAGTTTTATAGTTAACAAACTCAGTCAGTTTCTCTCCAACCCTCTCACTACTCACTGGACTGCTTTAAAAAGAGTATTACGATACCTGAAGGGTTCCTCGATCCGGCTTCTCGTTCCACTCCTCCTCATCTCTCGACCTCCATGCGTTCAGTGACTCTGACTGGGCAAGCTCTCCAGATGATCGCAAGTCCACCAGTGGTGGCTGCGTTTTTCTTGGCCGCAATCTCGTCTTCTGGAGTTCCAAAAAGCAAACTGTCGTTGCTCGCTCAAGCACCGAGGCTGAATACCGTGCTCTCTCTCAACTCTCCACTGAGATACTTTGGTTGTCGTCTCTTCTCTGTGAACTTGGGTTTCCGTCTTCACGGCCGGCTGTTCTCTGGTGCGACAACAACGGTGCTCGCTCACTCTCTCAGAACCCAGTCTTCCATGCTCGCACCAAGCATATTGAGATCGACGTCCATTTTGTGCGAGATAAGATTGCTGCTGGACTTCTTGAAGTTCGATTTGTTCCCTCTTCTGATCAGATCGCTGATCTCCTAACCAAACCCCTCTCCGTGGCTCGATTTCGAGATCTGTCTTTCAAACTCAACCTCGTATCTAATCCGAGGTTTCGCTTGATGGGATATTAGGATTCATGCTCATCGGACGGGTCAAGAGTCAGGCCAAGATACCAAGCTCCAAGCCCATCTCGCCACATCCTCCAAGTTCACCCAACTCTTCTCTACACTGTTAGCAGCAGATCATCTCACTCTCAACAGACTTCCTTACAAATAATAAATGTTTTCCTTATGCTGTACATTTTCTGTTGTATTCAATAATCCGAACCTCTCAAATGTGTATATAAAGCCTTTACAGTAAACGCAATAAAGTGAGGAAAGCTTTACATTTTTCAATCTCTTCTATTTTAATATTGTTTCACTATCTTGTGCCAACTTCTCCTCTCAACATGTTTTTACAATAAAAAAAATGAGACAGTGTAAAATATGACAAAAGGGGAAGTTGGTACGGGAAGAACATAGACGATCTCAAGCCTTCTGTGACATGGCTCGTGCTTATTTTGTTATTTTTTAACAAATTAGAGATCGTGCAATTAAAAATATGGTATCAATCGTCAAGAAGATCATGAGATTCTTTCAAGTTTTCAGTCCCGTCATCGTCTTTTGTTTCATTAAAAAATGAAGAGATAAAAGGAAGTTGGTAAAGGTGAAAGAATGGTTGGTAGGTCCATTATACCATAGCAATTATTATATATTTGTGAAATACTTGGTGAAGAAGGCTAGAACAACTCAACACATGTGCACGTATGATGTTATCTAAATTTGACAAATAAATATTATAATATTAATAAAATTCATAATCATTTGAAAGATTATGCCCTCTATTTGGACGAAGTATGTAAACAAGCGAATTTTGTTTTAAATTGAATAAGAGATTTGTAAATATTATTCCCCTTCTTTCTTGGTGTTTTCACTTTCTCTTCCTTCTCCTCAACTTCTTTTTTTCGGGTATAATTTTTGATTAATCAATCTCTTCTATTTTAGTGATTTCAAAATTTTGTTGAATTTTTTGAAATTTCTATTCTTTTTGGTTTGTTGCTTTTGATATTAGATTTTGCGCCTGATAGTGTTAGGTTTATGTGAAGATTGAATTTTTATGCTTAATGATCTTATGATTTCAGACGTTTTATATTTCTACTTAACTTTTTTAGCCAAAATCGAATTCTTTGATGCTTTATTGCTCTCATATCATTTAAGTACTGGTGTTTTTATACAGTTCTTTGACGTTTTATTGTTTTCTTATAATCTGAATATTTGTATTTTTTATAGATAAAGAGATGATATATTTCGTTATATTTTAGCTTTAGTTTTAAAATATATTTTATTTTTAAAAGTCGATTTTATTTACATAATTATTTAACATGTCAAGATTACCTATTTATTCTTTAACTTACATCACTCTTTTATTGTCAAATCTACATGTGATTCTACTAGAAACAGTCTATTTATTATATAAAAGTAAAGTTGCGTACTATTAGACCTCTCCAAATTTTTCTTTATTGCGAAACTTCAGACTGGATGTGATGATAATGAATTGGTAATTTAAAAATTAATGAATTTAATTTAAATGAAGATACCTTTAACTATAATTTCAAAAATAAAAAAGAATTACAAAAGATAAATTGTTAAATTAACTAATGACAAGCGGCATTACAAAATACTCTAATAACATATTGGAATGAGTACAAAATTGAAATTTAAAAAATGGTTTCTCTTCTTGTGAGAACATCCAAGATAAAAACTACGGAGACGCTAATGAGAAATATCCTAAAAGTATATCAAATACAATACAAAGGGAAAGGACACCAACCGGAAGACACTCCTTTGGTCATTATTGCTTTGTTGATAGGAATCTGTGTGACCTCTCCACTTTCCTTCTAATAAAGCTTTAGCATTCCCATTGCCTCCTACAGCTCTATAGGTCAGAATTCCAAGTCATTGGACCCTTTGAAAGTGACCGAAGAATGGTACAATTTGGAAGCATTTCCAAGAAGAGCCCACGAAGTTGCTGTACACTTGAAAGAAAAAGTCCTACCATAGTTGATTAGGCTAAGCTGTAAATCTACGTGGTACTCGAGGAGTAGGGACGACGACGTCTCGACCAGCTCTTATCACGTTTTGACGGTCCTGGATTGTTTTATCGAACAATCTGTTGTTGGGATTTTCTGCATAGCAAACGTAGTAACTGCTCACGCAGGCGTGAGGCAATGCCATGGCGATCCTGGTCTGGAAGCATTAGATTGAAAGAACAAGGCAAAGTTATTCTCGGTAAAGGGTCAAAGAATGTGCAATGAAAAAGGAATTTGGATTACGGAGTTTAAAGAAGATTCGATTCTGAATTTGAAAATTTTGGTTTGAAACTTTGATTTTTTATCAAATTGGAGTCTGGTCCAACCCATTAATGACCAAGGTAGTGACTACCTACCATGAGATATCCAATGAAGAAGGTGAGAAGTGAGAGAGTTGCCGTGTAGGGTTGATGTACTTTGGCGGTCCAAGCAGCTACGGCGATGACACATATAGAACCGCTACAGACTCCGGTGAGGAAGCAAATTGAGCTGGTTATATCAGAGTCAACGATCGACACCATATCATTACTCTGAAATTGTCGCCATGTGTCCTGTGATGCCTGTACGAATCCTTTTCCAAATGCAGCTATCTACAAGAATCGAGTTTGGTCGGTGTTAAAATGGGTACAGCTGATCTAATCAGGATTATGGTGGTTTGAGTTGCAACTCCGTAGTTGAGATATACCTGTACAAAGGCCCAACCATTGCCGTAGCTGAAGATGGATTCCATGACACTGAGACAACAATGAGCACAAGAGAACATGAACTCGTCCTCTCCTTCTAGCAGATTCAGACCTCGAGCTACGATTCTAAGTGCTTCAATGGAAGGTACGAACACAGATCCCAGACAAGCACTACCAAGATTCAGAGTCAATGCTCTTTGGAAACAGAACTGTGTGGTGGACTGCATTCCTCTAAGATAATACAGAGCCATTGCTCTGCTAACAGTCAAATTAACCACATTCCTCTGAACCTCTGCAGTCCAAGCCATGCTCACTCCCAGAGCAATAATGGTCAGTGGTGGGAAGTAGAAATTTAAGGCTCCAACAACAGCTACAATCCATAAAGACATCCATAAGAATCCTGTTGCAAGCATCCAATACGTGGGTCGATTCAGGTCGCGAAATTTGGATACAGGTTCAAGTGATTTGATCAAGATCTTGATGCAAAACCCAATTCTCTGAGTAACCCAGCAAGCGTACAATCCATTCCCAATTGCAAAAGCTATAAAACAAACCCCAACCACATCTGTTGTAGGCCTTTGAAAGCAAATTAAGAGGATTCCACCTGATAGAGATACGGCGAAAGAGCTCCACAGTATGAAATGAACCATGAATCTAGGCCATACTCTGACTGCTTTTTGCCACACAAAAGCAAGAGTTATGCTTAGCAGAGATGCTGCTTCAACTTGTGGAAGAAAGAACCGTATCACCCTCTTCTCCTTCCTCTTAACAACATCTGATGCTTCTAATAGCCCTTGAATTCCCTTAAATATAAGAAATGATACTAACCCAAAAGCTGCAATCATGTGGATTATGAACAGAAACAGAGATATTTTGTTTGTGTATCTTCTCGAACTCAATGTCGTTACTGATGCCTGAGAAACCATTGTCTGAAACAGCAAGCAAGAATTTTAATGAATCTTTCATGACCTTACGCTCTGATTAATGGCTAAAATACGTTATCCCAAGATTCTCTGAAACTTAAAACTTCCAAAGTACAGAACTTTAAGACAAAAGGCAACAGAAAACTAAGAAGCCCACTGAAAGGGAACTTCATTCTGGGTTGGTTACCCTTGCAAGCAAGAACTTACTTGTGGGGTTGGTGTGGAACGAGGAATGGAAGATTGAGAAGGAGATGGAGTAGCAACTGGTCTAGTGTGAGGAGGATTCATAACATGAATCCTCAAAGGGTTTGTTGGGTTCAGTGTCCGCAACATTGAAACATGAAAATCTGGGTGATCACCACCATCATCGCCATTCCTCTCCATCGCCATTCCTCTAGCACCAACTTGTCCTTTCTCTATATCTTTTTCTACATCCTCCTTAGTCCCTCTCGTCTCATTTCCTTCATCTTTCGCCCCTCTATCTTGTTCATTCTCCTCCTTTCTCTCACCACCTGTATCGTTCACCTGATAACAAAATCTTGCAACGTTTAGCAACACAAAAGAACTAACGTAACCAAGAAAAGAGCTCCCAAAGAAACAATTGGACAACAGGAACTAAACGTTGACTCACAGGTTCAGCGGCACCCATGAAGACGGTTATGACGTCAGCTTTCCGACGACGGCTGGTACTGTTTTTGTGGGGGTGGTGATGTGTGAAAATGTTTGTTCGTGTCTCCTTTAAATGCTCTGATCTTCATTTTTGGCGTTAGGTGATGATATTATTGTCAATGCCAATGGTGGCTAAGTCCTTGTTCTTTTTTCTTTTTCAAAAATTCAATTTTCGTTTCGATTTTTATTGTTCTGACAAGACAATTATCACCATAACAGAACTTGCTTATTGAGCACGTGTTTAACCTTACACCAGTTGTGCCAGTACAAAAATACACAACACCAACCTTAGTACGAATCTCCATCTTACAACTTTACTCATAATTAATGTATGAAATAATCAATTTGACAATACATGAATCTAAAGTAAGGTTTAAAATGAAAAATTGTATCAAAATTGAGAATATTTTTGAGTTGAAGTTAAATCGATCGTGTTTTAAATTAAATTGATCGAATTCAAATTTATCTAAAACTATGTTTGATATAGAGTAGGGTTTGGATTATTCAAAACTAATTTTTAAAAATCAAACTGAAAGTTAGAATCAATAAAATAAGAAGTTTAATATTAAAAGGTTTTACTAATGTTACCCTGTTAATGAAATTTAAAATTAAAAAACAATTGAAATAAATTGTCGTTATTTATTGAATAATTTAATATTTAATTAAAATAAATTATTAAATAAAATTAATTAATTTTTAAAAATTATGATAACTTATTAATATAAAATTGACCTACTAATTAATAAATTGATCGATTTTATACAACATGAGTTATTAAAGTAAATCGACTAAAAAATTTAAACTGTTCAAGAATTTTATAATTAAAAGTTAACGGATTGAATTTTTAATCATTGTTTAAAACTTAATTAAATTAAAATTTTAATTTAATTAATAAAACAAATTCATTTCAATAAGATATACATGAAATATTAGGCCCTATAGTTCTATCAAACTTTAAATATTAGACCCTATAGTTCTATAAAAAAAAAACACTTTATTTTCACATATTTTTATAATAAAATGTTAGGATTAAATTTGGACTAAATTACAATTTCCACCCACCGACACGGGCAAGATTAAAGGGAGATTTTTACCTTCCAGGTCATGATAGACGGCTGAGATATGTTATGACCGCGGACCAGCAAGGAGATCAACATTGACTTGACACGAGCGGAATTGACTTTTAGGTAACAGTATAACGGTACTTTCCATGCTTACTTGTATTACCCTGTCCTCTTATACATTATCTATATGTGTGTGTCTATACGTAATCTTCAACACCTTCTGCTTTTCAGAAGTTAATAATGGAGGCGCGATGTAAACTATATTAGTTTTGAAGATTATACGGACAAAGAACATAAGATTAATTATTATTACACGCATGCTAACTTAAACGGTAAATTGTACATAGAAAATTTGAAGTACCGTAAAATATAGGTTTGGTAATGAGACCAATCGAGTGTCGTCTAATTTGAAACTTAACCAAAATTGAGATTTCATCATACAATCGAACCGAATAAATGTATAGTTGACAAAATTTATTTTTTCAATTTTAAAAATCAAAGTGATGTATTTTGAACAAAAATTTTAAAAATCTAGATTGGAATTAGTCGAATAGTTTGAACCGAATTTGAATCTAACCCATCCTAAAAAAAGGTTCAATTTAAAGTTTGATCAACTTAAGTTAGGTCTATTAATTTTGATCAACCGATTAGACCAACCACTTTTAACCTGTAATTTAATTAACCCGAGCTAAATACAAGTAGCTTAATTGATTATTAGAAAGAAAGTTGAGTGTAATATTTTCAGTTCGAGTCTTGACAATAATAATATGAGAATTTATTTAATATAATGGCTCCTTATATACACTGAATACTAGGTCACTTTTTTTATAATCTAACTGAAACCAAATCGTGATTTATTTTCTTATTATCCTGTCAAGCTGGAGTATAGGCCTATAGGAACATTAGGGTGAGTGACTTCACCTTTTAAATGCAAAGAAATAATTGACCACGCGAAATAATCAATAATATTGATTTTAATTTTGAAGTGACATCGTGAGTACAGAAAAGTGACGTGGCAGATAACGGAGGGACCATTACATCGTAAGTAGAGAGAAGTGACGTGGCAGATAATGGAGTGAACGTTACATCGTAATTAGAGAGAAGTGACGTGGCAGATAACGGAGTGAACATTCTTTCTACTCCACTAAAGTCACCGTAGTGATATATACAAAGGATACTTTGGGTTTGGGTGGTGGGCCTCTAAGGCTGTCACTCATGAGCTTTCTATGTCACGATGTCTAGGATCCGCCTCACAAGTCATAACTATATTTAACAAAAAAAAGGAAAATAAGATAAAGTTTCAAGTACCTTTAAATTAAGTTTTATTAAATTGAATTATTTATTAAACTATTTTTATATCCAAATTAAACTCAAATTTTAATTCATATATATGATTAATATTAATTATACCGATCAAATTATTTATTAGACTAAAATTTAAACCTTTTATCCGAATTCAACTTAAAATTTAGTTCATATATACACATACTTAACAATAATTACAAAATCTCAACTGATTCTTTCGGTTCAACTATAAAATTTTAAATTTTTAATTTTTCGATTCGATTTATTTTAATAACTCTTGTTGTTAAAATTGATGAGTTTATTAATTCATAAATCAATTTTATAAATTAATAAATTTTGTAAATTAAAATTAAATATTTAATTTTTAAATAATTTTAATTAAACTTCAAATCTTTCAACAATTATATTTACAATTTATTAATTTTATTTAATATTTAACTAATTTTTTAAATTATAACGATTATCTTATAAGTTTTAATTTCTGATTCTTAAAACATTAATAATTATTTCAAATTTGAAATTTCAATTACTGATTCATTAATTTTTTGGAACTTGAAATGAACTTAAGCTCAATATTTCGGGATCAATTCTCCTAATCCCATTTCCGTGTACCACTATGTGCTCACCCCTATTCATTCATCCGATTAGGCTTCAAATATTACGCTATGTTTGGTTCTTTGCTTTCAGTAATTCTGAATGTAATAAAAAGCAGATGTAATGTAATGTAAATCAAGACAAGGAGGTGTTTGATTGTGGTTAACAGAACAAAGAAAAATGTCTCTGTCTTGAGGACAAAATGTGCTTGGTTGCAGGAGATAGAACGAAAAAATAGTGGAAATGACAAATATACCCCTGATCCTTAATATGATTAGAAATATGTAATTTATTGATACTTTTATTGTGAATGGATTGTAATAATAAAATTTAATAATAATAAATACAAATTATATAATAATAATAATAAATTTGAATAAATTGTAATAATAAATTTGAATAATAATAATACAAATTATATAATAATAATAATAATAATATATTTGAATAAATTGTAATAATATATTTGAATAATAATAAATACAAATTATATAATAATAATAATAATAATAAATTTGAATAAATTGTAATAATAAATTTGAATAATAATAAATACAAATTATATAATAATAATAATAATAATAATAATTTTGAGTAATAATAAATACAAATTATATAATAATAATAATAATAAATTTGAATAATAATAATAATAATAAATTTGAATAAATTGTAATAATATATTTGAATAATAATAAATACAAATAATAATAATAATAATAATAATAATAATTTTGATTAATAATAAATACAAATTATATAATAATAATTTATTTAAATTTGAATAATAATATATTTGAATAATAATAAATACAAATAATAATAATAATAATAATAATAATAATAATTTTGAGTAATAATAAATACAAATTATATAATAATAATTTATTTAAATTTGAATAATAATAAATTTGAATAAATTGTAATAACATATTTGAATAATAATAAATACAAATTATATAATAATAATAATAATAATAATAATAATAATAATAATAATAATAATGAGTAATAATAAATAAAATTATATAATAATAATAATAATAAATAAATAAATAAATAAATAAATAAATAAAAATTATATAATAATAATAATATACATAATAGTAAAAATAGTGGTTGAAGACCTGTCCTCTCTTTTTGGGGAGGACAGAAATTTGTGCCCCTATCCTCTTGATACAGGGGATGGGAATAGAGACGTGAAGATAAGAAGCAAACACCCACATAAACAGAATTTTTCTATCTTATTCACTGTCCCCAAGAATGAGGACACTATCCAAACGCTACATTAGAATAGAAGGTGCCTGTTTCTGTTTTCGTGAACCACCGTGATAAGTCGTAACTCGCGTATCGCTTCGAGCGGATACAAACTCCAGTAATGGGGATTGGAAATCAGAATATATGTCAACAAAGAACTGGTTGACGACAGTGTATAAAAGGTTGGAAGAGACTTTGTTTGGGTTTTTAACTTCTTGATAATCCTCCAACAAATACATGGACTCTGACTTAAATAGAAGACAATCAGATATGTGGTACCCACGTAGGGGTCCATGACTGATTCCACGAATAACAAATAACAAATGAGAGACAAATCAGGAAATAAAAGAACAAGTCAAACACATAACAAAGACAAACCCATCACAATGCATAATCACCCAAGTACTTCGGAGCTTCTCGAGGGAGTTGGCTTCTACGTTGCACAAGTGGTGCTGACTCAGTCCCACTCGTATCATCCCTTCCCGGATCGGAAACCACCTTGCCCGCAAGGTGGATGGCTGGAAACTGCTCCTCGATCCAGCGGCGATTTTCCCAGGTGGCATCTGTATCGTTTCCTCCTGTCCAACGAACAAGCAGCTCTTCAGTCATGTGGCCCTGTCGCAAAATCTTACGCTGGCCCAATATCTTATCAGGCAAGGCAACTGGATGCCCATCAACAATCGGTGGCAGCTCAGCTACTTCGGAACCAACTTTGCCGTGAAAAGGCTTCAATAACGACACATGGAAAACAGGATGTATTTTTGCCGTTTCCGGTAATGCCAACTTATACGCAACTACTCCGACCCTTTCAGTCACCAAGAAGGGTCCATAATAGCGTGGAGATAACTTTTGACTCCTCCTTCGAGCTACGGAAGTTTGCCGGTACGGTTGCAAGCGGAGTAAAACCCAATCCCCAACTTCGAATTGCAGGTCCCGGCGTTTCTTATCTGCTTGCTGTTTCATACTCTGCTGTGCGAGCTGCAAGTTTTCCTTCAATTGCTTGAGGAGAGCATCTCTTTCCACTAAAATGACATCCACTGAACTGACTTTACTTGTTCCCTGTGAGTATGGCAAAAGCTCAGGTGGTGCCCGCCCGAACAGAGCTTGAAATGGGCTCATTTTAATAGCTGAATGAAAGCTTGTATTCAGTGAATACTCAGCCCACGCCAAAAAGAACATCCAACGTGCAGGCTTATTGTACGTGAAAGCCCTCAAATATTGTTCTAATCCCCGATTCACGACCTCCGATTGCCCATCGGACTGCGGGTGATAGGCGGTCGTAAAAGAGAGCTTCGTACCACTGAGCTTGAACAGCTCCTTCCAAAACACCTACGTGAATACCTTGTCCCTGTCCGTCACAATATTTTTCGGCATCCCGTGTACCTTTACCACCACGTCCATGAAAACGCAGGCCACCTTTGGAGCGTCGAATTCAGTCGGCAAACCAGCAAACCGAGCAAACTTTGATAGACGATCCACAACCACCATTATGACGGTACATCCCTTTGACGGAGGAAGACCGGTAACGAAGTCCATGGTCACGACGTCAAACACACCTTCTGGGATCGGTAATGGCTGTAACAATCCCACAGGAGGTTGAGTGGAGTACTTGGTTGCTTGACAAATCTCACACTTAGTGATGAAATCCTGCACGTCCTTGCGCATTCTCGGCCAAAAGAATGACATTGATAGTCGTTTGAACGTGCGAAGTATCCCAGCATGCCCACCGATGGGGGAGGAGTGATATTCGTGAAGGAGCAGAGGCTTAAGTGGTGATTGAATGCTTAAGCAGAGCCTTCTGTTGAAATACACCACCCCGTCAACAATCTCGTACGGTGCTGGTAATTCGCCTTTGTGCTTGAGCTCATGAAGCTTAAGCAAATCTGGAAAGGCTTGATTTTCTTGGCGTATTGTCTCAATAAGGTTTGGAGCCACACTCGTAATTGCCAAAAATTCAGAACTTGCTTCATCTCGTCTTGACAGCGCATCAGCTACCCTGTTTATGGGTCCAGGTTTGTAGTCAATTCGGAACTTGTAGCCCAGCAACTTCCGAATGTAGAAGTGTTGGTCCGGGGTTTGAACGACTTGTTGGAGCAATTCCCTTAGACTTTTTTGATCAGATCGTATCACGAATTCCCTTCCCAAAAGGTATTGTCTCCATTTTTGCACCGCTTCAACAATGGCTAGGAGTTCTTTGTGATATGTTGAGGCTACCCTTTGACGCGGCCCAAGCTTTTTGCTGAAGTATGCGACGGGCTGTTCTTCCTGTAACAGGACGGCACCGATACCTGAGGAGCAAGCGTCAGTTTCGACGACAAAAGTCAGTTCGAAATTTGGTAACCGCAAGACCGGTGTTGTGGCCATCAACCTTTTGAGTTCCTCGAAGGCTTCTGTGGCTTGTACTGTCCAGGTGAATCCGTCCTTCTTTAACAACTCTGTGAGGGGGGCTGCCACTTGCAAATAATTTCTCACAAAACGCCGGTAATACCCCGTTAACCCAAGAAAACCTCGGAATTGCTTGATGTTTATAGGCTTGGGCCATACCTGCATAGCTTCAATTTTGGAAGGATCAACCAGTAGCTTCCCATTCTCAATTAAATGCCCAGATATTCAATTGTTGATACCCCGAAATTGCACTTGCTTTGCTTGACATAGAAGTGGTTGGTGCGCAACAAATTCAAGACAACCTCCAAATGGTCACAGTGCTGCAATATGTCTCGGCTATACACAAGTATATCATAAAAAAAACGATCACGAATTTGCGTAGAAATTCAGAGAATAACCTGTTCATGCAACTCTGGAATGTCGAGGGTGCATTCGTGAGCCCAAATGGCATCACGAGAAACTCATAATGCCCCTTGTGTGTTCTGAACGCTGTTTTATGGATATCCTTGTCAAACATTCGAATTTGGTGGTACCCCGACCGTAAATCCAGCTTTGTAAAGATGCGCGCCGAACCCAACTTGTCAAACAATTCATCCGCGGCTGGAATTGGAAAGTGATCAGGCACCGTCACGGCGTTTAATGCTCGATAATCGACGCAAAATCTATAGGTTCCATCCTTCTTTTTGACCAACAATACCGGCGACGAGAATGGGCTTCGACTTGGCTGTATGATTCCTTGCTCCTTCATTTCTCGAACAAGCCTTTCGATTTTCGTTTTTTGGAAATACGGATATCGGTAAGGCCTTACGTTGACTGGCTTGGTTCCCGGCTGTAAAAAGATTCGATGGTCCCCCCAGCGTCGAGGTGGCAGTGTGCTTGGGGCTTCAAATATTCCCTCATACTTGCGCAACAACTCAGCAATTGCTGAAGGTATCTTGGGGCTTTCTTCCTCTCGCTGTTCCTCGTGGCACTTTACTGCCCACAACTCAAAGCAGTCCTCAATCACATCTGCTACTTGCATGCTCTGCAGCTGGTGCAGTGAAACGGCTCGGACAGGTCTTTCCTCGCCAAACAATAATATGGGTTGATCACGCCACCAGAATTCCATGGTCATTTTGCTGTAGTCGTGTGTAATTCGACCCAAAGACCTCAACCATTGCACACCCAGGACTATATCGTAACCATGTATTGCCAAGACAAATAAATCCACCTTGAATGTATGATCCTGGACTGTTAATGATACCTGTTTGCAGCGAGAACGGCATGTCAGAGAGTCCCCATTCCCGACATAGACTCGAAAAAGATCCGTGTCTTCCATTGCTAACCTGAGCTTCTCCGCCATCTTCGGATGGACGAAGTTGTGAGTGCTCCCGCCGTCCACCAACACATCAACGGTCTGGCCCACAATCATCCCCTTCAATCGAATTGATCTTGGGGTTGTCGATCCTGCAAGGCTTTGCAAAACAGAAACGTCACCCTCCATAAGTCCTTCTTCTTCTTCTACTACCGAACCTTCATCGGCCTCTTCTCCTTCGCTTGTCACCAATAGGTAAAACCTGCCGTTACAGCGGTGGCCTCGTGACCACTTTTCCGGGCAAAAGTAACATTCGCCTCTGGCGTCTTTCTCTGCTTTCTCCGCCGGAGAGATTCGCCGCACTGGTTTCGCCGGAATTCCTCTGGGAGTTGCCAATATAGGAGTCTTGGTCGGAGGAATATACGGAGTGACCGTATTACTAGCAGGGGAAACTGTGTTGTTGGTGGGCTTGTTGACAGGAGGAGCCCAAGTTCGGCGATTTGGGCCCTGCAATTCCTCATATTTGGCCGCTGTTTCTCGGACCAAGGCAAAAGCTCCATTTAGGGTGGTGGGCCGGTTTACCCGAAGTTCTCGACGAACTGGGTCTTTCAAACCAGATATGAAGACAGAGATTAAGGTAGCTTCGGTGACACCTTCAACCTTGTTCATCAATCTCTCGAATTCACTTTGATAAGCCATGACAGTGGTAGTTTGCTGCAACTTTGCCAATAATCCGAAGTAATCCTCATACAACTCAGGGTCAAACCGAAATTTGAATTGCTCTTCAAAGTCGGCCCAAGTGTTGATCAAATCGTTCCGTTTCATCCTCCGGAACCATTCTACCGCGGCACCGTCTAACATCAGTCCGGTCACCTTCAGTCGTTCCTCCTCCGGAATAGCATTGAATTCAAAGAATTCGGTTGCCTTGAACAGCCACGTATGAGGATCAGCCCCGTCCGTCACCGGTGGTTCCATCTTGAATCTTGGAATTTTAGGTACACTCTCCCCTTCTCGATGAGCACCCTTTCTCTCATGTCGTTGGTGGGAAGTCTCAGCGAAACTGGAATGGTTGTCTTCTACCCGTTCAATTCTAGCACTCAGCGAATCAATTTTTGTGTGGACAGAAACAATTTCTTGATGTATTGCCCCCTTCTGCACCTCTAAAAATTCCAGAAACACCTCAGAGATTTTTTTTTCCATGGCCGCCGCCAAAGCCGTCGCCGAATTTGGATCTGGGGGAGTCGCCGCCATCTCTCAATGAAAGCACCAAAATGTTAAGTCGTAACTCGCGTATCGCTTCGAGCGGATACAAACTCCAGTAGTGGGGATTGGAAATCAGAATATATGTCAACAAAGAACTGGTTGACGACAGTGTATAAAAGGTTGGAAGAGACTTTGTTTGGGTTTTTAACTTCTTGATAATCCTCCAACAAATACATGGACTCTGACTTAAATAGAAGACAATCAGATATGTGGTACCCACGTAGGGGTCCATGACTGATTCCACGAATAACAAATAACAAATGAGAGACAAATCAGAAAATAATAGAACAAGTCAAACACATAACAAAGACAAACCCATCACAATGCATAATGACCCAAGTACTTCGGAGCTTCTCGAGGGCGTTGGCTTCTACGTTGCACAAGTGGTGCTGACTCAGTCCCACTCGTATCACACCGTATCCCCATTCTCATCTATTTATCTATCATAAATTAATTGTTATCGTAATAAATGAATGAATAGAAATAAGCACGGAATGATACGAAAACAGAAACAGCCACCGTATGCCCCACTATTTCAGGCCTAGTCAGACCTTTTTGACTACTTTCCACGCTGACGTTCCCTGTTTTAGCACTTTTATCACTTAACTACGCATCTTGTAGATTCCTTCTTTCTTTTAATCAATGCATACTCATAAAAAGGACAAATTGGAATTTAGAACAGCGAGCGAAATATAAGTATACAGCTGGTTTGGTTGCTACAAATTACAATAATGTCAGTATAAAGAACATGGCTTCCTCAGTTCTTGGAGGCTTAGTACATATCATTCGAACAAAACTGTTAGAATATTGAATGAACTTCGTCAAAACACTAGAGTATGGTTGAGGATGAACATAAAAGAAAACTCTAACCCAATATAAACACTTTTATCGTACAGATCAGAACTAGCTCAAGTCTCTTTGTTTCTCGCTATTTCTTTGCATCACCAGCAGGTTCTGGAGGTGGCTTAACAATACTCAGTTGACCTCCATCCTTGTTCGCCATCGTTGCTGCTTTAATCTCGTTGCAATGGTTTATGAACTTCGTAAGCTCCTAACATGGAATGAAGAAACGTGAGGGTATTAAGTTGAAGATGTTTTAGAATGATGCTGATAATTTACTACAATCCAGTGCACATCGAATAGATGGATGAATAAACCCAATAGCTAGCAGACCAACATAAACTAAGTCATCTCCGATGCTACCCAAGTTTCCCAATTATAAGAACTTTAAGGAGCTCTAATAAAGAAAATTTTCTCCAAGTATACATTAAACGACCAGAGTGATCAGGTACTTTGATCTTCTTGCATTCTCAAAAATGAAACTCATAATTATAGTGTCAGCTCATACTCAATGCCCATCAGAAGGGAAAAGAAATCAGTATTTGTCACGTAAGATGAAGAATATTTTATGTTCTCACAAGAAAAAAGACACCAGTTCATGAAATCAATACATATTAATCAAAAAACAGAGAGAAATTTCTCCAGATCTGCATTAAACTATCAGATCAAGCTTAACCAAGCAATTAATCTAATCTTATGCTGAACGGAACAACTTATAGCGTCAGCTCATACACATCGCCAGTATTACAAAACAGCGCTGGTAATCAGTAATTGACGCGAATCTTTAAGACTTGTATATGTTCTCACACAAAAAATGACACTGGTTATATTCCTGATACATATTAAGGAAAAAAGAGGTAGAGATTTCTCCAATCTGCATTAAAATTATCAGATTAAGCTTAACCAAGCAGTTAATCTAATCTTATGCTGAACGGAACAACTTATAGCGTCAGCTCATACACATCGCCAGTATTACAAAACAGCGCTGGTAATCAGTAATTGACGCAAATCTTGAAGATGATATATATTCTCACAAGAAAAATGACACTGGTTCATGATGTTCTTGATATATGTTAAGGAAAAAAAAAAGGTTTGAGATTTCTCCAATCTGCCTTAAGATTATCAGTTTAAGCTTAACCATAACCAAGCAATTAATCTAATCTTATGCAGAACAGAACAACTTATAGCATTAGCTCATACATATCGCTTGTATTACAAAACAGCGTCGTAATCAGTAACTGATGCATAATATTCAGCCATTGTTTGTTTTCTATTTTCATGCTTTTGACCGTTTGGTAAAAGCTCTATTGTTTTGTACAGATAGTGAAAAAGTAATAAAGTATTCACCCTTTCTCAACTTCTTCTTTTTCACGTGTTTGGTTACCATTAATCGCATAAAATTCAGCAAATAACAAATTTCTTGGACACATATGAGCAGATTCACAAAAAGCAGAGTAAGAGCAATCACCAACTAAATAGATTAGAAAAGGGCTCTTGTTCAATTGCATCAACTTACCCTATCAGCATCCATATCCTTGGTGAACTTGGATGGTTTCACTGCTCTCTTCCCTGCAAATCACATTCGCCAAAAAAGATTACATCAACACTTATCAAATTCAAAGGGCAATAATTCAAAGGAGAATCTGAGAATCATCATTACTTAGAGACCATATCGAAACAATACCTTTGCGAATGTGGGCAGTTTTCCCATGACGATTTGGTAGTATTGCCTTCTTCTTCTGTTGGCCTTTGAATAAGCTTCCTTTCTGGGTCATCTCTCAGTTCACTTCAGCAACTAAACTTGCCTGAAGTTTGATCCTAGCTCGCGATACTGCTCTATTACGGCTTGTTTGCTCCTTTCGTGTAGTACTTATAATGTTGTCAGTTTCAATCTTAGGGTTTTCGAAAGCCAGCATAGTGCCGGCTGAGATTTAATTTGGACTCCATTTTATTATTATTTTACTAAGCATAAGCCCAAAACTCGGCCCGACCCAAACAATAATTAGATTTTAATTTCTAAATTCACGAAAACTAAATAATTGTTAAGTTTAAACATTTTATTTATATTATTTGTATTTAATCATTTTATTTTAACTTTTCATTTATATAATTATTAGTAATATATGTATATTTTTCGTCGTCCTAAAAATATTTGCTGTGAATATATTATAATTATTTTGTCTATTAATTAAAAATTTATATAAATTTAAACTTTCTAAAATCTCGCATGTAAGCGAAATTCTTATTGGAACGTTGTCGTAATTGTTTATGCTTACGGTCATGAAATCGAAACTCTCGTATTGAATTTAAGAATTTATTATTTTTTAACAAAATTAAATTTGTTATTTAATTTTATGTCAATACTTTATTGATTTTCTGATTTTTAAACAAAGTCAATCATCCTTTTATGTGATTGATTAATTTATCTATGTTGAAATATAAAGAGTGGGAGTTTATTCCACATTAGAGAAAAAGAAAAAAGAAGAAAGAAAACTAACATATAAGTCTAGTGGATTACTCTATCTATCACTAATTAGTTTTAAGATAAAACCTCACTTAGACTTATACGTGGTCTAACTTTCCTTCTTTTGAGGGCCCCTAGGCCTATTATAAATTCTAACATAGTATCAGAATAGGTTGCTCTTATGTTAGTCGTTAACACCTCGAAATGATATATTACCTCACGTGTTAGACCCACACGTGAGAGAAGTGTGTTGAAATATAAAGAGTGATAGTTTATCTCATATTGGAGAAAAAGAAAAAAGACGATTAATATATAAGTTTAGTAGACTACTTTATCTATCGCTAAATCATTTTATGATGAAACCTCACTTAAACTTGTATGTGATCTAACTTTTTTTTTCGTACAGGCCTATAAGCTTATTGTAAATTCTGACAATCTCAAACAATTTATTCTTATTTTCACGTCACAAGGTTGATATATAAATAATAAAAATTGACATATTAATAAAGAAAATCGTTTCGCCTTTACAAATTTAATTTTAGCATTTCAAATCATGAATAAATATATCGCTTAGTGTCTGGAAGTTGTGAGCCATTGAGGAAGTGCTTGATCAACGAGAGTGCTCTTAGAGGTTGATAGCTCGGAACTTGGTGTCCTGCGCCTCTCACTGTAGCAAATGTTATATCGCCTTTGTACACCTCCGTAAACCCTCCAACCTAATCAAGAACAAAACATCATAACAAAGTTTTGTTGCTGCCTTTGTAGGCTTCGACTTTAGTTTTATCCGTACGCTTTTATGCTCAAGAACTGCTTTGGACATAACACATAAGATGGCTAAAAACGGCAAGTCTCTTACCTCTCCGCCGATGTACCATGGGTGCCATTTAGTTTTGACCGGAAGTTTCATCGCCTTAAGAGAATACTCAGTCGATGTAACAGGTACCCTTCCATCGATATCTCCACTTCATGCCATAAAATGCAAATATTAAGACTCAAAATCCATTAAATGCAGAGTTAGTTTAACTAAATTCTAATTTTTCACTGAATTAGTTTATTGGTGATGATTACTATAAATCTTACCTGAATATCCATACACGAAGTCCGTTGGCCATGCACTCTTGTAGTAGAGGAATAATCGTCTCAGGGCTATCTAACCAATTCACAATAAGATCGCTACAAGGTTGCCAATCATGTGTGAGCTTAGTGACGTTGGCGTTCATGGCTTCCTGAACATCTGGTCGATTCAGGTAAGCAATCCCGTAGTAGTCACTGCATGGATCGAAACTTGTCAACTGCAAAACAAAAGGAGGAAGAATTAGTACATTAAGTTTAACTCAAAACAGTTCCAGATTTCAAGACCTTCGAAGTTGAAACAACTTACAGAACCCTTCTTGGGCAGGGAAGTGGTAGAAGGATGAGTACACAATGGAGCGTAGATGTTGTAAATATTGACATAGAAAATGTCTCTGTAGGTTTCGTTAAGAGCAACTGCACATTCAACAGGCTGAACTGTGGCATTAGACGAGAAGTTGCACTGTGTTTTGATGTTGTGTAGAGATTCTTCAGAAATTAGAGCGTGGGTTCGGGCGTAGTCGTACATGCCTATAGTATCTGTTTCATCGTTGATCACCGCGTTTCCAATCTGCAGAATTGTTTTGATCAAATATGGATTAATTTAAGCTTTCTATATAAAATCTTACCCGAGTTTCAAGTCATACTCAAATTATAATTTTTAAAGATCGAACTCAAACCCCCTTTCAAGCTTTGAGCGAGCTTGGGTAGACTTTGATAATACTGGTCAGAGTATAACTAGAATCCTTGTTATCTCTAGTGAACTTGCAATTATGAAACTGGAGTAGAGAAGTTGACGTACTAGTATTCCTTTGAGGTTGATAATGGTTTTGTTGGCCTTCTTGTTATGGTAAAGAATGGTATGAGCAAGCTGGGGTACATAATGGCCTGCATAGCTTTCCCCGGCAACATAGAACTCTCTGCCTTTGTACTCAGGAAACCGCTCCAGCCAATTCTTCAGGAACACATAGTTGTCTTCAGCTGTTCTCCTGTCTCCATTAGTTTTATAATCCGACGTCGTGTTCGAGTAGGAAAACCCTACCCCAGCAGGTGACTCCAAAAACAACACATTCGCAGCTACAACAAATAACAACACATCATATCAAGTTAAAAAAATATATTAAAATAAAATTTTCAATAAAGCAAATATAATGTTTTCTATAATTAAAATTTTAAGATTTAAAAGATTAAATTAATATTAAATAGTCTAAAATCGGTTAAAGAATGAATAAAATTTAAAATTTAAAAAATCAAAAGATTATTTTTATTTATAAAAATTTTAAAATTTAAATAAAATATTATTAAATAAAAATAACTGGTTTTATTTTAATTTATAAAACTGACAAAATTAGTCAATTAATTAATTTTAACAATAAAATTATTAAACGAAATCAAACCAGAAAATTAAAATCTAAACAAAAAATTGGCGCGTTGAAGGTTTCCATTATTAAGATATTGTTTTACCTTTTATTAAATTTGTGTAGTGTTAAAATTATTAAATTATATTATCAGTAAATTAAAATATCGAAACAATTTTATATATGATTCAGATATAAAATATTAAATTACGAAGAAATGAATCCTAAATCTTAATTAATCATAAATGTTACGAAGCAATGAAATTAAAAGAAGGATGCCATGCGAACCATAATTCCAGGAAAATCGATTTTTGTAGAGCGTTTTGCCATCGCTATGTACCCGAAATGGTCCAAGTTCTTGCATAGCTCCATAAGCCAATGATGAACAACCAGGGCCTGCTCAAAGCACATTAAATAACAAATCTAGTTAATTATAAATGACTGATTAATACTTATGAGACAAACTCGACAGGTCCAGCATTCTAATCTTCTTGGAACTGGTGCTCTACGGTTCAACACTCGACAGGGCACATCGGCCTATGTTCTCTAGGACACTTAAATGTTTCTTAATGCTTGCAAACTTGATATATATAAGTCATTGATCAGATTTGGATGCTTAAAACAGAGCTTGACACAAAAGCTCTCTCGAAGCTATGCTTTTACGACAACAGCGCCGAGAAATCCTGAACCGTAGATAAATTTGGGACTGGTCCCAATTTTAAATCTAAACACCGCTACATGAACATGTGCAGTTTCTTGTTTCTATGTACTTTGAGATATAACAAGCAGACAAACATTAACATGCAAGCTAGCGATTAACATTTTCGGATAAATTATGATATCCCCTGAGTTTTTAAAATCAAACTAGAGATTAAAATAAGAACTTATAAAAATAAATTAGTTTATAAAAGTAGATGGATTAATTATAAATTTATTATTCTTAAGAACAAAAATATTAAAACAAATCGTTCGAAAAGATAAAAATCGAATTAAAATTAGCTGATTTAAAATTTTCACGATTAAACCATCTGAATAGATTCGATATTTTAACCATTGAGATAAATCATAGGATATCTCAATTATTTGAAGTATCTTACAAATTTTATATTTTAACTTATTAGAGGATGAGCTTTTTAGAGCAACCGGTAAGATTTCGATTCTTGCTAAGCAAGGAGTTTTATGCATTGAGACAACCCTTTGTTTAAATTTAATTGAATTGAGTTCAATGTTAACAAAATTTTGATAAATCTAATTTTTATATTATAGTTTGTTATATTTCCTTCTTTCTTAAGTAAAGATACTGTAAGTCTAAATTTAGTTATTTTCAATAAGTTAGTTAATGAGTTAGGACTAAGCTCAGTTTAACTCAAGATTCAATTATTTGAAGCAAAATAACATCGTTTTAGTTAGAAGGGTTAGATCTAAGATAAGTTTAGACCTAGACAGCTCAAACCTAAATCATTATCATCACATCCAGTTTGAAGTCCTGCGATAAAGCGAAGTCTAGAGAGGTCTAACTATGTTTTCTATAGAATTAAAAAATTACGTTTTCTATATTTTTATTTTTTAAAAATTAACAGAAGATGGCCATAACTAGAGACTGAAGAGCAAACCTTAAGAGCAACAATTCTCGTTGTAGATGAAACATCATCGGAAAGTTATCAGAAGGGAACATACCTCCATTGAGCCAAAGAAGAAGAGGCAAAGATTCCTTGGACTGTTGAGCCTCAGCAAAATAATAGTACATTGCTCGGCCGGCAGATTTGTCCACCGTGACATAACCACCGTACTGCGAGAACCCTACTTCCGGTTGTCCAGGCAACTTCACAATTCTATCTCTCTCTTTCAGTCCTCCTTGTGGATGCAACTTGGACTCATCAAAGTGTTCAGGTGTCCGAAAATGACTAGTGTCGACCCCTGAAATTGTCTTCAGCGTTGAGTGGTAAAGATGGTTCAACGCTTCACCTTTCTTCTTTCCTTCGGTTTGAACCGCAAAACATGAGATCAGAATGAGTGAAGAAACAATAACAAAGCCTCTGTGTATTGCTCTCATGGTGCTCCTGGTCTTCACTCGCTTAGAGATTCATGGAGGGTAGGGTTTTTATACAGGAAATACATTTCATTGTAAGGTCTATAATACCCTTAAATCACGACGGCGATGAACTGGACTTGAAGAAATGGAAGACGAGTTTGATTATGTATTGTGATCTGGATCCAGCAATCTTGCTTATTAATTTGATGTCAAGAAGATGAATATTTCACCATTTCTATGAGTCAAAGTTCACGGCCAATAATTATTATTATTTTAAAATTCTGAACGATATGATATGATACCGTAATATGTATTATATAAGGGAAATGGATTTATTATGGAACAAAAATTAGAAAATTCGAATTATTCTTTGTATCAGTCATGTTATGCCATGTGAGAATTAGAGTATAGAATGATTGGTCAATTCATGGAACCTTCGTATGTTTCTAGCAATAATAGAAAAAATTCGATTCGGTTAATTTTAATCGTAAAAGTTTTAAACTATTTTATTTTTTAGTTCAATTTTAAGTTTCAAGTTCGATTTACTTTAATAACTCTTATTGTTAAAAATCGATCAATTTATTAATTAATTAGTCAATATAAATAAATTAATAAATTATTATAAATAAAACCAATTAATTAAATTTTATTTGACAATCTCTTTTATTTTCGAATAATCACAATATAAATATATTAAGTAAATCATAATTTGTACCATTTCTGTCTTCAATTTTAAAAATTAAAACCTACAAAAGATTATAAACTTTAGGAAACATAAATTTATTGTTTCAAAATTACAGATTGTAATTTACTCTATAATGACAAACTATTAGAAGAGGACAATAATAACAACACCTAATGAAATCTTCACTTTAATGCAAAATATGGAGAAGTTCAATATTGTACAATCTTACTTTTATATAGTAGAGAGATTGTTTCCGTTAAACCTACATACATTGCAAGTTATAATTACAAACTATTAGATCTAGGAATATGGATATCATTTCGTACCGGTTGGTACGTATTGTAACGGACCAAAATCAGTACGAAATAAAAGGATCGATTGTACCGGATATAAATACCAGTCGATACCGGCTCATTTTAGATAGTACTGGTTGGTACATGCTAGTATTCAAAATACTGACCAAATATCGGTCAGTATAGGAAATTTTAAAAAATAAGGGATTTTTTTGCAAAATTTTCAAAAAAATTTAAAATTTCCCTCCGCCTTCTCCCTCACCCTCATTTTTTCAAAGTTTTTTAATTAGTTATTTTATTTACTTTAACTTTTCTAATTAATGTGAATTTTTAATTTTGTTTTTAAAATAATAATAAATATTTTGTATTAAATAAAACTTAAAATAAATTATTTTTATTTAAATTTATTTTAATATTTTATATAATATTTATTAATAAAGTATTGATAAAAATAGTTGATTGTTAAATCAAAATTTATTTGAAATTTATATATTTTAAAAATATTTTAAATTTAATTATATTTATTTATTATTATTAAATTAATTTTGTAAATTAAATTAAAATTTTGATTATTATTTATTATTATAATTTTTAGAGACAGGTTAAAATATACAATACAACTGTATAATATGACAATGAACTATCTTGTAATTTTTAAAAATTCAAGGATATTTAAAATTTTAAAAAACTTAAAATGGTATTTAATATTAACCGATAGCGATACAATACTATACTAAAATTCAATCCATTACTAAATCGATCGTTATTTTGACATTGATTAGACCACGATTTTAATTACATATTGGCCGTTTTTAATGTTTTACATACTTTGGACAAGGTAAGAAAATAACCTTTATTTTATCTCATTTTATTCTTTATATAATCCCGTTTGGTTGACACGGATTGTTGTCTAGGAAAGTAATCTTTTTTTCTAAAATTTAAATTATTATGTTTGGTATTTAGATTACTTTCCCTAAGAATTTAATCTAAAAAATACATTGGACAATTTAACCCTTCCTTATCTCTCAACTCTGCGACTTTTAAAATATATAAATTTCAAATAAATTTTATTTAATGATTAAAATATATAAAATAAATATTATTTTATATATAATAACTTTTAAATTATTTATTTTAAAATAAATATTTTATTAATACTTTATTAATAAATATTATATAAAATATTAAAATAAATTTAAATAAAAATAGTTTTGTAAGTTTTATTTAATTTATAATTATTATTAGTAACAAAAATATTTATTATTATTTTAAAATAAAAATAAAATTTACAATAATTATAAAAGTTGAAATAAATAAAATAACTAATTAAAATTTTGAAAGAAGGGGAAGGAGAGATAAGAGAGAGGAGGAAATTTTAAAATTTTTGAAAATTTTGCAAAAATCTCCATATCTTAAAAATTTTCGATATCATTTGGTATTTAGATTTTGAATATTTATCTTAAAAGTTTCAATCGACAATTTTCAGGTTTATATTTTTCCTTATCTAACGATTTAAATTTTTATTCTGTTTGTAGGGATATAATTGGAAACATAAGTTAAAATTAAATTATACTGTATAAAATACTCTTACATACCAAACACTATAATAAGAATCCACCCAATTTTTCTATTAGAATTCTTATAAGTATCCAAACATGTGAATATCTTTACTTTTCATAAATTTATTTTTCAAAGAATCATATTCTAAATATATTTTACTTTCCCGCCAATCAAACGGAGTCATAAGTATCAAGAATCTTTAAAGAATAAACCGTAGTAAAGAATAAATTAAAATAAGACAAAACATAGACAGGTTCAGAATAAGCCCAAGGTAGGTGTCTTTCTTCTCCTTGCCTAGGTCGGACTCCGTTAGCGATCCTCCTAATTCTACTTGCAGTCTAGAGTTTTAAACTTTTAATATGTGAATAAATAATTAAATTTGTCACTTTTTCTTACATATATACCTGCAATCATGCATGAAGAATCTTGTTTGTTTCTTTTCTTTTTCTTTTTTTGATTATAGTTTGTTTTGAGCTCCTAACGGAGAATCATAGACCCAGAAGTGCTCGTAGATCCTACACGGCAGTACATAGAATGGACGTTTGAAAATGAAAAGCCAATGACCATATTAAAAGGATGATGATGAATAAGAGCAGTATAACAATCCAAATTCTGGTAGTTAGGTGGTTCTTGTTCTCTGGCTCAGGACTCCGTTAAAAAAGCGTATATATAGTATTATGTACACTACAGTACCAAGTCGGTCATGTACTATTGCTTGGCTTCATTGTCAAAATCTGCATTTTAGCTTTTATAAATAATCTTGTCACGGGTTTGTCTTTCCTATTTTCAAGTCATATTAAGATCAAAACTTTATTATCGACGTAATCATCATCATTATCGACATTATCATTATTACGCTCAATCTAAAGTCTCGTATTGAAGTAGAATCTGTAGAAGTCTTATAATACGCAGCTTTATCGTTATATTATAAACAAACTATTTTCAATAGACCCATATACAAATGTGATAAAAAAATAGTGATACATAATGAAAAATAATAACTAGCACACAAAAATAGATATAATTACAATATAATAATCACAAATAGTAATAATAACAATAATACTAATAGTAATTATATATATATATATATAATAGCAATAATAATACTAATAATGAAAAAGGAAAACTAATAATAATAAAAAAACTAATAAGTAATAAAAATAATAAAATAGCAATAAAATAAAACTAAGAGAGATAATAAATAATTTGCCAACTAAAAAAACCTCAGTCACGCGTACAAAAGAAAAACATCAAAATTAAAAAAAAAACTGGCATGACTAATTTGAGCATGAGTATACCCGTATACATACACCCGTTCTGGTCAAAGTAGAGATTTCGAGAATGGCAGGCAAGAAGGTCTTGATATCTGATGAGAAGAGAGTCTAAAGAAGTAAGAATTTCTAGAGTAAATTTGTATAAAACACGTTAAAAAGAATAAGATATTAACGGAAAGCATAAAAGACTGATAGGAGAGGCATATAGCAAATCAACAAGTACCAATCCGTATTAAACATGAAAGGACTGTCCTGGGCGGCGTAGAGTTTGTGATATTTTCAAATTTTACTATTAAAATACGAACCAATTTGAGTGGTTTTAAATATAAATTTTTAAGTTGACTAATTTTTTTAATTTTAATTTTTAATTCAATTTACTATAATGGTAGTTATTATAAAAATTTGATCAGTTTATTAATTAATCACTCTATTTTTATAAACTAATCGATTTTTATAACTAAACAGTATATTCAATTAAACTTTACATTAAGAATAATCTTTTTAATTATATTTAATTTATAAATAATTATATAACGTCTAATATTAAACATTTTCAATCTTAAACTTTATATCTTTTCGATTTAACTTTTAAATCAAAATTGTAAAACATCGATAAAAACATTCCATTATACAAATGTTACGTGATAAACAAGAATTGCAAATCTTGGCAGATAAATCTCATCATTCTCAAAATCTACAGTGCAAGTTTTTGTTTTATTACTTATTTTAGATGTTATTTCCTTAGTTCATCATATGTATACAAGAGAAAGCAACAAATGTTACGATATTTTCTAAACTTATTTATTACATGATAACATAAACAACGTATGACTTTTTAAGATTTATTTTAAATAACGTTAAATTTTTAATTTTACAAATAATTTTAAATTTTGTATAAATTAAGTAAAATGTTATTTTTGCTTATATGACATGTTTGTCAAATGTGGATGTCTACTTATTAGCTACATTAATAAAATAACAATTTAACTTAATTTATATGAATTTTAAAAGTTCAGTTACTAAATTTTAAAATTTTAAAATTTTGATACTAAATTAAAAAGTTCAAAAGTTATACACTTTTAAATATGTTAGCTCATTTATAATATGTTTTAGAGAAAATGATAGAATGAGAATTATATTTTCAATGTCTATGATTTGTCCTATGATTATAGAAAGAAAGCTGAAATTTTAAGATTTCAAATAAATATATTTGGATTAGTTTGAACTTTTATTCTTTCCAATCAAGTTTTGGAATCTAAATGTTGGGTAAAAATTGAAAAACAACATCATTTAGTATGAATCTCGCTAATATACAAAGTTTGATAGTAAACAACTTTGTCCCTAATTAATATCGAGATTGTTGTTTTGAATGAATCGAATGGTTCATAATGTAATATGTTCAAATATTATTTGGATGAAGTGTTTATAACGTAATATAATATAAAGTTATTTATTATTTTATATTATATCTTAAACCCTCACATAAGAAAATTTCCATTTATACTATTTTCATATTTTGGGTCAATTTTACTTATTTACTCTTTTAACTTATATCACTATTATTATGTCATATCTGCACGTGAGTTTACTAGAAATAATCTTTCTATTATATAAAATAAGGCTGTATATTATTAAACCTCATGTTTCGTTTTATTGTGAGACTTTATAATACGATGATAATGATAATAGAATGAGATGTAATATAAAATTATATAATTCTCTTATTTTATTATAAAACCTCCCTTTAAATAGTAAAATAATATTTTATTTTATTCAATTTCATTAATAGCAGTCCTCAAAAAATACCTAAACGACTAAAATGTGTGACGAAGCTCCTGAAGTTACTAATGAAGTTTCAAGATAAGCTGTTACTCGCTGTGCGTTCGTTATTCCCAGAGTATGTTGCCTTTGATCCTTACTTCCAATTCTCTAATAAGTTTTGACTTTTGTCTGTGTTTGGTCTGCCGACTCTGGACGGATGTAATTTCATGATGCTTAGGTTGAGCCGATAAAGGAGTTTAAATTTTTAAACAAAATTTAAATTTACTAAAAAGTATTTATAACGTTTTTTAGATTTTAGATAAAGTTAAATAGAAACAAGATTTTAAAGTTTAAGATTTAAATTTCAAGTTTATTTAAAAATTTAGATTTAAATTTTATCTAAAATCAATTAATTTAAAATTTGCATATTAATTTCAATTCAGTTCGAAGTATTAATTAGTTACGGAAACAATATAATATATGAAATGTACCAGCTTTTGTCCGAAAATGAAATAACAGAGCAAATAGAAAATAAAAACTATTCGTAGCAAGTTGAGAAAATTAAGGAAAATTTAAAAAACAGAGAGATGTGGGGTGGAAATATGAGGAGCAGATTTACTGATTCCAAATTGCTATGCCTCCCAGTGCCTTAAAAATTTTAGTCAATCAATTTGTTGTTAAAATTTACAAATTTAAACGCATTAAATATATGAATAAAATTTAATAAATAGAAGATGGACACAAGAAACAGAGAATGCAAATGAGTTGATAAGTTTGTAGCTCGTAGCTGAGGTCCAAAACCAAAAGCTGACCTCCAGCAGATTCTTACTTTCGCACAGGTACAGCCACTAATGGGTTGTTCAGTGATCATAGGACTCCGACCATGCACGCAAGCGCGAAAGTTTTCGACCAAAGAAATTATGATCCATTGCGGAAGACTCACGGGTGCTTGGACTTGCAGTCAAAATTTCAACATTTCACAAAGCTTAGGCCTAAGGCAGATATCAAGCCTGATGTGGACATGGATACTATCAGCTTTGACAAAACATGACTGCATATCAAGGAGCCGTGGCCTTGGATGGCAGCTTATGAAAGAACCAGCTCAGACCTAAAAACGAAATAAGGAAAAGCAACAACTGACTGACTGCGGAAAATTAGACACCAATAAGGAAATTAAACACATACCAGTATTCTAAAACAAAGTATTCTTAGTTTGTAGCTAGCAAGTTTTTGACGATGTCGTGTCCAGATACAGTGGCATCTACAGAGCTGTCTCACTCACTTTAACAGCTAATCGAGAGCACTATAATCTGCAAAAGTAATGATTACGATTAGAATTCAATACCTGAATGAAGTTGGAATGCAAAATGAAAATGTCAAAACTAAATTTGGTTAAGATTTCAATGGAACAGAGGTTGAATAAACAGGAAAAACATACCTGACCAATCCTCCGAAAGCTCTCCACCATCTAACTGGTAATGGCCTTCCCGTTGAATTTTACGGCCATTAATCTTTATATTTGGAATGCGTTCAATGATAGGCCAATCTTCACCCTTGTTGTTTCTGCATTTCTCTGTTAAAAAGGGACAGTTTGTAATACTTAAAGTGGTGAGGCATTGAATGTTCTGAGGCAGATATCTCAATTGTCCACAATCTATGATCCGTAAATCCTTAAGACAAATGAGATTTCTTAGCCATTCCTCACGCAGGGATTCTAGTTCATAAATCTGCTTCAGTTTCAGACATTTCAACTTGGAGAGCGGCTGGACAATTGAGTTTGAAGAAGAAGATGGAAAAGAAAGAGTGACTGCTGATGATGGTGATGATGATGCCGAAGTTATCGTGTTCATGGTCATTATCTGCTGCAACAGTTTTGAACTGACATGGCTCAATCTCAGTTCCTCTTCAAGAGATGGGAAAAGTGGCATCCAAGTCAAAAGAGGGCAACCACCAATCGTCAATTTAGACAGACAAGAAAACTGTGGCAACACAGTAACTGATTCAGCCACGGCATCATCATCATCATTCTTTTTCCACCATCCCATCAGCTGAGGGCAATTGGAAAGGAAAAGGTCCTTTAGGGATGGAAAAAATGTTGATCTTCCTTCTCCTCCTTGACCTCTAGCACCGCTGAAGTTATTATCATCTTTCCTTTCAATGTATTCCAACTTAGGACAGTGGCCGATCAGTAAAGACTTCAGGGAAGGGATTAAACTCAATTGTGGTAGGTGTTTACAATTCCGACAATTTAATAAAGTTAGATCCACAAAATTTGTGTGTGATGAGAACCAAACAGGAAATTTTAGGCCAACATAGTGATAAATAGACAGTTTTTTTATGTTTGGATGTGGCTGGAGGCTTTCCAATGATACTTCGTCGTTTTCAGTTTCTGAAGGGTTGCCAACAACCTTTGGGTCCCAACTTAAGGTCAGTGATCGAAGATGTTGCTTCTCTTTTAAGTTAGCAGCTTCACATTCTAACTGGGGATTTCTAGGGAAATGCAATCTTCCAATTTCCAAGGAACCTGTCAAACCGTTAAGCCGTTTCAATTCATCAAGCCCACCGACCTTTTCATGACTAGAGTTGTTTTCTGCTACCACAAAGTAAGTTAATGTCTGAAGAGAAGTCAATTTTTCAATCCCGCGTGGCATATGGGTCAAACTATCACAGCCGTAACAGTCCAAACAGCGGAGATTAAGCAGCTTTGTAATACCAATTGGCAATTCCTTAAGCTCATAGCAATAGCTGAGTTTAAGCACTTGCAAATTTTGTAGACAACATATAGAGCTTGGAAGGACTGAAATTTTGGACTTAGAAAAATCAAGATACCTTAAATGTTTCAACTTTTTAATAAAATCTGGCACTTTCTTAATATAAGTATCATTTAAATCGAACACTCGCAATCGCTTAAATTTGGAAAAAATAATTTCCCACTCTGACTTCTTAATATCCCAAACTTTTTGTCTTGGCAAAAGAAATGTCCGCAAATTCAAAGCATTATAAAAGTGAGACGGAACTTGCCATGACCCATCTATATTGAAGTCCAACGACACATGACGGGTTTTCTCACCTACATTATCAGCATTTGGGTTTGATATGGTGCTCTCTGATCCTGCTGCTAAAGTTGCCAGATCATGCATCAAATCATGCATCTTATAGCTTACTATGCTTTGTGATCCATCGTATTCCACTTCTTGGAAAAAAGACCTCCATAGTAAGTCCTCGAAATATTCAAGGCCTAATTTTTCTAGACAAAGACTGGTCTCTGAGGACTTAACAAACCCTTGTGCAATCCAAAGTTGAATCAATGCTTCTACATCGATTTCATAATCTTTAGGAAACAAGCTACAATATGCAAAACAATGCTTTAAGTGTGGGGGAAGATTGTTATAACCCAACTGAAGTGTAGGCAAAATGTCATTTTCATTTTGTGATATCGTAGAAAATTCATTTTCCAAAAAAGGCAACCAGTGTGTGTCTGAATTTTTGGAGTACAAAAGGCGCCCTATTGTCTTTATTGCAAGAGGGACTCCACCACACTTTCGGACAATCTCCTTTCCAATTTGTATCAGGTTACTACTGTCAGTTTTCGACTCTTGCCCTTCAAAAACTATTTTTGTGAACAAAGACCAAGACTCTTCCAAAGAGAGGCCTTTCAGAACATGTGGAGACAATCTACTAGTAACCCTAGCAACCGTTTCGGAACGCGTTGTGACTATTATTCTACTACCACGTGCACCACATATCAAGAGTTTTTTCAGTTCAAGCCATATATTACGGTCCTCGTTCCAAACATCGTCTAAAACAAGCAAGTATTTTTTCCCATCAATTCCTTTTCTTAGTCGACTTTGCAACTGATCTAACTCCAGATTTTCTGGTTTCCAATCAGGAAACAATGATTTTAGAATCTTTTCTATGACAAGTTTGACTTCAAAAGGATCAGAGACACAAACCCACAATTTCAGCTCAAAATGATTTTTGACCCTCTCGTCGTTGTACACAAATTGGGCTAGTGCGGTCTTCCCTAACCCTCCCATCCCAACAATAGGGATGATCAGAACATTTTCTGAGGAGTTGGAATCCAGCAGAAGACCCAAGATTGCATTTTTATCTTTATCTCTTCCTATAACTTCTCCTTCACCAACAAAGGAGTGAGTTTGAGGTCGAGTCAGTAAAAGTGTCTCAGTAACAAGACGCCTAACAAGTTGAAACTTTTGACTATCAGTTGCAATGTCATCTAGTCTCTCTCTAAGTTCCTTAATTTTCCTGCCCATCTTATAATCATAAACGATCCGATTTGAACGGGAAAAGAAAAGGCGCACCTGCTTTGTGATCTTATTGCCACTCTTTACCTTTCGTATCAAAGCTTCAGTATAGAAATCGTCGAGCAAGTCATCGGCATCGTACACAACATCTTGTAGCTTTCGAAGCCAATCTTTGATCTGAAGATCTTGTGTCTGGCGATGTTCTGCATCAAGTAGCACAGCTTGGATAGTAGAAACTGTGTTCTCAAGCTTCTTAAGCTCATCGTTGACACCCCACCAAATTCCAATCTGTTGTAAAGCTCCCGAACCCAGTATCTTTATGATTTCGTTTGCAACATTATAGAGTATGGCTTCTGCCATTTCCTCTGCAGTGCCAACAGAAACAAAACAAGGACAGAAAAAACAAGAAAAAAGGAGATGTATAACAATATAAACGATTAAATTAGCAGGACATACGAGGACTGTGGAGTCAATGTACTAGGTAGGGATTGTGCTTGGTGGACAAGAAACTAATACTTGGGATAGTTGCGAGAGTTGAGGAGTCGATGCTTATATTTGCAGATTGCTTGTTAGTTAGCGTTGGGCGCTACAAGCGGAACATTAAACAAATGTATTCTGCAAAACTTTATGCAATTGTAACGTTAATGCAGATTGCACGAGGATTACCGTTGGGTGCTACAAGTGAAACATTAAGCAGATGTACTCTGCAAAACTTTATACAAGTGGAACATTAAACAAATGTGCTCTGCAAAATTTTATACAAGTGGAGTATTAATCAAATATACTCTGCATAACTTTCAAGGAAGGTCTTACCTGGCATGGCCGTTTTCCTTGACTTGAATGAATGACATATGCTAAATATTAGTTTTTATATTCACGAAACTAATACATGAAATAGAACAAAAGACGCAAGTTGTGCATGATCAGAAACGTTGGAATTAAAAAATGGCGAACCCAACCAACTTGTAGTAATAGAATTTAGTCGTTGTATATATAAGTCAAGTCAGATCTAAATTTGCTCGACATGGGAGACAGACAGCTTGTCACTGTTCTTGATAATTAAAGCCAGAATCATTGAATGAGATCGGATGGAACGATTTGGTTTTTAAAGAGTTTTGACGTTTGAGACTAGCCACGTTTTTGTTGACACCGTGACCGCAGCTTCCTAACTGACGTTTTGTTTAGGTTGCGATATAGATATTGAACAACAACAGTAAGCACTCCATTCCACGTTCCTCTCTGGGTTTATTTTACTTGGAATATTGAACATGTGAGTCTGCGCGAGGGACAGAAATGTAGAGAAAATTATGCTAAAAGCAAAGTACGATAAAAATATAAAAATTATAATTAATGAATAAAATATAAAATTATAATTAATGAGTAGTAAAATAAGTTGAAACTTATAAACATTATTTATACTGATTATATTATTTAATTATAATTTATTAAATTTGTCTAATATTTTATACATATTGTTTAACGAAATCAATATTTCTACAAATTAAGGATAAGATTAATATTTTAAAATCGAATCAATGTGATTGATATAAGAGTCAAAACTTTAACCTAGTCAACTTTTCGGTTCGATTTTTAACGTTTATGTTCGATTTAGTTTAACAACTTTACTTTTAAAATTGATCAATTTATTAGTTAATTGGCCAAACTAATTAGTTTTATAAACTAAAAACCGATTAATTTTATTTAATAGATTTTATCAATTAATAATCTTCTTTATTTATTTTTTAATTTTATTTGATATTTAACTTTCGGTGTTTAAAACATTAATAAGATTATATACTTCTAGACTTCTTCCAACCTCACATTTCAATATAATTAGGCGGTGATATTATTTTTATTATTACATATATTTTATTCAAAACAAAATTTCCATCTAATTGTAATTTTCATGCTTTATTAATTTAGATTTCTTTTAGATAATTTTACAAAATAAGATAATTCTATTGCATAATTTATAATATGAAAATAAATAAAATAAAGTAAAATTTTAAATGAAAATTATTTAATCTTAAAATAATTTAGAAGATAGGACAATTATAAATACAGATTCTTATTACTAATTAAATATATGATATTAATTTTATTTTTAAAATTAAAAAAAAATAAATCATTATTACCACTGTCATCGGTATCAAAAGTATTGACATTCCTAAAATCTTGGGGACAGCTAGGCACGTTACAGAAGTCTGATTCTTTTTTCTGGGAGATCAGCGGGATAATTAATTATCCGCACATTTTGATGCCTTGTACTATTATATATATATATATATATAGATAATTGGATACCATATCACTGAAGCACATGAAACATTAAACACCCGCATCAAATAAATTTTATTTAATAAATTAATAAATTTTTAATTTTAATAAATTTTTAATTTAAATTTAAAGCATTAATTTATTAATTTATTAATTAATTAATAAAATTTTATAAACTAAAATAAATCAAATAAATTTCATTTAATAATATCATTTTATTTAAAATTTAAAATTTTAATAAATAAAATAACCTCTTTTAACTATATTTTAAATTATTTAATTTTATTTAATCTTTAACCAATTTTATAATAATTTAATATTAGTTGAAACCTAAAAAATCTAAACAACCTAATAACCTAACAAATGATTTAAGTTCACACAAAATTTAAATCAAAATAATATAATTATAAGAGTTCCGCTTAGGCTGCATATTTTTAAAATTGGGCCAAGCCAGTCCGACAATAAACTCGGCCTAACCCAGCCCATTATTATACATAGCGCTTAGTAAGTTTTTTGCCAGCCCACAATCTTAGCCAGGCACAATCATGAGAGCTGATGGTCGTCCACAGCCAACTAGCAAAAACTTCACACGCAATATCAATTTAGGATGACATAAGAAAACTATGATGGGCCAATTGGCTTCTCACCTAACCACCATGAATCCAACATGATTAAAGTAATACTATTAGCTAGTAGCTAGTTGGTAAACACCACACAACATCACTGGCTCTCTACGAGAGGTTTTCGAGCCAAGAAGAAAAACATCGGCATGAAAATCTCCCTCCTGGAACAATGTGAAAGGGGTCGTCGTTAGTAGGAGCAAAGAAAAATTACACCAGACAAGGAGAAATCATCGGGATGCATATAATTGGTACAATTTAACAAGCGTTGGTCTTGCTAAGATGGTAACTGATCTAGTCCAATCCATAGTTAAATGGTCAATGTTCGGCTAAATTGGATTTTAGGTTAAACTCAAAACTAGAATGATCTACTCCTCAACTGCATAATGATGTTGTTTTGTAAACTTCTAAAACCGATTTTGTTATAGTCTTTAACTTTTAAAAAATTGATCAAAACGAGGTAATCTTAAAAACTTCTTAAAAATAACATTGTTCTAGATAATTTGAGCAAGTTTAAACTCGGGCTTAAACTACATGATACAAGCCCAATCTGCTGCTAGCCGGCCTCAAGTCGTGCTCTTAGGGTGTTGGGTAGGATTGGATGAACTAGCAATAGCCCGACTCATTGCCACTTCTTACCAATCTGTCTTACTATGAAAAAAGACATTATTGTCATGGCTTAGATGCACTTATGCAAATGGAAGTAGAGGTCCCAAAAAATAAGAACGAAAAGGAAATTTCCACCGGAAAGAAGGATATAGATAAGTATTTTACCTTCCACCTTCGACTAATCCCTCTGCGGCCTTCTCAAGAAAGTCTTGCACTCTTAAGCTATCATATTTTACCTTCCACCTTCGACTAATCCCTCTGCGGCCTTCTCAAGAAAGTCTTGCACTCTTAAGCTTCCCTTTGGAGCAATTCCAACATATTCCAAGGCTTTGACCTACAGTGAAACAAATTACCAACAAAACTAAAGATTCAATCCGGGGCCCCTCTCCCAGGAAAAGGAGAAAGGAAGAAGAAACAAGAACAAGTTGAAAGTTGAATAATCTTAAGTTACCATATTTTTGGTAAACAATCTTCAAACAGCTGTTAGGCGGAAGCTACTGAAGGAGAAGTGATTTTTATCCAAAGGCAAGTACCATGGTAAGGGTGAGCTTGTCCAGTCAATCTAATGTCTGGAAGATCATCACCAATCTCTATCTCTGCCTGATTGCATAAAATTTACTCGCATTGTAATTATTTAAAGTAAGAACAGCAAATGAAGGAAGTTTCAGACTTCTAACATGTCGCTAACCTAAATTCTTTGGTGTTCCTTGTTTTTTGGATCAAAAGAATCAGTCATGCACCATTCATAAGCAGCAAAACATTGTCCAGGCTTCAGGACACTATAAATCTCACTGTAGCATCCATACTGTCTGAATGTCAACAAAGTACAGTTTAGGATCATAAAACAAACATAGTTTCAACAAGAAAGTAACAAATAGAGAATTAGTTCAATTCATAGTGTACGCATCAGGTGCATGACAGGTAGCTTCAATTACATATACCGCATCAAAACTACTTTCAGGAAATGGCATCTTCATGAAATCAGCCTGCAAAACCGTGATAAAACAATAATGGTTTGATGAACAGACTCGTTAGCATATTCAATATTTCTTCCCATATTTCTTCTCAAATAATTTAAACAATAGCAAAGTCGAACTGCTACATGAAAAGAGTAGTTGGCAAAAACTTTTAAATTTGCATGATATAAGAACCGACCTTCACAAAATCACAGGTCTTATCTACACCTGCAATGTGATTTAGTTCCTGACCAAAAAGAGAATAATAAGTTTTTAGTAAATACAAAACTATACTGCCTAATCATTACAGGATAAGAAAAGAGAATACTGCAGGACAATCAAAAAGCTAAAAGGGAAATATATCCACCTTTCCTCTAGTTATCTGATATTCATTGTTGTTCAACCCTGTAGCCGAGGTCAAGCTGCAAGAAATCACAAACAGTAACTAACTAAGCCCTATTTCTACAACAAGACTATCCAATGCGAACAACAAAACAAATATACTATCACATGCAAACTATGGATAAGGGTATTATGCAATATATGCCTCTGATTCCGTGCAGTGAAACAGTTTTTGATGTTGGTACACAGAAAGGAGAAATTTCCCAGGAGATATTTTCACAAACCTGAACTGGGAAATTTCTCTAAGTGGTCCACCAATTCCACAACCTACATCCAACACCTGCCACAATAAATGACCTGAAGTCAAAGATTTTAAAGAAGATAGTTAATAGTTAACGTTCCTGTGTTGATAGTATAGCTAATTAATTGTACGTCGCAGTCAACCTTCTGTCCAGGTTTAAGGCCAAGTTGTAAAGCAAGAGAGTGTTCATGTCATTTGATGCTCTCTCGAAGTGACCCCCCTTTGAATCTACAAAAAGAAAATTGAAGTACATTAATCAAATTTATAAGCATAATGTGCAAAACAAACACGCTGACCCACTTGTGTAAGAAATGCAGAAGATATTTTAGTACCTATGAGCAAAGTGGAAAGATTCACCCCAACCAAATTCATAAAAGCTAGTTACAAGCTCAGTAATACTTATTCACCTGAAATTCACATGATATGATAATTAACCATTGAGCTGCACTGCTCCGCTTGACAGCCGATCAGCTCAGAAGAAAATATTTTAAAAAGTATAATTTGCACTTTCATTGATGATGCGACAGTTAGAAATGGTGATAAAATATCCTTAAAAAGAAAAAAAAAGTTACATTAAATAGTAAATACCCTACATGTCAGTGATTATTTTCAGGCTATACTCATCAAAAGATCATTGTAAGTTATACTGTAATATCCTTGAGAAGCAAAGATGGAAGTTACAAATATAAAACTCATCTTTAATTTTCAAATGCTAGTTGCTTGATATCAAACTTTTAACACTAGAACCTGAGACATCATTTTGCTACAGTTATATGAGAGAGTGAAACATTGTGTTAATCGTAGCGAAACCAGAAATTATGCTAGGCAATTTAATTGCTAGGATGAGTCAGTAAAGTCAATTTATGGAAAGAAAATTAACTAACTATGCTTACCATGTCTGTGTAGTTAGCTTTTTCTCTCTTCCTCAGCACCTCCATAGTGAACATGATACTTCTCAGAGATAATAAAAAATTCAACATTGAACACCTCAGAGATAATAAGGTTGTTGATCCCGATCACAATTTCCAGACATTTCTTTTAAAAGAAAGAGAAAATAAATGAAATAGTTAAACAAACTGAGAAAGAAAAGAAGTCTTTTTTGGAAAAATGAAATTTAAAGAACGATGAAACACCCAAGAAAAAGGTATGTCAACACTGTTGCTCAACGTTTAATACATATCCTACCCATTATTCACAACAATCGTTCGTTAAAGAAGATGATACAAATCATGAACAGTACATTTCTTTTGTAATGACATTTACTCGACTTTTGCTCTATTTTAGTGAGAAAAAAACCGGTGCGAAAAAGTCAAAATGACCAAATTGCTGTCTAGCATCGTGATTATGGTGGGTCCATGATGATAAATCTGACAACGTGTAACTTTCGATGGGAATCTTTGTACAGTAATCCGTAATAATTATGTTTAAGGACATTCTCTTTTAAAAAATAGAAAATAAAGAGCATGAAATTCCGATTCATTATCTCTAACCAAAGGCAGCGACGGCAAGCAAGTTTATCCATTTTCCAGATACGTTATGTGGACCAAACAACCCCGCCCATTCAATTTCATCTATCAGAAAAAATCTTCTATTTACAAAACAGTAAAAGAAATCTGAAAATTAAGAGACCCGAAAGCACTGTTTACAAAACAGTAAAGACCACACTCATACAGAGAGAGGCAGACAGTGACGTTGCCACATAGTAGCATTAAGTAGGAGCCAGATGGGCGGAAGATTCAAAGAGAATAATTGTCTACTGTGTAAAGTACTACCACACCATGCATGGAGGGGAAGGAAAACTACAGAAGATTCAAGAAGACGAAGAAGAAAACGGAAGAATCAAAACTCAAAAGGCAGTTCTAGATAAAGAGGAAAAAAAAATAAAACAAAAACCGGACAAAGCGAAACGTACTTTTCAACCGGGGAAAGGACATCGTTCTTTTCAATCTTTCCGCCTAAAGCAGCTGCTAGATCCAACGCTACAGGGTTCGACATTTCGCAATTAGAGAGAAGGATTCACCGAGATCTGTATATTCAACAAAAACAACACCAAATTAAACCCAAACAAAAACAAAAACTATTCGAAGAAATTGTAAAACATATTGAAGAAATTTTCTTATTTGCCGATTACAGGATCGTCAATTAAGGTGCTGTAAAGAAAAATGCTGGATGATTTTGGTACGATAAGTACGACGCAAAAGGAAAACACTTACGATTCCCCTTGAATCTGAATGGAGACGACGAGAAAAAGAGAAAGAGAGCGGAAAAGGGAAAAGTAAAGAGGCAGTGTGATTAGAGGCTGTAGTGACTATAGAGTGTAGTCGGCATAGTATATAAATATAGCTTGAGCGCATATCTAGAATAGTGTTTAGTTCTTTTATGTCTGTCTAGAGCAAAGAAAAGGTCAAAACAAACGAACCGACTCATCAAAATTTGTAAATAGAGTAATTTAAAAAATAAATAAAATTAAGTTGATAAAATCTGTTGAATAAAAATCTACAAATTTGAATATAATACATAATTCTTTATAGAATATCCTAAATAATTCTTAGGGTGATAAGAGAAAATAAGTGATTTTTTAAAACCGATATTACATTACTAATAAAATGGCTAGGAAAACCAAATCAACTGAACCAATCTATCCCCGAGTCAATAGACTCCCCCAGTACACTCAACCTAGATCCAGTCGATTGACGAAAAAAACCTAGCTGAATTACATCAAGAGAGGGAACAATTTTCCTAATTTATGATAAGTGATTTATTTATAAAAGATATTATTGTACCCACGAGTTCCACAGCAAAGTCTCACTCAATGAACATGTCTAAATTAGTACAATGTACAAGTTACTACAACTTTTTGTGGCATCACATAACAAAACGAAATAGCTCTCTATGGAGTTCATCTTTCTGATCAAAACGGGCACGGCTTAGGAAGTAAGTAACATCATCTTTCTCTGTGGAGTTCATCTGACCTATTTCCTTATCTGTCACGGACATCTCATGAAGTAAGTAACATCAATGAAATAGACAAGGCGAAAGAGATGAAAGGTATGCACTTTGTAGTTTGTAGATTAGGTCCAAAAAGCAAAGCTAAATAAGTGTATCGACAATATTTCATAACAAGTTTTGATGACTTAAAATGGAATCAGCATCTAAGCAATAGGGAAATAGTTGATCTTAGTGTGGTGAAAGGAAACGTGAAATTTCAATAAATAAGTTTGAATTTAAGTTCATTTATAAGATTTTCTATCTAATTTTCATCTTAACCTAACTTAAATAAAGTCAAACCAATTTGTTAAAGCATAAATTATACGTTTCCAAAGCTTTGGAATAAGGCAGATTAACAAACCTGATGTGTGGACATGGAAACGAGGTAACAGCCTTCCCATCATCTGCATATGTAATGATTATGATTAGTATTCAATACCTAAATGAAGTTGCAAAATGGAAACGAGGAAACAAAAATTGGTTAAGATTTCAATTGACAAGAATGTGATGAAACAGGAAACACAAACCTCATGAGCAATGGTCCGGAAGCCCTCCATCATCTAACAGGTATTGGCCTTCCCATTGAATTTTACGGTCATCAATCTCTATATTTGGAATGCGTTCAATGATATGCCAATCTTCACTCTTGCTATTTCCGCATTTTTCAGTTAAAAGTGGACAGTTGCGAATATTTAAAGTAGTGAGGCGATGAATGCTTTGAGGCAGGTACCTCAAATTTTCACATTTTCCGATATCTAAATTCTTCAGAGAAATGAGATTTTTTAGCCATTCTTCAGGTAGGGATTGTAGTTCATCAATCTGCCGTAGATCCAGATGTTTCAACTTGGAAAGCGGCTGGACAATTGAGTTTGAAGAAGAAGATGGAAAAGAAAGAGTGATTGCTGATGATGGTATTGATGATGCTGAAGTTATCATGTTCATCTTCATTATCTGCTGCAACAGTTTTGAGCTGACTTTGGTCAAACCCAGTTTCTCTTCAAGAGAGGGGAAAAGTGGCATCCAAGTCAAAAGAGGGCAACCATTAATATACAATGTAGATAGACAAGAAAACCGTGGCAAAACAGTAATTGATTCAGCCACGGCATCATCATCATCATTCTTTTTCCACCATCCCATCAGCTGAGGACAATTGGAAAGGTAAAGAGTCTTTAGGGATGGAAAAAATGTCGATCTTCCTTCTCCTCCTTGACCTCTAGCACCGCTGAAGTTATTATTATCTTTCCTTTCAATGTATTCCAACTTAGGAAAGTCGACGATCACTAAGTACTTCAGGAAGCGAATAAACTCAATTGTGGTAGGTGTTTACAATTATGACAATCCAATAAAGTTAGATCCACAAGATTTGTGTGTGATGAGAGCCAAACAGGAAATTTTAGGCCTCCGTAATAATAAATCTTCAGTTTTTTGATGTTTGGATGTGGCTGGAGGCTTTCCAATGATACTTCGTCGTTTTCAGCTTCTGAAGGGTTGCCAACATCATTTCCGTCCCAATATAAACTCAATGATCGAAGATGTTGCTTCTCTTTTAAGTTAGCAGCTTCACATTCTAACCGGGGATTTATAAGGAAATGCAATCTTTTAATATGCAGGGACCCCGTCAAACCGTTAAGCCATTTCAATTCATCAAGCCCACCGACCTTTTTTTGAATAGAGTTGTTTTCTGCTACCACAAACGATGTTAACGTCTGAAGAGAAGTCAATTTTCCAATCCCACGGGGCATATGGGTCAATCTATCACAGCCCAAACAGTCCAAATGCCGGAGATTAAGCAGCTTTGTAATACCAATTGGCAATTCCTTAAGACTAGTGCAAAACCAGAGTTTAAGCACTTGCAAATTTTGCAGACGATATATGGAGCTTGGAAGAACTGAAATTGTGGACAGAGAAAAATCAAGATATCTTAAATGTTTCAATTCTTTAATAGAATCTGGCACTTCCTCAATTAAAGTACCAATTAAATCGAACACTCTCAATTGCTTAAATTTGGAAAAAATAGTTTCCCACTCTGAATTAGGAAGCGCCTTAGAATCCCATCTTACTTGTCTTGGCAAAAGAAATGTCCGCAAACTCAAAGCATTATAAAAGTGAGCCGGAACTTGCCATGACCCATCTATAGTGAGGTCAAATGATACATGACGGGTTTTCTCACCTACTTTATCAGCATTTCGGTTTGATATGGTGCTCTCTGTTCCTGCTACTCTAATTGCCAGATCATGCATCACATCATGCATCTTACAGCTTACTATGCTTTCTAGTCTGTCGTATTCCACTTCTTGGAAAAAAGACCTCCATAGTAAGTCCTTAAAATATTCAAGGCCTAACTTTTCTAGACATTGACTGGTGTTTGATGACTTAACAAACCCTTCTGCAATCCAAAGTTGAACCAATGGTTCTACATCGAATTCATGATCTTTAGGAAACAAGCTACAATATGCAAAACAATGCTTTAAGTGTGGGGGAAGATTGTTATAACTCAACTGAAGTGTAGGCAAAATGTCATTTTCATTTTGTGATATCGTAGAAAATTCATTTTCCAAGAAAGGCAACCAGTGTGTGTCTGGATTTTTGGAGTACAAAAGGCGCCCTATTGTCTTTATTGCAAGAGGGGCTCCAGCACACTTTCGGACAATCTCCTTTCCAATTTGTAGCAGGTTACTACTGTAAGTTTTCGGCTCTTGCCCTTCAAAAACTATTTTTGTGAACAAAGACCAAGACTCTTCCAAAGAGAGGCCTTTCAGAACATGTGGAGACAATCTACTAGTAACCCTAGCAACCGTTTCGGAACGCGTTGTGACTATTATTCTACTACCACGAGCACCACACATCAAGAGTTTTTTCAGTTCAAGCCATAGATTAAGGTCCTCGTTCCAAACATCGTCTAAAACCAGCAAGTATTTTTTCCCATCAATTCCTTTTCTTAGTCGACTTTGCAACTGATCTAACTCCAGATTTTCTGGTTTCCAATAAGGAAACAATGATTTTAGAATCTTTTCTATGACAAGTTTGACTTCAAAGGGATCAGAGACACAAACCCACAATTTCAGCTCAAAATGATTTTTGACCCTCTCGTCGTTGTACACAAATTGGGCAAGTGCGGTCTTCCCTAACCCTCCCATCCCAACAATAGGGATGATCAGAACATTTTCTGAGGAGTTGGAATCCAGCAGAAGACCCAAGATTGCATTTTTATCTCTCTCTCTTCCTATAACTTCTCCTTCACCAACAAAGGAGTGAGTTTGAGGTCGGGCCAGTAAAGGTGTCTCAGTAACAAGACGCCTAACAAGGTGAAACTTTTGACTATCAGTTGCAATTTCATCTAGTCTCTCTCTAAGTTCCTTAATTTTCCTGCCCATCTTATAACCATAAACGATCCGATTTGAACGGGAAAAGAAAAGGCGCACCTGCTTTGTGATCTTATTGCCACTCTTTACCTTTCGTATCAAAGCTTCAGTATAGAAATCGTCGAGCAAGTCATCGGCATCGTACACAACATCTTGTAGCTTTCGAAGCCAATCTTTGATCTGAAGATCTTGTGTCTGGCGATGTTCTGCATCAAGTAGCACAGCTTGGATGGTAGAAACTGTGTTCTCGAGCTTCTTAAGCTCATCGTTGACACCCCACCAAATTCCAATCTGTTGTAAAGCTCCCGAACCCAGTATCTTTATGATTTCGTTTGCAACATTATAGAGTATGGCTTCTGCCATTTTCCTCTGCAGTGCCAACAGAAACAAAACAAGGACAGAAAAAACAAGAAAAAGGAGATGTATAACAATATAAACGATTAAATTAGCAGGAGATATGAGGACTGTGGAACCAATGTACTAGGGATTGTATTGTGCTTAGTGGACAAGAAACTATTGCTTGGGATAGTTGCGAGACTTGAGAAGTCGATGCTTATATTTGAAGATAGCTTGTGCGTTAGCGTTGGGTGCTACAAGTAACGTTAATGCAGATTGCACGAGGGTTACCGTTGGGTGCTACAAGTCAGACATTAAACAGATGTACTCTGCAAAACTTTATACAAGTGGAACATTAAACAAATGTGCTCTGCAAAATTTTATGCAAGTGGAGTATTAATCAAATATACTCTGCATAACTTTCAAGGAAGGTCTTACCTGGCATAGCCGTTTTTCTTGACTTGAATGAATGACATATGCTAAATATTAGTTTTTATATTCATGAAACTAATACATGAAATAGAACAAAGGCGCAAGTTGTGCATGATCAGAAACGTTGGAATTTAAAAATGGCGAACCCAACCAACTTCTAGTAATAAAAATTAGCGGTTGTATAAGTCAAGTCAGATCTAAATTTGCTCGACATGGGAGACAGACAGCTTGTCACTGTTCTCCATAACAGACTTTTGAGAGCTGCCACGTTTTTGTTGACACCGTGACCGCAGCTTCCTAACTGACGTTTTGTTTAGGTTGCGATATAGATATTGAACAACAACAGTAAGCACTCCATTCCATGTTCCTCTCTGGGTTTATTTTACTTGGAATGTTGAACTTGTGAGTCTGCGTGAGGGACAGAAATGTAGAGAAAATTATGCTAAAAACAAAGTACGATAAAAATATAAAAATTATAATTGATGAATAAAATATAAAATTATAATTAATGAGTAGTAAAATATGTTGAAACTTATAAACATTATTTATACTGATTATATTATTTAATTATAATTTATTAAATTTGTCTAATATTTTATACATATTGTTTAACTAAATCAATATTTCTACAAATTAAGGATAAGATTAATATTTTAAAAATCGAATCAATGTGATTGATATAAGAGTCAAAACTTTAACCTAGTCAACTTTTCGGTTCGATTTTTAACGTTTATGTTCGATTTAGTTTAACAACTTTACTTTTAAAATTCGATCAATTTATTAGTTAATTGGCCAAACTAATTAGTTTTATAAACTAAAAAACCGATTAATTTTAATTTAATAGATTTTATCAATTAATAATCTTCTTTAATTATTTGTTTAATTTTATTTGATATTTAACTTTCGTGTTTAAAACATTAATAAGATTATCTACTTCTAGACTTCTTCAAACCTCACATTTCAATATAATTAGGCGGTGATATTATTTTTATTATTACATATATTTTATTCAAAACAAAATTTCCATCTAATCGTAATTTTCATGCTTTATTAATTTAGATTTCTTTTAGATAATTCTATTGCATAATTTATAATATGAAAATAAATAAAATAAAGTAAAATTTTAAATGAAAATTATTTAATCTTAAAATAATTTAGAAGATAAGACAATTATAAATACAGATTCTTATTACTAATTAAATATATGATATTAATTTTATTTTAAAAAATTCAATCATTATTACCATTGTCATCAGTATCAAAAGTATTGACATTCCTAAAATCCTGGGGACAGCTAGGCAGGTTACAGAAGTCTGATTCTTTTTTCTGGGAGATTAGCGGGACTTAATTGTCCGCACATTTTGATGCCTTGTACTATATATATATATATATATCACTACAAGAAAAGTCACGTTCTTCGACGGAATGTTCCGTCGGAGAAACGAACAATTCCGTCGGTAAAAATAATTGCCGACGGAACACGACATCAGAAGAAATCGTCGTAAACATGACTGTTGTTATTACTTACCGACGAAACAAGACCGTCGGTGTATTGTCAACAGAAAACCGACGGAAAATTATCCGTTGTTGTTATTTAGCGACGGACATTAATTAAAAAGTTCGTCGGTGGAATTTATATATCACCGACGGAATATGTCCGTCGGTATGAATTAGGGACGGAACCACCGTCGCAACGTGTCGGACAATTTGCCGACGAAATTATGTATTCCGTCGGTGAAGGTGAGTAAATATACCGACGGAATTCTGTATTTCGTCGGGGTTATTAAATTGGTATAAAACATTAGGTTGTACATAATTGGACATCTACACAAAGACCAATACATCAAAGGTTTAAATAATGTCAATTGTTATACAATTGGATGTACATAATTGGACATCCACACATCAACCAGTACATCAAATGTATAAATAATGTCAATTGTTATACAATTGGATATAACACAGCAAATGATCCATTAATTGTTATGTTTGTACCTTTAAATAATGAGTTCGACTATCTATTGTTGTGGTGATCGTGGGTGGTCCTCTGTAGAACTTCCCTTCTATTGTTCGAACGGTGGTCGCAACTGAACTATCTGCATAATCTCTTCTCTCATCTGCTCTCTCATCTGTAGCTCCATCTGCTCCCTGAGGGAAAGCTCCATCTGCTCCCTGATTCGTTGCTCCATCTGCTCCTTGATTCGCTGCTCCTGCTCCCTCATACGTTGTTCCTCCCGCTCCGTCTGCCCCTCTTCCAAATGAGCTATCTTGTTCATTAATGTTTGTACTGTGGCCCGAAGCTCGATGACTTCATTGTTGTTCGATGGCTCGTGGACGCCTTCTTTGTCTTGGACATGAAAGATTGTGAATAACATGAGTTCCCAAACGAACATAGACCAAAAATCCTGCCACGACGATCCCTATCACCGACGGCCTCAAAATACGTCTGAGACACGTCTACAGGTTGTTCCTCCTGCTACTGTAGCTCAAGCGTTTGTTGTAATTGGACCTATAAGGTATGTGAAGTTAACATTAAGAAGAAGGACGGAGCGGTATTTAGAAATGTATAAAATGCAATAATTGGACATACATTCACTCTCGACGGTGGTTGTTGATGAAGGTTGACCCGTCATGCTTCTTCGTGTGAGTGTGCACAAATAATCGAAGAGGGTAGGCTTGGTGTCCAATGACTTCTCCTACATGAGAAAGACTAAAATGTCAGATGTGAACAAGAAATCGTTTAAACGTCGGCAGAGGTTCAGAAAGTTGTATGATATTCGCCTCCTGCTAGACAAAGAAAATAACTCAACGTAGCCATAAGTGGCATCACACATTTAGACAATTATCATTATCCATAATACAACGAAGCTAACTATCGACAAAAATAGTGTAAAGTGTAAATATTTACAAGTCTGTCTGCATGCTCTTGGTGAGTTATTGAGCCTCCCGTATGTACGGGAAGACTCTGTAGACCTGGGCCTCCACGTCTGTTGGCCGAGTTACGTCCTGAGATGGACATTGCTGCAGGTGATGCCCAATACGCCAGCCAACGACTCCAAATATCCTCTGAAATAAAGCGAGGTCGTGCACCAGCCTTGTTTATCACGTTAATGAAGTCGCGATAACGTGTACGAGCCCGCCTCTCCCAGAATTTGTATATGCTCCTGTCCAACGTAGCGTCGCAGAAAAATGCTTTCTGATAAAAGAAAAAAAATATGTTAGTTAATGTAAAACTATATATATATATGCTGACACAATATATATATATATATATTAAATAAAAAATAAAAATAATTGTTGTACCTCGAACTCATGAAAGTACAATTGTTTTGTAACTGCAGTGATATTCTTCCACATATATCTATCGGGTTCAATCCTTTCCTTAAAAGTGGAGGTCATATGCCTTGAAACCATTCCAGATGGTACAAACCTAAAACAAGAAGTTATTGTAATGTACAAATGGACCGAATAGCCTAAGGCTTAATCCACTAGAAACAGTGCTTAATCCTATAGCCATACTTACTGGTCATTGATGACAGTGATATAGTTTCGCCCATCATCTCCTACAGATCCAGGCTGGCGGGCATGTCCTCCATCCCCTATTGTGGAATTGGATGATATATGAGTTGGCGTAGGGGATGGTATGACATTAGTAGCAGCAGGTGAGGGCACATCTGGAACGGGAGGATGTGTAGGAGCAGGTAAGTCAGTGCGAGTCGCAAACTGTGACGATCCACCTTCACATGGCTGCCCACCGAACATCCCTCTAATCCTTGGTCGAATAACCTCAGGTGGTCGCTTAGGTCCCATATTAATGAATGAAATACAATATTTATCGAATTATGTACAAATATAACAATCTTAAGAGCAATTGTTTACACAAGTTATTAACATATAAGCCAATGACATTGAAAATTTGCACTTAAGTTAACAACAACAAATCAACGTCAACAATTATATAATTATGACTGTGTTTACCAAATTCAAACAGATACAACAACAAACATCTTTTAAGCTTTGTCGAACTATGTAATGCATGAGGAAATTATTCCGTCGGATTCCATGTGACATGAGAGTCGGTAAAAGTAAATGAGCCCCCGACATCTGGATTTTCGAGAAGCGTCCTGGCACGTTCAAACGAAGCTCGGGAAACAGTCAGACTTACCCCACCCGGTGAAGGGCTTTGGACACCTTCTCTCAATAACGTTTTGGCTATAGCCATACTTGATGCGAAAATTGTAAATGTGTCGCCGCTTAAGTAGAAGATCGGTCATGGATGGCAAAGGAATTTGAGTGTCTTTCGCAACACTGTTCCCTTCATTGGTGATTCCCTAGGACAAGACAAATTTGCTACATTCCTCCCAACGGTAAGAATTATTATCGTCGGGAACCATTCGCCACATCGACATCCCTTGAATCAGCATTGCAATGATTAAAAGTAATATTGTTTTTACCGCAGAAAATAGAATATTACAAACATAAATCAATTGCTATCAGAACTTAAATGTAAATTACAATCATCTTCCTCGTCGGAAGAATAAGAATCAAACGCTTCCTCTTGTTCAGGCCCATTGTTACCCTCGTCAGACTCTGCATCTAAAATATCAATATAAGCGTTAGAAGGATCGTGCAAAGGTTCTGTCTCGTCACACGTTGCTGTTTCATTGATAGAAGCCACGTCTTCTTGAAACGCTTCACTGTCATTTCTCTGCTCTTCGTTTCTATGGGATTCAAATACTCCCATAGATTTAACTTTGCACACCGCGAACCAATCCTGTTTATCACGTCGTAAGCTTGGAAAAGGGACATAACAGACCTGTCTTGCTTGCATAGTCAAGATGAAAGGTTCAAATTGTCTCAATCGTCTGCGGACGTTGATTTCAACCATTGTATCGGCTATGCACTTTTGTTCCAACGTTTGGTGTCGGGTCATACCACTCACATTTAAATATCACACATCGCTTAATTGGCAACGCAGGGTACTCAACTTTAAGTATTTCAATTATTTTCCCATAATAGTCCATCAATTCTCCCTGTATCGAAACACCACTGTTCATACTTGCCATGCTATGTCCATGCGACTCTGTATGGTATTTATATACATTCACGAAATAAACCGGATACGAGTAAACAGTTCGCAGAGGTCCCTTCGCAAGATCAGAAATGAACTTGTTCTGTATTGGATTTTCAGCCGCCAATGTAACAGGAAGTAGCAAAGGAAAGAGTACAATGTCATCGGAACATTTCAATATGGTAGCTAACAATAGGAATAGTTTAAAGTGAGAACTTACATATCGCGCGAACCATCGAGGAAATTATTGTCCAACTTCATTATTCATGTCATTATGTGTGATACCAGGCATTATCTCGTGCAACAATGCCTCGTATACGCTGCATATGACATGACACCAATCAGTAACGTTCAACACACTAATACCTGCAATTGAGCATATCAGTTGTGCAACTCACTGTACGAATGGAAGAACGTCCTGACAGTTCAATAAAATGTACCCATATGCAGCATCAATTTCCTCCTCTGTTAGCATTCTTCTTGTTGCACGTCCAGAGGTTCGTCCTGGATATGTAAAAATTGACAAGTTCTCATCCGCACCACTTGTCCCTCCCCTATCGTCGTTACGAGGAACTTGTCTTGCTTTTGTATGCACATGAGGCTCAAAATGTTGGAGTTATGTAAATATAGTGCCCTGGAAAGCAAGTGTATTTACATGTAACTTTATCTTCTTCAGTTACAGTTTTGTAATGAAAATATTTATTATTAATAAAACAAAAGAGTTTGGTTTTATCTGTATGAGCATTATATATCTGGTCATAAGGTACCAAGATTCATTTGTAAGTAATATACATATACATAAAGATGTATGGGAAACATGTATATTATTAGAATCTGAATTAATTGATTCACAGTTGAATAATCGAGTTGGTCGCTTGATTATGGTTTAGACTGTAGTGTTGCGATTTATCTCCATATAAGTAAAGGAGTTTACTTAAAGGGAATGATGAGTTTCATATCATGATAGTAGTAGACTATCGATAATGGCACTATTAAATGAATCGGAATCAAGTATATTTTCAAGAATAAAGTGGTAGTTACTTTAATCTTAAAACATACAACTTAAGCATTAAACTTATTATGAACCACAATCTTGATGAGTGGTGAACTCATATGTGTTCATTATAATTCTTGATATGATCGGAATGGATTTTTACAGGTATTTATCCGATTATGCGCATGTTGGAATTATTAATTGAAATATGTATCGTGAACATTCACTCAAATAAAGAGTTTATAGTGTTATCATCTCTTCTAGATGTTTTAAGGAGATTTGGTATTAAATCTGGCGCCGATAGTTTGATGGACTAGCTACCCATCAAGTCTTAACACTAAGATGAGATCTTATGTGTTAATCAAAGATATAAAGTAAAATGAGAGATCTAGAAGGAAAAACCAACATAAGGGAAAAACGGTAATTTTACCCTTTGTTGTGCGGATGGCTATAATAAGGTTCTAAATAGGGTTTGCAATTGGACATATTCTCATAATATTTAATAATTCAAGAGTTCAACTAATTGTCTTTAGTGGAATGACATTTAGTTAATAAGCTATAATTAATTCCAATGAGATTGAATTATTTATGGGCTTATTGGAGCTTGAATTATCAAAGTCCAATAAGATTCCCCACTTGACTTTAAGAAAGGTTATCAAGCTAAGTAAGAAGTAGTTTGGAGGCTTTAGAAGTCCATAATTGAATGATGGGCTTATACTAATTAATGGTTAATTGGAAGCCCACATGTTCATTTAGAAATGGGCTTGTTTTGATTTAATGTAATTGATTAGATTAATTATATTAAAACAATTTTTTTAAATGGAGAAAAAGCAATTTCTAAATTGTGTTAGGTTAGATGTGTAACCACACATTTGACATTAAAATACTAAATAAAGATGGTCTTTATTATGGTTCATCATTATTAAATGGAGTTATGAACTTACCATTAAATGGTTTAATGGTTGGCTTTTAATGTTGGCATGTAACCTATTTGCATTCATTAGATTAAAGATGAAAGATGTGCATTAGATGGACCATCTTCCTTCTTTCTTCTTGCCAAAACCGAAATGGGTATTCAATTATAGGTTATGGTCTTTTCAAATAGCCATTTTAAAGATAAATGAAGTAAGTCTCATTTATTGGCTATTTGATGAGTGATTAATGTAAGTGATGCATTGGATGCCTCTCACTCTTTCCATTCATGCATATTTCAAAATTGAGATGTAAGAAAGGGTTCTTGCATGGTTTTAGACATTCTCTCCTTTCATGCAAGGTAGAACCGAAATTCCTAAGTGAAAGAATTGAAAGAGTTTCATTTTGGTTCTTCTTCTTCTAAGAAAATCTCCTCCAAATATTTCTTCTCCTTTCCCACCAAAGGATTTTGTTAACCTAGTTGTCCTTGAAGAACAAGTGGTAAATCTAATTGATTGAGGATACTACAACAAGGAAGAAGATAGATTGCTAAAGGAAAAGACTCAAAGGCAAAGGATTTGGATACAAGAAGAAGGAGAGGATAAGCAATGAGGATTTAAAGTCATGGCGAAGGAGTCGGTAATTCCTTTTATCTTGTTCTTGGTTTTATTATCATTATACCATATCATGTATGGATTAGCATGTTGATTTGGATATATTGCTTCCGCTGCAAGATGATTTCTTAAAAAGTTTTGAAATCTATCGTTTCTCCAAACTAAGCATGCTTTTTTTTTTCGATCCAACAATTGGTGTCGAGCGGTTTTCATGCATGATTTCGGTTCCTATATGGTGGATGCATGGGTTGGTAATCTTTTTATGTATACTGCATATTTTTATGTGATAGAAATATATATGGTGTATGTTGCTCTTTTGGTTGTCCATAGAAGTTAAATTTTATCTTGTAAGATTTCTTCATTTGGTTGTAACAAGGAGGGTGGTCTATCATCACCATGTTTCCTCCTTGGTTTCTTTTTCTATTTTATTTGATTTTGTAATGTACAAATTGATGTAATGATGAAGAAGGAGTAGCCATAGATTGAAGAAATGGAAAGGTAAAATTTTCGATGTATCCTTTTGTGTTTTGGCATAAGTTTTGTGAAAACTAAGTTGCTGAAATTTTTGTTTCAATGAATCATATTTCAGTTATGATTGGAAAACAAGTGCTGGTTTTTTGTTTCAAAGAATCCAATTTCGATTTTGCTAAAATACTAAGTGCTGTTTTTAATTTTCATGAAATGAGTTTGGTTTTAATAAAACAAGTGCTGGTATTTTGTCAAAACAAAGATTTGGTTTTCTAAAAATCTAGTGCTGAAATTTTATTTTCAAAATGACAAAATTCTAATTTCATAAATGCCATTACATTTTGTTTACCGAATGGGCGGATCATGTTAGCGAAGAGTTGAAGCGGAAGATCCAAGATGAAGAAGCATATTTTGCCTAAAAGGCTTGTAATTATTTTATGTTTCTAGGATGGACAATCAAAAGTGGCTTTATTAGTTCATGTGATGAATGGAGAAATGAATGCTTATAATATGTGATATTATGTGATTGCATGTCATTTAGAAAATTGCCAACCCTAGGCCTTGCCATGCATTCATTATGTATGAGATATATAATGAAACAATATAGGATGGATAATAAATTGCATCTAGACAAGATGGTATTTAAAACTTAAAGCCCAAAAAGATTGAGTGGGAGAGGATGCTCCTGTGAGAGTCTACGGTCTCCAAATGAAGGCCTGTTTGCATGTGGTGAAGTGTTACTCCCCATCGGAGGGCATGGATCCTAGATCTTGCATGGTTTGGGTCTCCTTAAGGATAAGTCCACTTAATGATAGCAAATGTGACCTCCCACCGAGGCATGATTTGTAGGTATCTTTAGTGAATGAATCAAATGGTTAAACACTCAACATTTTTTATCAATAAACTGCCCACCGTAGCTCTGTTGGTAAAAGTATGGACCAAATTATGACGCTTCTTAAAAAATTAAACATGAGATGCTTGGTAGTTTTTTGAGTGGGGGGTCCCAGTTTTTCTTTTAATAGATAAGATGGCCCACCGTCACTTAGTCTGTTATAGATAAGAAAAATAACCGTCATATAATGTTTTAATTTTTTAAGTTTTGTTAAATCTATCATCATGCATACATGCATCATGATTTTATACAAAGTTCCATAAATTGTTGACTAGTATGCTCATGTTTTAATAATTTATATTTTCAGACATAATCAACCACAAAATGAAATCCATTCCCCCGCTTCTTGACTAATAACAAATTGGAAAATGGAGACAAGTTTAATGAATGGAGACGTAACCTTGACATTGTTCTTCAATATGAACGTATTTCATGGGTGTTAACTGAAAATGAGCCTACACCTTTGAGTGAAGATGCAACTCCTGAGCAAGTCCAACAACATGAGCGTTGGCAGAATGCTAACAAGACTACTAAGTGTTATATTCTGGCTTCTGTCAGCGGCATGTTGCAAAAGTAAATTGCTTGTATGAAAACTGCTAGTGCAATGGTCCATCACCTATATGAGATGTTTGGTGTGAGGACTAGGTTTGCAAGAGTGAAAGCTATCCAAACCTTTCATAATCTCAGACAGAAACCTGGTGAACCGGTGCGGGATTACATGATGAAGGTAATCTCTGCGGTCATCGAGGTTTGAGATGCTTAGGCGGATATGGATGCGGACACGCAGATGATTATGATCATCAATAGCTTAAACTCTTCTTTTCAGCAGTTTAAGTTGGACTATGAGCTCAACAGCAAGGATTACACCTTGAGTGAGTTGATGAATACCCTCTAGAACACGGAGGAAATATTGAATATTAAGGCTCATGGGCCAGAAGCTAATGTAGCTTCTTCTTCTAAGCCCAAGGGTAAGGGCAAGGAAAAGAAGAAGGGTCCAATGAAAAAGAAGGCCCAAATAGGAGTCAAGGCCAAACCCATGAAAAAGAAGGCCAAAGAGAACATCAAAGGAAAGTGTTTCCACTGTGATGAGATGGGCCATTGGAAAAGAAACTGTCCAGTCTACCTAGAGTCCCTCAAAAGCAAACAAGGTATGGGCTTCCTAAGTTTGTTAGGAACTAGAAATGTGGCAGATTTATCTATTTCTTGGATATTAGATTCAGGAGCCACTAACCATGTTTGTAATTCTTTGCAGGGGTTCCAGCAAATGAAAAGACTTCCTAAAGGCCAGTTTCAAGTTAAGATAGCAGATGGTTCCTATGTTTCAGCAGAATCAGTGGGAGTAGTTATCTTGGACTTTCCTAGTGGTCATAGGTTATATTTGGAAGATGTTTATTACATGCCAATGATTGTAAGGAACATGATTTCTATTTTTTGTCTAATAAAATCTGGCTATTCTTTATATTTTGAAAAGGTTGTTTCAATATATGAGAATAAGGATTTTATTTGTGAAGCGATAATTAAACAGGATTGTTTTTATAGAACCTATGAAAGGCTCACTAAACACCACGAAATTGATAAAACCAAGACAATCCAATATCTCTAGGATTAATTCAAAGTATCTGTGGCATCTAAGGATGGGTCATATCAATCGAAAAAGACTTGACAAAGCTAGTAAAGGATGGGATCCTATGGGCTTGGATAGTGATCCATTACCCACTGTGAATCTTGTATTGAAGGAAAAATGACAAAAGCCTCATTTCTTTCTAAAGGAAGCGATTTGAATCCACATTGGACATGGTACATCTTGATGTGTGTGGGCCCATGAATGTACAAGCTAGAGGAGGTTATGAATATTTCATAACTTTTATAGATGATTACTCAAGACATGGCTATTTGTATTTGATACATAAAAGAGTGAATCTTTTGAAAAGTTCAAAGAATTCAAAGTTTGAAGTCGAGAAGCAACTTGGCAAGCCATTAAAACGACTTCGATCGGATCGAGGTGGTGAGTATTTATCCGAGAGTTCCAGAATATTTAATTGACAATGGAATTGTTTCAATTTGTCGACTCCTCGTACACCTCAACGAATGGTGTAGCGAGAGGAGAAATAGAACTCTATTGGAAATGGTAAGATCAATGATGTCTATGCTAGCCTTCCGAATCGTTACGGGATATGCCATACAACGGCAACATATCTTCTTAACTTTGCTCCATCCAAATCGGTGCCTAAAACACCTAGGGAGTTGTGGATCGCCGAGTGCCTTCATTGAGGCACTTGAGGACTTAGGGCTGTCCACCCATGTTCTAAAGCCCGAATCCACAAAGATGGAACCAAGGTCAAGTATGTTTGTTTGTAGGATATCTACGAGAACTCGAGGGTACTATTTTTATAGTCCTCATGATAGGAAGGTATTTGTGTCGACAAATGCAAACTTCTTAGAGGAAGAGTTTGTGAGAAATCACAAAGGAAGAAGTGAAGTAGTACTAAAGGAGTTAGCAATTTCATCTAAACCAAGAGTTGTTTTGGATATGACAGAATAAGATGTCGAAACGGATTCAAGAGTTGAATCAGAAGTGCAACCTGAACATCAAGATGTGCCTAGACGTAGTGGGAGGGTTGTGAGACAACCAGATAGGTATCTGGGTTTAGGAGAAGGCTTAATTGCCATCTCAGACCAAGAAGAAACAGATCCCGTTACGTATACACAGCTATTAATGATGTTGATGCAGAAAATGGCTCAAGGCAATGGAATCGAAATAGATTCTATGTATACTAATGAAGTGCGGGTCCTTGTAGATCTACCACTGTGTCTAAAAACCATAGGGTGTAAATGGATCTACAAAGGAAAAGGGATCGGATGGAAAGGTAGAGACCTTTAAAGCTAGATTGGTAGCTAAAGGCTATACTCAAAAGGAGGGTATAGACTACGAGGAGACTTTTTCTCCGGTTGCCATGCTTAAGTCCATCAGGATTCTTTTAGCCATAGCAGCCTATTTCGATTATGAAAAATGGCAAATGGATGTCAAGACCGCATTTCTGAATGGAGATCTTGAGGAGACCATTTATATGGTACAACCAAAAGGATTCATTGAGCTAGGTAATGAGCATAAGGTTTGCAAGTTGCAAAGGTCCATTTATGGACTTAAGCAAGCATCTAGGTCTTGGAACATTAGGTTTGATAAGGCTATCAAAACCTATGGGTTCATACAAAACCTAGATGAGCCTTGTGTTTACAAAAGAATACAAGAAGGTAAGGTTACTTTCCTAATCACGTATGTTGATGACATTACGCTCATTGGGAATGATGTGGGAATGTTATCTGCGGTTAAGGATGGTGAATGAGCAGCTTTTCAATGAAGGATTTGGGAGAGGCTACCTATGTTCTAGGGATCAAACTTATAAGGGATCGTAAGAACAAGAAGATAGCTTTGTCTCAACTAACCTACATTGAGAATATGCTCAATAAGTTCGCCATGCAAGATTCCAAGAGGGTTTCACTCCTACTAGACATGGAATCAAACTTTCAAAGGAACAAGCACCTAAAACCCAAGAGGAGGTTGAGCGCATGCGTAACATTCCATATGCTTGGCAGTTGGTAGTTTGATGTATGCAATCTTGTGCACTAGACCGATATCATTACACGCATGGGATCAGTAGCAAATTTCAGTCCAATCTAGGAATGGAACATTGAATTGCGGTTAAGTGTATATTTAAGTATCTTCGTGGGACGAAGAACTTAATGCTTGTTTACTTTGAAGTAATCTTATTCCGACGGGATATCGGATTCGATTTCCAATCGATGTTGATTCAAGAAAATCAACTTCGGTTCTATATTTACTTTAGGAGGTGGAGCCATAGTTTGAAGGAGTGTCAAGCAATCTTGTATTGCTGATTCGACTATGGAGGTGACTATGTTGTTTGCTTGTGAAGCGAAAAGGAAGCGATCTGGCTCGGAAGTTCCTAAATGATTTGGAGGTAGTTCGAGGCGTAAAAGCTATTACACTTTATTGTGATAATAGTGGGCGATGGCTAATTCTAAAAACCTCGGAACCACAAAGTCGCCAAACACATTGAGCGAAAGTATCATCTCATAAGGAGATAATACAACGTGGAGAAGTGGATGTGGTAAAGATTCCTACATAGCAAAACCTTGCGATCCGTTCATTAAAGACATTGACTCAAAAGAGCTTTGAGGGTCACCTAGAAGGATGGGAATAAAGGATATGTCAAACTTGCTTTAGGGCAAGTGGGAGATTATTGGAGTTATGTAAATATAGTGCCCGGAAAGCAAGTGTATTTACATGTAACTTTATCTTTTCGATTCTGAGTTTTGTAATGAAAATATTTATTATTAATAAAACAAAAGAGTTTGGTTTTATCTGTATGAGCATTATATATCCGTCATAAGGTACCAAGATTCATTTGTAAGTAATATACATATACATAAAGATGTATGGGAAACATGTATATTATTAGAATCAATTAATTGATTCACAGTTGAATAATCGAGTTGGTCGCTGATTATGATTTAGATCTGTAGTGTTGCGATTTATCTCCATATAAGTAAAGGAGTTTACTTAAAGGGAATGATGAGTTTCATATCATGATAGTAGTAGACTATCGATAATGGCACTATTAAATGAATTGGAATCAAGTATGTTTTCAAGAATAAAGTGGGCCGCGTTACTTTAATCTTAAAACATACAACTTAAGCATTCGCTTATTATGAACCACAATCTTGATGAGTGGTGAACTCATATGTGTTCATTATAATTCTTGATATGATCGGAATGGATTTTTACAGGTATTTATCCGATTCTGCGTGTTGGAATTATTAATTGAAACATGTATCGTGGAACATTCACTCAAATAAAGAGTTTATAGTGTTATCATCTCTTCTAGATGTTTTAAGGAGATTTGGTGATTAAACTGCGCCAGAGTTTGATGGACTAGCTACCCATCAAGTCTTAACACTAAGATGAGATCTTATGTGTTAATCAAAGCATATCTGATAAAATGAGAGATCTAGAAGGAAAAACCAACATAAGGAAAAACGGTAATTTTACTCTTTATTGTGCGGATGGCTATAATAAGGTTCTAAATAGGGTTTGCAATTGGACATATTCTCATAATATTTAATAATTCAAGAGTTCAACTAATTGTCTTTAGTGGAATGACATTTAGTTAATAAGCTATAATTAATTCCAATGAGATTGAATTATTTATGGGCTTATTGGAGCTTGAATTATCAAAGTCCAATAAGATTCCCCACTTGGCTTTAAGGAAGGTTATCAAGCTAAGTAAGAAGTAGTTTGGAGGCTTGAGAAGTCCATAATTGAATGATGGGCTTATACTAATTAATGGTTAATTGAAAGCCCATATGTTCATTTAGAAATGGACTTGTTTTGGTTTAATGTAATTGATTAGATTAATTATATTAAAACAATTTTTTTAAATGGAGAAGAAGTAATTTCGAAATTGTGTTAGGTTAGATGTGTAACCACACATTTGACATTAAAATACTAAATAAAGATGGTCTTTATTATGGTTCATCATTATTAAATGGAGTTATGAACTTACCATTAAATGGTTTAATGGTTGGCTTTTAATGTTGGCATGTAACCTATTTGCATTCATTAGATTAAAGATGAAAGATGTGCATTAGATGGACCATCTTCCTTCTTTCTTCTTGCCAAAACCGAAATTGGTATTCAATTATAGGTTATGGTCTTTTCAAATAGCCATTTTAAAGATAAATGAAGTAAGTCTCATTTATTGGCTATTTGATGAGTGATTAATGTAAGTGATGCATTGGATGCCTCTCACTCTTTCCATTCATGCATATTTCAAATTGAGATATAAGAAAGGGTTCTTGCATGATTTTTAGACATTCTCTCCTTTCATGCAAGGTAGAACCGAAATTCCTAAGTGAAAGAATTGAAAGAGTTTCATTTTGGTTCTTCTTCTTCTAAGAAAATCTCCTCCAAATATTTCTTCTCCTTTCCCACCAAAGGATTTTGTTAACCTAGTTGTCCTTGAAGAACAAGTGGTAAATCTAATTGATTGAGGATACTACAACAAGGAAGAAGATAGATTGCTAAAGGAAAAGACTCAAAGGCAAAGGATTTGGATCTGAAGAAGGGAGAGGATAGCGCGGAGGATTTAAAAGTCAGTAGCGAAGGAGTCGGTAATTCCTTTTATCTTGTTCTTGGTTTTATTATCATTATACCATATCATGTATGGATTAGCATGTTAATTTGGATATATTGCTTCCGCTGCAAGATGATTTCTTAAAAAGTTTTGAAATCTATCGTTTCTCCAAACTAAGCATGCTTTCTTTTTCCGATCCAACACAAAATAATGTCCACAAAACGTACTAGCTTCCTCAACTAAATAAGCATTACATATGGAGCCCTCAACTCTAGCTTTGTTTTTCACTTTTTTTTTTCAAATGATGTAAATACCTATAATAAAGCAACTGGTTATTACAATGTTCGGTTGACACATCATGTACAAATGGGTAAGGATATGATAGTACTGGAGTTACCTCTCAAATGGATATATCCATCGATATTGGACTGGACCGGCTAATTTTGCTTGGTGTGGTAAATGCACCGGTAGATGTTCCATGCAGTCAAATAAGTTAGGAGGAAAAATCCCTTCTAATTTGCACAAAATAACTGGAATTTCATTATCTAGTTTTTGCAATTCATGAAAATTGATTTCAGATGATGTTAAGTTTTTGAAAACGAAGCTCAACTCCGTTAATGGTTCCCATACTTTAGCAGGTAGCAACTCGCCAAAGGCAATTGGAATTAGCCTTTGCATAAAAACCTGACAATCATGACTTTTCATCCCAAATAATTTGTACTTCCTCATATCTACACACCTAGACAGGTTTGAAACATAACCATCAGAAAACTTTAGTCCTTTCAACCATTCACACAAACGCTCCTTTTGTTGCTTGCCCAAAGTGTAACATGCTTTGGATATTTACGATGCGAACATCTTTATGTAACTCATGTCTTCTACAGAGCGCGATTGCAAATCACTCTGAATTTGACATTGTCTTTGTCCTCCTTCAATGTTCATAATGGTATTGAACAAGTTGGCAAACATGTTTTTCTCAATATGCATCACGTCCAGATTATGTCGTACCATATTTGTTTTCCAATATGGTAAATCCCAAAATATACTTCGTTTTCGCCAACCAAAGTTTTGACTGATGCTTCTATTTACTTCATCGGCGTCAAATTCAGTTACTTTAAGCAAGCTCAATGCCTCAATCTCTTGCAAAATCTCAACACCACATTTTAGAGGTGGAGGTGATTGTTTCACAATCCTATTTTTAATGAACTTATATTTGTTGCGCCTAAACGGATGATCCGGAGGAAAGAATTTTCTGTGATTGTCAAACCAACTAATTTTGCCACTGGTTGGAAGATAAAACGTATCTGAATCATTGCCGCAATGAGGGCACGCCAACTTCCCAGCTGTACTCCAACCAGATAACATGACCAAAGTCGGGAAGTCACTAATCGTCCACATTAAAGCTGCTCTCATAACAAAATTCTGTTTCAGAGATACATCATATGTTTGCACACCAGTTTTCCAAAGATGTTGCAATTCCAATATTAGCGGTTGTAAGTAAACATCTATTTTCTGCTTGGGATTTGTTGGTCCTGGGACAATAATTGTAAGGAACATGTAAGCCTCTTTCATACACATCCACGGAGGCAAATTATAAGGAGTAATTATCACCGGCCAAGATGAATATTGCTGCCCGGATTGACCGAAAGGTTGAAATCCATCAGTCGACAATCCCAACCGCACATTCCGACTTTCAACTGCAAAGTGCACATGGGTGTCATTGAAATGTTTCTATGCCAGTGCATCTGATGGATGACACATAACTCCATCTTCCTGATCGTGTTCAGCATGCCATCTCATGTGACATGCAGTCACATCAGATGCATAAAGTCTCTGCAGTCTCGAAGTTAGCGGGAAATAATAGATCCGACTCCATGGAACTAATTTCTGTTTCATTGCACGCTTTCTTAGCTTAAACCTCGATTGACCACAAAATTTGCACTCATCTAAGTTCACATCATCTCCCCAGTATAACATACACCCCAACAGACAACAATCAATTTTTTCCACTGGCAAACCAAGACCCCGAATCAGTTTCTTCATATTGTAAAAACTGTCAACCATTGAATGATCAGCGGGTAGTGATTCAGTATACCACTCCAGAATGTTATCAAAACTACGATCCGATATGTTTCCTTTACTCTTTACGTTCAAAATTTGCGCAATTGAAGACAATTGCGTCATTTTTTGGCAACCGGGCCACAATTTTAGGTCAGCAGACTGGAGTAAGTGAAAAAATTTTCGTGCTTCTGCGTTTGGTTCTTCTTCAACATTTACCCTATTTGTCCCAAAGGTACAACTGCACCCATTAAAGACCATTTGCCTGTACGAGTTTTCAGTTCCATGAACAAAATTTCCGCACGTCCCAACCTCCCCTTCATACTCATTTACGTTGTCAGACATTTATGGTTCATTCCCCCTTGAGCTGTTACAAATTAACGGTTCGCCATGTCGTGTCCACTCAAAATAATTGGGCACAAACCCTTTTCTCAACAAATGCAACTTAACTTCATCAAGAGTGAGAAAACATTTGTGCTTGCACTTGCTACATGGACATCTGATCTTTTGTCCATCCATATATGTAGGTTGAGAGCATGCATAATGAATAAAACTGTCAACTCCATGCACGAATTCAGGATTAATGAAGCCATCAGCGGTTAATCGTCTATACATCCAAGCTCTATTCCCGAAGCTCATAGCTGGGATACTGTTAATTTCAACCCGTCAATCCATTGTCAGTATCATTCATGTATGCCACATATAACAAGGTAGGTCAGTATCATTAATTGTTATACGGGGATCCTGCTGAAAATTCGGCAGCATTTCCCCTATCACATAATCATCCCCCTCTTACACATAAGAGAGCCCCCTGCATGTGAAAATACACTTCTATATTCGACAAGTAAAGTCAACTCACAACTGATCTCTAAACTACATGTCCATACATTGCATTGTAAACAACTCATGTTACGTATTAAGAATTAAACATTAAACTCAAATCAATTCACAACCATACACAATTTTCTTATTAAGTCAAATTATATTACCAATTATGCTTAAAGATACCACAATTGAAGTTAAAGTATAGTTGTCATTTTAATACCAGCGTAGGCTTCTGTTCACATTCCTCGAAAGTATAAATAATGGGGAGAATAGAGTTCCTACAACCAACAAAATCAAATTGTGTCTTATCATATTGAGGGGTCTTAGCATTTGTCACAAAAGTTCATACGATTGAATCAAATGAAGGAGGAATAAGGCAATTATAAAATAAGTAGTAGTGATTTTGCTCTACTCGATGACTAAAGACATAATTGGTTATCATAATATATTATTTAATTTGAATATTTCTTTAAAACCTACAGATAGAGTAAAGCTGGCTCTTGACATATTATTTCTTGAATTAGGTCAAAGTATGTCAACATACTTGTGGGATGATTTCTTATAATATAATAAAAACAATAATTGGCAAAAGTTTTAGAGGGCTATATAATTAAATTATTAGTTACTCTTAAGTGTAATATGAATTGTAAAGAGATTAATTGCTTTTGATGGAAAATAATACACTAAAAGAAGTTGGACATATTTCTTTATTTTCGGTCAAGCTCTCGCCCTCGCCCTCGCGAGCTTGACGTCCGATTCTTTTTTCATTTTTTACATAATATAGTTTTATTATTATTATTTTGAAATTATATATGGGTTATTATTATTATTATTATTATTATTATTATTATTATTATTATTATTATTATTATTATCATTATCATCCTTTGGTATGATAATAATAATATAAACTTATATATAAAATGTCAAAATAAATTATATTAATTAATTAAATTTATTTTAATCTCTAATATAATATTCATTAATAGATTATTAATTAAATAAAATAAAACATTTTAAAATTAACTTTCTATCTAAAACTTAATATTTCATTAAATTATTTTAATAAAATTAATTTCATAACTATAATTTAAATTTATATAATTTGAAGATAATTTAATAATATATATTTTGTTAACAAAATCACTAATAATGTATATTATATAAACTTATAAATAAATTATTTTCATTTATTTAATTTATTATAATCTCTTATATAATATTTATTAATAAATTATTAATTAAATAAAATAAACTTTTATCTAAAGCTTAAAAATTATTTTATCTATTAATAAATATTTATTAATAAATTGTTATTAATAAATAAATTTTATTTTTCTAAAACCATCCAACAAGTGCGTGAGCAGCGAACAATTGTGGGATGGTTTGTAATTGAATTAACACAATTTCAACGTGAATTCAACTTACAAAGAGGCAATGAATTGAACTCATACGGGAATTCAAACCATAGAATTGAATAACAATACTATTTTTAGAATATTTTAAATCATATATTTAACGATTTCTTTGTAGTGTTTGTTTAATTCTTATTATATAATGATCCAATATTGTTAAATCTTTAGATCTTTAAATCTCTTATCTTATCGATTTAATTTATGACTAGTTTTTAAAATATTATCCAATATTACCATTCCTATTTAATCAATTTCTACAAATCAAGATGGATTCTCATTCTCAAATCTTTGTTACTTATTACCAAACAAAGCTTTACTCTTCGTGACTCCTTTTGGTAAATAATAATTAAAGAATCATAATAAAAAGGAATATAAATTAAAAATTAGAATATGAATATGAATAAAATTATTGATTATGCCTATTTAGTATATAATCATTAAGAATGAGATTAATTAAGTTAAAAATCATGCTAGTATTTGATATCAAATATTAGGAACAATAATGAGAAACTTTTTACTCATATTTAGTTATTATATGATCTATATTATAAATAATTTTTATCAACATATTTTATATTTATAAGTAATTAATCCAAATAATTTTCAATGATTTATAAAATTATTAATTTTTAAATAATTATAAATATATTTCATTATAAGCAACAAATTAAAAAACCTTGCGGACATTAAGCTTATTCATCCAAACAAGGCATTAAGCTTATTCATCCTTCATGCATTTCATCAAACACCTTGCGGGCAAAACCAACTCAACCCTATCTACACACGAATTATTTAATTCTAGACAACATAAACATCCAAAACTTTCACATAAGATCAATCAAACATCAGTTCCCAAACGAAATGCCAAAAATCACTCCAGAAACACATCTAAATAAACCCAACCCACGACTTTCTTACCGTCGGATTCAACAGAGGAGAGACGCCCGTCGATGTCGCTGGAGAAGACGCACGTTCTCGTCGTCGAAGTAGCAGCAGCTGGTCGGACGTGGGTTGAAGACGAGCCCGCCGAAGGGGAGGAGAGAAAGATAAGAGATAAGCAGCGTTGGGGAGAGAAGAGAGGAAGGACGGCCGCAGGTGGATTTAATTTAATTTTGCTAACGGACTGATCCGTCGGTATAATTAAAAAAATCGTCGCAGAATTAAGCATTCTAACCTAGTTTCCCGACGACGTTTTCCAATATAGCGACGGATTTGTTCCGTCGGTGAAACATTTCTAGCCGACAAGTTTACCGACCGAAATTTAATTCCATCCCTATTTACAGACCGAACGGTTTCCATCGGCATATTTCCGTCGCCGAGAAATTTTCCCTCCAACCTTGGCAACGGATTTCTTGACTGTCGGAAATGTTCTTGCTTTAATATAGCGATGGCTTTGTTATCGTCGGTGAACCATTTCTAGCTGACAAGTTTGCAGACCGAAAATTTAATTCCGTCCCTATTTACAGACGGAACGGTTTCCATTGGCATATTTCCGTCGCTAAAAGTCCCCGCGAAATTTTCCCTCCCACTTTGGCAACGGATTTCTTGACCGTCGAAAATCCTCTTCCTTTAACCGACGGATTAGTATTTTCGTCGCAATTAACAAACGCTATATGGTCCGTCGGTATATTTCCGTCGCTATTTGACGATTTCCTTGTAGTTTATATAGATAATTGGATACCATATCACTGAAGCGCATGAAGCATTAAACACCCGCATCAGCCTACCACCGCATCTAGCAATCAAAAGAAGCCGATTTTGTGATTAGTTGTCGCTTGCCAAGTAGAGTGTGTGTGTGTGTTTCAGTAGTTGATGAGCCCAGATAATTACTGCCCATATACGAAATCATACTAAAAACTCTTCCTTTCCTTTCAAACAATGCGCATTATGTGTATATAAGCAACAATTCATCGCCATTAAGTGTCATTTGTTTGCTCAATTGTGTAAAAATTAATAAATCATCTAACGCTTTTAAAAAGGTGACTAATTGAAAATAAAAATTCGCTGAAATTTATAAACTGTGGCAATGGCTTTTGATTGTTCAACTAAGATCATTCTATAATTCTCGCACATTACAGCCAGCCCATGTCCACCCATATATTCCTCTCCAAAGCTTCGAGTAACGACGGTCCATTAGTATGGGATTAATAAGGACGGTAGTTTAGTTCAGGTTCAGCCCAAAGTTTAAAAATTATATTTAATTAATAATTAAAAAATTCAACCAATTTAATAAATTCAATAGAAAAAGCCTACCATCCTATATTTTATTCAGTTTTAATATATTAATAAAATTTTATAAACTAAAATAAATCAAATAACTTTCATTTAATAATATCATTTTATTTAAAATTAAAAATTTTTAATAAATAAAAGTAACCTCTTTTAACCATATTTCAAATTATTTAATTTTATTTAATCTTTAGCTAATTTTATAATAGTTTAATATTAGTTAAAACCTAAAAAATCTAAACAACCTAGTAACCTAACCAATGATTTAAGTTCACACAAAATTTAAATCAAAATAATATAATTATAAGAGCTCTGCTTATGTTGCATATTTTTAAAATTGGGCCAAGTCAGTCCGACAATAAACTCAGCCTAACCCAGCCCATTATTATACATAGCGCTTAGTAAGTGTTTTAGGCGTAGAGTGACTTATGAAGTCGGCACACTGTGTTCTCCCCCTGCCGACGTAATCCAGGCAGCGGTTGCATATAGACAACCTCGTCCAAGTCACCATGTAAAAAAGCGTTTTGGACATCGAGTTGGTAAGCAAACCAATTTCTTCGGCGGCGACGATCAAAAAGACACCGCAGTAAGTTTGGCGTTTGGCGAAAAAGGTCTCTTGTAGTCGATGCCTTTAACCTGCGTATAACCTTTGGCGACTAATCGCGCTTTATAGCGCTCGATAGTACCATCAGAATTATATTTAATTTTGTAAACCCAACGACAACCAATAGGTTTCGACCTGGGGGAAGAGGAACTAGTGACCAAGTACGATTTCTTTCCAATGCTTCGAGTTCAGCTGTCATGACTTGTTGCCAATGTGGGTGTATAACGGCCTGATCATAAGTCTGGGGTTCTGTGTGAGCTGTTATACTTGCCAGAAAGTGTCGGTGAGATGGAGAAAATCGAGAAAAAGAAAGATAAGATGAGAGGGGATACCTTGTGCCATTGCGAAGAACCTGTCCACTGGTTGAATTATTGGTCCGAGAAGACAGTATATAGGACTCATGCCATGCAGGAGGATGGCGGTTGCGAGTAGAGAAAGAGGTTAGGAGAGGAGTTTTTGAAAAATTCGATCAAAGTGATTGGAGAAGAATTATTGCCAGGAGAGGAGTGAGGATCGAGAGTATCATTATCATGAGGTAGTTGAGAGTGTACGGGAGTGCTGGTAAGGAAGGATTGTCAGGTATTTTCGGTAAGGAGGGTATATCATTGGCAAGATTTGGTAGTAAAGGAGAGGAGGATTGCGGATTTGATTCTGAAGTCATGAAAGGAAAGATATTTTTGTGAAAAACAACATCTCGGCTGATGATGATTTGCTTCGAACTGATGTCAAATAATTTATAACCCTTTTGATCATGAGGGTAACCAATGAACACGCAACGTGAAGCACAAGGTGAGAATTTTTGTTTGGGCTGGACAATTGTAGCGTAACATTGACACCTAAAAACTCGAAGATGATGGAGGGAAGGTGGTTTTTGATATAACATTTGTTGGGGCCCGATCCGGAGACCGGCGTCCCAACCCGAAAACGGGAGACGGAACGAATCACAAAGAGGAGGAACGAATAAAACGATTGATCACAAAGCGAAACAAATCATTAACGAATCGAAAGCGAGCTTGGAAGCAAAGCACACAACCAAAGTCAAATCGAATGGGCTCGAAGACAAACCAAACTAACGATCCAATCGAATTGAAACACAAATTCCGACATCCATGAACAAAATCTTAGAAATCACTTTGCGTTGGAAACCTTAAGACATTCTAAATCCGATATAAATTTTCTTTTCTTTTCTTTCTTTCTTATTCCTTTCCTTTTCATTTCTTTCATAACCAAACTCAATCTAAAATACATTATCACATTCCTAATCGTACACACATCCCAAACATAACTTAAATCAATGCATAATTCCAGAAATCCATATACCTTATACTCACTATATACACAATTTCATAAATCACGTATGTCCTGGAATGACTACTCTTCATACACCCGTGGCAATTCAGGCCATATACAATATCAACACCAAAATCCAAAGTACACTATGCACAACAAATTTTGAATTTCTCAACACTATCTTACTTAACAACAATACAATATAAACGCATGCAAATAGAAATCTTCATTTTCTTTCACCCGATCTTCTTCTCATCACCTGTGGATGGGAATGAAGGGGGGTGAGCTTATAGCTCGTGGGTAACAGTTTATAACAAACATATAAGTAAAATCCTTGATATTCTTTTTCTTTTCTGGTCTTAGAAAACATTTCTTTGAAATCCGTCAAGCACATTTTCAAAAGATTCTTTTCCTTGCTGTAGCCAAAATCTCCATTTGCAAAACATATGATTTTTAGGCTTTCAGCCATAAACCCATAAGTTTATAAAACATGAATGCATCAACTTGACAATTCATAGATGCAATGGCAATCACATCAACAATGCACAACAACACATGGCTCGAGAGTTCCGTAAACACAACGGATAAACTGAAGTTTATACCGTAAACTATCCGAGTCTGATTTCTCAAGGATCTCGTTGCCTCAAGCGGACAGCCGGGAGAAGGCTATAATTTTCCATACGTCGACGTGCACGTGACTATCCATCTGTAACTCTCTCGCCCACACAAAAGCATATGAGCAATGCTCAAGATCATTTATCAAAATGATATGCTTCCATTTCCTTTTCTTCTTTCCATTCAAATCCAAATGCCATGGCACACTCCAATGGCATAACATTATCACATCAATAAACACATTCAATCTCAATTCAACAATGTAATCACGTATGGATCAACATCAGAACAATGAATGCAAGTGATTTCTTTAAGACATAAATCAACGTATGCAGGTTCTTAAAGCACATTATTCAATTTTATTTTATTTTATTAATATTATTATTTTATAAATCTTGTATTTTCTTAAAAACATTCCGAAATCATTTTCATAACTTATCGAATTCGTCGAAAATAACGAATTTAACAATTTACACAATTTCTTAAATCCAAATTATGGAAATAAATTTAAAAATCTTTCTTCATTTCTCAATTCATTTTAAAACTTGTAACCCTTTTCCAAAAATATTCGGGAACAATAAAATTCAATACTTTCTCAATTTTTCAATCAATCTCCCAAATCATTTGAAGACAAGAAATTGGGCCTTTGTGTCATTTGTCGAAACTTCAGAAATTTTCTTAATTTATCAGACATTTAAAACTTGTATAAATTCTTAAAACAGTTTCTAAAACCATTTCAAACGCCTTTTGAAAATCGTACTTTTCAATATTTAAATAAACCTTATTTTTTAAACAATTTCAAATGCATTTCGGAAATCACACTTTGTCAAAAACTTTTATAAACAAGTTTGGAAATCGTAAACTTTTCAAACACTTTTATAAACAATGTCGGAAATCATTATTTTTCAAATACTTTTTTTTTATAAACATTAGACATTCGAAAATCGAAATCTTTCAACCACTTTTATAAACAACATTTCCTAACTAATTTCGAAAGTATTCGGAAATCATAAATTTCCAAACATTTGCATAAACCATTTTCTAGACAATTTCAAAGCGTTTTTAGGAATCAAAACTTTCAAATATTTCCATAAACAATATTTTCTATACACTTCCAAATTTATGCGGAAATCACAAGTTTTCAAACTTTTACATAAAACCATATTTTATAAAAGCTCTTAAAACTAATCGGAAATCATAATTTTTCAAACCTTTATCATATTCAAGCTCAATATCATTTATTGAATGCTCTTTCTTTCGAATATACGAAATGCCATGGAATCTTTCGAGGCATAACACAAATGTATTTTGTAATTCATCAAAAGCTCATGTATGGAATCAATGATGATTTTTCAAATCATTCACACAATGATGCAACACTTATGATGCAATTGAAATCAGAAAATCCATTTATTTAAAGAAAGCAGTAGTGGCTTATAAATTCTATTATAAACTGGTACCCACCTCGATTCGATGCTAGAAAGTTGTTCCTAGCTCCAATTTGTCCATTGGTTCCTTCTTTCTTCCAATTTAACTTTACCTAAAGCAATTTCACTCAAATTCAACATCATAAATAACTTAATCCTCAAATTGAGCTTAGAAAACATAAATCTCTCATATATTCAAGCTTTCTAAATTACAAATTTTCAAAAGCTCCAAATTTCAAATTTGGGCATAAACCCTAATTAATTTCCATCCAAAATTAATCCCATAATACTTAGAAATCAACAAAATTAACTTCATACTCCACAAACTCATACCATTTTTCATATTTCTAAACCATAAATTGAAGAAAGGCTCAAAGCTCAACTTTTCTCTTACCTCAAACTTTTCACCATTTTCGGATTTATTAGGCTTGGAAGGAAGCTCTCTTCTCCTTCCATCTTTTTCCTTCATGAATCAACGAAAAACTGAGCTTGAACTCCCAAAAATCCAAAACCCTAAGCTCTCCCTTCTTTCTTCTCCGAAGTTTGCTCTCCCTTCTCTCTTCTCTCTTATTTTCTTAAGTCTTTCATTTCTGTGCTTCCTTATGCCTTATACGATAGCCACTATCTTTTATATTTCCATGTCATTTAATGAATGAGGAATGACCCATAAGCCCCTCCATTTAAGCCTATAAACTTAACCCTTTAAGTAAACTTCCAAAATTGCCCCTTCATTGGTCTTTAAAACTGACATCTTGTCTGATTATTTCGATCAGCTAAATGAAGTCATTTGATAAAACTTTATTCTAAAGAAATGTTCCTATATGTCTTACAAATCCATCGCTTCAAGAATCGGATCGATCGGAGCTCTATAGCTCAAGATATCTCCAAAATACTAAAGTTTGTTCTTCAGACCCGAGGCTGAACACTACACCTAACTTCCGACCCATATTTGGAAGTCTTAGAGGCTACATTATCGATCGGCTCCTTCATAACATTTGTAGCCCCATGTCTCTATTTTAATTCTAAAAAAGAATCAACTCAATCCGAGCTCTAGCGATCTTTATATCTCCAAAATACTAAACACTGTTCAGCCATTACAACACCGAGACTGAACACTACATCTAACTTCCGACCTATATTTGGAAGTCTTAAAAGCTCCATTGTCGATCGGATCCTTCATAACTTTTGTAGCCTCATCTCTCTAGTTTAATTCTCAAAAAGAATCAGCTCAATCCGAGCTCTAGCGAGCTCTAGAGACCTAAAATACTGAACACTGTTCAGCCATTACAACACTGAGACTGAACACTACACTGAACTTCCGACCGATATTTGGAAGTCTTAGAGGCAACATTATCGATGGGCTCCTTCATATGAATTGTAGATATATGTCTCTAGTTTAATTTCCAAAAAGATTCAACTCAATCTGAGCTCTAGCGAGCTCTAGCGACCTATAATACTGAACACTGCTCATACCTTTACAGAGCTAAGACTGAACTCTATACCTAACTTCCGACCTGTATTTGAAAGTCTTAGAGGCTACATTATAGCTCGGCTCCTTCATAACATTTGTAGTCTCATATCTCTAGTTTAATTTCCAAAAAGAATCATATTGATCGGATGTCGGACGAAGAAGTTATGCTCAAAAGAGTGAAGGGAGGTCAGAGCTCGGCCAGAAAAATCAAAGCTCGGCCAGAACGAAGATCGGTCGGCCAACAGAGGTCGGCTCGGTCAACAGAGGTCGACTCGGCCAACAAAGGTCGGTCGGCCAATAGAGGTCGGCCAACAGAGGTCGGTCGGCACCCAATCCGACCTTTAAATTTCAAACCCTCATAACTTTTGACTTCAAGCTCCAAATCAGGCTCTGTTTGTTTCGTTGGAAAGATAAAAGAGAGATCTACCATTTTCAAGAAGGACTCACAAGCAAATTCAGACTCTAAAGGGATCAAAAGTTTACACAAAGATGACTGATCGATAATTTTTCAACAGTACAAAAACTTGCAAACATCATAACTTTTGATCCAGAACTCCAAATTTGACAAACTCGGTGTCTATAGAAAGGTAAAAGAACCCTATACAACTTTCATTAAGGCCTTAAAAATCAGATCGACCTCTAAATAATTCAAAAACTCCACGCAAACTGACGGATCAATCAGCTTCACACTAAACAACATCAGAACTTCTAACAATCATAACTTTCTACTCCCTTGTCTAATATTTTCGTGCTTTATATCAATAGAAAGATAAAAACAATCTCTAAAACCCTCAAGAAGGCTACTTGATCCCATTCCATACACATCAGTACAGAAATCACTTCAAAACACAACATATACAATCCTACACTTAGAGCATTTTCCAAAACCAAAGCAAAATACACTTAACTTTCAAAGATCATAACTTTCAATCCCGATATCGAAAAATATCATACTTTATGGCTACAAAAAGCTCTCAACATAATCTACAAATTTCATGTAGACCATTTTCTCAAAATCTGCCTAAATCAAAAGTCAACTCTTTACTCCAAAAAGTCAAACTTTCTAATTTCTTCAAAATTTTACACTTTCACTTTTTATTTCTTAATTTCAACTTCTATTTCAATCACCTCATCCATTTTAACTTTCATAACTCATACAACTCTACTCAAATTTCAAAGTCATCAAAACCAATCACTTCATTTCTCATCAATCTCCTTTAAGCACAATAACATCTATAACACAATACCTATACAAACACACTCATTGAATTCTATTTTAATAATTCTAATTTTCATCAAAAGATCGGGGTCCAACAACATTTCATAAGGTGATTTATTTGATAGTAAGGGGGAAGAAAGCCGATTGATTAAATATACAGCAGTAAGGACGCATTCCCCCCAAAAATGAAGTGGGATATTTGATTGAAAAAGCAGTGAGCGTGCAACATTTAATATGTGGCGATGCTTATGTTCAACCACTCCGTTTTGTTGCGGAGTGTAAACACATGTATGTTGAAATTCAATGCCACGTTCTTGAAGAAAATGAGGTAAGGGTAAAAATTTTGTACCATTATCGGTACGGAGGATTTTAATAGATGTGTGAAATTGATTTTGGACGAAGATCACAAATCGTTGTAATAAGGAAGTAGTCTTAGATTTATTATGCATGAGGAATACCCAAGAACAACGAGTGTAGTCATCTACAATATTGAGAAAGAATCTTGCTCCTGAATGCGTAGGAATTTTATATGGTCCCCAAACATCACAATGTAGCAACTCAAAAGGATTTTTTGTAGAAATAGAGCTTGTTGGAAAGGGTAATCGAGTTTGTTTTGCCAATGGGCAAGTAGTACATTTATTTTGATCAATAGCATTATTATGAATGTTAGACAAAGAAAGAGTGGATGCAAGACGTGATGAGGATGGATGGCCAAGTCTTAAGTGCCATAGATGGGAGGACGGTGATGTATGATATGCAACCGGTTGAGGAATTGAAGGATGCATGTAATAGAGACCGCCATCTTGTCTACCCGAGCCAATCATCCTCCCCGTAGCCAGGTCTGTAAAACACAAAAGTTTGAAAAAAGAATAACACAACAATTGAGGGCATTAGTTATCTTGCTTGTAGACATTAGATTTAAATTGAATGAGGGTACGCATAATACATCTTTTAAAGTGAGATGAGAATTAAAAGACATTGTGCCAGTGTGCGTAATGTTTGCGGTTGCACCTGTCGGCAAATTAACAAGTGGGACGGACGAACGCTGGATTTGTGTGAGGAGGGAAGGATCTGATGTGATATGATCAGTAGCACCGCTATCTAAAATCCACGGTTTAAGAGCTGAACCAAAAAAAGCATTGGGCCAAGAAATCATACCTGCAGCATTGGCAAATACGTCTCCAGTTCCAGAACTAGGAGGAGTTTGATTTTGGTTGAGCCCTGCCAAAGCGTGCACCAACTGTTGCAACTGTTCATGAGTGAAGTTGACTGGGAAAGCAGACCCTTCCGTATTATTTCCTGCATTTTGTGATCCTTCTACAGCATTGGCGACCGAGCGTCCTCCATTTTGATTTCCACCAGATTGCAAGGATCTGGTATATTGATTGCCATTTTTTAGTCGACAACGATCCTCTGTGTGTCCTCTTTTGTCGCAAAATTTGCAATGAAATTTTAGCGTGCGACATTCATCGATACTATGGCCAGATTTGTTGCAATGGTCGCAAATTTTGCCCTTGGCAGATTTCTGCGTAGATGATCGATTTTGAACAGCAGCTGCAATGGAAAAACTCTCGGTGGAGCTTGAGCCTATTTGTTGCTGGGTTTCTTCCTGAATAATCATGGAGTATGCTTGACGAACATTAGTTAAAGGAGACATCATAAGAATATTAGATCTTACAATTTTGTAGGACTCGTTGAGTCCCATAAGAAACTGCATTAACTTGTCTTCCTCTCTTTCTGCTTGATGATCATTGGTTCGATTGCAAGTCACAGGGGTACGATAGATCTCCAACTCATCCCATAAGGCCTTAATTTTTATGTAATATGCTGCCACAAAAAACGTACCTTGAGAGATGGTTGCTATCAATTTTTGAATATGAAAAATAGTAGAGGCGTTCTTTTGTGAAAATTGTTCTCGAAGGTCTTCCCAGACTTGCCTGGCAGTCACGGCATGAACAAAACCAGATGCTATGTCAGGTTCGACGGAATGAGTTAACCATGAAAGAATCATACTGTTACATTGATTCCATAGTTCAAAATCTGCAGGTTCTTCAATTGGTGATGGCATTTCAAGTGAACCATCAATGAAGCCCAATTTCTTCTTAGCGATGAGAGCATGCATCATTGCCTTTCGCCAGGATTGGTAATTTGGTCCGTTCAATTTGGTTGGAACCAGCATATGTCCTGATTGATCCGAATGATGCACGTAGTATGGATGTGAGGGATCCATAATGACAGATTTCCCGGATGTTCTGGAATCCATGGCATCCTTCAATGTTAAATCTGAACCTTCTTTCGACATTGAAGAAGAGCAGCGGAATGAGCAGAAAAATTTTATGCAGAGCACCAAGATCAGTGCTCTGATACCATGTAAAATAATGAAGATTTGGAGAAATTGTATTGTGTATCTGTTCCGTGACGTACATGACATATATATAGATAACAACGTTGATCTATCCCCTAATTCTAGCCTAACAAAGATATCAAAAGAATGGTAACTGACTAATATATGTACGTAATGATAAATACACATAAGGAAATATATATCCGTTGTAATACATATCCGTTGTAATAATGAACTAGCAATAGCCCGACTCATTGCCACTTCTTACCAATCTATCTTACTATGAAAAAGACATTATTCTCATGGATTAGATGCACTTATGCAAATGGAAGTAGAGGTCCCAAAAAATAAGAACGAAAAGGAAATTTCCACCGGAAAGAAGGATATAGAAAGACAGAGAATATGATAAGTATTTTACCTTCCACCTTCGACTAATCCCTCTGCGGCCTTCTCAAGAAAGTCTTGCACTCTTGAGCTTCCCTTTGGAGCAATTCCAACATATTCCAAGGCTTTGAAACAAGAACAAGTTGAAAGTTGAAAGTTGAATAATCTTAAGTTACCATATTTTTGGTAAACAATCTTCAAATAGCTGTTAGGCGGAAGCTACTAAAGGAGAAGTGATTTTTATCCAAAGGCAAGTACCCTGGTAAGGGTGAGCTTGCAGCGAGATCTTCTGACCAAATGACCTTCACACAGACAGTTCAAAGGTCATTCATGCCACAGCACATGCTATGTCATAGTAACCAGAAAAGGATATACACTAGAGAGGAGATTTAGAAAAGAGTGAAAAAGGCGTTAACTCACCTCGAAACCAGCTTTCTTTAGAGCTTCAAGGCATTGTCCAGTCAATCTAATGTCTGGAAGACCATCACCAATCTCTATCTCTACCTGATTGTATAAAATTTACTCGCATTGTAATTATTTAAAGTAAGAACAACAAATGAAGGAAGTTTCAGACTTCTAACATGTCGCTAACCTAAATTCTTTGGTGTTCCTTGTTTTTTGGATCAAAAGAATCATGAAGGAAGTAAGCTAGTTCGTGGTTGTGAGTTAATAAGCATGTGCAGACGTGCTCTGGTATTTAGATATTTTGTTTCAGTCTTTGGGTTTGTTTCTGTTTGTTTAGTGTTTGACCGAGTCTTATGCAAAAGTGAAAGTGGAATCAAACTCGGATTAAGTTTCGTTCCTTTTAAGCTGTAAAGGTTGTTATTGATTGATTATAAATAAAAGCCGAAAACAACTGATGATTTTTATCGGTGAGAAAACTTTTTATCAAAAAACATTTGGTATCAGAGCCACGAGACCCGGTTCATGCCCAAATATATGTCTCGTCAAGATTCACCTAAGAGCTCCATTCGTAGTGGCAATGGTGATCGAACCGAAGACACGAAGGCAAGAACCCCGTTGAGAGAGGAAAGTGTCTCACTGAAATATCCCCTCCTGACAAAGAGTAATTACTCAGCTTGGGCAATAAAAATGAAAGTTTACATGAAGGCGCAAGACGTGTGGCAGGCTGTTAAGTCGGAAGGCCCCATCGATCCCCGTGAGGACATGATGGCTCTTGCTGCGATCTATCAAGGAATAAGTGAGGAAACATTATTGCAATTAGGCGAGAAGGAAACTGCAAAAGAGGCATGGGATGCTCTCAAGGTTATGAACCTCGGTGCAGAAAGAGTCAAAGAATTACGAGCACAAGCTCTCAGATGGGAGCTCGAGAGCATGAAGATGGAAGATAGTGAATCAGTAGATGAATTCACCGGAAAAATTTCAACTGTTGTCAACAAACTTGAGCGCTTGGTGAAGCAGTTGATGAAATGTACGTAGTGAAGAAAATGTTGCGTTGATGTCCTCTAAATATCTTGATTGCCTCAACCATAGAAGAATTTGGAGATTTGTCTATTAAGACAAATGAAGAAGTAATTGGTTCTCTCAAAGCTCACGAGGAGAGGTTACGGAGCTATGACTCCAAAGGAGATGAACACGTGCTACTCACTAAAGGAGAATGGAAAGCACGTGTTGAGTCCTCAAGATCCAATGAGAAGCACCAACAAGACATGAATGGAGGACGGGGTCGCGGACGTGGAAGAGGATGCAGTAGAGGCAGAGGAGGAGGACGTGGCAGAGGTCGTGGTTCTCCTGGAACAAGCCAGGAACAAGACAATGATGGACAACATCATCGAAAATTTGATATTAAAAAGGACAGGTGTTTTAATTGTAATGAATATGGCCATTTTCAATCTGATTGTAAAGCTGACAAAAGGAAACAAAACGAGGCACATTTGGTGGAGCATGTTGAAGACGAGTCGATGTTATTGATGCTAGAGACCAGTGAAATAATCCATATCGATGAAGAAACAAAAGTGGAGTTAATGCTGAATGAAGAACAGTCGCATGACTCTGATGAAGAAGAAATGAGGGGAACTATGTGGTACTGTGATACGGGGGCAAGTAACCAAATGACAGGTAACAAGCTAGCCTTAACTAATCTTGATAAATCAATCAAAGGGAATGTCAAGCTCGGTGATGGTTCAGTCATCAAGGTAGAAGGCAAGGGCACTGCAGTAGTTCAGTGCAAGACTGGACAACATTTCAAATTAACGGATGTGTACTACATTCCTCGATTAAGATCCAATATTATAAGCCTTGGTCAGCTCGATGAATCTGGAGCAAGAGTGGTGGTGAAAGGAGGAACTCTGAGAATATAAGATGCAAAGGACAGGTTGATAGCAAAAGTGCAGAGAGCGGAAAATCGTCTTTACGCGATGAGAATGACAGAAGAAAAATTGGAGTGCCACCTGACAAGATTTTCTGGAAGGTCTTGCTTATGGCATGCACGCTATGGGCACCTCAACTATCAAGCTTTACACAAGCTCGCACAAGAAAGCATGGTGAAAGGTTTGCCAAAGATAGAACCAGTGAAGCACATTTGTGAACAATGTGTGATCAGTAAGCAACATCGAACAAGTTTTCCAAAAGCAGGAGAGTATCAAGCAACTAAACCTCTGGAACTCGTGCATGGTGACTTGTGCGGCCCGATATCACCTACCACATGCGGCGGAAATAGGTATTTTCTCTTACTCGTGGATGATTACAGTCGTTATATGTGGATTGAAATGCTCAAAAGCAAAGATGAGGTTTTTAATGCTTTTAAGAAAGTGAAAGCTCAGATCGAAGTCCAGTCAGAATGCAAGCTCAAAATTTTTAGAACGGACAGAGGAGGCGAGTTTACATCGAATGAGTTCAGCAAGTTCTGTGAATTACATGGTATCAAACGTCAACTCACTACTCCTTACTTCCCATAACAAAACGGAGTAGTGGAGAGGAGAAACCAAACCGTAGTGGAGATGATGAGATGCCTCTTAAATAGCTCCGGAGTGCCAGTTACATATTGGGGAGAAGCTGCACGTACTTCTGTCGCCTATATCTTGAATAGATCACCCACGAGAAGTGTTCCAGGCATGACCCCGTATCAAGCTTGGCATGGAAGATCTCTGAGTGGTCATCATATGCGTGTGTTTGGGTGTATCGCATATGCCAAGAACACATCCCCTCACTTGCAAAAGTTAAATGATAGGAGCATGAAGCTTGTTCTATTAGGATATGAAGCAGGATCCAAATCTTATCGGTTACTGAATCCAAGCACTAACCGAATTGTGGTAAGTCGGGATGTTGTGTTTTAGGAAGAAGAAAATTGGGAATGGCAAAACCAGAAGACAACATCAAACTCTTCAACAGATGGACCACTCGTCATCACATACAAAGAAGAACAAAGAAATGGTGACATACATCTTCAAAACCAGGAATCGTTGCCTGGTGCATCATCACCCATAGCCGGAAGACTTGATTCCGCGACAAGTTCAGAGACAGGCGAAAGTAGCACCGAAGGACCAAGACGATTCAGGACACTTCAGGAGATTTATGAAAATACTGTGAAAGTCGAGCAAGACTACAGTCTTTATTTCATGTCAGTTGAAGAACCAACAACTTATCGAAGAAGTCGATGAAACATTGGCGACAAGCAATGATAGAAGAAATGGAGGCTATTCGAAGAAATGGAACATGGGAACTGATAGAACTTCCAAAGGACCAAAGAGTTATTGGTCTGAAATGGGTCTTCAAAGTTAAGAAAAACCCAGAAGGGGAGATCATCAAACACAAAGCAAGACTCGTAGCAAAGGGGTATGTGCAGAAACAAGGTATAGACTTTGAAGAAGTTTTTGCTCATGTAGCAAGGTTAGAGATGATGAGAGTCTTTGCTTCAGAATTGGCCAAGAAGGATGGATAGTGCATCATATGGACGCCAAATCCGCTTTTTTGAATGGAGAGATTGAGGAAGAAGTCTACGTATCACAGCCAGATGGATTTATAGAACAAGGAAACGAAGGAAAGGTTCTGAGATTACGGAAGGCCCTATACAGGCTTAAGCAGGCACCTCGGGCATGGAATATAAAGCTAGACAAATGTCTTCGAGAGTTGGGTTTTCAAAGATGTGTACTTGAACATGATGTCTACAAGAAACATAAAGAAGGTGAAGTACAGATTGTGGGAGTGTACGTAGATGATCTAATAATTATGGGTTCAAAGCCAAGAGGAGTGGAGGATTTCAAAGCCAAGATGAAAAAGATCTTTGAAATGAGCGACCTTGGGATGCTAAGCTACTATTTGGGAATAGAAATCAAGCAAGGGCCACACAACATCACCCTTAATCAAGCAGGATATGCAGAGAAGATGCTTGATAAACTAGGCATGGGTGAGTGCAAGCCGTGTCGAGTTCCAATGGATACACGGGTGAAGCTAAGTAAATCTGCTGCAAGTCCTCCAGTAGATGCTACTTTGTACAGGAGTACAATTGGAAGTTTAAGGTATTTGGTGAACACTCGACCTGATCTGGCATATTCAGTTGGTATTGTAAGTCATTATATGAAATCCCCCACAACAAAACATCTAGCTGCTGTGAAACAGATATTACGTTATGTGAAAGGTACTTTACATTATGGATGCAGATACAGGAAAGTTGAAGAGGAGGAGTTTGGGCTAGTAGGCTATAGTGACAGTGACTTAGCCGGTGACGTCGATGATCGGAAAAGCATGACATGAGTAATCTATTTTCTCGGACAAAGCCCAGTCACTTGGTTATCTCAGAAGCAGAAGGTTGTAACTTTATCTTCATGTGAAGCTGAGTACATTGCCGCAACAACAGGGACTTGTCAAGGTATATAGATTGGCAGGTTGTTGCAGGAGTAAATCGGTTTGAAGATAAACAGGTTTGTGTTAAGAGTTGACAATAAATCTGCAATTGCTCTCTCGAAGAATCTCGTTCATCATGACAGAAGTAAGCACATAGACATTAAGTTTCATTTTATTCGAGAGTGTGTTCAAAAAGAAGTCGAAGTCGAGTATGTCAAGACGGAAGCACAATTGGCTGATATTCTGACAAAGCCACTGTCTCGAGATAAGATCGTCGAGTTGAGCATGATGATTGGGATCGAAGATGTGAAGAACAAGCTTACAGGGGAGAAATGAAGGAAGTAAGCTAGTTCGTGATTGTGCAATTAATAAGCACGTGCAGACGTGCTCTGATATTTAGATATTTTGTTTCAGTCTTTGGGTTTGTTTCTGTTTGTTTAGTGTTTGACCGAGTCTTATGCAAAAGTGAAAGTGGCATCAAACTCGGATTAAGTTTCGTTCTTTTTAAGCTGTAAAGGTTGTTATTGATTGATTATAAATAAAAGCCAAAAACAACCGATGATTTTTATCGATGAGAAAACTTTTTCCCAAACAACAAATCAGTAATGCACCATTCATAAGCAGCAAAACATTGTCCAGGCTTCAGGACTCTATAAATCTCACTGTAGCATCCATACTGTCTGAATGTCAACAAAGTACAGTTTAGGATCATAAAACAAACATTGTTTCAACAAGAAAGTAACAAATAGAGAATTAGTTCAATTCATAGTGTACGCATCAGGTGGATGACAGGTAGCTTCAATTGGATATACCGCATCAAAACTATTTTCAGGAAATGGCATCTTCATGAAATCAGCGTGCAAAACCGTGATAAAACAATAATGGTTTGATGAACAGACTACTCGCTAGCATATTCAATATTTCTTCCCATATTTCTTCTCAAATAATTTAAACAATAGCAAAGTTGAACTGCTACACGAAAAGAGTAGTTGGCAAAAACTTTTAAATTTGCATGATATAAGAACCGACCTTCACAAAATCACAGGTCTTATCTACACGTGCAATGTGATTTAGTTCCTAACCAAAAGAGAATAATAAGTTTTAGTAAATACAAAACTATACTGCCTAATCATTACAGGATAAGAAAAGAGAATACTGCAGGACAATCAAAAAGCTAAAGGGAATATATCCACCTTTCCTCTAGTTATCTGATATTCATTGTTGTTCAACCCTGTAACCGAGGTCAAGCTGCAAGAAATCACAAACAGTAACTAACTAAGCCCTATTTCTCCAACAAGACTATCCAATGCGAACAACAAAACAAATATACTATCACATGCAAACTATGGATAAGGGTATTACGCAGTATATGCCTCTGATTCCGTGCAGTGAAACGACCTGAAGTCAAAGATTGAAATTAATTAAAGAAGATAGTTAATAGTTAAGGTTCCTGTGTTGCCAGTATAGCTAATTAATTGTACGTCGCAGTCAACCTTCTGTCCAGGTTTAAGGCCAAGTTGTAAAGCAAGAGAGTGTTCATGTCATTTGATGCTCTCTCGAAGTGACCCCCCTTTGAATCTACAAAAAGAAAATTGAAGTACATTAATCAAATTTATAAGCATAATGTGCAAAACAAACACGCTGACCCACTTGTGTAAGAAATGCAGAAGATATTTTAGTACCTATGAGCAAAGTGGAAAGATTCACCCCAACCAAATTCATAAAAGCTAGTTACAAGCTCAGTAATACTTATTCACCTGAAATTCACATGATATGATAATTAACCATTGAGCTGCACTGCTCCGCTTGACAGCCGATCAGCTCAGAAGAAAATATTTTAAAAAGTATAATTTGCACTTTCATTGATGATGCGACAGTTAGAAATGGTGATAAAATATTCTTAAAAAGAAAAAAAAAGTTACATTAAATAGTAAATAACCCTACATGTCAGTGATTATTTTCAGGCTATATTCATCAAAAGATCATTGTAAGTTATACTGTAATATCCTTGAGAAGCAAAGATGGAAGTTACAAATATAAAACTCATCTTTCATTTTCAAATGCTAGTTGCTTGATATCAACCTTTTAACACTAGAACCTGAGACATCATTTTGCTACAGACTACAGTTATATGAGAGAGTGAAACATTATGTTGGTCGTAGCGAAACCAGAAATTGTGCTATGCAATTTAATTGCTAGAATGAGTCAGTAAAGTCAATTTATGGAAAGAAAATTAACTAACTATGCTTACCATGTCTGTGTAGTTAGCTTTTCTCTCTTCCTCGGCACCTCCATAGTGAACATGATACTTCTCATACCTGAACCATTAAAATTTACGTTCATAAAAAATTCAACATTGAACACCTCAGAGATAATAAGGTTGTTGATCCCGATCACAATTTGCCGACATTTCTTTTAAAAGAAAGAGAAAATAAATGAAATAGTTAAACAAACTAAGAAAGAAAAGAAGTCTTTTTCGGAAAAATGAAATTTAAAGAACGATGAAACACCCAAGAAAAAGGTATGTCAGCACTGTTGCTCAACGTTTAACACATCCTACCCATTAGTCACGAGTCCGGATCACCTGTCTAGTTTTACTCTGTCTAACTCTGTCGAGAGAAAAAAACGCTGTCGTTTTACTTACTAAAATGGACAATTCTGCTAGAGTTCCAATTTTGATGGCTTTATGAGCCAAGCCGTTGCCATCAGTGAAACACCCACTTTTAGTGAGCTTATTTTCTTTTGCTTCCAACAAAGTATAATACAATAATAATAATAAAATTAATCAAATTTTAAATTAATTAAAAAATTTTATAATTTATAAATTAATTAAACAATTTTAATAAATTATCAAATTTTGAAATTTAAATTTTTTATTTAAAAATTAAATTGTGTCACAAAAGCATATTTTAAAAATTAATCTTTTATCTTAAAACTTTTATTTACAAATTAAGATTAAAATAACAAAAAAATTCAAAATATGTGTCACAAATAAAATCAATTTTTAATTTTTAATTTTATCTTTAAAATTTTATTTAAAAATTAAAATTTAAATAATAATAAAATCAGAATATGTGTGTAACACAATTGAAAGCAATTTTAATTTTAAATTTTATCTTAAAATTTTATTTAAAATGTGACACATTTTTTAGTATTTAATTTTAAACATTTTGTTTTTAATTTTAATTTTATTTATTTTTAAGATAAAAAATAAATACAAAATATGTCACATTTTAAATATATATATTTATTATTTATTATTAATAAATGCATATTATATAATAATTATAATTATAATTATTATAATTATACATAATAATAATAAATTTGAATAGATTGTAATAATAATTATGTTGATGGAATGTTTTAATCAATAAGTAAATCCATTTCTTGTTCAAGTTCATATCTATCATTTTAACTGAATTATAAATATATAATGTTTGATCTAATAAAACTCTTGTATTTATTAAAAGTTGAAAACATTGATTTTCTTTTGCCATTTTATATGTTCATGATATAAGTTAATAAACTTTCTTTGTTCAGTTTCTCTTTATAGAAACGAATTCTTTGTATAAGTGATCGACGATGATCAAAATAATTCATTTTATTTAAATAATAAGAAGAGATAATTTGGATACATAATATTTGCGTCTTTAATACAATCTAAAATACAATAATCTAAAAGCGAATACTATTATTATTATTATTATTATCTTATTATGTGTAATTATTATTATTATTATTATTAGTATTATTATTATTATATAATTTGTATTTATTATTATTCAAAATTATTATTACTATTATTATTATTATTATTATTATTATTAGCATATCATTTTATTTATTATTATCAAAATTATTATTACAATCTATTCAAATTTATTATTATGATGTTTAATTATAATAATAATAATCATTATTATTACATAATATGTATTTATTAATAAAATAAAACTAAATGGCCATTTGCAAATGGCCATTTAATGGTCATATCACCAGTATGAAGGTTGGCCAACCTCTCGAGGTAGCCTAGCCTCATGAGCTTCAGTTTATTATTATAATAATTTATTATAATATATATTATTTATTTAAATAATAAATCATATTTAATAATTTTATAAATTATTAAATAACATTATTTAATAAACTATTAGAATAATCATAAAACTATTACAATTATAACTATTATTATTATTATTATTATTATTATAAATCCATAAATAAATATTTATAAATTAAACCCGATATTATTAATTAATAAATAATTTATTAATAATAAGAATAATAGCAAGTAGAGAATTAATAATTAAAGCCCATTTTAAATAGTTAAATTAATCAATTGTAAATGGTCATTTAGTTTTTTATTATTAATAAATACATATTATATAATAATTATAATTATACATAAAATAATAAATATATTATAATTATAATAATAAATATATTATAATAATTATTATTATTATTATATAACTCATATTTATTGTTATTCAAAATTATTATTACAAATTATTCAAATTTATTATTATTATGTGTAATTATTGTTATTATTATTATTATTATTATTATTATATAATTTGTATTTATTATTATTCAAATTCATTATTATTATTATTGTTGTTGTTAGTATATAATTTTATTTATTATTATCCAAAATTATTATTACAATCTATTCAAATTTATTATTATTATGTATAATTATAATAATTATAATTATAATTATAATTATTATATAATATGTATTTATTAATAATAAATAATAAATAAATATATTTAAAATGTGACATATTTTGTATTTATTATTTTTTATCTTAAAAATAAATAAAATTAAAATTAAAAACAAAATGTGTAAAAAATTAAAATTAAATACTAAAAAATGTGTGTAAAGTACTACCACACCATGCATGGAGGGGAAGGAAAACTACAGAAGATTCAAGAAGACGAAGAAGAAAACGGAAGAATCAAAACTCAAAAGGCAGTTCTAGATAAAGAGGAAAAAAAATAAAACAAAAACCGGACAAAGCGAAACGTACTTTTCAACCGGGGAAAGGACATCGTTCTTTTCAATCTTTCCGCCTAAAGCAGCTGCTAGATCCAACGCTACAGGGTTCGACATTTCGCAATTAGAGAGAAGGATTCACCGAGATCTGTATATTCAACAAAAACAACACCAAATTAAACCCAAACAAAAACAAAAACTATTCGAAGAAATTGTAAAACATATTGAAGAAATTTTCTTATTTGCCGATTACAGGATCGTCAATTAAGGTGCTGTAAAGAAAATGCTGGATGATTTTGGTACGATAAGTACGACGCAAAGGAAAACACTTACGATTCCCCTTGAATCTGAATGGAGACGACGAGAAAAGAGAAAGAGAGCGGAAAAGGAAAAGTAAAGAGGCAGTGTGATTAGAGGCTGTAGTGACTATAGAGTGTAGTCGGCATAGTATATAAATATAGCTTGAGCGCATATCTAGAATAGTGTTTAGTTCTTTTATGTCTGTCTAGAGCAAAGAAAAGGTCAAAACAAACGAACCGACTCATCAAAATTTGTAAATAGAGTAATTTAAAAAATAAATAAAATTAAGTTGATAAAATCTGTTGAATAAAAATCTACAAATTTGAATATAATACATAATTCTTTATAGAATATCCTAAATAATTCTTAGGGTGATAAGAGAAAAATAAGTGATTTTTTTAAAACCGATATTACATTACTAATAAAATGGCTAGGAAAACCAAATCAACTGAACCAATCTATCCCCGAGTCAATAGACTCCCCCAGTACACTCAACCTAGATCCAGTCGATTGACGAAAAAAACCTAGCTGAATTACATCAAGAGAGGGAACAATTTTTCCCTAATTTATGATAAGTGATTTATTTATAAAAGATATTATTGTACCCACGAGTTCCACAGCAAAGTCTCACTCAATGAACATGTCTAAATTAGTACAATGTACAAGTTACTACAACTTTTTGTGGCATCACATAACAAAACGAAATAGCTCTCTATGGAGTTCATCTTTCTGATCAAAACGGGCACGGCTTAGGAAGTAAGTAACATCATCTTTCTCTGTGGAGTTCATCTGACCTATTTCCTTATCTGTCACGGACATCTCATGAAGTAAGTAACATCAATGAAATAGACAAGGCGAAAGAGATGAAAGGTATGCACTTTGTAGTTTGTAGATTAGGTCCAAAAAGCAAAGCTAAATAAGTGTATCGACAATATTTCATAACAAGTTTTGATGACTTAAAATGGAATCAGCATCTAAGCAATAGGGAAATAGTTGATCTTAGTGTGGTGAAAGGAAACGTGAAATTTCAATAAATAAGTTTGAATTTAAGTTCATTTATAAGATTTTCTATCTAATTTTCATCTTAACCTAACTTAAATAAAGTCAAACCAATTTGTTAAAGCATAAATTATACGTTTCCAAAGCTTTGGAATAAGGCAGATTAACAAACCTGATGTGTGGACATGGAAACGAGGTAACAGCCTTCCCATCATCTGCATATGTAATGATTATGATTAGTATTCAATACCTAAATGAAGTTGCAAAATGGAAACGAGGAAACAAAAATTGGTTAAGATTTCAATTGACAAGAATGTGATGAAACAGGAAACACAAACCTCATGAGCAATGGTCCGGAAGCCCTCCATCATCTAACAGGTATTGGCCTTCCCATTGAATTTTACGGTCATCAATCTCTATATTTGGAATGCGTTCAATGATATGCCAATCTTCACTCTTGCTATTTCCGCATTTTTCAGTTAAAAGTGGACAGTTGCGAATATTTAAAGTAGTGAGGCGATGAATGCTTTGAGGCAGGTACTATCAAGACAAGCCCAAGTTGCCAAGTCAACGCATATCTCATCATATCGGCAACAAACTTCTCTTCCGATCTGTGAGATCAAATCATATCAGCTGATACAATAAAATAGAAGATATTTAGGAATCCTGTAGATACTGTATTCTATTCAAATATATTTGTATCTGTATAAAAGCCAAGCAAGGTGATCAATACATATTCATTCTTCCTAAAAAGAAACTCATTCTATTATATGGTATCAGAGCTCCTGACTAACGTCATTTTTTTCTTCTGATCCCAATGGCCATCACTTCCGCACCCACTCCCACCAATGAATCCACTGTTATTGCCATTAACCCAGCTGCACAAGCTCCACTCAAGCTCAACTCCAGTAATTATCTAGCCTGGAGAATGCAATTCAATAGCCTTTTCATAGGTTATGACTTGCTTGGCTACATCGATGGAACAAAATCCTGTCCACCAGCAACAATAACCACAAACGATGTTACAATCCCCAATCCACAATACCAGTTTTGGATCCGACAGGATCAATTAATTCTAAATGCCATTATTGGTGCTTTAACACCCAACCTTATCCCATTTATTGGTACTGCTACCACCTCCAAGGAGGCATGGGACATACTAGCAAAAACTTATGCTCAGGCTTCTCGAGGTAAACAGAAACAAGTAAAAGCTCAGCTGAAGAAAATCACCAAAGGTTCGATGTCCATCACGGAGTACATGCAGGCCATCAAAATTAAGACTGACGAGTTGGCCTTTCTAAAGGTTCCTATGGATCTTGAAGATATTATTGATACAGTCTTTGAGGGATTGGATGACTCCTACATTGAAGTCAAGCGTCAAGTCAGTGCAAGAGACCTACCAATCTCGTTCGATGAGCTACACGAACGATTAATCACTGCTGAAACAGACATCACTCCGATTCAAACAATCCAACCTCCTGTCACGGCCAACTATGCAACTCAATCAAATGGCAGGAGAAACAATTCACATCATTCACGCAATCAATGGCGTTCACAAGGACAACAAACCAATCGCTCTCCTACAGGTCAAATGCAGCACCAACCATACAACAATTGGAACCATAATGGCCACAACACTTACTGGAATCAGGCTGGTATGAACAATTCCGGTGGATCTCAACATCAACCACGCCCTTACCTTGGAAAGTGTCAGATTTGTGGTGTTCAAGGCCACGCAGCCAAGCGTTGTCCCTCGTTTCGTATTGTTCCCATAGCGCCAACTCAGTCTCCGACGATGCCACCGAGAGCCAATTATGCTGCCACACCTGTTGCTCCAAATCAAGCACCCTGGCTTCTTGATTCTGGTGCCTCGCACCATGTCACCACTGACCTGAAAAATCTATCTCTACACAGTCCATATGCAGGCAATGAGGACATTATGATAGGTGACGGTACTGGTCTACAAATCAGTCATACAGGGAGTGGTACACTTAAAGCTTTACACAGAAATCTTAAACTGGATAATGTCTTATATGTGCCGCATATGCAAAAGAATCTGATCTCTGTGTATCAATTTTGTGCTTCCAATAATGTATCTATCGAGTTCTCACCATTTTCTTTTCTTGTGAAGGAGTTGATGAGCGGGAAACCAATACTCAAGGGCAAACCCAAAGATGGGATGTATGAATGGCCAGTCGACCCTCCTCTCATACAAGCCTTCTCGTGACCACATCACCTCTCCCCGATTGGCACTCTAGACTAGGACATCCTGCAAAACCCATAGTTCAACAAATCTTAGCTTCAAATCAAATAAAGTCTGTTCCCCATTCTGCCAAATCTCATTGTAACGCTTGTCTCTCCAATAAAAGTCATAAATTACCATTTGCTCAATCGACTCTAGTATCTACTAGACCTCTTGATATTATTTTCTCGATGTGGACATCTCCATCCTTCTCTTAGAGGGACTTAAATACTATGTTATCTTTATTGACCATTATACCAAATACACATGGATTTATTGTCTCAAACAAAAATCTGAAGTCTATCATGTATTCATTCGATTCAAGGCCATTGTTGAAAATTTTTTTGACACCACAATAAAGACACTTTATACAGACAATGGCGGTGAATACATTAGCCTATCCTCCTATCTCTCGACAAATGGCATTTCGTTTCGAACCTCACCCCCACACACACCCGAACACAACGGTACATCCGAAAGAAAACATAGACATATTGTAGAAACAGGTCTAGCTCTACTCACCCATGCATCTATACCGACATCCTACTGGCCACAAGCCTTCACTACTGCAGTATATCTTATCAATCGCATGCCAACTCCCAATCTCAACATGAAAAGTCCCTACCTATGTCTCTTTCACACAACTCCCAATTACTCTAAACTCAGAGTCTTTGGGTGTTTGTGCTACCCGTGGCTCAAACCATACACAAACAATAAACTTGAAGAAAAATCTAAACCGTGTGTGTTTATGGGCTACTCACAGTCTCAAAGTGGCTTTCACTGCTTAGACCTTGAAACCTCTAGGATGTATACTTCCCGTCATGTTATTTTCATTGAATCCACCTTTCCATTCGCCACAACAAAAGATGCCGCCACTTCCACACCTATTAATCACATTTCCACATGGATCCCACCTCCACCACCTGTAGCTTCTCCTTTATCAACTCCATCATCACCGTTCTGACTGTGCCAACATCTCCACAGCCCACTGCACTGAAAGAGTTGAGGATCCGCAAATCAATGATCTTACAAATCAAGAAAATGATGCTGAACCTGCAGTACACGAGGTGGCTACTTCAGGACACTCAATGGTTACTCGCTCAAAGAACAATATTCACAAGCCAATCAAAAAGCTGAGTCTCACAGCTCAAATTCGAGGGCACCAAGACATGGAACCCACAACAATTACACAAGCTTTAAAAGAACCCCAATGGAGGAACGCATGTTCAGATGAATTCAATGCGCTAGTAAAGAATGGTACCTGGGAGCTTGTTCCTGCTGAGGCTTCCCAAAATCTTATTGGCTGCAAGTGGATTTTCCGGATTAAGCGACATTCTGATGGCACAATTGAAAAATACAAAGCTCGCCTAGTCGCTAAGGGTTTTCATCAACATCCTGGTATTGATTATACTGAAACTTTTAGCCCTGTAGTCAAACCCACCACAATCAGAATTGTTTTAAGCCTTGCAGTTACTAGAAAATGGGAATTACGACAGCTAGATGTAAATAATGCTTTCCTTCAAGGTCCTCTTACCGAAACTGTATACATGGCACAACCTAAGGGTTTTGTTGACATTGATCGTCCTACACATGTATGCAAACTACGGAAGGCAATCTATGGGCTCAAACAAGCACCTCGTGCGTGGTACCAGGCACTCCGAACTTTTCTATTGCAAATAGGATTCACTAATTCCTATTCGAGATCGTCGTTGTTCATCGATCGGAATGATAAAGGTACTACTATCCTAATTGTTTATGTTGACGATATCATTGTCACAGGCAGCAATACAGTACTCGTTGACCACTACATACATCTACTGGCACAAAAATTCTCCATCAAGGATTTGGGTACCCTGTCCTACTTTCTAGGCCTTGAGGTGGTCAGAAATAAGAATGGTATTCTTCTTTCCCAACGACAATATATGCTTGACTTGCTACAGAAACAAAATGCATGATGCCAAACCAGTCCACAACACCCATGGCAAGCAAACCCACCTCTCACTCTCCATTCAGAACGAAATTGATGAGATATTGGCCAATACAGAAAATTATTGGGAGTCTACAATATCTCTTACTCACCGAGCTGATATTGCTTTTGCCGTGAACAAATTGTCGCAGTTTTGCCACTCTCCGACCACCGAACACTGGATGGCGGTTAAACGTCTTCTTCGATACATTGCAGGCACAGTCAATGACGGAATTCAACTCTTCACCGACAAATTTCGCTTCTCTTCATGCCTTTGCCGATCAAAATCATACTACCTCTCTTGAAGCATACTCGACGCTGATTGAGGCGGTGATGAGGACACTTTTCATCCACCGTGCATTTATTGTCTTTCTCGCCGCAACCCCATCTCATGGAGTTCAAGAAGCAGCAGTCGTAGCAAGATCCTCCATCTGAAGCCAGTATAAATCGGTTGCCAATCTTTGCTTGAGCTAAATTGGATCGCTAATCTCCTCACTGAGCTCCAAATACAGTTGTCAAATTCGCCTGTCATTTACTGTGACAACGTCGGCGCAACTCAGTTGAGTTCAAATCCCATCTTTCACTCGCGTATGAAACACGTCGCCATTGATTTCCATTTCATCCGTGAACAAGTTCAGTCTGGGTCTCTTCGTGTTTCTCATGTCAGCTCTGATGACCAGACCGCTGATACACTCACCAAACCTCTCTCACGTCTACCATTTTTGCGCCTGAAATTCAAGCTTGGCATTCGGCAGCGACAGCCAGCTTGAGGGGCCGTATCAAGACAAGCCCAAGTTGCCAAGTCAACGCATATCTCATCATATCGGCAACAAACTTCTCTTCGATCGTGAGATCAAATCATATCACCGATACAATAAAATAGAAGATATTTAGGAATCCAGAGATCAGTATTCTATTCAAATATATTTGTATCTGTAAAAAGCCAAGCAAGGTGATCAATACATATTCATTCTTCCTAAAAAGAAACTCATTCTATTATAGGTACCTCAAATTTTCACATTTTCCGATATCTAAATTCTTCAGAGAAATGAGATTTTTTAGCCATTCTTCAGGTAGGGATTGTAGTTCATCAATCTGCCGTAGATCCAGATGTTTCAACTTGGAAAGCGGCTGGACAATTGAGTTTGAAGAAGAAGATGGAAAAGAAAGAGTGATTGCTGATGATGGTATTGATGATGCTGAAGTTATCATGTTCATCTTCATTATCTGCTGCAACAGTTTTGAGCTGACTTTGGTCAAACCCAGTTTCTCTTCAAGAGAGGGGAAAAGTGGCATCCAAGTCAAAAGAGGGCAACCATTAATATACAATGTAGATAGACAAGAAAACCGTGGCAAAACAGTAATTGATTCAGCCACGGCATCATCATCATCATTCTTTTTCCACCATCCCATCAGCTGAGGACAATTGGAAAGGTAAAGAGTCTTTAGGGATGGAAAAAATGTCGATCTTCCTTCTCCTCCTTGACCTCTAGCACCGCTGAAGTTATTATTATCTTTCCTTTCAATGTATTCCAACTTAGGAAAGTCGACGATCACTAAGTACTTCAGGGAAGCGAATAAACTCAATTGTGGTAGGTGTTTACAATTATGACAATCCAATAAAGTTAGATCCACAAGATTTGTGTGTGATGAGAGCCAAACAGGAAATTTTAGGCCTCCGTAATAATAAATCTTCAGTTTTTTGATGTTTGGATGTGGCTGGAGGCTTTCCAATGATACTTCGTCGTTTTCAGCTTCTGAAGGGTTGCCAACATCATTTCCGTCCCAATATAAACTCAATGATCGAAGATGTTGCTTCTCTTTTAAGTTAGCAGCTTCACATTCTAACCGGGGATTTATAAGGAAATGCAATCTTTTAATATGCAGGGACCCCGTCAAACCGTTAAGCCATTTCAATTCATCAAGCCCACCGACCTTTTTTTGAATAGAGTTGTTTTCTGCTACCACAAACGATGTTAACGTCTGAAGAGAAGTCAATTTTCCAATCCCACGGGGCATATGGGTCAATCTATCACAGCCCAAACAGTCCAAATGCCGGAGATTAAGCAGCTTTGTAATACCAATTGGCAATTCCTTAAGACTAGTGCAAAACCAGAGTTTAAGCACTTGCAAATTTTGCAGACGATATATGGAGCTTGGAAGAACTGAAATTGTGGACAGAGAAAAATCAAGATATCTTAAATGTTTCAATTCTTTAATAGAATCTGGCACTTCCTCAATTAAAGTACCAATTAAATCGAACACTCTCAATTGCTTAAATTTGGAAAAAATAGTTTCCCACTCTGAATTAGGAAGCGCCTTAGAATCCCATCTTACTTGTCTTGGCAAAAGAAATGTCCGCAAACTCAAAGCATTATAAAAGTGAGCCGGAACTTGCCATGACCCATCTATAGTGAGGTCAAATGATACATGACGGGTTTTCTCACCTACTTTATCAGCATTTCGGTTTGATATGGTGCTCTCTGTTCCTGCTACTCTAATTGCCAGATCATGCATCACATCATGCATCTTACAGCTTACTATGCTTTCTAGTCTGTCGTATTCCACTTCTTGGAAAAAAGACCTCCATAGTAAGTCCTTAAAATATTCAAGGCCTAACTTTTCTAGACATTGACTGGTGTTTGATGACTTAACAAACCCTTCTGCAATCCAAAGTTGAACCAATGGTTCTACATCGAATTCATGATCTTTAGGAAACAAGCTACAATATGCAAAACAATGCTTTAAGTGTGGGGGAAGATTGTTATAACTCAACTGAAGTGTAGGCAAAATGTCATTTTCATTTTGTGATATCGTAGAAAATTCATTTTCCAAGAAAGGCAACCAGTGTGTGTCTGGATTTTTGGAGTACAAAAGGCGCCCTATTGTCTTTATTGCAAGAGGGGCTCCAGCACACTTTCGGACAATCTCCTTTCCAATTTGTAGCAGGTTACTACTGTAAGTTTTCGGCTCTTGCCCTTCAAAACTATTTTGTGAACAAAGACCAAGACTCTTCCAAAGAGAGGCCTTTCAGAACATGTGGAGACAATCTACTAGTAACCCTAGCAACCGTTTCGGAACGCGTTGTGACTATTATTCTACTACCACGAGCACCACACATCAAGAGTTTTTTCAGTTCAAGCCATAGATTAAGGTCCTCGTTCCAAACATCGTCTAAAACCAGCAAGTATTTTTTCCCATCAATTCCTTTTCTTAGTCGACTTTGCAACTAATCTAACTCCAGATTTTCTGGTTTCCAATAAGGAAACAATGATTTTAGAATCTTTTCTATGACAAGTTTGACTTCAAAGGGATCAGAGACACAAACTCACAATTTCAGCTCAAAATGATTTTTGACCCTCTCGTCGTTGTACACAAATTGGGCAAGTGCGGTCTTCCCTAACCCTCCCATCCCAACAATAGGGATGATCAGAACATTTTCTGAGGAGTTGGAATCCAGCAGAAGACCCAAGATTGCATTTTTATCTCTCTCTCTTCCTATAACTTCTCCTTCACCAACAAAGGAGTGAGTTTGAGGTCGGGCCAGTAAAGGTGTCTCAGTAACAAGACTCCTAACAAGGTGAAACTTTTGACTATCAGTTGCAATTTCATCTAGTCTCTCTCTAAGTTCCTTAATTTTCCTGCCCATCTTATAACCATAAACGATCCGATTTGAACGGGAAAAGAAAAGGCGCACCTGCTTTGTGATCTTATTGCCACTCTTTACCTTTCGTATCAAAGCTTCAGTATAGAAATCGTCGAGCAAGTCATCGGCATCGTACACAACATCTTGTAGCTTTCGAAGCCAATCTTTGATCTGAAGATCTTGTGTCTGGCGATGTTCTGCATCAAGTAGCACAGCTTGGATGGTAGAAACTGTGTTCTCGAGCTTCTTAAGCTCATCGTTGACACCCACCAAATTCCAATCTGTTGTAAAGCTCCCGAACCCAGTATCTTTATGATTTCGTTTGCAACATTATAGAGTATGGCTTCTGCCATTTTCCTCTGCAGTGCCAACAGAAACAAAACAAGGACAGAAAAAACAAGAAAAAGGAGATGTATAACAATATAAACGATTAAATTAGCAGGAGATATGAGGACTGTGGAACCAATGTACTAGGGATTGTATTGTGCTTAGTGGACAAGAAACTATTGCTTGGGATAGTTGCGAGACTTGAGAAGTCGATGCTTATATTTGAAGATAGCTTGTGCGTTAGCGTTGGGTGCTACAAGTAACGTTAATGCAGATTGCACGAGGGTTACCGTTGGGTGCTACAAGTCAGACATTAAACAGATGTACTCTGCAAAACTTTATACAAGTGGAACATTAAACAAATGTGCTCTGCAAAATTTTATGCAAGTGGAGTATTAATCAAATATACTCTGCATAACTTTCAAGGAAGGTCTTACCTGGCATAGCCGTTTTTCTTGACTTGAATGAATGACATATGCTAAATATTAGTTTTTATATTCATGAAACTAATACATGAAATAGAACAAAGGCGCAAGTTGTGCATGATCAGAAACGTTGGAATTTAAAAATGGCGAACCCAACCAACTTCTAGTAATAAAAATTAGCGGTTGTATAAGTCAAGTCAGATCTAAATTTGCTCGACATGGGAGACAGACAGCTTGTCACTGTTCTCCATAACAGACTTTTGAGAGCTGCCACGTTTTGTTGACACCGTGACCGCAGCTTCCTAACTGACGTTTTGTTTAGGTTGCGATATAGATATTGAACAACAACAGTAAGCACTCCATTCCATGTTCCTCTCTGGGTTTATTTTACTTGGAATGTTGAACTTGTGAGTCTGCGTGAGGGACAGAAATGTAGAGAAATTATGCTAAAAACAAAGTACGATAAAAATATAAAAATTATAATTGATGAATAAAATATAAAATTATAATTAATGAGTAGTAAAATATGTTGAAACTTATAAACATTATTTATACTGATTATATTATTTAATTATAATTTATTAAATTTGTCTAATATTTTATACATATTGTTTAACTAAATCAATATTTCTACAAATTAAGGATAAGATTAATATTTTAAAATCGAATCAATGTGATTGATATAAGAGTCAAAACTTTAACCTAGTCAACTTTTCGGTTCGATTTTAACGTTTATGTTCGATTTAGTTTAACAACTTTACTTTTAAAATTCGATCAATTTATTAGTTAATTGGTCAAACTAATTAGTTTTATAAACTAAAAAAACCGATTAATTTTAATTTAATAGATTTTATCAATTAATAATCTTCTTTAATTATTTTTTAATTTTATTTGATATTTAACTTTCGGTGTTTAAAACATTAATAAGATTATCTACTTCTAGACTTCTTCAAACCTCACATTTCAATATAATTAGGCGGTGATATTATTTTTATTATTACATATATTTTATTCAAAACAAAAATTTCCATCTAATCGTAATTTTCATGCTTTATTAATTTAGATTTCTTTTAGATAATTTTACAAAATAAGATAATTCTATTGCATAATTTATAATATGAAAATAAATAAAATAAAGTAAAATTTTAAATGAAAATTATTTAATCTTAAAATAATTTAGAAGATAAGACAATTATAAATCTGATTCTTATTACTAATTAAATATATGATATTAATTTTATTTTAAAAATTCAATCATTATTACCATTGTCATCGATATCAAAAGTATTGACATTCCTAAAATCACGGGACAATTTAGGCGAGATTCTGAAGTCGATTCTTTTTACGGGAGATTAGTGGGACTTAATTGTCCGCACATTTTGATGCCTTGTACTATATATATATATATATATCACTACAAGAAAAGTCACGTTCTTCGACGGAATGTTCCGTCGGAGAAACGAACAATTCCGTCGGTAAAAATAATTGCCGATTTTAACACGACATCGAAGAAATCGTCAATAAACATGATTGTTATTACTTAAGACGAAACAAGACCGTCGGTGTATTGTCAACAAAAACCGACGGAAAATTATCCGTTGTTGTTATTTAGCGACGGACATTAATTAAAAAGTTCGCTTGGAATTTATATATCACCGACGGAATATGTCCGTCGGTATGAATTAGGGACGGAACCACCGTCATAACGTGTCGGACAATTTGCCGAAGCGAAATTATGTATTCCGTCGGTGAAGGTGAGTAAATATACCGACGGAATTACGTATTTAAATCGGGGTTATTAAATTGGTATAAAACATTAGGTTGTACATAATTGGACATCCACACAAAGACCAGTACATCAAAGGTTTAAATAATGTCAATTGTTATACAATTGGATGTACATAATTGGACATCCACACATCAACCAGTACATCAAATGTATAAATAATGTCAATTGTTATACAATTGGATATAACACAGCAAATGATCCATTAATTGTTATGTTTGTACCTTAAAATAATGAGTTCGACTATCTATTGTTGTGGTGATCGTGGGTGGTCCTCTGTAGAACTTCCCTTCTATTGTTCGAACGGTGGTCGCAACTGAACTATCTGCATAATCTCTTCTCTCATCTGCTCTCTCATCTGTAGCTCCATCTGCTCCCTGAGGGAAAGCTCCATCTGCTCCTTGATTCGCTGCTCCTGCTCCCTCATACGTTGTTCCTCCCGCTCCGTCTGCCCCTCTTCCAAATGAGCTATCTTGTTCATTAATGTTTGTACTGTGGCCCGAAGCTCGATGACTTCATTGTTGTTCGATGGCTCTGTGGACGCTGCTGTATTGGACATGAAAGATTGTGAATAACATGAGTTCCCAAACGAACATAGACCAAAAATCCTGCCACGACGATCCCTATCACCGACGGCCTCAAAATACGTCTGAGACACGTCTACAGGTTGTTCCTCCTGCTACTGTAGCTCAAGCGTTTGTTGTAATTGGTCCTATAAGGTATGTGAAGTTAACATTAAGAAGAAGGAAGGGAGCAGTATTTAGAAATGTATAAAATGCAATAATTGGACATACATTCAGCTCTCGACAGCGGTTGTTGATGAAGGTTAGACCGTCATGCTTCTTCGTGTGAGTGTGCACAAATAACTGAAGAGGGGTAGGCTTGGTGTCCAATGACTTCTCCTACATGAGAAAGACTAAAATGTCAGATGTGAACAAGAAATCGTTTAAACGTCGGCAGAGGTTCAGAAAGTTGTATGATATTCGCCTCCTGCTAGACAAAGAAAATAACTCAACGTAGCCATAAGTGGCATCACACATTTAGACAATTATCATTATCCATAATACAACGAAGCTAACTATCGACAAAAATAGTGTAAAGTGTAAATATTTACAAGTCTGTCTGCATGCTCTTGGTGAGTTATTGAGCCTCCGTATGTACGGAAGACTCAGAGACTGGGCCTCCACGTCATTGGTAGAAGTTACGTCTGAGATGGACATTCTTGCAGTGATGCCCAATACGCCACCAACGACTCCAAATATCCTCTCGAATAAAGCGAGGTCGCACCAAATTTGTTTATCACGTTAATGAAGTCGCGATAACGTATATGAGCCCGCCTCCCGAAATTTGTATATGCTCCGTCCAACGTAAGGTCGCAGTAAAAATGCTTTCGATAAAAGAAAAAAATATGTTAGTTAATGTAAAACTATATATATATATGCTGACACAATATATATATATATATATATATATATATTAAATAAAAAATAAAAATAATTGTTGTACCTCGAACTCATGAAAGTACAATTGTTTTGTAACTGCAGTGATATTCTTCCACGTATATCTATCGGGTTCAATCCTTTCCTTAAAAGTGGAGGTCATATGCCTTGAAACCATTCCAGATGGTACAAACCTAAAACAAGAAGTTATTGTAATGTACAAATGGACCGAATAGCCTAAGGCTTAATCCACTAGAAACAGTGCTTAATCCTATAGCCATACTTACTGATCATTGATGACAGTGATATAGTTTCGCCCATCATCTCCTACAGATCCAGGCTGGCGGGCATGTCCTCCATCCCCTATTGTAGAATTGGATGATATATGAGTTGGCGTAGGGGATGGTATGACATTAGTAGCAGCAGGTGAGGGCACATCTGGAACGGGAGGATGTGTAGGAGCAGGTAAGTCAGTGCGAGTCGCAAACTGTGACGATCCACCTTCACATGGCTTCCCACCGAACATCCCTCTAATCCTTGGTCGAATAACCTCAGGTGGTCGCTTAGGTCCCATATTAATGAATGAAATACAATATTTATCGAATTATGTACAAATATAACAATCTTAAGAGCAATTGTTTACACAAGTTATTAACATATAAGCCAATGACATTGAAAATTTGCACTTAAGTTAACAACAACAAATCAACGTCAACAATTATATAATTATGACTGTGTTTACCAAATTCAAACAGATACAACAACAAACATCTTTTAAGCTTTGTCGAACTATGTAATGCATGAGGAAGTTATTCCGTCGGATTCCATGTGACATGAGAGTCGGTAAAAGTAAATGAGCCCCCGACATCTGGATTTTCGAGAAGCGTCCTGGCACGTTCAAACGAAGCTCGGGAAACAGTCAGACTTACCCCACCCGGTGAAGGGCTTTGGACACCTTCTCTCAATAACGTTTTGGCTATAGCCATACTTGATGCGAAAATTGTAAATGTGTCGCCGCTTAAGTAGAAGATCGGTCATGGATGGCAAAGGAATTTGAGTGTCTTTCGCAACACTGTTCCCTTCATTGGTGATTCCCAAGGACAAGACAAATTTGCTACATTCCTCCCAACGGTAAGAATTATTATCGTCGGGAACCATTCGCCACATCGACATCCCTTGAATCAAGATTGCAATGATTAAAAGTAATATTGTTTTACCGCAGAAAAGAATATTACAAACATAAATCAATTGCTATCGAACTTAAATGTAATTACAATCATCTTCCTCGTCGGAAGAATAAGAATCAAACGCTTCCTCTTGTTCAGCCCATTGTTACCCTCGTCGACTCTGCATCTAAAATATCAATATAAGCGTTAGAAGGATCGCAAAGGTTCTGTCTCGTCACACGTTCTTTGTTTCATTGATAGAAGCCACGCCTTCTTGAAACGCTTCACCGCATTTCTCGCTCTTCGTTTCTATGGGATTCAAATACTCCCATAGATTTAACTTTGCACACCGCCAACCAATCCTGTTTATCACGTCGTAAGCTTGGAAAAGGGACATAACAGACCTGTCTTGCTTGCATAGCCAAGATGAAAGGTTCAAATTGTCTCAATCGTCTGCGGACGTTGATTTCAACCATTGTATCGGCTATGCACGTTTGTTCCAACGTTTGGTGTCGGGTCATACCACTCACATTTAAATATCACACATCGCTTAATTGGCAACGCAGGGTACTCAACTTTAAGTATTTCAATTATTTTCCCATAATAGTCCATCAATTCTCCCTGTATCGAAACACCACTGTTCATACTTGCCATGCTATGTCCATGCGACTCTGTATGGTATTTATATACATTCACGAAATAAACCGGATACGAGTAAACAGTTCATAGAGGTCCTTCGCAAGATCGAAATGAACTTGTTCTGTATTGGATTTTCAGCCGCCTATGTAACAGGAAGTAGCAAAGGAAAGAGTACAATGTCATCGGAACATTTCAATATGGTAGCTAACAATAAGAATAGTTTAAAGTGAGAACTTACATATCGCGCGAACCATCGAGGAAATTATTGTCCAACTTCATTATTCATGTCATTATGTGTGATACGGGCATTATCTCGCAACAATGCCTCAGATACGCTGCATATGACATGACACCAATCGATAACGCTCAACACACTAATACCGCAATTGAGCATATCGGTTGTGCAACTCATCGATGCGAATGGAAGAACGTCCCGACAGCTTCAATAAAATGTACCCATATGCGAGATCAATTTCCTCCTCTGTTAGCATTCTTCTTGTTGCACGTCCGAGGTTCGTCCTGGATATGTAAAAATTGACAAGTTCTCATCCGCACCACTTGTCCCTCCCCTATCGTCGTTACGAGGAACTTGTCTTGCTTTTGTATGCACATGAGGCTCAAAATGTTGGAGTTATGTAAATATAGTGCCACGGAAAGCAAGTGTATTTACATGTAACTTTATCTTCTTGATTCTGATGCTTTGTAATGAAAATATTTATTATTAATAAAACAAAAGAGTTTGGTTTTATCTGTATGAGCATTATATATCTGGTCATAAGGTACCAAGATTCATTTGTAAGTAATATACATATACATAAAGATGTATGGAAAACATGTATATTATTAGAATCAATTAATTGATTCACAGTTGAATAATCGAGTTGGTCGCTGATTATGGTTTAGGCGTAGTGTTGCGATTTATCTCCATATAAGTAAAGGAGTTTACTTAAAGGGAATGATGAGTTTCATATCATGATAGTAGTAGACTATCGATAATGGCACTATTAAATGAATCGAATCAAGTATATTTTCAAGAATAAAGTGGGCGTTACTTTAATCTTAAAACATACAACTTAAACATTCACTTATTATGAACCACAATCTTGATGAGTGGTGAACTCATATGTGTTCATTATAATTCTTGATATGATCGGAATGGATTTTTACAGGTATTTATCCGAAGGTCCGCATGTTGGAATTATTAATTGAAATATGTATCGTGAACATTCACTCAAATAAAGAGTTTATAGTGTTATCATCTCTTCTAAATGTTTTAAGGAGATTTGGTATTAAATCGGCACCAGAGTTTGATGGACTAGCTACCCATCAAGTCTTAACACTAAGATGAGATCTTATGTGTTAATCAAAGATATAAAGTAAAATGAGAGATCTAGAAGGAAAAACCAACATAAGGGAAAACGGTAATTTTACCCTTTGTTGTGCGGATAACTATAATAAGGTTCTAAATAGGGTTTGCAATTGGACATATTCTCATAATATTTAATAATTCAAGAGTTCAACTAATTGTCTTTAGTGGAATGACATTTAGTTAATAAGCTAGAATTAATTCCAATGAGATTGAATTATTTATGGGCTTATTGGAGCTTGAATTATCAAAGTCCAATAAGATTCCCCACTTGACTTTAAGAAAGTTTATCAAGCTAAGTAAGAAGTAGTTTGGAGGCTTTAGAAGTCCATAATTGAATGATGGGCTTATACTAATTAATGGTTAATTGGAAGCCCATATGTTCATTTAGAAATGGGCTTGTTTTGATTTAATGTAATTGATTAGATTAATTATATTAAAACAATTTTTTAAATGGAGAAAAGCAATTTCTAAATTGTGTTAGGTTAGATGTGTAACCACACATTTGACATTAAAATACTAAATAAAGATGGTCTTTATTATGGTTCATCATTATTAAATGGAGTTATGAACTTACCATTAAATGGTTTAATGGTTGGCTTTTAATGTTGGCATGTAACCTATTTGCATTCATTAGATTAAAGATGAAAGATGTGCATTAGATGGACCATCTTCCTTCTTTCTTCTTGCCAAAACCGAAATGGGTATTCAATTATAGGTTATGGTCTTTTCAAATAGCCATTTTAAAGATAAATGAAGTAAGTCTCATTTATTGGCTATTTGATGAGTGATTAATGTAAGAAGTGATGCATTGGATGCCTCTCACTCTTTCCATTCATGCATATTTCAAAATTGAGATGTAAGAAAGGGTTCTTGCATGGTTTTTAGACATTCTCTCCTTTCATGCAAGGTAGAACCGAAATTCCTAAGTGAAAGAATTGAAAGAGTTTCAATTTTGGTTCTTCTTCTTCTAAGAAAATCTCCTCCAAATATTTCTTCTCCTTTCCCACCAAAGGATTTTGTTAACCTAGTTGTCCTTGAAAAACAAGTGGTAAATCTAATTGATTGAGGATACTACAACAAGGAAGAAGATAGATTGCTAAAGGAAAAGACTCAAAGGCAAAGGATTTGGATACAAGAAGAAGGAGAGGATAGCGCAGCGAGGATTTAAAGCTGTAGCGAAGGAGTCGGTAATTCCTTTTATCTTGTTCTTGGTTTTATTATCATTATACCATATCATGTATGGATTAGCATGTTGATTTGGATATATTGCTTCCGCTGCAAGATGATTTCTTAAAAAGTTTTGAAATCTATCGTTTCTCCAAACTAAGCATGCTTTTTTTTTTCGATCCAACAATTGGTATCAGAGCCGGTTTTTCATGCATGATTTCGGTTCCTATATGGTGGATGCATGGGTTGGTAATCTTTTTATGTATACTGCATATTTTTATGTGATAGAAATATATATGGTGTATGTTGCTCTTTTGGTTGTCCATAGAAGTTAAATTTTATCTTGTAAGATTTCTTCATTTGGTTGTAACAAGGAGGGTGGTCTATCATCACCATGTTTCCTCCTTGGTTTCTTTTTTCTATTTTATTTGATTTTGTAATGTACAAATTGATGTAATGATGAAGAAGGAGTAGCCATAGATTGAAGAAATGGAAAGGTAAAATTTTCGATGTATCCTTTTGTGTTTTGGCATAAGTTTTGTGAAAACTAAGTTGCTGAAATTTTTGTTTCAATGAATCATATTTCAGTTATGATTGGAAAACAAGTGTTGGTTTTTTGTTTCAAAGAATCCAATTTCGGTTTTGCTAAAATACTAAGTGCTGTTTTTTAATTTTCATGAAATGAGTTTCGGTTTTAATAAAACAAGTGCTGGTATTTTTGTCAAAACAAAGATTTGGTTTTCTAAAAATCTAGTGCTGAAATTTTATTTTTCAAAATGACAAAATTCTAATTTCATAAATGCCATTACATTTTGTTTACCGAATGGGCCGGATCATGTTAGCGAAGAGTTCGAAGCGGAAGATCCAAGATGAAGAAGCATATTTTGCGCCTAAAAGGCTTGTAATTATTTTATGTTTCTAGGATGGACAATCAAAAGTGGCTTTATTAGTTCATGTGATGAATGGAGAAATGAATGCTTATAATATGTGATATTATGTGATTGCATGTCATTTAGAAAATTGCCAACCCTAGGTCTTGCCATGCATTCATTATGTATGAGATATATAATGAAACAATATAGGATGGATAATAAATTGCATCTAGACAAGATGGTATTTAAAACTTAAAGCCCAAAAAGATTGAGTGGGAGAGGATGCTCCTGTGAGAGTCTACGGTCTCCAAATGAAGGCCTGTTTGCATGTGGTGAAGTGTTACTCCCCATCGGAGGGCATGGATCCTAGATCTTGCATGGTTTGGGTCTCCTTAAGGATAAGTCCACTTAATGATAGCAAATGTGACCTCCCACCGAGGCATGATTTGTAGGTATCTTTAGTGAATGAATCAAATGGTTAAACACTCAACATTTTTTATCAATAAACCGCCCACCGTAGCTCATTGGTAAAAGTATGGACCAAATTATGACGCTTCTTAAAAAATTAAACATGAGATGCTTGGTAGTTTTTTGAGTGGGGGGTCCCAGCTTTTCTTTTAATAGATAAGATGGCCCACCGTCACTTAGTCTGTTATAGATAAGAAAATAACCGTCATATAATGTTTTAATTTTTAAGTTTTGTTAAATCTATCATCATGCATACATGCATCATGATTTTATACAAAGTTCCATAAATTGTTGACTAGTATGCTCATGTTTTAATAATTTATATTTTCGCACATAATCAACCACAAAATGAATCCACTCACCCCGCTTCTTGACTAATAACAAATTGAAAATGGAGACAAGTTTAATGAATGGAGACGTAACCTTGACATTGTTCTTCAATATGAACGATTTCATGGGTGTTAACTGAAAATGAGCCTACACCTTTGAGTGAAGATGCAACTCTGAGCAAGTCCAACAACATGGCGTTGGCGGAATGCTAACAAGACTACTAAGTGTTATATTCGCTTCACATCGTGGCATGTTGCAAAAGTAAATTGCTTGTATGAAAACTGCTAGTAATGGTCCATCACCTACATGAGATGTTTGGTGTGAGGACTAGGTTTGCAAGAGTGAAAGCTATCCAAACCTTTCATAATCTCGAGACAAACACCCGTGAACCGGTGCGGGATTACATGATGAAGGTAATCTCTGCATCGAGGTTTGAGATGCTTAGGCGGATATGGATGCGGACACGCAGATGATTATGATCATCAATAGCTTAAACTCTTCTTTTCAGCAGCTTTAAGTTGGACTACGAGCTCAACAAAGAAGGATTACACCTTGAGTGAGTTGATGAATACCCTCTGAGCACGGAGGAAATATTGAATATTAAGGCTCATGGGCCGAAGTTAATGTAGCTTCTTCTTCTAAGCCCAAGGTAAGGGCAAGGAAAGAAGAAGGGTCCAATGAAAAGAAGGCCCAAATAGAGTCAAGGCCAAACCCATGAAAAAGAAGGCCAAAGAGAACATCAAAGGAAAGTGTTTCCACCGTGATGAGATGGGCCATTGAAAAGAAACTGTCCACTACCTAGAGTCCCTCAAAAGCAAACAAGGTATGGGCTTCCTAAGTTTGTTAGGAACTAGAAATGTGGCGATTTATCTACTTCTTGGATATTAGATTCAGGAGCCACTAACCATGTTTGTAATTCTTTGCGGGGTTCCAAGAAATGAAAAGACTTCCTAAAGGCCGCTTTCAAGTTAAGATAGCGAGATGGTTCCTATGTTTCAGCAGAATCGGTGGGAGTAGTTATCTTGGACTTTCCTAGTGGTCATAGGTTATATTTGGAAGATGTTTATTACATGCCAATGATTGTAAGGAACATGATTTCTATTTTTGTCTAATAAAATCTGCTATTCTTTATATTTTGAAAAGGTTGTTTCAATATATGAGAATAAGGATTTTATTTGTGAAGCGATAATTAAACAGGATTGTTTTTATAGAACCTATGAAAGGCTCACTAAACACCACGTAATTGATAAAACCAAGACAATCTAATATCTCAGGATTAATTCAAAGTATCTGTGGCATCTAAGGATGGGTCATATCAATCGGAAAGACTTGACAAAGCTAGTAAAGGATGGGATCCTTATGGGCTTGATAGTGATCCATTACCCACCGTGAATCTTGTATTGAAGGAAAAATGACAAAAGCCTCATTTCTTTCTAAAGGAAACAGATTTGAATCCACATTGGACATGGTACATATCTTGATGTGTGTGGGCCCATGAATGTACAAGCTAGAGGAGGTTATGAATATTTCATAACTTTTATAGATGATTACTCAAGACATGGCTATTTGTATTTGATACATAAAAGAGTGAATCTTTTGAAAAGTTCAAAGAATTCAAAGTTGAAGTCGAGAAGCAACTTGGCAAGCCATTAAAACAAATTTCGATCGATCGAGGTGGTGAGTATTTATCCGAGAGTTCCAGAATATTTAATTGACAATGGAATTGTTTCAATTTGTCGACTCCTCGTACACCTCAGCAATGTAATGGTGTAGCAGAGGAGAAATAGAACTCTATTGGAAATGGTAAGATCAATGATGTCCTATGCTAGCCTTCCAGATCGTTACGGGATATGCCATACAACGGCAACATATCTTCTTAACTTTGCTCCATCCAAATCGGTGCCTAAAACACCTAGGGAGTTGTGGATCGCCGAGTGCCTTCATTGAGGCACTTGAGGACTGGGGCTGTCCACCCATGTTCTAAAGCCCTAATCCACAAAGATGGAACCAAGGTCAAGTATGTTTGTTTGTAGGATATCCTACGGAACTCGAGGGTACTATTTTATAGTCCTCATGATAGGAAGGTATTTGTGTCGACAAATGCAAACTTCTTAGAGGAAGAGTTTGTGAGAAATCACAAAGGAAGAAGTGAAGTAGTACTAAAGGAGTTAGCAATTTCATCTAAACCAAGAGTTGTTTTGGATATGATGTAATAAGATGTCAAACGGATTCAAGAGTTGAATCGGAAGTGCAACCTGAACATCAAGATGTGCCTAGACGTAGTGGGAGGGTTGTGAGACAACCAGATAGGTATCTGGTTTAGGAGAAGGCTTAATTGCCATCTCGCATCAAGAAGAAACAGATCCTGCTACGTATACATGTGCTATTAATGATGTTGATGCAGAAAATGACTCAAGGCAATGGAATCTAAATAGATTCTATGTATACTAATGAAGTCTGGTCCTTATAGATCTACCACCGTGTCTAAAAACCATAGGTGTAAATGGATCTACAAAAGGAAAAGGGATCGGATGGAAAGGTAGAGACCTTTAAAGCTAGATTGGTAGCTAAAGGCTATACTCAAAAGGAGGGTATAGACTACGAGGAGACTTTTTCTCCGGTTGCCATGCTTAAGTCCATCAGGATTCTTTTAGCCATAGCAATTTATTTCGATTATGAAAATGACAAATGGATGTCAAGACCGCATTTCTGAATGGAGATCTTGAGGAGACCATTTATATGGTACAACCAAAAGGATTCATTGAGCTAGGTAATGAGCATAAGGTTTGCAAGTTGCAAAGGTCCATTTATGGACTTAAGCAAGCATCTAGGTCTTGGAACATTAGGTTTGATAAGGCTATCAAAACCTATGGGTTCATACAAAACCTAGATGAGCCTTGTGTTTACAAAAGAATATAAGAAGGTAAGGTTACTTTCCTAATCACGTATGTTGATGACATTACGCTCATTAGGGAATGATGTGGAATGTTATCTCGGTTAAGGATGGCTGAATGAACAGCTTTCAATGAAGGATTTGGGAGAGGCTACCTATGTTCTAGGATCAAACTTATAAGGGATCGTAAGAACAAGAAGATAGCTTTGTCTCAACTAACCTACATTGAGAATATGCTCAATAAGTTCGCCATGCAAGATTCCAAGAGGGTTTCACTCCTACTAGACATGGAATCAAACTTTCAAAGGAACAAGCACCTAAAACCCAAGAGGAGGTTGAACGACGCGTAACATTCCATATGCTTCGCAGTTGGTAGTTTGATGTATGCAATGTCGCACTAGACCGGATATCTCATTACGCATGGGGACCGGTAAGCAAATTTCAGTCCAATCTAGGAATGGAACATTGATCATGGTTAAGTGTATATTTAAGTATCTTCGTGGGACGAAGAACTTAATGCTTGTTTACTTTGGAAGTAATCTTATTCCGACAGATATACGGATTCGATTTCCAATCGATGTTGATTCAAGGAAATCAACTTCGGTTCTATATTTACTTTAGGAGGTGGAGCCATAGTTCAAGGAGTGTCAAGCAATCTTGTATTGCCGATTCGACTATGGAGGTCGACTATGTTGCTGCTTGTGAAGCAAAGAAAGGAAGCGATCTGCTCGGAAGTTCCTAAATGATTTGGAGGTAGTTCCAGAGGCGTAAAAGCTATTACACTTTATTGTGATAATAGTAAGGCAAGGCTAATTCTAAAAACCTCGAAACCACAAAGTCGCCAAACACATTGAGCGAAAGTATCATCTCATAAGGAGATAATACAACGGGAGAAGTGGATGTGGTAAAGATTCCTACATAGCAAAACCTCACGATCCGCTCATTAAGACATCGACTCAAAAGAGCTTTGAGGGTCACCTAGAAGGATGGGAATAAAGGATATGTCAAACTTGCTTTAGGCAAGTGGGAGATTATTGAGTTATGTAAATATAGTGCCCTCGAAAGCAAGTGTATTTACATGTAACTTTATCTTTTCGCCATGCTTTTGTAATGAAAATATTTATTATTAATAAAACAAAAGAGTTTGGTTTTATCTGTATGAGCATTATATATCTGGTCATAAGGTACCAAGATTCATTTGTAAGTAATATACATATACATAAAGATGTATGGGAAACATGTATATTATTAGAATCAATTAATTGATTCACAGTTGAATAATCGAGTTGGTCGCTTGATTATGATTTAGACTGTAGTGTTGCGATTTATCTCCATATAAGTAAAGGAGTTTACTTAAAGGGAATGATGAGTTTCATATCATGATAGTAGTAGACTATCGATAATGGCACTATTAAATGAATTGAATCAAGTATGTTTTCAAGAATAAAGTGGGCGTTACTTTAATCTTAAAACATACAACTTAAGCATTCGCTATTATGAACCACAATCTTGATGAGTGGTGAACTCATATGTGTTTCATTATAATTCTTGATATGATCGGAATGGATTTTTACAGGTATTTATCCAATTCTGCATGTTGGAATTATTAATTGAAACATGTATCGTGGAACATTCACTCAAATAAAGAGTTTATAGTGTTATCATCTCTTCTAGATGTTTTAAGGAGATTTGGTGATTAAACTGGCGCGAGTTTGATGGACTAGCTACCCATCAAGTCTTAACACTAAGATGAGATCTTATGTGTTAATCAAAGATATACAAGAAAATGAGAGATCTAGAAGGAAAAACCAACATAAGGAAAAAACGGTAATTTTACTCTTTATTGTGCGGATGGCTATAATAAGGTTCTAAATATGGTTTGCAATTGGACATATTCTCATAATATTTAATAATTCAAGAGTTCAACTAATTGTCTTTAGTGGAATGACATTTAGTTAATAAGCTATAATTAATTCCAATGAGATTGAATTATTTATGGGCTTATTGGAGCTTGAATTATCAAAGTCCAATAAGATTCCCCACTTGGCTTTAAGGAAGGTTATCAAGCTAAGTAAGAAGTAGTTTGGAGGCTTTAGAAGTCCATAATTGAATGATGGGCTTATACTAATTAATGGTTAATTGAAAGCCCATATGTTCATTTAGAAATGGACTTGTTTTGGTTTAATGTAATTGATTAGATTAATTATATTAAAACAATTTTTTTAAATGGAGAAGAAGTAATTTCGAAATTGTGTTAGGTTAGATGTGTAACCACACATTTGACATTAAAATACTAAATAAAGATGGTCTTTATTATGGTTCATCATTATTAAATGGAGTTATGAACTTACCATTAAATGGTTTAATGGTTGGCTTTTAATGTTGGCATGTAACCTATTTGCATTCATTAGATTAAAGATGAAAGATGTGCATTAGATGGACCATCTTCCTTCTTTCTTCTTGCCAAAACCGAAATGGGTATTCAATTATAGGTTATGGTCTTTTCAAATAGCCATTTTAAAGATAAATGAAGTAAGTCTCATTTATTGGCTATTTGATGAGTGATTAATGTAAGTGATGCATTGGATGCCTCTCACTCTTTCCATTCATGCATATTTCAAATTGAGATATAAGAAAGGGTTCTTGCATGGTTTTTAGACATTCTCTCCTTTCATGCAAGGTAGAACCGAAATTCCTAAGTGAAAGAATTGAAAGAGTTTCAATTTTGGTTCTTCTTCTTCTAAGAAAATCTCCTCCAAATATTTCTTCTCCTTTCCCACCAAAGGATTTTGTTAACCTAGTTGTCCTTGAAGAACAAGTGGTAAATCTAATTGATTGAGGATACTACAACAAGGAAGAAGATAGATTGCTAAAGGAAAAGACTCAAAGGCAAAGGATTTGGATACAAGAAGAAGGAGAGGATAGCAATGAGGAGGATTTAAAGTCAGAAAAGGAGTCGGTAATTCCTTTTATCTTGTTCTTGGTTTTATTATCATTATACCATATCATGTATGGATTAGCATGTTGATTTGGATATATTGCTTCCGCTGCAAGATGATTTCTTAAAAAGTTTTGAAATCTATCGTTTCTCCAAACTAAGCATGCTTTCTTTTTCCGATCCAACACAAAATAATGTCCACAAAACGTACTAGCTTCCTCAACTAAATAAGCATTACATATGGAGCCCTCAACTCTAGCTTTGTTTTTCACTTTTTTTTTTCAAATGATGTAAATACCTATAATAAAGCAACTGGTTATTACAATGTTCGGTTGACACATCATGTACAAATGGGTAAGGATATGATAGATCGAGTTACCTCTCAAATGGATATATCCATCGATATTGATCGGACCGCTAATTTTGCTTCGTGTGGTAAATGCACCGTAGATGTTCCATGCAGTCAAATAAGTTAGAGGAAAATCCTTCTAATTTGCACAAAATAACTGGAATTTCATTATCTAGTTTTGCAATTCATGAAAATTGATTTCAGATGATGTTAAGTTTTTGAAAAGAAGCTCAACTCCGTTAATGGTTCCCATACTTTAGCAGTAGCAACTCGCCAAAGGCAATTGGAATTAGCCTTGCATAAAAACCTCGACAATCATGACTTTTCATCCCAAATAATTTGTACTTCCTCATATCTACACACCTAGACAGTTTGAAACATAACCATCGAAAACTTTAGTCCTTTCAACCATTCACACAAACGCCCTTTTGTTGCTTGCCCAAAGTGTAACATGCTTTCGGATATTTACCGTGCGAACATCTTTATGTAACTCATGTCTTCTACAGAGCGATTGCAAATCACTCTGAATTTGACATTGTCTTTGTCCTCCTTCAATGTTCATAATGGTATTGAACAAGTTGTCAAACATGTTTTTCTCAATATGCATCACGTCCAGATTATGTCGCACCATATTTGTTTTCCAATATGGTAAATCCCAAAATATACTTGCCGCCAACCAAAGTTTTAATCGATGCTTCTATTTACTTCATCGGCGTCAAATTCGCCATACTTTAAGCAAGCTCAATGCCTCAATCTCTTGCAAAATCTCAACACCACATTTTAGAGGTGGAGGTGATTGTTTCACAATCCTATTTTTAATGAACTTATATTTGTTGCGCCTAAACGGATGATCCGGAGGAAAGAATTTTCTGTGATTGTCAAACCAACTAATTTTGCCACCGGTTGGAAGATAAACGATCTCAATCATTGCCGCAATGAGGGCACGCCAACTTCCCAAATTGTACTCAACCAGATAACATGACCAAAGTCGGAAGTCACTAATCGTCCACATTAAAGCTGCTCATAACAAAATTCTGCTTTCAGATACATCATATGTTTGCACACCAGTTTTCCAAAGATGTTGCAATTCCAATATTAGCGGTTGTAAGTAAACATCTATTTTCTGCTTGGGATTTGTTGGTCCTGGGACAATAATTGTAAGGAACATGTAAGCCTCTTTCATACACATCCACGGAGGCAAATTATAAGGAGTAATTATCACCGGCCAAGATGAATATTGCTGCCCGGATTGACCGAAAGGTTGAAATCCATCAGTCGACAATCCCAACCGCACATTCCGACTTTCAACTGCAAAGTGCACATGGGTGTCATTGAAATGCTTCTATGCCAGTGCATCTGATGGATGACACATAACTCCATCTTCCTGATCGTGTTCAGCATGCCATCTCATGTGACATGCAATACATCGATGCATAAAGTCTCTGCGAGCTCGAAGTTAGCGGAAATAATAGATCCGACTCCATGGAACTAATTTCGCTTCATTGCACGCTTAGCTTAAACCTCGATTGACCACAAAATTTGCACTCATCTAAGTTCACATCATCTCCCGATATAACATACACCCCAACAGACAAGAATCAATTTTTCCACCGGCAAACCAAGACCCGAATCGCTTTCTTCATATTGTAAAATCACAACCATTGAATGATCGTGGGTAGTGATTCAAGATACCACCTGTAATGTTATCAAAACTACGATCCGATATGTTTCCTTTACTCTTTACGTTCAAAATTCGCGAATTGAAGACAATTGCGCCATTTTTGGCAACCGCCACAATTTTGGTCACAGATGGAGTAAGTGAAAAATTTTCGTGCTTCGCTTGGTTCTTCTTCAACATTTACCCTATTTGTCCCAAAGGTACAATCGCACCCATTAAAGACCATTTGCTCAGACGAGTTTTCAGCCCATGAACAAAATTTCCGCACGTCCCAACCTCCCTTCATACTCATTTACGTTGTCGACATTTATGGTTCATTCCCTCGAGTATTATAAATTAACGGTTCGCCATGTCGTGTCCACTCAAAATAATTGGGCACAAACCCTTTTCTCAACAAATGCAACTTAACTTCATCAAGAGTGAGAAAACATTTGTGCTTGCACTTGCTACATGGACATCTGATCTTTTGTCCATCCATATATGTAGGTTGAGAGCATGCATAATGAATAAAACTGTCAACTCCATGCACGAATTCAGGATTAATGAAGCCATCACCGGTTAATCGTCTATACATCCAAGCTCTATTCCCAAGCTCATACCGGGATATCATAATTTCAACCCACAATCCATTGTCAAGATTATTCATGTATGCCACATATAACAAGGTAGGTCAAGATTATTAATTGTTATACGGGGATCCCGCTGAAAATTCGCAAGATTTCCCTATCACATAATCATCCCCCTCTTACACATAAGAGAGCCCCCTGCATGTGAAAATACACTTCTATATTCGACAAGTAAAGTCAACTCACAACTGATCTCTAAACTACATGTCCATACATTGCATTGTAAACAACTCATGTTACGTATTAAGAATTAAACATTAAACTCAAATCAATTCACAACCATACACAATTTTCTTATTAAGTCAAATTATATTACCAATTATGCTTAAAGATACCACAATTGAAGTTAAAGTATAGTTGTCATTTTAATACCAGCGTAGGCTTCTGTTCACATTCCTCGAAAGTATAAATAATGGGGAGAATAGAGTTCCTACAACCAACAAAATCAAATTGTGTCTTATCATATTGAGGGGTCTTAGCATTTGTCACAAAAGTTCATACGATTGAATCAAATGAAGGAGGAATAAGGCAATTATAAAATAAGTAGTAGTGATTTTGCTCTACTCGATGACTAAAGACATAATTGGTTATCATAATATATTCTTTAATTTGAATATTTCTTTAAAACCTACAGATAGAGTAAAGCTGGCTCTTGACATATTATTTCTTGAATTAGGTCAAAGTATGTCAACATACTTGTGGATGATTTCTTATAATATAATAAAAACAATAATTGGCAAAAGTTTTAGAGGGCTATATAATTAAATTATTAGTTACTCTTAAGTGTAATATGAATTGTAAAGAGATTAATTGCTTTTGATGGAAAATAATACACTAAAAGAAGTTGGACATATTTCTTTATTTTCTATCAAGCTCTCGCCTCGCCTCATGAGCTTGACGTCCGATTCTTTTTCATTTTTACATAATATAGTTTTATTATTATTATTTTGAAATTATATATGGGTTATTATTATTATTATTATTATTATTATTATTATTATTATTATTATTATTATTATTATTATTATTATTATTATTATTATTATTATTATTATTATTATTATCATTATCATCCTTTGGTATGATAATAATAATATAAACTTGTATATAAAATGTCAAAATAAATTATATTAATTAATTAAATTTATTTTAATCTCTAATATAATATTCATTAATAGATTATTAATTAAATAAAATAAAACATTTTAAAATTAACTTTCTATCTAAAACTTAATATTTCATTAAATTATTTTTAATAAAATTAATTTCATAACTATAATTTAAATTTATATAATTTGAAGATAATTTAATAATATATATTTTGTTAACAAAATCACTAATAATGTATATTATATAAACTTAAAATAAATTATTTTCATTTATTTAATTTATTATAATCTCTTATATAATATTTATTAATAAATTATTAATTAAATAAAAATAAACTTTTTATCTAAAGCTTAAAAAATTATTTTATCTATTAATAAATATTTATTAATAAATTGTTATTAATAAATAAATTTTTATTTTTTCTAAAACCATCCAACAAGTGCGTGAGCAGCGAACACTTGTGGGATGGTTTGTAATTGAATTCACACAATTTCAACGTGAATTCAACTTACAAAGAGGCAATGAATTGAACTCATACGGGAATTCAAACCATAGAATTGAATAACAATACTATTTTTAGAATATTTCGTCGCTATTTAACGATTTCTTTGTAGTGTTTGTTTAATTCTTATTATATAATGATCCAATATTGTTAAATCTTTAGATCTTTAAATCTCTTATCTTATCGATTTAATTTATGACTAGTTTTTAAAATATTATCCAATATTACCATTCCCTATTTAATCAATTTCTACAAATCAAGACTGGATTCTCATTCTCAAATCTTTGTTACTTATTACCAAACAAAGCTTTACTCTTCAGGACTCCTTTTGGTAAATAATAATTAAAGAATCATAATAAAAAGGAATATAAATTAAAAATTAGAATATGAATATGAATAAAATTATTGATTATGCCTATTTAGTATATAATCATTAAGAATGAGATTAATTAAGTTAAAAATCATGCTAGTATTTGATATCAAATATTAGGAACAATAATGAGAAACTTTTACTCATATTTAGTTATTATATGATCTATATTATAAATAATTTTATCAACATATTTTATATTTATAAGTAATTAATCCAAATAATTTTCAATGATTTATAAAATTATTAATTTTAAATAATTATAAATATATTTCATTATAAGCAACAAATTAAAAACCTTGCGGACATTAAGCTTATTCATCCAAACAAGGCATTGCTTATTCATCCTTCATGCATTTCATCAAACACCTTGCGGGCAAAACCAACTCAACCCTATCTACACACCTAATTATTTAATTCTAGACAACATAAACATCCAAAACTTTCACATAAGATCAATCAAACATCGCCCCAAACGAAATGCCAAAAATCACTCCAGAAACACATCCAAATAAACCCAACCCACGACTTTCTTACCGTCGGATTCAACAGAGGAGAGACGCCCGTCGATGTCGCTGGAGAAGACGCACGTTCTCGTCATCGAAGTAGCAGCAGCTGGTCGGACGTGGGTTGAAGACGAGCCCGCCGAAGGGGAGGAGAGAAAGATAAGAGATAAGCAGCGTCGGGGAGAGAAGAGAGGAAGGACGGCCGCAGGTAGATTTAATTTAATTTTGCTAACGGACTGATCCGTCGGTATAATTAAAAAAATCGTCGCAGAATTAAGCATTCTAACCTAGTTTCCCGACGACGTTTTTCAATATAGCGACGGATTTGTTCCGTCGGTGAAACATTTCTAGCCGACAAGTTTACCGACCGAAATTTAATTCCATCCCTATTTACAGACGGAACGGTTTCCATCGGCATATTTCCGTCGCTGAGAAATTTTCCCTCCAACCTTGGCAACGGATTTCTTGACTGTCGGAAATGTTCTTGCTTTAATATAGCGACGGCTTTGTTATCGTCGGTGAACCATTTCTAGCTGACAAGTTTGCAGACCGAAAATTTAATTCCGTCCCTATTTACAGACGGAACGGTTTCCATTGGCATATTTCCGTCGCTAAAAGTCCCCGCGAAATTTTCCCTCCCACTTTGGCAACGGATTTCTTGACCGTCGAAAATCCTCTTCCTTTAACCGACGGATTAGTATTTTCGTCGCAATTAACAAACGCTATATGGTCCGTCGGTATATTTCCGTCGCTATTTGACGATTTCCTTGTAGTTTATATAGATAATTGGATACCATATCACTGAAGCGCATGAAGCATTAAACACCCGCATCAGCCTACCACCGCATCTAGCAATCAAAAGAAGCCGATTTTGTGATTAGTTGTCGCTGCCAAGTAGAGTGTGTGTGTGTGTTTCAAAGAGTTGATGAGCCCATAATTACGCCCATATACGAAATCATACTAAAACTCTTCCTTTCCTTTCAAACAATGCGCATTATGTGTATATAAGCAACAATTCATCGCCATTAAGTGTCATTTGTTTGCTCAATTGTGTAAAATTAATAAATCATCTAACGCTTTTAAAAGGTGACTAATTGAAAATAAAATTATTGAAATTTATAAACTGTGGCAATGGCTTTTGATTGTTCAACTAAGATCATTCTATAATTCTCGCACATTACAGCCAAATTTCATGTCCACCCATATATTCCTCTCCAAAGCTTCGAGTAACGACGGTCCATTAGTATGGGATTAATAAGGACGGTAGTTTAGTTCAGTTCAAATTTAAAGTTTAAAAATTATATTTAATTAATAATTAAAAATTCAACCAATTTAATAAATTCAATAGAAAAGCCTACCATCCTATATTTTATTCAGTTTTAATATATTAATAAAATTTTATAAACTAAAATAAATCAAATAACTTTCATTTAATAATATCATTTTATTTAAAATTAAAATTTTTAATAAATAAAAGTAACCTCTTTTAACCATATTTCAAATTATTTAATTTTATTTAATCTTTAGCTAATTTTATAATAATTTAATATTAGTTAAAACCTAAAAATCTAAACAACCTAGTAACCTAACCAATGATTTAAGTTCACACAAAATTTAAATCAAAATAATATAATTATAAGAGCTCATTATGTTGCATATTTTAAAATTGGGCCAAGTCATCCGATAATAAACTCAAATTTAACCCAGCCCATTATTATACATAGCGCTTAGTAAGTGTTTTAGGCGTAGAGTGACTTATGAAGTCGGCACACTGTGTTCTCCCCCTGCCGACGTAATCCAGCAAATGTTTGATATAGACAACCTCGCCCAAGTCACCATGTAAAAAAGCGTTTTGGACATCGAGTTGGTAAGCAAACCAATTTCTTGCGGCAGCGACAGTCAAAAGACACCGCAGAGTTGTAAGTTTGGCAGTTGGCGAAAAGGTCTCTTGTAATCGATGCCTTTAACCTGCGTATAACCTTTGGCGACTAATCGCGCTTTATAGCGCTCGATAGTACCATCAGAATTATATTTAATTTTGTAAACCCAACGACAACCAATAGGTTTCTGACCTGGGGGAAGAGGAACTAGTGACCAAGTACGATTTCTTTCCAATGCTTCGAGTTCAGCTGTCATGACTTGTTGCCAATGTGGGTGTATAACGGCCTGATCATAAGTCTGGGGTTCTGTGTGAGCTGTTATACTTGCCAGAAAGTGTCGGTGAGATGGAGAAAATCGAGAAAAAGAAAGATAAGATGAGAGGGGATACCTTGTGCCATTGCGAAGAACCTGTCCACTGGTTGAATTATTGGTCCGAGAAGACAGTATATAGGACTCATGCCATGCAGGAGGATGGCGGTTGCGAGTAGAGAAAGAGGTTAGGAGAGGAGTTTTTGAAAAATTCGATCAAAGTGATTGGAGAAGAATTATTGCCAGGAGAGGAGTGAGGATCGAGAGTATCATTATCATGAGGTAGTTGAGAGTGTACGGGAGTGCTGGTAAGGAAGGATTGTCAGGTATTTTCGGTAAGGAGGGTATATCATTGGCAAGATTTGGTTGTAAAGGAGAGGAGGATTGCGGATTTGATTCTGAAGTCATGAAAGGAAAGATATTTTTGTGAAAAACAACATCTCGGCTGATGATGATTTGCTTCGAACTGATGTCAAATAATTTATAACCCTTTTGATCATGAGGGTAACCAATGAACACGCAACGTGAAGCACAAGGTGAGAATTTTTGTTTAATGGGACAATTGTAGCGAACATTGACACCTAAAACTCAAGATGATGGAGGAAGGTGGTTTTGATATAACATTTGTTGGGGCCCGATCCGGAGACCGCGCCCAACCCAAAAACGGAGACGGAACGAATCACAAAGAGGAGGAACGAATAAAACGATTGATCACAAAGCGAAACAAATCATTAACGAATCGAAAGCGAGCTTGGAAGCAAAGCACACAACCAAAGTCAAATCGAATGGGCTCGAAGACAAACCAAACTAACGATCCAATCAATTGAAACACAAATTCGACATCCATGAACAAAATCTTAGAAATCACTGTCGCGTTGGAAACCTTAAGACATTCTAAATCCGATATAAATTTTCTTTTCTTTTCTTTCTTTCTTATTCCTTTCCTTTTCATTTCTTTCATAACCAAACTCAATCTAAAATACATTATCACATTCCTAATCATACACACATCCCAAACATAACTTAAATCAATGCATAATTCCGTAAATCCATATACCTTATACTCACTATATACACAATTTCATAAATCACGATGTCCTGAATGACTACTCTTCATACACCCGTGGCAATTCAGGCCATATACAATATCAACACCAAAATCCAAAGTACACTATGCACAACAAATTTTGAATTTCAACACTATCTTACTTAACAACAATACAATATAAACGCATGCAAATAGAAATCTTCATTTTCTTTCACCCGATCTTCTTCTCATCACCGTGGATGGGAATGAAGGGGTGAGCTTATAGCTCGTGGGTAACAGTTTATAACAAACATATAAGTAAAATCCTTGATATTCTTTTTCTTTTCGGTCTTAGAAAACATTTCTTTGAAACCACAACACATTTTCAAAAGATTCTTTTCCTCATTGTAGCTAAAATCTCTATTTGCAAAACATATGATTTTTAGGCTTTCACCATAAACCCATAAGTTTATAAAACATGAATGCATCAACTTGACAATTCATAGATGCAATGGCAATCACATCAACAATGCACAACAACACATGGCTCGAGAGTTCAGAACACAACGGATAAATCAAGTTTATACCAGAAACTATCCGAAGTCGATTTCTCAAGGATCTCGTTGCCTCAAGCGGACAGCCGGAGAAGGCTATAATTTTCCATACGCCGACGCGCACGTGACTATCCATCCAGAATCTCTCGCCATATTAAAAAGCATATGAGCAATGCTCAAGATCATTTATCAAAATGATATGCTTCCATTTCCTTTCTTCTTTCCATTCAAATCCAAATGCCATGGCACACTCCAATGGCATAACATTATCACATCAATAAACACATTCAATCTCAATTCAACAATGTAATCACGTATGGATCAACATCGAACAATGAATGCAAGTGATTTCTTTAAGACATAAATCAACGTGCAGTGTTCTTAAAGCACATTATTCAATTTTATTTTATTTTATTAATATTATTATTTTATAAATCTTGTATTTTCTTAAAACATTCCAAATCATTTTCATAACTTATCGAATTAAATAAAATAACGAATTTAACAATTTACACAATTTCTTAAAACCAAATTATGGAAATAAATTTAAAATCTTTCTTCATTTCTCAATTCATTTTAAAACTTGTAACCCTTTCCCAAAATATTCGAACAATAAAATTCAATACTTTCTCAATTTTTCAATCAATCTCCCAAATCATTTGAAGACAAGAAATTGGGCCTTTGTCATTTGTCTAAACTTCAGAAATTTTCTTAATTTATCGACATTTAAAACTTGTATAAATTCTTAAAACAGCTTTAAAACCATTTCAAACGCCTTTTGAAAATCGTATTTTCAATATTTAAATAAACCTTATTTTTAAACAATTTCAAATGCATTTGAAATCACACTTTGTCAAAAATTTTATAAACAAGTTTGGAAATCAAACTTTTCAAACACTTTTATAAACAATGCCTAAATCATAATTTTCAAATACTTTTTTTATAAACATTAGACATTCAAAATCGAAATCTTTCAACCACTTTTATAAACAACATTTCCTAACTAATTTCGAAAGTATTCGGAAATCATAAATTTCCAAACATTTGCATAAACCATTTTCTAGACAATTTCAAAGCGTTTTTAGGAATCAAAACTTTCAAATATTTCCATAAACAATATTTTCTATACACTTCCAAATTTATATGAAATCACAAGTTTTCAAACTTTTACATAAAACCATATTTTATAAAAGCTCTTAAAACTAATCGGAAATCATAATTTTTCAAACCTTTATCATATTCAAGCTCAATATCATTTATTGAATGCTCTTTCTTTAGAATATACGAAATGCCATGGAATCTTTCGAGGCATAACACAAATGTATTTTGTAATTCATCAAAAGCTCATGTATGGAATCAATGATGATTTTTCAAATCATTCACACAATGATGCAACACTTATGATGCAATTGAAATCAGAAAATCCATTTATTTAAAGAAAGCAGTAGTGGCTTATAAATTCTATTATAAACTGGTACCCACCTCGATTCGATGCTAGAAAGTTGTTCCTAGCTCCAATTTGTCCATTGGTTCCTTCTTTCTTCCAATTTAACTTTACCTAAAGCAATTTCACCCAAATTCAACATCATAAATAACTTAATCCTCAAATTGAGCTTAGAAAACATAAATCTCTCATATATTCATGTTATGGTCGATCAATCACAATAATCAAAGAACAGTGCGGAAAATAAAACGAACACACAAATTTACGTGGTTCACCAAAATATGGCTACGTCCACGGGCGGCTAGGGTTTTTTTTATTCACTATATCATAATACACTAGAGAATACAACGATTTATACGCCTAGGAGAATACAATAAACATAACGTGGGCCCGTGTAAAGCCCAAGATATTCTATCGCACTCCATATCTCAACAATTCTCCCACTGGAGACCGATCCACCAACCCAACCATCTTCGCTCTCCATGCCAATGTATCCAACAACCTCACCTAGCCGCAACATCTCCCATACTATGGTAGAAGACCAATCGAGGCCTTGCATAGCCCTGGGCCAGAAAGATCCACACCTTTAGTCAACATGTCTGCGGATTCTTAGCACCATCAATCTTCTTCAACCACATCTCACCTTCTTCACCAAATCATGAGTGAAGTGATACCTGCGTCGAATATGCTTAGTTCTAAAATGATAAACCGGATTCTTCACCACCAGTATGGCACTCGACTATCGATGAAGAGAACCTTGTCATCTCGCTTCTTGCCTAACTCTTCCAAGTAATCACCAACCATATCATCTCCTTACCACTTCACTATTGCAACATATTCACCTCAGAGATGACATAGAGACACTTCTGAGTTTAGACATCCAACTCATCGCGTCCCATCTATAGTGTAGACATACCCGATGTACTTTTGCTTGAATCCACATCTCCACTAAGATCAAGATCAACAAAACCCTCCAACACTACCTTGCCATTCCCATAACAAAGTGAAGTGCTAACTGCTCCTTTCAAATATCTCGAAGCCACTTTACGCCTTCCCAATGTTCTTTCCTCGATCGATATGTATCCGCCACGGCCCCCCATCAGTGCTATATCGTGCCTAGTGCACTATAGCATACATCGACTCCTAACCGCAGAAGCATAAGGCACTTTTTCATATGCTCACGCTCCTCAAATTGCCTTGGGTGATTGCTCCTTTGACAATTTGAGATGGTTAGCTAAAGGCGTGCTCGGCTTAGCATCATCAACTTTGAACTGGACAATACCTTCTCAATGTATTGCTCCCTGGATAAATTTATAATTCCAGCAGACCGGTCTCGGAAATCCTCATCCCTAAAATCGCTTTCTTTGCACCCAAATCTTTCATCTCAAACTCGATGACGGCCTCCTTTAAGATTATTTATCTCCTCCATACTTGAACCGCAATCAACATATCATCCACATATAGAAGTAAATAACAAAGGAGTCAAGAACTTCTTGATGTAACAACATTGATCCTTTTCACCCTGTGATAACCATTTCGAACATGAAGGAGTCAAACTTCTTGTACCATCGCCTCGAGCCTCGCTTCAATCCATACAAACTCCTTTTGAGCTTACACCATGTGTTCCTTACCAGAACCTCATATCCTCAAAGTTGCTGCATGTAGATTTCTTCCTCTAGATCTCCATGTAAAATGCTGTTTTACATCCATCCGCCAAGGTGCAAGTTCTCTCGCGCAACAATACTCAACAAAATTCTGATTGTAGTTAATTTCACAACAGAGAGAATATTTCAAAGTAGTCAATACCTTTCTTTTGTGAATATCCTTAACTACCAATCGAGCCTTGAACCTAACTGTACCATCGGCCATTCTTTATCCTATAGACCCACTTGTTCAACAAAGCTTTCTTCTCTGCAGTAACCCGCTTAACTCCCAAGTATCATTCTTCTCAAGTGACCATATTTCATCATCCATGGCTTGCTCCCACTTGATCGAATCCTTCACCGCAAAGCCTCATCAAAGGATTCTGTTCCCTCCATCACCAACAACAAATAATGCAAAGATGGTGAATACCTTTCGTGGCCTCGATAACTCGGCAGATCTTCTCAACGCCGGCTCAGTGTGACTGGTCATTGCTCGTTCTCGCAATAATATTTTCTAAATTTTCTTGCAACTCAACCTCGCCTCCCACTTCTTCTACATCTTCAGATTGTACTCAAGCTTGTCCTTATACAGACATTCTCATCAAATGTCACATCACAAAGGTCTCAAGATCTTCCTATTCTTATCATCCCAAAATCAGATCCAAACCGATCCGAACCATACCCAATGAAATAGCACTTCAAAGCCTTTGCATCAAGCTTGTCTCTCTTCTTTGATCAACATGAACATAAGCAACACACCCAAAAGTTCGCAGTGAGTAAGCTTGACTTCCTTACCCGACCAAACCTCTTCTCGCATCTTGAAACCCAAAGGAACCAAGGGCCTCTATTTATCAAGTATGCAAATGTGTTCACCGTGATCCGCCTAAAACGCTTTTGCAGCCCGTAATGTAGTCTCATGCTTCGCTCGCCATTCAACGCTCGTTCATCCTTTCAAGAATCCCATTCATCTTGCCTTGCCAGAAGCGCCCCGTGCACCGATTCCCTCATCAACACGTAACTTTTGAATTCAGTAGAATCATACTTCCACCATTATCGGACCTTAAGCATTTAATCTTCAACCCACCGATTTTCAACTTCACCTTCCACCTCTTAAAGGTAATAAACACTTCGACTTATGTTTTAAAAGTAAACCCATACCTTCCTGCTGAAGTCATCTATGAAGGTGACGAGTATCTCGAACCACCAAGAGAGGAGATCGAGATGGCCCCACACGTCTGTGTGTACTAGTTCTAATCGCTCGCTTTTGGTTCTCTCGCTAGCCTTTGTGAAACTAACCTGCTTCGCTTTCCTGAACACAACTCTCACAAAAATCCAAATCAATGATTTCAAACCTTGCAGATACCCCTTCAAGCTAGCATCTTCATCCCTTCTTCGACTATGTGTCCTAGTCTGTTGTGCCACGCACTCGAGCTCAAGCACTATCGACTACAAAGCAGCCATGTTTGAACATCCCGCAGATCAGATAAAGTTCCAGATTTTGTGCCTCGTGCTATCACCATAGCTCCTTCACAATTTTCCAAGAACTCTCCCGAACACCGCCTGTAACTCGTGCTATCCAACCGACCAATAGAAATCGAGTTCTTCTTCAAGTCGAATATACCGACATCCTGCAGCCTTCCATCTACCTCCACCGAGGTCTCAGATATATACATCTCCTTTCCAAGAATCTCCAAGGCTTTGTTATCTCAGAAGATACACCTTCCCAAAATTTCCGACTTGAAATTATGGAATATCTCTCTGCTCGGAGAAGAGTGGAATGATGCGCCGAATCAAGTATCCAGAGTCAACCGGTCCGTCCACACTAAGAATTAAGGCGCCACCAATATCTTCCGCAGAACATACGTAATCATCATCTTCATGAGACTTATTGTTCCTCCGACCTTTCTTCTTCTTAGGTGTAGGGCGCCCTTCTTAAATGTCCTTTTCACCACGGTCCCAACAAAAGACCTCGCGTTTTGCCTTTAGATTTTCCTCGCCTTTTGATTTCGATCGACCATGTTTACTATGGCCTCCTTTGATTTTCTCCTCCCTTCCTTCGACATTGAGTGCGTTACAGATGAATCTCCGATTTCCCTTTTACGAATGCTCTCGCCAAGACAACATCTCGACTTCATCAAACTTTAGCTTCTCGCACCCACGCTGAATCGCTAATCATGGAAACAACAAGATCCCACGACTCGGTAGAGAGGACATCAAAATCGTGGCTCTAATCTCATCATCAAAATTAATATCAACAGAGCTTAATTGATCGATAATCATATTAAATTCGTTAATATGATCCGTGATGATCCACTTTCGGACATCTCCAGATTGAACAAACGACGATCAAATATACCTTATCGATAGCCGACGGTTTTTCAGACATGTTAGACGGCGCCTTTCAAGATCCTGCAATCGTTGTCTCCTTAACGATGTTGAAGGCAACGCTTCGCCAACGACAAACGAATCAACCCTAGCGCTGTCGATCTTTCAGATCCCAAACCTCCGCCTCATGGTTTCGCTTCATCCCTAACAGGGTTCATGGAGGTTTCTCCGATATGTATAATCTTCCATCTCGCATCTTCCGTAAACCAAAATCGCTTCCATCAAATTTCTCAATTTGAAACTTCGCGCTTTCCATCTTTTCAGATTGTTGTGATACGAACCAATCTCTGATACCAGTTGTTATGGTCGATCAATCACAATAATCAAAGAACAGTGCGGAAAATAAAACGAACACACAAATTTACGTGGTTCACCAAAATATGGCTACGTCCACGGGCGGCTAGGGTTTTTTTTATTCACTATATCATAATACACTAGGAGAATACAACGTATTTATACGTCTAGGAGAATACAATAAACATAACGTGGGCCTGGTGTAAAGCCCAGTATATTCTATCAGACTCCATATCTCAACAATTCAAGCTTTCTAAATTACAAATTTTCAAAAGCTCCAAATTTCAAATTTGGGCATAAACCCTAATTAATTTCCATCCAAAATTAATCCCATAATACTTAGAAATCAACAAAATTAACTTCATACTCCACAAACTCATACCATTTTTCATATTTCTAAACCATAAATTGAAGAAAGGCTCAAAGCTCAACTTTTCTCTTACTTCAAACTTTTCACCATTTTCGGATTTATTAGGCTTGGAAGGAAGCTCTCTTCTCCTTCCATCTTTTTCCTTCATGAATCAACGAAAAACTGAGCTTGAACTCCCAAAAATCCAAAACCCTAAGCTCTCCCTTCTTTCTTCTCCGAAGTTTGCTCTCCCTTCTCTCTTCTCTCTTATTTTCTTAAGTCTTTCATTTCTGTGCTTCCTTATGCCTTATACGACAGCCACTATCTTTTATATTTCCATGTCATTTAATGAATAAGGAATGACCCATAAGCCCCTCCATTTAAGCCTATAAACTTAACCCTTTAAGTAAACTTCCAAAATTGCCCCTTCATTGGTCTTTAAAACTGACATCTTGTCTGATTATTTCGATAAGCTAAATGAAGTCATTTGATAAAACTTTATTCTAAAGAAATGTTCCTATATGTCTTACAAATCCATCGCTTCAAGAATCGGATCGATCGGAGCTCTATAGCTTAAGATATCTCCAAAATACTAAAGTTTGTTCTTCAGACCCGAGGCTGAACACTACACCTAACTTCCGACCCATATTTGGAAGTCTTAGAGGCTACATTGTCGATCGGCTCCTTCATAACATTTGTAGCCCCATGTCTCTATTTTAATTCTAAAAAAGAATCAACTCAATCCGAGCTCTAGCGATCTTTATATCTCCAAAATACTAAACACTGTTCAGCCATTACAACACCGAGACTGAACACTACATCTAACTTCCGACCTATATTTGGAAGTCTTAAAAGCTCCATTGTCGATCGGATCCTTCATAACTTTTGTAGCCTCATCTCTCTAGTTTAATTCTCAAAAAGAATCAGCTCAATCCGAGCTCTAGCGAGCTCTAGAGACCTAAAATACTGAACACTGTTCAGCCATTACAACACTGAGACTGAACACTACACTGAACTTCCGACCGATATTTGGAAGTCTTAGAGGCAACATTATCGATGGGCTCCTTCATATGAATTGTAGATATATGTCTCTAGTTTAATTTCCAAAAAGATTCAACTCAATCTGAGCTCTAGCGAGCTCTAGCGACCTATAATACTGAACACTGCTCATACCTTTACAGAGCTAAGACTGAACTCTATACCTAACTTCCGACCTGTATTTGAAAGTCTTAGAGGCTACATTATAGCTCGGCTCCTTCATAACATTTGTAGTCTCATATCTCTAGTTTAATTTCCAAAAAGAATCATATTGATCGGATGTCGGACGAAGAAGTTATGCTCAAAAGAGTGAAGGGAGGTCAGAGCTCGGCCAGAAAAATCAAAGCTCGGCCAGAACGAAGATCGGTCGGCCAACAGAGGTCGGCTCGGTCAACAGAGGTCGACTCGGCCAACAAAGGTCGGTCGGCCAATAGAGGTCGGCCAACAGAGGTCGGTCGGCACCCAATCCGACCTTTAAATTTCAAACCCTCATAACTTTTGACTTCGGGCTCCAAATCAGGCTCTGTTTGTTTCGTTGGAAAGATAAAAGAGAGATCTACCATTTTCAAGAAGGACTCACAAGCAAATTCAGACTCTAAAGGGATCAAAAGTTTACACAAAGATGACTGATCGATAATTTTTCAACAGTACAAAAACTTGCAAACATCATAACTTTTGATCCAGAACTCCAAATTTGACAAACTCTTGTCTATAGAAGGTAAAAGAACCCTATACAACTTTCATTAAGGCCTTAAAATCAGATCGACCTCTAAATAATTCAAAACTCCACGCAAACTGACGGATCAATCACTTCACACTAAACAACATCGTAACTTCTAACAATCATAACTTTCTACTCCTCGTCTAATATTTTCGTGCTTTATATCAATAGAAAGATAAAAACAATCTCTAAAACCCTCAAGAAGGCTACTTGATCCCATTCCATACACATCAGTACAGAAATCACCTCAAAACACAACATATACAATCCTACACTTAGAGCATTTTCCAAAACCAAAGCAAAATACACTTAACTTTCAAAGATCATAACTTTCAATCCCGATATCGAAAAATATCATACTTTATGGCTACAAAAAGCTCTCAACATAATCTACAAATTTCATGTAGACCATTTTCTCAAAATCTGCCTAAATCAAAAGTCAACTCTTTACTCCAAAAAGTCAAACTTTCTAATTTCTTCAAAATTTTACACTTTCACTTTTTATTTCTTAATTTCAACTTCTATTTCAATCACCTCATCCATTTTAACTTTCATAACTCATACAACTCTACTCAAATTTCAAAGTCATCAAAACCAATCACTTCATTTCTCATCAATCTCCTTTAAGCACAATAACATCTATAACACAATACCTATACAAACACACTCATTGAATTCTATTTTAATAATTCTAATTTTCATCAAAAGATCGGGGTCCAACAACATTTCATAAGGTGATTTATTTGATAGTAAGGGGAAGAAAGTCGATTGATTAAATATACAAAGAAGGGACGATTCCCCAAAATGAAGTGGGATATTTGATTGAAAAGCAAAGAGCGTGCAACATTTAATATGTGGCGATGCTTATGTTCAACCACTCCGCTTTGTTGCGAGTGTAAACACATGTATGTTGAAATTCAATGCCACGCTCAAGAAAATGAGGTAAGGGTAAAATTTTGTACCATTATCGATGCGGAGGATTTTAATAGATGTGTGAAATTGATTTTGGACGAAGATCACAAATCGTTGTAATAAGGAAGTAGTCTTAGATTTATTATGCATGAGGAATACCCAAGAACAACGAGTGTAGTCATCTACAATATTGAGAAAGAATCTTGCTCCTGAATGCGTAGGAATTTTATATGGTCCCCAAACATCACAATGTAGCAACTCAAAAGGATTTTTTGTAGAAATAGAGCTTGTTGGAAAGGGTAATCGAGTTTGTTTTGCCAATGGGCAAGTAGTACATTTATTTTGATCAATAGCATTATTATGAATGTTAGACAAAGAAAGAGTGGATGCAAGACGTGATGAGGATGGATGGCCAAGTCTTAAGTGCCATAGATGGGAGGACGGTGATGTATGATATGCAACCGGTTGAGGAATTGAAGGATGCATGTAATAGAGACCGCCATGCTGTCTACCCGAGCCAATCATCCTCCCCGTAGCCAGGTCCTGTAAAACACAAAAGTTTGAAAAAAGAATAACACAACAATTGAGGGCATTAGTTATCTTGCTTGTAGACATTAGATTTAAATTGAACGAGGGTACGCATAATACATCTTTTAAAGTGAGATGAGAATTAAAAGACATTGTGCCAGTGTGCGTAATGTTTGCGGTTGCACCTGTCGGCAAATTGACAAGTGGGACGGACGAACGCTGGATTTGTGTGAGGAGGGAAGGATCTGATGTGATATGATCAGTAGCACCGCTATCTAAAATCCACGGTTTAAGAGCTGAACCAAAAAAAGCATTGGGCCAAGAAATCATACCTGCAGCATTGGCAAATACGTCTCCAGTTCCAGAACTAGGAGGAGTTTGATTTTGGTTGAGCCCTGCCAAAGCGTGCACCAACTGTTGCAACTGTTCATGAGTGAAGTTGATCGGGAAGCGAGACCCTTCCGTATTATTTCCTGCATTTTGTGATCCTTCTACAAAGATTGGCGTCGAAGTCCTCCATTTTGATTTCCACCAGATTGCAAGGATCTGGTATATTGATTGCCATTTTTTAGTCGACAACGATCCTCTGTGTGTCCTCTTTTGTCGCAAAATTTGCAATGAAATTTTAGCGTGCGACATTCATCGATACTATGGCCAGATTTGTTGCAATGGTCGCAGATTTTGCCCTTGGAAGATTTCTGCGTAGATGATCGATTTTGAACAGCAGCTGCAATGGAAAAACTCTCGGTGGAGCTTGAGCCTATTTGTTGCTGGGTTTCTTCCTGAATAATCATGGAGTATGCTTGACGAACATTAGTTAAAGGAGACATCATAAGAATATTAGATCTTACAATTTTGTAGGACTCGTTGAGTCCCATAAGAAACTGCATTAACTTGTCTTCCTCTCTTTCTGCTTGATGATCATTGGTTCGATTGCAAGTCACAGGGGTACGATAGATCTCCAACTCATCCCATAAGGCCTTAATTTTTATGTAATATGCTGCCACAAAAAACGTACCTTGAGAGATGGTTGCTATCAATTTTTGAATATGAAAAATAGCAGAGGCGTTCTTTTGTGAAAATTGTTCTCGAAGGTCTTCCTGCACTTGCTCGGGCAAATACGGCATGAACAAAACCAGATGCTATGTCGTTCGACGGAATGAGTTAACCATGAAAGAATCATACTGTTACATTGATTCCATAGTTCAAAATCTGCAGGTTCTTCAATTGGTGATGGCATTTCAAGTGAACCATCAATGAAGCCCAATTTCTTCTTAGCGATGAGAGCATGCATCATTGCCTTTCGCCAGGATTGGTAATTTGGTCCGCTCAATTTGGTTGGAACCAAAGATATGTCCCGATTGATCCGAATGATGCACGTAGTATGGATGTGAGGGATCCATAATGACAGATTTCCCGGATGTTCTGGAATCCGTGGCATCCTTCAATGTTAAATCTGAACCTTCTTTCGACATTGAAGAAGAGCAGCGGAATGAGCAGAAAAATTTTATGCAGAGCACCAAGATCAGTGCTCTGATACCATGTAAAATAATGAAGATTTGGAGAAATTGTATTGTGTATCTGTTCCGTGACGTACATGACATATATATAGATAACAACGTTGATCTATCCCCTAATTCTAGCCTAATACAAAGATATCAAAAGAATGGTAACTGACTAATATATGTACGTAATGATAAATACACATAAGGAAATATATATCCGTTGTAATACATATCCGTTGTAATAATGAACTAGCAATAGCCCGACTCATTGCCACTTCTTACCAATCTATCTTACTATGAAAAAGACATTATTCTCATGGATTAGATGCACTTATGCAAATGGAAGTAGAGGTCCCAAAAAATAAGAACGAAAAGGAAATTTCCACCGGAAAGAAGGATATAGAAAGACAGAGAATATGATAAGTATTTTACCTTCCACCTTCGACTAATCCCTCTGCGGCCTTCTCAAGAAAGTCTTGCACTCTTGAGCTTCCCTTTGGAGCAATTCCAACATATTCCAAGGCTTTGAAACAAGAACAAGTTGAAAGTTGAAAGTTGAATAATCTTAAGTTACCATATTTTTGGTAAACAATCTTCAAATAGCTGTTAGGCGGAAGCTACTAAAGGAGAAGTGATTTTTATCCAAAGGCAAGTACCCTGGTAAGGGTGAGCTTGCAGCGAGATCTTCTGACCAAATGACCTTCACACGCATAGTTCAACGGTCATTCATGCCACAAAGACATGCTATGTCATAGTAACCGAAAAAGGATATACACTAGAGAGGAGATTTAGAACAGAGTGAAAAAGGCGTTAACTCACCTCGAAACCAGCTTTCTTTAGAGCTTCAAGGCATTGTCCAGTCAATCTAATGTCTGGAAGACCATCACCAATCTCTATCTCTACCTGATTGTATAAAATTTACTCGCATTGTAATTATTTAAAGTAAGAACAACAAATGAAGGAAGTTTCAGACTTCTAACATGTCGCTAACCTAAATTCTTTGGTGTTCCTTGTTTTTTGGATCAAAAGAATCATGAAGGAAGTAAGCTAGTTCGTGGTCAGTGAGTTAATAAGCATGTGCGGGCGTGTTCGTATTTAGATATTTTGTTTCACTTTGGGTTTGTTTCGCTTGTTTAGTGTTTGACCGAGTCTTATGCAAAAGTGAAAGTGGAATCAAACTCGGATTAAGTTTCGCCCTTTTAAGTCAGAAAGGTTGTTATTGATTGATTATAAATAAAAGCGAAAACAACTGATGATTTTTATCGGTGAGAAAACTTTTTATCAAAAAACATTTGGTATCAGAGCCACGAGACCCGGTTCATGCCCAAATATATGTCTCGTCAAGATTCACCTAAGAGCTCCATTCGTAGTGGCAATGGTGATCGAACCGAAGACACGAAGGCAAGAACCCCGTTGAGAGAGGAAAGTGTCTCACTGAAATATCCCCTCCTGACAAAGAGTAATTACTCAGCTTGGGCAATAAAAATGAAAGTTTACATGAAGGCGCAAGACGTGTGGCAGGCTGTTAAGTCGGAAGGCCCCATCGATCCCCGTGAGGACATGATGGCTCTTGCTGCGATCTATCAAGGAATAAGTGAGGAAACATTATTGCAATTAGGCGAGAAGGAAACTGCAAAAGAGGCATGGGATGCTCTCAAGGTTATGAACCTCGGTGCAGAAAGAGTCAAAGAATTACGAGCACAAGCTCTCAGATGGGAGCTCGAGAGCATGAAGATGGAAGATAGTGAATCAGTAGATGAATTCACCGGAAAAATTTCAACTGTTGTCAACAAACTTCGAGCGCTTGGTGAAACAGTTGATGAAATGTACGTAGTGAAGAAAATGTTGCGTTCGGTGTCCTCTAAATATCTTCAGATTGCCTCAACCATAGAAGAATTTGGAGATTTGTCTATTAAGACAAATGAAGAAGTAATTGGTTCTCTCAAAGCTCACGAGGAGAGGTTACGGAGCTATGACTCCAAAGGAGATGAACACGTGCTACTCACTAAAGGAGAATGGAAAGCACGTGTTGAGTCCTCAAGATCCAATGAGAAGCACCAACAAGACATGAATGGAGGACGGGGTCGCGGACGTGGAAGAGGACGCAGTAGAGGCAGAGGAGGAGGACGTGGCAGAGGTCGTGGTTCTCCTGAAACAAGCCAGGAACAAGACAATGATGGACAACATCATCGAAAATTTGATATTAAAAAGGACAGGTGTTTTAATTGTAATGAATATGGCCATTTTCAATCTGATTGTAAAGCTGACAAAAGGAAACAAAATGAGGCACATTTGGTGGAGCATGTTGAAGACGAGTCGATGTTATTGATGCTAGAGACCAGTGAAATAATCCATATCGATGAAGAAACGAAAGTGGAGTTAATGCTGAATGAAGAACAGTCGCATGACTCTGATGAAGAAGAAATGAGGGGAACTATGTGGTACTGTGATACGGGGGCAAGTAACCAAATGACAGGTAACAAGCTAGCCTTAACTAATCTTGATAAATCAATCAAAGGGAATGTCAAGCTCGGTGATGGTTCAGTCATCAAGGTAGAAGGCAAGGGCACTGCAGTAGTTCAGTGCAAGACTGGACAACATTTCAAATTAACGGATGTGTACTACATTCCTCGATTAAGATCCAATATTATAAGCCTTGGTCACTCGATGAATCGGAGCAAGAGTGGTGGTGAAAGGAGGAACTCGAGAATATAAGATGCAAAGGACAGGTTGATAGCAAAAGTGCGAGAGCGGAAAATCGCCTTTACGCAATGAGAATGACAAGAAAATTGAGTGCCACCGACAAGATTTTCTGAAGGTCTTGCTTATGGCATGCACGCTATGGGCACCTCAACTATCAAGCTTTACACAAGCTCGCACAAGAAAGCATGGTGAAAGGTTTGCCAAAGATAGAACCAGTGAAGCACATTTGTGAACAATGTGTGATCAGTAAGCAACATCGAACAAGTTTTCCAAAAGCAGGAGAGTATCAAGCAACTAAACCTCTGGAACTCGTGCATGGTGACTTGTGCGGCCCGATATCACCTACCACATGCGGCGGAAATAGGTATTTTCTCTTACTCGTGGATGATTACAGTCGTTATATGTGGATTGAAATGCTCAAAAGCAAAGATGAGGTTTTTAATGCTTTTAAGAAAGTGAAAGCTCAGATCGAAGTCCAGTCAGAATGCAAGCTCAAAATTTTTAGAACGGACAGAGGAGGCGAGTTTACATCGAATGAGTTCAGCAAGTTCTGTGAATTACATGGTATCAAACGTCAACTCACTACTCCTTACTTCCCATAACAAAACGGAGTAGTGGAGAGGAGAAACCAAACCGTAGTGGAGATGATGAGATGCCTCTTAAATAGCTCCGGAGTGCCAGTTACATATTGGGGAGAAGCTGCACGTACTGTCGCCTATATCTTGAATAGATCACCCACGAGAAGTGTTCCAGGCATGACCCCGTATCAAGCTTGGCATGGAAGATCTCTGAGTGGTCATCATATGCGTGTGTTTGGGTGTATCGCATATGCCAAGAACACATCCCCTCACTTGCAAAAGTTAAATGATAGGAGCATGAAGCTTGTTCTATTAGGATATGAAGCAGGATCCAAATCTTATCGGTTACTGAATCCAAGCACTAACCGAATTGTGGTAAGTCGGGATGTTGTGTTTTAGGAAGAAGAAAATTGGGAATGGCAAAACCAGAAGACAACATCAAACTCTTCAACAGATGGACCACTCGTCATCACATACAAAGAAGAACAAAGAAATGGTGACATACATCTTCAAAACCAGGAATCGTTGCCTGGTGCATCATCACCCATAGCCGGAAGACTTGATTCCGCGACAAGTTCAGAGACAGGCGAAAGTAGCACCGAAGGACCAAGACGATTCAGGACACTTCAGGAGATTTATGAAAATACTGTGAAAGTCGAGCAAGACTACAGTCTTTATTTCATGTCAGTTGAAGAACCAACAACTTATCAAGAAGCTGAGTGCAGTAAACATTGGCGACAAGCAATGATAGAAGAAATGGAGGCTATTCGAAGAAATGGAACATGGGAACTGATAGAACTTCCAAAGGACCAAGAGTTATTGGTCTGAAATGGGTCTTCAAAGTTAAGAAAAACCCAGAAGGGGAGATCATCAAACACAAAGCAAGACTCGTAGCAAAGGGGTATGTGCAGAAACAAGGTATAGACTTTGAAGAAGTTTTTGCTCATGTAGCAAGGTTAGAGACAGTGAGAGTGCTGCTTGCTGTAGCCGCTCAAGAAGGATGGATAGTGCATCATATGGACGCCAAATCCGCTTTTTTGAATGGAGAGATTGAGGAAGAAGTCTACGTATCACAGCCAGATGGATTTATAGAACAAGGAAACGAAGGAAAGGTTCTGAGATTACGGAAGGCCCTATACAGGCTTAAGCAGGCACCTCGGGCATGGAATATAAAGCTAGACAAATGTCTTCGAGAGTTGGGTTTTCAAAGATGTGTACTTGAACATGATGTCTACAAGAAACATAAAGAAGGTGAAGTACAGATTGTGGGAGTGTACGTAGATGATCTAATAATTATGGGTTCAAAGCCAAGAGGAGTGGAGGATTTCAAAGCCAAGATGAAAAGATCTTTGAAATGAGCGACCTTGGGATGCTAAGCTACTATTCGGGAATAGAAATCAAGCAAGGCCACACAACATCACCCTTAATCAAGCAGGATATGCAGAGAAGATGCTTGATAAACTAGGCATGGGTGAGTGCAAGCCGTGTCGAGTTCCAATGGATACACGGGTGAAGCTAAGTAAATCTGCTGCAAGTCCTCCAGTAGATGCTACTTTGTACAGGAGTACAATTGGAAGTTTAAGGTATTTGGTGAACACTCGACCGATCCGCATATTCATTGGTATTGTAAGTCATTATATGAAATCCCCACAACAAAACATCTAGTCATTGTGAAAAGATATTACGTTATGTGAAAGGTACTTTACATTATGGATGCAGATACAGGAAAGTTGAAGAGGAGGAGTTTGGGCTAGTAGGCTATAGTGACAGTGACTTAGCCGGTGACGTCGATGATCGGAAAAGCATGACATGAGTAATCTATTTTCTCGGACAAAGCCCACTCACTTGGTTATCTCAGAAGCAGAAGGTTGTAACTTTATCTTCATGTGAAGCTGAGTACATTGCCGCAACAACAGGGACTTGTCAAGGTATATAGATTGGCAGGTTGTTGCAGGAGTAAATCGGTTTGAAGATAAACAGTTTGTGTTAAGAGTTGACAATAAATCTGCAATTGCTCTCTCAAGAATCTCGCTCATCATGATGTATAAGCACATAGACATTAAGTTTCATTTTATTCGAGAGTGTGTTCAAAAGAAGTCGAAGTCGAGTATGTCAAGACGGAAGCACAATTGGCTGATATTCTGACAAAGCCACTGTCTCGAGATAAGATCGTCGAGTTGAGCATGATGATTGGGATCGAAGATGTGAAGAACAAGCTTACAGGGGAGAAATGAAGGAAGTAAGCTAGTTCGTGATTGTGCAATTAATAAGCATGTGCAGACGTGCTCTGATATTTAGATATTTTGTTTCAGTCTTTGGGTTTGTTTCTGTTTGTTTAGTGTTTGACCGAGTCTTATGCAAAAGTGAAAGTGGCATCAAACTCGGATTAAGTTTCGTTCTTTTTAAGCTGTAAAGGTTGTTATTGATTGATTATAAATAAAAGCCAAAAACAACCGATGATTTTTATCGATGAGAAAACTTTTTCCCAAACAACAAATCAATAATGCACCATTCATAAGCAGCAAAACATTGTCCAGGCTTCAGGACTCTATAAATCTCACCGTAGCATCCATACTGTCTGAATGTCAACAAAGTACAGTTTAGGATCATAAAACAAACATTGTTTCAACAAGAAAGTAACAAATAGAGAATTAGTTCAATTCATAGTGTACGCATCAGGTGGATGACAGGTAGCTTCAATTGGATATACCGCATCAAAACTATTTTCAGGAAATGGCATCTTCATGAAATCAGCGTGCAAAACCGTGATAAAACAATAATGGTTTGATGAACAGACTACTCGCTAGCATATTCAATATTTCTTCCCATATTTCTTCTCAAATAATTTAAACAATAGCAAAGTTGAACTGCTACACGAAAAGAGTAGTTGGCAAAAACTTTTAAATTTGCATGATATAAGAACCGACCTTCACAAAATCACAGGTCTTATCTACACGTGCAATGTGATTTAGTTCCTAACCAAAAAGAGAATAATAAGTTTTTAGTAAATACAAAACTATACTGCCTAATCATTACAGGATAAGAAAAGAGAATACTGCAGGACAATCAAAAAGCTAAAAGGGGAATATATCCACCTTTCCTCTAGTTATCTGATATTCATTGTTGTTCAACCCTGTAACCGAGGTCAAGCTGCAAGAAATCACAAACAGTAACTAACTAAGCCCTATTTCTCCAACAAGACTATCCAATGCGAACAACAAAACAAATATACTATCACATGCAAACTATGGATAAGGGTATTACGCAGTATATGCCTCTGATTCCGTGCAGTGAAACGACCTGAAGTCAAAGATTGAAATTAATTAAAGAAGATAGTTAATAGTTAAGGTTCCTGTGTTGCCAGTATAGCTAATTAATTGTACGTCGCAGTCAACCTTCTGTCCAGGTTTAAGGCCAAGTTGTAAAGCAAGAGAGTGTTCATGTCATTTGATGCTCTCTCGAAGTGACCCCTTGAATCTACAAAAGAAAATTGAAGTACATTAATCAAATTTATAAGCATAATGTGCAAAACAAACACGCTGACCCACTTGTGTAAGAAATGCAGAAGATATTTTAGTACCTATGAGCAAAGTGGAAAGATTCACCCCAACCAAATTCATAAAAGCTAGTTACAAGCTCAGTAATACTTATTCACCTGAAATTCACATGATATGATAATTAACTATTGAGCTGCACTGCTCCGCTTGACAGCCGATCAGCTCAGAAGAAAATATTTTAAAAGTATAATTTGCACTTTCATTGATGATGCGACAGTTAGAAATGGTGATAAAATATCCTTAAAAAGAAAAAAAAAGTTACATTAAATAGTAAATAACCCTACATGTCAGTGATTATTTTCAGGCTATATTCATCAAAAGATCATTGTAAGTTATACTGTAATATCCTTGAGAAGCAAAGATGGAAGTTACAAATATAAAACTCATCTTTAATTTTCAAATGCTAGTTGCTTGATATCAAACTTTTAACACTAGAACCTGAGACATCATTTTGCTACAGTTATATGAGAGAGTGAAACATTGTGTTGGTTGTAGCGAAACCAGAAATTATGCTAGGCAATTTAATTGCTAGAATGAGTCAGTAAAGTCAATTTATGGAAAGAAAATTAACTAACTATGCTTACCATGTCTGTGTAGTTAGCTTTTCTCTCTTCCTCAGCACCTCCATAGTGAACATGATACTTCTCATACCTGAACCATTAAAATTTACGTTCATAAAAAATTCAACATTGAACACCTCAGAGATAATAAGGTTGTTGATCCCGATCACAATTTGCAGACATTTCTTTTAAAAGAAAGAGAAAATAAATGAAATAGTTAAACAAACTAAGAAAGAAAAGAAGTCTTTTTCGGAAAAATGAAATTTAAAGAACGATGAAACACCCAAGAAAAAGGTATGTCAGCACTGTTGCTCAACGTTTAACACATATCCTACCCATTATTCACGAGTCCGGATCACCTGTCTAGTTTTACTCTGTCGAGAGAAAAAAACGCTGTCGTTTTACTTACTAAAATGGACAATTCTGCTAGAGTTCCAATTTTGATGGCTTTATGAGCCAAGCCGTTGCCATCAGTGAAACACCCACTTTTAGTGAGCTTATTTTCTTTTGCTTCCAACAAAGTATAATACAATAATAATAATAAAATTAATCAAATTTTAAATTAATTAAAAATTTTATAATTTATAAATTAATTAAACAATTTTAATAAATTATCAAATTTTGAAATTTAAATTTTTATTTAAAAATTAAATTGTGTCACAAAAGCATATTTTAAAATTAATCTTTTATCTTAAAACTTTTATTTACAAATTAGGATTAAAATAACAAAAAAATTCAAAATATGTGTCACAAATAAAATCAATTTTAATTTTAATTTTATCTTTAAAATTTTATTTAAAAATTAAAATTTAAATAATAATAAAATCAGAATATGTGTGTAACACAATTGAAAGCAATTTTAATTTTAATTTTATCTTAAAATTTTATTTAAAATGTGACACATTTTTTAGTATTTAATTTTAAACATTTTGTTTTTAATTTTAATTTTATTTATTTTTAAGATAAAAAATAAATACAAAATATGTCACATTTTAAATATATATATTTATTATTTATTATTAATAAATGCATATTATATAATAATTATAATTATAATTATTATAATTATACATAATAATAATAAATTTGAATAGATTGTAATAATAATTTTGGATAATAATAAATAAAATTATATACTAATAACAACAACAACAACAACAACAACAACAACAACAACAACAACAACAACAACAACAACAACAATAATAATAATAATAATAATAATAATAATAATAATAATAAATTTGAATAATAATAAATACAAATTTTATAATAATAATAATAATAATAATAATAATAATAATAATAACAATAATTACACATAATAATAATAAATTTGAATAATTTGTAATAATAATTTTGAATAACGATAAATATGAATTATATAATAATAATAATTATTATTATATATTTATTATTATAATTATAATATATTTATTATTATTGTTATTATTATGTACAATTATAATAATTATAATTATAATTATTATATAATATTTATTTATTAATAATTAAAAAAACTAAATGGCCATTTACAATTGATTAATTTAACTATTTAAAATGAGCTTTAATTATTAATTCTCTACTTGCTATTATTCTTATTATTAATAAATTATTTATTTATTAATAATATCAGGTTTAATTTATAAATATTTATTTATGGATTTATAATAATAATAATAATAATAATAATAGTTATAATTGTAATAGTTTTATGATTATTCTAATAGTTTATTAAATAATGTTATTTAATAATTTATAATATTATTAAATATTATTTATTATTTAAATAAATAATATATATTATAATAAATTATTATAATAATAAACTGACGCCTCGCGAGGCTGGCCAGCAAATGGTCATTCGCGAGAATGGCTAGCTTTTGCAAATGACCATTTAGTTTTTATTTATTACTAATAAATAAATATTATATAATAATTATAATTATAATTATTATAATTAAACATCATAATAATAAATTTGAATAGATTGTAATAATAATTTTGATAATAATAAATAAAAATTATATGCTAATAACAATAATAATAATAATTTTGAATAATAATAAATACAAATAATATAATAATAATAATAATAATAATAATAATAATAATTACACATAATAAGATAATAATAATAATAATAATAATAGTAATAATAATATAATTATTATTTTATTATTAAATAACATTATTCAAATAACACTAATTATTATTCTGATTAATAAATAAAATTAATTATCATAAGAATAACTGAATAATAATAATAATAATAATAATAATAATAATAATAATAATAATAATAATAATAATAATAAAATTAAGAAACATAAGAATAACTTAGTCATAATAAAAGAATAATAATAATAATAATAAATAAATAAAATTATAATAAGGATAATAATAATAATAATTAGACATAATTATATGATTTGTATTTATTATAATTCAAATTTATTATTACAGTTAATTCAAATTGATTACTATTATGTCTAACTATTATTATTATTATCCTTATTATAATTAATTTTATTTATTTATTTATTTATTTATTATTATTATTCTTTTATTATGACTAAGTTATTCTTATGTTTCTTAATTTTATATTATTATTATTATTATTATTATTCAGTTATTCTTATGATAATTAATTTTATTTATTAATTAGAATAATAATTAGTGTTATTTGAATAATGTTATTTAATAATAAAATAATAATTATATTATTATTACTATTATTATTATTATTATTATCTTATTATGTGTTATTATTATTATTATTATTATTATATAATTTGTATTTATTATTATTCAAAATTATTATTACTATTATTATTATTATTATTATTATTAGCATATCATTTTATTTATTATTATCAAAATTATTATTACAATCTATTCAAATTTATTATTATGATGTTTAATAATAATAATAATAATCATTATTATTACATAATATGTATTTATTAATAAAATAAAACTAAATTGCCATTTGCAAATGGCCATTTAATGGTCATATCACTGTATGAAGGTTGGCCAACCTCTCGAGGGCTGAGCCTCGCCTCATGAGGCTTCAGCTTTATTATTATAATAATTTATTATAATATATATTATTTATTTAAATAATAAATAATATTTAATAATTTTATAAATTATTAAATAACATTATTTAATAAACTATTAGAATAATCATAAAACTATTACAATTATAACTATTATTATTATTATTATTATTATTATTATTATAAATCCATAAATAAATATTTATAAATTAAACCCGATATTATTAATTAATAATAATTTATTAATAATAAGAATAATAGCAAATTATTATTATTATATTTATTATTATTATTCTTATTATACGTAAATTTGTTAATTAATTTTATTTATATTATTATAATTATCGTTAAATATTATTATTAAATTTCTTCATTTATTATTAAATTTATTGTAGAGTATTTATTAAATTTATTATTATTAGATTTCTTATTAATATTAAATATGATTATAATTAATATTACTATTACTATTATTATCATTATTAAGTGTATTTATTTATTTATTTGTCAAGATTCTCAAATGACTTTATATAACAAAAATAAACATATATTTTATCCTTATCGCTTTTAATGTAATTATATATATATAAAGTTTGATCTAATAAAATCCTTGAATTAATCAAAAGTTGAAAACTTTGATGTTCTTTTGCCATTCTTATATGTTCGTGATATAATTCGATAAACTTTTGTTGTTCTTTTCAATTTCTTGATAAAACGAATTCTTTGCTTAAGAGATCGTCAAGATCGAAATAAGCCATTCATTAAATAATAAGAAGATATAATTTTAAATAATAAGAAGAGATAATTTTGATACATAATATTTGCGTGCTGTAATACAATCTAAAATACAATAATCTAAAAAGCGAATTAGATCGGCTGATTCTTCAATCATTTGCTTTGCAGTAGAAAGAATTTCTTGTTCTTCATTGTAAAGAGGATGATTGGGAGAATTCTTAAAACGGGGATCAGTGTAAATATCATTTGCTTTCTTGTTTCTTGCAATTGTTTTAATTTTAAGTTCTTCGTATTCTGCTTGTTGATTATCTAATGCTTTGATTCGTTGCTTCAACATGCGTTTGATGTGAAAATAAGCCATTCTGAAATCAAAATCTGGTAAGTCGTGAAAAGATTTTAAAGAGAAAGATAATAACTTGAATAAGTTTTAAGATACTAATAAGCGTATAACAGATGATTGCATGAATGATAGCTATAATAAATAAAATAATTAGAAGTATGATTTGATAAAATATATGCATGACTTGTATGCTTGAATTACTCTATGGTGACAAGAAGTTAACCATAATCACTCTAACCTGTTCTTCCTGACTCGCTTGAACGTCACTGCTGGACTTAGCTTGAAGAGAGAAGAAAGAGAGAGTAATGTATGGAAAGCTTGTTGTACCCATTATGGATACCCAAGGCGTCTATTTATAATCGCAGAAAGGAATAATATGGTACAGACAGACTTAACATAAAGAAAAAGATTAAAAGAAGAAAAGACTTAAAGAAAAAGTAAGATGCTAAAGGGACATCTTACACGACATAAAGAAAAAATAAAGAAAAAGACATACAGGTGGACAGTCAAAGGACTGCCGAAAGTAAAAAAGACTACATTATTGCGATAGTAGTGCTTCTTTCTTGATTTGATGTTTTATTCTTCAATGATAATAAGTTCGTCGTCAGGGTTGCTTGTGACTTCTCCTTGTGCTTGAGAGGATGGACAGTGTTTACATCTGTGAGTGGGATATTCTTGTAACTGCTTGCAAAGTGCTTCACGCCAAGCAAAGCTTAAAGTGTGAAAACATTCTGATAAGTCATTGAACGGTGCTTGAAAACGCTGTAAGACTGGTAATTCATGTGCTAGGATGGGATGCTTCCAAATTGAAGTTAATAAGACATTATGGCCACGATAGTTGATCTTGATTGTTGAGTCTGCTTGAATCTTGAGGCATTGAGTATAAATTCCTTCAAAACAATTCAAATTGAATTTGTTTACCAAATCCCAATTGAATTCGTGAATGAGGTGCTTCATCTATGGAGGATACCGCATGTTACTTATGCCAATCAAGAAAGGCAATTCTTGAAGTAATTATTCGCCGACCGGTCGCTTTCTTCGCCGATGCTTCAAAATTGGATAGTGCTGTAGACTTTAATATATATTTCCTTTCGGCAAAGCGATCCTTGAATTGCTTAATAGCATGGACTAACCTCGATGGAAAGTCACTAATAACTTCATATCTTGTAGATAAATTGTGTCACCTAATCCACTCAAATAATAAATAAGTTGTTAATGGTTCCGCTCCGTGGAAGATGACCGCTTGGGACCATACTTGCCACGATTCGAGGGTAGTATTGAAATTGCTTCATTTCTTCATCCAATGATTGAGTGCTTGAAACAATCCATAAACATGTCGAAGTGAGAACTTTTGATTCTTCATGAAGTGCTTTAAGCAGAACGATATGAATTCGCTCCATGTCAATTGCTTTTCCCAATGTAGTTAATTTGGACAAGGTGGTGCCGGTGTTTGTAGTATCGCCTTGTATTGTGGTCGAAGTGTTGGATGCTGAAATTCTTGGAAAGACTTTTCACCGCTTTAGAGAAAAACTTTTATGAATAACACCGCTTTTCCGTAATATGGATAGTCGCTTTATGCCACCGATCATAAAGACCAGCAAAAGGACCATTATATATCACATAGTGCTTTAATTCTTGATTATCAGTCACCTTTTGAGGTACTGATGAGGAAGTTATTGATGATGAGGAAATAATATATGGTTTCACAGGAAGTGAAACTGGTGCTTTTGATACTTGTATTTCAGGGACCTTGGAAGGTGCAACCTGAATAGCTTCTTGTATTACCTGAACTGATGCTTTTGTAGAAATCGGAATTTGAGTAGTTATAGAAGCAACAGGATTGATCCTGGATGCTGATGTTGATGCTTTTGTACTTTGTTGCTCTTTTGGTTTTAAAACCAAGAGTGTCTGCTTTAACTGTTCAAGTTCACTAGTAATTTGTTCTTGCTTTACCTGAATGTTGATACTTTGAAGATGTAATTCGGTTAGTTCTGCTTCCTTTAATTCAATTGTACTTTCGAGCTGAACGATTAATGCTTCCATTCTCTTGTTAATATATCTGCAAGAAAATTGTTAGCAGATTTAATATAATGAATATGAAATTGATACTGACCTAATTCTAATTGCCATCGGATTAGTCTTCCTTGATTATAATTGGTACTTGATGAAAGCTGATATCTTGTAAATCCACATAAGTATTGAGAATCTGTATGAATTGTGAATTTTATTTGGTAGTAGATCTATTCGCCATTTTCTCAAAGTTTTGAGACAAAGCTAATGCTTCTTTTTCATGAATAGGATAATTTAATTCGCAGTAATTAAATGTTCCATTTATATATTTGCAAAGTTGATATTTTTATGATTGGGGTTTTGCCAAAAGACAACCTGCCCATATATCATTGCTTGCATCTAATTGAACTAATAATTCATCATTTTGTTGATAATTATAAAGTGTGGAAGATTTTTACAAAGAAGTTTTAATCGTTGCCTCGCTTCAAAGATCTTGAATATTCCATTGCCATCAGTAGATTGCGCTACATTTTTCCGTAAAAGTGTTCGTTCTTTGCTAATTCTTTTAGAAATCCTTGATCGATATATAGTTTAATAAACCTAAGAATTGTTGAACATGTTTTCTGTTTGTTAGTTGATCAGAAATTCTTGTAATTTCGCAAAATATTAGGTTGTAATTGTAAATAATCAGTGATGATTGAATTGAATACCTAAATATTCAATTGTTTGTCAGGCTATTTTGCTTTTCGCTTGCTTAATATTAAACCTTTGTCTTTACATCTTTGTAAGACAATTTTGACTTTCTTCAAATGATCTAATTTATCCCGATTTGAATAAATAATAATATCATCTATATACACAAAAGTATATTCTTCTAAACCGATAAGATTATTATCCATAAATCGTTGATAAATACTTGGTGCTTGTTTTAATCCAAAGGGTAATACATTCCATTGATAATGTTTTTGGGGTGGACATGTGAATGCTGTTAATGCTTTTGTATTATCATGTAATCTTAATTGCCAATATCCTGATTTTGCATCTAATGTTGTGAACCAAATATGACCTTTTAGTTTTTTAATAATATAATCTTTTCGTGGTAATTTATAAGCATCTCCTATAGTTGCTTCATTAAGTTTTCGGTAATTGATAACCATTCTTCTTTTTCCTCGTTTCTTTTCTGCTGAATTATTGACATAAAAAGCTGGTGCAGAATGTTTACTAGTACTGGGTGTAATTAATCCTTTTTCAAGTAATTCTTTACATTCTTGAGTAAATTCTTTTACATCTAAGGAGTATATGGTATATTATTTTAATATTGACTTCTTGAAGAGGATCCTTTAATTTAATTTCAATAATTTCAGTATTATGATTTTCGTAGGATCTAATGGATTTTCACTACATACTTGATCTAATAAATTATCGACTTCAGTTTGTATGGTTGTATTATTCAATAGATAAAATGTAAAATAGTAAGTTTCTCATCGATTGCTTTTAATTGTTGATAGTAAGATGTATGATAAATAGGGATTCGTAAAATAATAGATTTCTGGTTTATTTTCTTAATATAAGGGGTTCGCAAGGTAATGTAATGTAAATACTGACAGAAAGGGTTATATAATTTAAGAAAATTATTTCCAAGTATTAACGGTAATCCTGATTCCTTTTGATAGATTGATGGTATGATAAAAGTGTAGTTTTCAATAATAATAGTGTTATAATAACTTATATACCGATGGAATTAAAACTTCCATCGGCTATTTTACTTGTAATGGTTTATGTAATTTCTTCCATTTTAAATCTAATTGTTTTGATGCTATATGATAGTTGCTCCAAAGATTCTATATATGCATGTACTTTAGTATTCGCTTTCCGAACTACTACTTGAATAAATGTTGAATTGGAATTGAGTTTGATTCGAGTTTTGATTATCTGATTCATTAGATAAAGATTCATAAATGTAGAGATGTATCCAGATTATAATCGATTCAATTGGTTCTAATTGATGTTCTAAGGTCAATGTAATATTTGTACTTTATTATTATATGATTTTTCTTTCTTTTAGGACATTCATTTGCATAATGACCTTCTTCTTTGAGATCCAACATTTACGTCTTTTTCTTTTTAGGACAAAATTGTTTTCTGCTTTTATATTTGGGATTAAATTTATATCTACGAAAAATTTTGGATAAGTTTTAGGTTGATAAGCGTTGTGGTTTATATTTTTCCATCGAAATTTTCGTGAATAATGTTTCTTATATCTTGGATTAAATATTTTCTTTTCTTTTATAATTTGAGTAAGTTTTATTACATCCATATTCTTGAGGGACGCCGAGATTTTGATCACAACACATTTTAAATTCTTATGTTTTAATGTTCTTTTAATCGGGCTTCTATACAATAATCAACTAATAAGTCTCTTGACTAATATTGCTCCACCTAAATTATGAGCTATAGTATGATTTTCTATTCGCTCATAGAATTGTTGTTGAACTTTTAGATTAAAAGGGTATGGTAATTTTGAATAAAAATGTTAATATACATTTCTTGTTCGACTCTAGGTAATTTATAATAATGTTTTTGAATTCACAAATAAAAGCTTCTAAATAATTAATATCACATATCATTAAATTGTTTAAATGTCTTAATGCTTTTAATCGCTTTTCCTTTAGTATATCGGCTTGATGAAATATAATATCTTTCCAAAAATTCCTTATATATTTCTTCTCCAATAATTTCAAATTTATCTTCATCTCAGTATTTTGACTAAGATAATGAGGTGTATTTTGTAAAGCTTGTGCATTATCTCTTAAAAATTCTTGTACTATTCCTCAAGTTTTATATATAACAAAATAATAGAGAGAATCTTTCGTTGCGATTTATTACCAAAAGGTTTTTCTACTTGTAATAATAATAATATTTTGGAAAACCATTCTAGAAAGATTTCTTCAAAGATTTGTTGTACATCTAGATTTAATATATTATCGATTGTTAATTTTGAAATTTTGGTTTATATTCATCCGGATATTTTCGTATTTTGTACCTTTATAATAATATCCTTGTTTATGTAAAAATCATCTTTATCATTTTCCAAGTATAGCTTGAAGGTTGAAATGTTGTCTTTCGCTTATCTCCTAATTTTCTTTTAATTTTAATTCTTGAGTATTACTACTTTCGTGTTTTCATCATTATCCATAAAAGTTCTTGATCTTGATCGATTCATATCCTAAGATTATTTCATCCTTATGTTCATTTGAAAAACGGACCAATATATTCTTCTTTTCGAGAGGGTAAGATGTAATTTTGTATGAGATCGCCATTTCATGTAATTGTAATTGAATATTTTTCTCAACTTGTTCTATCGATTGATCTTGCATTTATCCTCGTTCTCGGGGTATTTTTGTAATTACTAGCTCTGATACCATTTTCGGGGGCGGATCTTTTACGATTATTTGGTCATTTGTCTCTTTAATTTGTTGCTGTATTTGTTGTATCAATGATACTATTTCTATTTGAGTTTGTATAATAGCTTCAATTTTCTGTTCTATTATTTCTTGTGTTTGTGCTATGGATTCTAGGTTTTGAGTAAGATTGGTTAAGGAGGTCATAATTTTTGTACTAAATAGGTAGATAATGTAGATAATTGCTGTTGAATTTCATCTAACTGTCTAGTTTGATTATTGGGTTCTGTTATTCTTAATGGTCGTTCTATATTAAGAGGTCTTTGATGTCTTAATGACATAGATCTCAGAAAAGGAGTAATATTTGACGTTGATTCGGAAAAAGAATGTCTTCTTTCAATTAAGGGAATTGATTCGAACGGTTGTTGTATTGCTGGAAGTGGTTGTAATTTTGGTTGAATTTTAATTCCTACTTTAGCAACTTCTTGGAATAATTGATCTAGATAGATTTGTTCTGTATGTTTGAAATCAATACTATGATGTGAATTGGTTAATGCATAACTAATTTGATAAGTTAAAGAAAAGGGATACTGTCCGGGAGTCATTAAATTAGTTCTATAAAATTTATATGCAATTGTAATAGCTTTATCCAATTCAGAAGAAATTAAGGGAATACCTAATTTTAAACGAGTGTTAAATTTGATTTTTCACATTGTAAATTTCCATTCATCATTCCTAAAATTTGATCATTTAGATTATTCATTCTTTCATCTAAAATTGCCATTCTAATAGGAGTATCAATTCCTTCTTGGAATGTGGATTTTAATAATATTTGTATTGTGGATAGTTGAATATAACCAATTTTCTTTCGTTTTGATTCTGGTAACAATTGTAATTGTCTATGAATTTGTTCGGGATTAATTAAACTAATTCTTAAATTTCCATGACATTGATCAATTCGAATAGGTTGTTCTTGAATAAGTTTTCCATAATAAATAAGATTTTGTCTATTAAAGATTTGTTTTATCGTTGATTTGTGAATGTCTTGACCTTTCTTTAAATCTAACTGAGCTTTTGCAATTTGATTCTTCTTATCTTGAGTTATTAAAGTAGAAACTTGAAAAGTTCCTAATGATTCAGTTAATTCTAAATTATCTACATCGAGGATTGTAGAAGATTGAGAGGTCATAATGTATTGGGATGATATGGATGATAACAATGATGATCGGTTTGAATTTGTTCTAATTGTATTAATTGTTCAGATAATATTGATGTAATCTTTGTACTACGATAAATGTTCAATATAAGGTCGCCTCGCTTAGACTATTAATTCCTAGAAAAATAAGATTATTAATACGATTTTCGTTGTATTGTATATGATCTTGATAATAATTTATAGCTTGTTGTATATATTGAATTCTATCTTGTAAATCTAAACAAATTGGACAATTCATTTAATAATCTTCAGGGAAATTACTACAGTCATAATCATCTAAATCATAATTAATATCTTCATCTATATTTTCATAATCATTACTGGTAATTTCTATATCTGAAGGAAATAATTGTGATATTGATTCTGAACAATATAACTGTTGGTGTAATTCAGTATCTAAATTTCTTGAAAGTTGTTTTAAGAAAATATCTTGTTGTATTTGTGTTAATCTTTCTATTTCATCTTCATCTTCTAATAATTCAAATGTTTCTGATTCTTCCTCGGAAGGAGGTGAGAAATCAAAAATTATATCTCTATCATCGAGTCGTATAAGATAACCGACACGCAGTATTGAGTCCTAATATAGTTCTATATAAATAATTAAGAGTAATATCTATATGTTGACAACTAATTTCAAAATAATGACAAAGTATTTCATGAGGAATAAATAATCTACTTGCAATAATAAAGAAAAATAAAGGATGTGCTTGAAATAATGTAAAAGCATAAGCATGTAATTGATTAAGAATGACAGGTAAACAATAATTCATAAAATAAAATGAATGAAATGTCATGATGATGATTAATCAATGAGTAAATCCATTTGTTGTTCAAGACATTCACAAATCAACGATAAAACAAATCTTTAATAGACAAAATCTTATTTATTATGGAAAACTTATTCAAGAACAACCTATTCGAATTGATCAATGTCATGGAAATTTAAGAATTAGTTTAATTAATCCCGAACAAATTCATAGACAATTACAATTGTTACCAGAATCAAAACGAAAGAAAATTGGTTATATTCAACTATCCACAATACAAATATTATTAAAATCCACATTCCAAGAAGGAATTGATACTCCTATTAGAATGGCAATTTTAGATGAAAGAATGAATAATCTAAATGATCAAATTTTAGGAATGATGAATGGAAATTTACAATGTGGAAAAATCAAATTTAACACTCGTTTAAAATTAGGTATTCCCTTAATTTCTTCTGAATTGGATAAAGCTATTACAATTGCATATAAATTTTATAGAACTAATTTAATGACTCCCGGACAGTATCCCTTTTCTTTAACTTATCAAATTAGTTATGCATTAACCAATTCACATCATAGTATTGATTTCAAACATACGATGAAGATAAATTTGAAATTATTGGAGAAGAAATATATAAGGAATTTTTGGAAAAGATATTATATTTCATCAAGTCGATATACTAAAGGAAAACGATTAAAAGCATTAAGGCATTTAAACAATTTAATGATATGTGATATTAATTATTTAGAAGCTTTTATTTGTGAATTCAAAAACATTATTATAAATTACCTAGAGTCTAACAAGAAATGTATATTAACATTTTTATTCAAAAATTACCATACCCTTTTAATCTAAAAGTTCAACAACAATTCTATGAACGAATAGAAAATCATACTATAGCTCATAATTTAGGTGGAGCAATATTAGTAGCAAGAGACTTATTAGTTGATTATTGTATAGAAGCCCAGTTAAAAAGAACATTAAAACATAAGAATTTAAAAATGTGTTGTGATCAAAATGCTGACGTCCCTCAGCAATATGGATGTAATAAAACTTACTCAAATTATAAAAAGAAAAAGAAAATATTTAATCCAAGATATAAGAAACATTATTCACGAAAATTTCGATGGAAAAAATATAAACCACAACGCTATCAACCTAAAACTTATCCAAAATATTTTCGTAGATATAAATTTAATCCCAAATATAAAAACAGAAAACAATTTTGTCCTAAAAAGAAAAAGACTGTAAATGTTGGATCAGAAAGAAGAAGGTCATTATGCAAATGAATGTCCTAAAAGAAAGAAAATCATATAATAATAAAGTAAAATATTACATTCACCTTAGAACATCAATTAGAACCAATTGAATCGATTATAATACGATACATCTCTCTACATTTATGAATCTTTATCTAATGAATCGATAACCAAAACTCTGAATCAAACTCCGAATTCCAATTCAACATTTATTCAAGTAGTAGTTCGAAAACGAATACTAAAGTACATGCATATATAGATAATTGAGCAACTATCTCGGATAGCATCAAAACAATTAGATTTAAAATGGAAGAAATTACATAAACCATTACAAGTAAAAATAGCCGATGGAAGTTTTAATTCCATCTGGTATGTAAGTTATTATAACACTATTATTATTGAAAACTACACTTTTATCATACCATCAATCAACATTAGATGCAAAATCAGGATATTGGCAATTAAGATTACATGATAATACAAAAGCATTAACAGCATTCACATGTCCACCCCAAAAACATTATCAATGGAATGTATTACCCTTTGGATTAAAACAAGCACCAAGTATTTATCAACGATTTATGGATAATAATCTTATCGGTTTAGAAGAATATACTTTTGTGTATATAGATGATATTATTATTTATTCAAATCAGGATAAATTAGATCATTTGAAGAAAGTCAAAATTGTCTTACAAAGATGTAAAGACAAAGGTTTAATATTAAGCAAACGAAAAGCAAAAATAGCACAACAAACAATTGAATATTTAGGTATTCAATTCAATCATCACGGTTATTTACAATTACAACCTAATATTTTGCAGAAATTACAAGAATTTCCTGATCAACTAACAAACAGAAAACATGTTCAACAATTCTTAGGTTTATTAAACTATATATCAGATCAAGGATTTCTAAAAGAATTAGCAAAAGAACGAACACTTTTACAGAAAAAATGTAGCAGCAATCTACAATGGCAATGGAATATTCAAGATACTGAAGCAGTGCAACGATTAAAACTTCTTTGTAAAAATCTTCCCACACTTTATAATTATCAACAAAATGATGAATTATTAGTTCAATTAGATGCAAGCAATGATATATGGGCAGGTTGTCTTTTGGCAAAACCCCCTAATCATAAAAAATATCAACTTTGCAAATATATAAATGGAACATTTAATTCTGTAGAATTAAATTATCCTATTCATGAAAAAGAAGCATTAGCCTATCTCAAAACTTTGAGAAAATGGCGAATAGATCTACTACCAGTAAAATTCACAATTCATACAGATTCTCAATACTTATGTGGATTTACAAGATATCAGCTTTCATCAAGTACCAATTATAATCAAGGAAGACTAATCCGATGGCAATTAGAATTAGGTCAGTATCAATTTCATATTCATTATATTAAATCTGCTAACAATTTTCTTGCAGATATATTAACAAGAGAATGGAAGCATTAATCGTTCAGCTCGAAAGTACAATTGAATTAAAGGAAGCAGAACTAACCGAATTACATCTTCAAAGTATCAACATTCAGGTAAAGCAAGAACAAATTACTAGTGAACTTGAACAATTAAAGCAGACACTCTTGGTTTTAAAACCAAAAGAGCAACAAAGTACAAAAGCATCAACATCAGCATCCAGGATCAATCCTGTTGCTTCTATAACTACTCAAATTCCGATTTCTACAAAAGCATCGCCTGTAATACAAGAAGCTATTCAAAGTTGCACCTTCCAAGGTCCCCAAATACAAGTATCAAAGCACCAGCCACTTCCCGTGAAACCATATATTACTTCTCATCATCAATAACTTCCTCATCAGTACCTCAAAAGGTGGCTGATAATCAAGAATCAAAGCACTATGTGATATATAATGGTCCTTTTGCTGGTCTTTATGATCAGTGGCATAAGGCAGCTATCCATATTACAGGCAAAAGCAGTGTTATTCATAAAAGTTTCTCTTTTAATTTTAATTCTTGAGTATTACTACTTTCAGGTTTTTCATCATTATCCATAAAAAGTTCTTGATCTTGATCAGATTCATATCCTAAGATTATTTCATCCTTATGTTCATTTGAAAAAACGGGACCAATATATTCTTCTTTTTCGAGAGGAGTAAGATGTAATTTTTGTATGAGATCAGTTACTTCATGTAATTGTAATTGAATATTTTTCTCAACTTGTTCTATCGATTGATCTTGCATTTATCCTCGTTCTCGGGGTATTTTTGTAATTACTAGCTTTGATACCATTTTCGGGGGCGGATCTTTTACGATTATTTGGTCATTTGTCTCTTTAATTTGTTGCTGTATTTGTTGTATCAATGATACTATTTCTATTTGGGTTTGTATAATAGCTTCAATTTTCTGTTATTCTTAATGGTCGTTCTATATTAAGAGGTCTTTGATGTCTTAATGACATAGATCTCAGAAAAGGAGTAATATTTGACGTTGATTCGGAAAAAGAATGTCTTCTTTCAATTAAGGGAATTGATTCGAACGGTTGTTGTATTGCTGGAAGTGGTTGTAATTTTGGTTGAATTTTAATTCCTACTTTAGCAACTTCTTGGAATAATTGACATAGCACTATGTGATATATAATGGTCCTTTTGCTGGTCTTTATGATCAGTGGCATAAGGCAGCTATCCATATTACAGGCAAAAGCAGTGTTATTCATAAAAGTTTTTCTACTAAAGCGGTTTTAAAAGTCTTTCCAAGAATTTCAGCATCCAACACTTCGACCACAATACAAGATAGTACTACAAACACCAGCACCACCACTGTCCAAATTAACTACATTGGGAAAAGCAATTGACATGGAACGAATTCATGCCGTTCCTGCTAAAGCACTACATGAAGAATGAAAAGTTCTCACTTCTGACATGTTTATGGATTGTTTCCAAGCACTCAATCATTGGACTGAAGAAATGAAGCAATTTCAATACTACCCTCAGAATCGTGGCAAGTATGGTCCCAAAGCAGTCATCTTCCCTAGAGCAGAACCATTAACCACTTATTTATTATTTCAGAGTGGATTAGCTGACACAATTTATCTACAAGATATGAAGTTATTAGCTGACTTTCCATCAGGGTTAGTCCATGCTATTAAGCAATTCAAGGATCGCTTTGCACGCGAAAGGGAAATATATATTAAAGTCTACAGCAGCTATCCAATTTTTGAAGCATCAGAAGAAGAAACAGCCAATCGAGCAGCAATCATTACTTCAAGAATTGCCTTTCTTCAGATTGGCATAAGTAACATGCAGTATCCTCCCATAGATGAAGCACCTCATTACGAATTCAATTGGGATTTGGTAAACAAATTCAATTTGAATTGTTTTGAAGGAATTTATACTCAATGCCTCAAGATTCAAGCAGACTCAACAATCAAGATCAACTATCGTGGCCATAATGTCTTATTAACTTCAATTTGGAAGCATCCCATCCTAGCACATGAATTACCGCCTTACACGCTTTTCAAGCATCGCTCAATGACTTATCGAATGTTTTCACACTCTAAGCTTTGCTTGGCGTGAAGCACTTTGCAAGGCGCCACAAGAATATCCCACTCACGATGTAAACACCGCCCATCCTCTCAAGCACAAGGAGAAGTCACAAGCAATCTCGACGATTTAACTTATTATCATTGAAGAATAAAACATCAAATCAAGAAAGAAGCACTACTATCGCAATAATGTAGTCTTTTTTACTTTCGGCAGTCCTTTGACTGTCCACCTGTATGTCTTTTTCTTTATCTTTTTCTTTATGTCGTGTAAGATGTCTCTTTAGCATCTTACTTTTTCTTTAGGTCTTTTCTTCTTTTAGTCTTTTTCTTTATGTTAAATCTGTCTGTACCATGTTATTCCTTTTTGCGATTATAAATAGACGCCTTGGGTATCCATAATGGGTACAACAAGCTTTCCATACATTACTCTCTCTTTCTTCTCTCTTCAAGCTAAGTCCAGCAGTGACATTCAAGCGAGTCAGGAAGAACAGGTTAGAGTGATTATGGTTAACTTCTTGTCACCATAGAGTAATTCAAGCATACAAGTCATGCATATATTTTATCAAATCATACTTCTAATTATTTTATTTATTATAGCTATCATTCATGCAATCATCTGTTATACGCTTATTAGTATCTTAAAACTTATTCAAGTTATTATCTTTCTCTTTAAAATCTTTTCACGACTTACCAGATTTTGATTTCAGAATGGCTTATTTTCACATCAAACGCATGTTGAAGCAACGAATCAAAGCATTAGATAATCAACAAGCAGAATACGAAGAACTTAAAATTAAAACAATCGCAAGAAACAAGAAAGCAAATGATATTTACACTGATCCCCGTTTTAAGAATTCTCCCAATCATCCTCTTTACAATGAAGAACAAGAAATTCTTTCTACTGCAAAGCAAATGATTGAAGAATCAGCCGATCTAATTCGCTTTTTAGATTATTGTATTTTAGATTGTATTACAGCACGCAAATATTATGTATCAAAATTATCTCTTCTTATTATTTAAAAATTATCTCTTCTTATTATTTAATGAATGGCTTATTTCGATCTTCGACGATCTCTTAAGCAAAGAATTCGTTTTTATCAAGAAATTGAAAAAGAACAACAAAAGTTTATCGAATTATATCACGAACATATAAGAATGGCAAAAGAACATCAAAGTTTTCAACTTTTGATTACTTCAAGGATTTTATTAGATCAAACTTTATATATATATAATTCTGTTAAAAACGATCGTTATGAACTTGAACAACAAATGGATTTACTCATTGATTAATCATCATCATGACATTTCATTCATTTTATTTTATGAATTATTGTTTACCTGTCATTATTAATCAATTACATGCTTATGCTTTTACATTATTTCAAGCACAGCCTTTATTTTTCTTTATTATTGCAAGTAGATTATTTATTCCTCATGAAATACTTTGTCATTATTTTGAAATTAGTTGTCAACATATAGATATTACTCTTAATTATTTATATAGAACTATATTAGGACTCAATACTCGTGTCGGTTATCTTATACGACTCGATGATAGAGATATAATTTTTGATTTCTCACCTCCTTCCGAGGAAGAATCAGAAACATTTGAATTATTAGAAGATGAAGATGAAATAGAAAGATTAACACAAATACAACAAGATACTTTCTTAGAACAACTTTCAAGAAATTTAGATACTGAATTACACCAACAGTTATATTGTTCAGAATCAATATCACAATTATTTCCTTCGGATACCGAAGATATAGAAATTACCAGTAATGATTATGAAAATATAGATGAAGATATTAATTATGATTTAGATGATTATGACTGTAGTAATTTCCCTGAAGATTATTAAATGAATTGTCCAATTTGTTTAGATTTACAAGATAGAATTCAATATATACAACAAGCTATAAATTATTATCAAGATCATATACAATACAACGAAAATCGATTAATAATCTTATTTTCTAGGAATTAATAGTCTAAGGTATTTACCTTATATTGAACATTTATCCAGTAGCACAAAGATTACATCAATATTATACAGAACAATTAATACAATTAGAACAAATTCAAACCGATCAGAACCCAATAATCAAACTAGACAGTTAGATGAAATTCAACAGCAATTATCTACATTATCTACCTATTTAGTACAGAAATTATGACCTCCTTAACCAATCTTACTCAAAACCTAGAATCCATAGCCCAAACACAAGAAATAATAGAACAGATTTCGGGGGCGGATCTTTTACGATTATTTGGTCATTTGTCTCTTTAATTTGTTGCTGTATTTGTTGTATCAATGATACTATTTCTATTTGGGTTTGTATAATAGCTTCAATTTTCTGTTCTATTATTTCTTGTGTTTGTGCTATGGATTCTAGGTTTTGAGTAAGTTTTATTACATCCATATTGCTGAGGGACGTCAGCATTTTGATCACAACACATTTTTAAATAGGTAGATAATGTAGATAATTGCTGTTGAATTTCATCTAACTGTCTAGTTTGATTATTGGGTTCTGTTATTCTTAATGGTCGTTCTATATTAAGAGGTCTTTGATGTCTTAATGACATAGATCTCAGAAAAGGAGTAATATTTGACGTTGATTCGGAAAAAGAATGTCTTCTTTCAATTAAGGGAATTGATTCGAACGGTTGTTGTATTGCTGGAAGTGGTTGTAATTTTGGTTGAATTTTAATTCCTACTTTAGCAACTTCTTGGAATAATTGATCTAGATAGATTTGTTCTGTATGTTTGAAATCAATACTATGATGTGAATTGGTTAATGCATAACTAATTTGATAAGTTAAAGAAAAGGGATACTGTCCGGGAGTCATTAAATTAGTTCTATAAAATTTATATGCAATTGTAATAGCTTTATCCAATTCAGAAGAAATTAAGGGAATACCTAATTTTAAACGAGTGTTAAATTTGATTTTTCCACATTGTAAATTTCCATTCATCATTCCTAAAATTTGATCATTTAGATTATTCATTCTTTCATCTAAAATTGCCATTCTAATAGGAGTATCAATTCCTTCTTGAAATGTTGATTTTAATAATATTTGTATTGTGGATAGTTGAATATAACCAATTTTCTTTCGTTTTGACTCTGGTAACAATTGTAATTGTCTATGAATTTGTTCGGGATTAATTAAACTAATTCTTAAATTTCCATGACATTGATCAATTCAATAGGTTGTTCTTGAATAAGTTTTCCATAATAAATAAGATTTTGTCTATTAAAGATTTGTTTTATCGTTGATTTGTGAATGTCTTGACCTTTCTTTAAATCTAATCGAGCTTTTGCAATTTGATTCTTCTTATCTTGAGTTATTAAAGTAGAAACTTGAAAAGTTCCTAATGATTCGCTTAATTCTAAATTATCTACATCGAGGATTGTAGAAGATTGAGAGGTCATAATGTATTGGGATGATATGGATGATAACAATGATGATCGGTTTGAATTTGTTCTAATTGTATTAATTGTTCAGATAATATTGATGTAATCTTTGTGCTACGATAAATGTTCAATATAAGGTCGTTCGCTTAAACTATTAATTCCTAGAAAAATAAGATTATTAATACGATTTTCGTTGTATTGTATATGATCTTTATAATAATTTATAGCTTGTTGTATATATTGAATTCTATCTTGTAAATCTAACAATTCATTTAATAATCTTCGTGAAATTACTACAGTCATAATCATCTAAATCATAATTAATATCTTCATCTATATTTTCATAATCATTACTGGTAATTTCTATATCTGAAGGAAATAATTGTGATATTGATTCTGAACAATATAACTGTTGGTGTAATTCAGTATCTAAATTTCTTGAAAGTTGTTCTAAGAAAATATCTTGTTGTATTTGTGTTAATCTTTCTATTTCATCTTCATCTTCTAATAATTCAAATGTTTCTGATTCTTCCTCGGAAGGAGGTGAGAAATCAAAAATTATATCTCTATCATCGAGTCGTATAAGATAACCGACACGAGTATTGAGTCCTAATATAGTTCTATATAAATAATTAAGAGTAATATCTATATGTTGACAACTAATTTCAAAATAATGACAAAGTATTTCATGAGGAATAAATAATCTACTTGCAATAATAAAGAAAAATAAAGGCTGTGCTTGAAATAATGTAAAAGCATAAGCATGTAATTGATTAATAATGAAAGGTAAACAATAATTCATAAAATAAAATGAATGAAATGTCATGATGATGATTAATCAATGAGTAAATCCATTTGTTGTTCAAGTTCATAACGATCGTTTTTAACAGAATTATATATATAAAAAGTTTGATCTAATAAAATCCTTGAATTAATCAAAAGTTGAAAACTTTGATGTTCTTTTGCCATTCTTATATGTTCGTGATATAATTCGATAAACTTTTGTTGTTCTTTTTCAATTTCTTGATAAAAACGAATTCTTTGCTTAAGAGATCGTCGAAGATCGAAATAAGCCATTCATTAAATAATAAGAAGAGATAATTTTGATACACAATATTTGCGTGCTGTAATACAATCTAAAATACAATAATCTAAAAAGCGAATTAGATCGGCTGATTCTTCAATCATTTGCTTTGCAGTAGAAAGAATTTCTTGTTCTTCATTGTAAAGAGGATGATCGGGAGAATTCTTAAACGGGATCGATGTAAATATCATTTGCTTTCTTGTTTCTTGCAATTGTTTTAATTTTAAATTCTTCGTATTCTGCTTGTTGATTATCTAATGCTTTGATTCGTTGCTTCAACATGCGTTTGATGTGAAAATAAGCCATTCTGAAATCAAAATCTGTAAGTCGTGAAAAGATTTTAAAGAGAAAGATAATAACTTGAATAAGTTTTAAGATACTAATAAGCGATAATGATGATTGCATGAATGATAGCTATAATAAATAAAATAATTAGAAGTATGATTTGATAAAATATATGCATGACTTGTATGCTTGAATTACTCTATGGTGACAAGAAGTTAACCATAATCACTCTAACCTGTTCTTCCTGACTCGCTTGAACGTCACTGCTGGACTTAGCTTGAAGAGAGAAGAAAGAGAGAGTAATGTATGGAAAGCTTGTTGTACCCATTATGGATACCCAAGGCGTCTATTTATAATCGCAGAAAGGAATAATATGGTACATACAGACTTAACATAAAGAAAAAGATTAAAAGAAGAAAAGACTTAAAGAAAAAGTAAGATGCTAAAGGGACATCTTACACGACATAAAGAAAAAATAAAGAAAAAGACATACAGGTGGACAGTCAAAGGACTGCCGAAAGTAAAAAAGACTACATTATTGCGATAGTAGTGCTTTTTTCTTGATTTGATGTTTTATTCTTCAATGATAATAAGTGCGCCGTCAGGTTGCTTGTGACTTCTCCTTGTGTTTGAGAGGATGGACAAGTGTTTACATCTCGTGAGTGGGATATTCTTGTAATTGCTTGCAAAGTGCTTCACGCCAAGAAAGCTTAGAGTGTGAAAACATTCGATAAGTCATCGAACGGTGCTTGAAAACGCCAGAAGACCGGTAATTCATGTGCTAGGATGGGATGCTTCCAAATTGAAGTTAATAAGACATTATGGCCACGATAGTTGATCTTGATTGTTGAGTCTGCTGAATCTTGAGGCATTGAGTATAAATTCCTTCAAAACAATTCAAATTGAATTTGTTTACCAAATCCCAATTGAATTCGTGAATGAGGTGCTTCATCTATGGAGGATATCGATGTTACTTATGCCAATCAAGAAAGGCAATTTCAAGTAATTATCATTTGCCGATCGGTTGTTTCTTCGCCGATGCTTCAAAATTTGATAGTCTGTGAGACTTTAATATATATTTCCTTTCGCGTAAAGCGATCCTTGAATTGCTTAATAGCATGGACTAACCTCGATGGAAAGTCACTAATAACTTCATATCTTGTAGATAAATTGTGTCAGCTAATCCACTCTGAAATAATAAATAAGTTGTTAATGGTTCTGCTCCAGGGAAGATGACTGCTTTGGGACCATACTTGCCACGATTCTGAGGGTAGTATTGAAATTGCTTCATTTCTTCAGTCCAATGATTGAGTGCTTGGAAACAATCCATAAACATGTCAGAAGTGAGAACTTTTGATTCTTCATGTAGTGCTTTAGCAGAACGGCATGAATTGCTCCATATCAATTGCTTTTCCCAATGTAGTTAATTTGGACAAGGTGGTCTTTGGTGTTTGTAGTCTCGTCTTGTATTGTGGTCGAAGTGTTGGATGCTGAAATTCTTGGAAAGACTTTTCACCGCTTAGAGAAAAACTTTATGAATAACATCGCTTTTGCTCAGTAATATGGATAGCTGCCTTATGCCACTGATCATAAAGACCAGCAAAAGGACCATTATATATCACATAGTGCTTTAATTCTTGATTATCAGCCACCTTTTGAGGTACTGATGAGGAAGTTATTGATGATGAGGAAGTAATATATGGTTTCACAGGAAGTGAAACTGGTGCTTTTGATACTTGTATTTCAGGGACCTTGGAAGGTGCAACCTGAATAGCTTCTTGTATTACCTGAACTGATGCTTTTGTAGAAATCGAAATTTGAGTAGTTATAGAAGCAACAGGATTGATCCTGAATGCTGATGTTGATGCTTTTGTACTTTGTTGCTCTTTTGGTTTTAAAACCAAGAGTGTCTGCTTTAACTGTTCAAGTTCACTAGTAATTTGTTCTTGCTTTACCTGAATGTTGATACTTTGAAGATGTAATTCGGTTAGTTCTGCTTCCTTTAATTCAATTGTACTTTCGAGCTGAACGATTAATGCTTCCATTCTCTTGTTAATATATCTGCAAGAAAATTGTTAGCAGATTTAATATAATGAATATGAAATTGATACTGACCTAATTCTAATTGCCATCGGATTAGTCTTCCTTGATTATAATTGGTACTTGATGAAAGCTGATATCTTGTAAATCCACATAAGTATTGAGAATCTGTATGAATTGTGAATTTTACTGGTAATAGATCTATTCGCCATTTTCTCAAAGTTTTGAGACAGGCTAATGCTTCTTTTTCATGAATAAGATAATTTAATTCCGAAATTAAATATTCCATTTATATATTTGCAAAGTTGATATTTTTATGATTAGGGGTTTTGCCAAAAGACAACCTCGCCCATATATCATTGTTTGCATCTAATTGAACTAATAATTCATCATTTTGTTGATAATTATAAAGTGTGGAAGATTTTACAAAGAAGTTTTAATCGTTAATCGCTTCAAAGATCTTGAATATTCCATTGCCATTGTAGATTCTCGCTACATTTTTCTCGTAAAAGTGTTCGTTCTTTTGCTAATTCTTTTAGAAATCCTTGATCCGATATATAGTTTAATAAACCTAAGAATTGTTGAACATGTTTTCGTTTGTTAGTTGATCAGAAATTCTTGTAATTTCGCAAAATATTAGGTTGTAATTGTAAATAACTCAGATGATTGAATTGAATACCTAAATATTCAATTGTTTGTCAGGCTATTTTGCTTTTCGCTTGCTTAATATTAAACCTTTGTCTTTACATCTTTGTAAGACAATTTTGACTTTCTTCAAATGATCTAATTTATCTGATTTGAATAAATAATAATATCATCTATATACACAAAAGTATATTCTTCTAAACCGATAAGATTATTATCCATAAATCGTTGATAAATACTTGGTGCTTGTTTTAATCCAAAGGGTAATACATTCCATTGATAATGTTTTGGGTGACATGTGAATGTCATAATGCTTTTGTATTATCATGTAATCTTAATTGCCAATATCCTGATTTTGCATCTAATGTTGATTGATGGTATGATAAAAGTGTAGTTTTCAATAATAATGGTGTTATAATAACTTACATACCAGATGGAATTAAAACTTCCATCGGCTATTTTTACTTGTAATGGTTTATGTAATTTCTTCCATTTTAAATCTAATTGTTTTGATGCTATACGATAGTTGCTTCAAAGATTCATATATGCATGTACTTTAGTATTCGCTTTCCGAACTACTACTTGAATAAATGTTGAATTGGAATTCGGAGTTTGATTCAGAGTTTTGGTTATCTGATTCATTAGATAAAGATTCATAAATGTAGAGATGTATCTGTATTATAATCTGATTCAATTGGTTCTAATTGATGTTCTAAGGTGAATGTAATATTTGTACTTTATTATTATATGATTTTCTTTCTTTTAGGACATTCATTTCCATAATGACCTTCTTCTTTATAGATCCAACATTTACGCCTTTTTTTCTTTTTAGGACAAAATTGTTTTCTGCTTATATTTGGGATTAAATTTATATTTACTTAAAATATTTTGGATAAGTTTTAGGTTGATAAGCGTTGTGGTTTATATTTTTTCCATCGAAATTTTCGTGAATAATGTTTCTTATATCTTGGATTAAATATTTTCTTTTTCTTTTTATAATTTGAGTAAGATTGGTTAAGGAGGTCATAATTTCTGTACTATTTTCGGGGGCAGATCTTTTACGATTATTTGGTCATTTGTCTCTTTAATTTGTTGCTGTATTTGTTGTATCAATGATACTATTTCTATTTGGGTTTGTATAATAGCTTCAATTTTCTGTTCTATTATTTCTTGTGTTTGTGCTATGGATTCTAGGTTTTGAGTAAGATTGGTTAAGGAGGTCATAATTTCTGTACTAAATAGGTAGATAATGTAGATAATTGTTGTTGAATTTCATCTAACTGTCTAGTTTGATTATTGGGTTCTGATCGGTTTGAATTTGTTCTAATTGTATTAATTGTTCTGTATAATATTGATGTAATCTTTGTGCTACAGATAAATGTTCAATATAAGGTCGTCTGCTTAGACTATTAATTCCTAGAAAAATAAGATTATTAATACGATTTTTGTTGTATTGTATATGATCTTGATAATAATTTATAGCTTGTTGTATATATTGAATTCTATCTTGTAAATCTAACAATTCATTTAATAATCTTCGTGGAAATTACTACTACCATAATCATCTAAATCATAATTAATATCTTCATCTATATTTTCATAATCATTACCGGTAATTTCTATATCTTCTAGATCCGAAGGAAATAATTGTGATATTGATTCAACAATATAACTGCTGGTGTAATTCAAGATTCTAAATTTCTTGAAAGATTTCTTCAAAGATTTGTTGTACGATCTAGATTTAATATATTATCGCTTGTTAATTTTGAAATTTTGGTTTATATTCATCCGGATATTTTCGTATTTTTGTACCTTTATAATAATATCCTTGTTGATGTAAAAACCATCTTTATCATTTTTCCAAGTATAGCTTGAAGGTTGAAATGTTGTCTTTCGCTTATCTCCTAATTTTCTTTTAATTTTAATTTTGAGTATTACTACTTTCGTGTTTTTCATCATTATCCATAAAAGTTCTTGATCTTGATCGATTCATATCCTAAGATTATTTCATCCTTATGTTCATTTGAAAAACGGACCAATATATTCTTCTTTTCGAGAGGGTAAGATGTAATTTTGTATGAGATCGCCATTTCATGTAATTGTAATTGAATATTTTCTCAACTTGTTCTATCGATTGATCTTGCATTTATCCTCGCTCTCGGGTATTTTGTAATTACTAGCTTTGATACCATTTTCGGGGGTGAATCTTTTACGATTATTTGGTCATTTGTCTCTTTAATTTGTTGTTGTATTTGTTGTATCAATGATACTATTTCTATTTGGGTTTGTATAATAGCTTCAATTTTCTGTTCTATTATTTCTTGTGTTTGTGCTATGGATTCTAGGTTTTGAGTAAGATTGGTTAAGGAGGTCATAATTTCTGTACTAAATAGGTAGATAATGTAGATAATTGCTGTTGAATTTCATCTAACTGTCTAGTTTGATTATTGGGTTCTGTTATTCTTAATGGTCGTTCTATATTAAGAGGTCTTTGATGTCTTAATGACATAGATCTCAGAAAAGGAGTAATATTTGACGTTGATTCGGAAAAAGAATGTCTTCTTTCAATTAAGGGAATTGATTCAATTGTTGTTGTATTGTCGGAAGTGGTTGTAATTTTGGTTGAATTTTAATTCCTACTTTAGCAACTTCGAATAATTGATCTAGATAGATTTGTTCAGATGTTTGAAATCAATACTATGATGTGAATTGGTTAATGCATAACTAATTTGATAAGTTAAAAAAGGGATACCGTCTCGGAGTCATTAAATTAGTTCTATAAAATTTATATGCAATTGTAATAGCTTTATCCAATTCGTAAGAAATTAAGGAATACCTAATTTTAAACGAGTGTTAAATTTGATTTTTCCACATTGTAAATTTCCATTCATCATTCCTAAAATTTGATCATTTAGATTATTCATTCTTTCATCTAAAATTGCCATTCTAATAGAGTATCAATTCCTTCTCGAATGTGGATTTTAATAATATTTGTATTGTGGATAGTTGAATATAACCAATTTTCTTTCGTTTTGATTCTCGTAACAATTGTAATTGTCTATAAATTTGTTCGGATTAATTAAACTAATTCTTAAATTTCCATGACATTGATCAATTAGAATAGGTTGTTCTTGAATAAGTTTTCCATAATAAATAAGATTTTGTCTATTAAAGATTTGTTTTATCGTTGATTTGTGAATGTCTTGACCTTTCTTTAAATCTAACTGAGCTTTTGCAATTTGATTCTTCTTATCTTGAGTTATTAAAGTAGAAACTTGAAAAGTTCCTAATGATTCAGTTAATTCTAAATTATCTACATCGAGGATTGTAGAAGATTGAGAGGTCATAATGTATTGGGATGATATGGATGATCAACATGATGATCGGTTTGAATTTGTTCTAATTGTATTAATTGTTCATATAATATTGATGTAATCTTTGATTATCATTCTGAGATAAATGTTCAATATGATTAATCTCTTATTGATCAATTTGAAATTCCTAGAAAAATAAGAGTATTAATATGATTTTAATTTGTATTGTATGATGATTGATAAAATATATGCATGATTTGATGCTTGAATTACTCTAACTGCTCTTCCTTACTCGCTTGAACGCCACCACCGGACTTAGCTCAAGAGAGAAGAAAGAGAGAGTAATGTATGGAAAGCTTGTTGTCACCATAGAGTAATTTAAGATACAAGTCATGCATATATTTTATCAAATCATACTTCTAATTATTTTATTTATTATAGCTATCATTCATGCAATCATCTCGTTATACGCTTATTAGTATCTTAAAACTTATTCAAGTTATTATCTTTCTTTAAAATCTTTTCACGACTTACCGATTTTGATTTCAAATGGCTTATTTTCACATCAAACGATGTTGAAGCAACGAATCAAAGCATTAGATAATCAACAAGCGTAATACTAAGAACTTAAAATTAAAACAATTGCAAGAAACAAGAAAGCAAATGATATTTACATCGATCCTCGCTTTTAAGAATTCTCCCAATCATCCTCTTTACAATGAAGAACAAGAAATTTTTCTAATCGCAAAGCAAATGATCAAGAATCACCGATCTAATTCGCTTTTAGATTATTGTATTTTAGATTGTACACAAAGACGCAAATATTATGTATCAAAATTATCTCTTCTTATTATTTAATGAATGGCTTATTTCGATCTTCGACGATCTCTTGCAAAGAATTCGCTTTTATCAAGAAATTGAAAAAGAACAACAAAAGTTTATCAATTATATCACTAACATATAAGAATGGTAAAAGAACATCAAAGTTTTCAACTTTTGATTAATTCAAGGATTTTATTATATCAAACTTTATATATATATAATTCGTTAAAAACGATCGTTATGAACTTGAATAACAAATGGATTTACTCATTGATTAATCATCATCATGACATTTCATTCATTTTATTTTATGAATTATTGTTTACCTCATTATTAATCAATTACATGCTTATGCTTTTACATTATTTCAAGCACGCCTTTATTTTTCTTTATTATTGCAAGTAGATTATTTATTCCTCATGAAATACTTTGTCATTATTTTGAAATTAGTTGTCAACATATAGATATTACTCTTAATTATTTATATAGAACTATATTAGACTCAATACTCGTGTTTGCTATCTTATACGACTCGATGATGAGATATAATTTTGATTTCTCACCTCCTTCCGAGGAAGAATCGTAAACATTTGAATTATTAGAAGATGAAGATGAAATAGAAAGATTAACACAAATACAACAAGATATTTTCTTAGAACAACTTTCAAGAAATTTAGATAATTTAATTACACCAACAGCTATATTGTTCGTAATCAATATCACAATTATTTCCTTCGATATAGAAATTACCAAGAATGATTATGAAAATATGATGAAGATATTAATTATGATTTAGATGATTATGACCGTAGTAATTTCAAGATTATTAAATGAATTGTCCAATTTGTTTAGATTTACAAGATAGAATTCAATATATACAACAAGCTATAAATTATTATCAAGATCATATACAATACAACAAAATCGATTAATAATCTTATTTTTCTAGAATTAATAGTCTAAGGCATTTAACCTTATATTGAACATTTATCAGTAGCACAAAGATTACATCAATATTATACGTAACAATTAATACAATTAGAACAAATTCAAACCGATCAGAACCCAATAATCAAACTAGACAGTTAGATGAAATTCAACAACAATTATCTACATTATCTACCTATTTAGTACAGAAATTATGACCTCCTTAACCAATCTTACTCAAAACCTAGAATCCATAGCACAAACACAAGAAATAATGTAATGTAAAATTGAAGCTATTATACAAACCCAAATATAAATAGTATCATTGATACAACAAATACAGCAACAAATTAAAGAGACAAATGACCAAATAATCGTAAAAGATCCGCCCCCGAATTTCATCTAACTGTCTAGTTTGATTATTGGGTTCTGTTATTCTTAATGGTCGTTCTATATTAAGAGGTCTTTGATGTCTTAATGACATAGATCTCAGAAAAGGAGTAATATTTGACGTTGATTCTAAAAAGAATGTCTTCTTTCAATTAAGGGAATTGATTCAACGGTTGTTGTATTCTTTGGAAGTGGTTGTAATTTTGGTTGAATTTTAATTCCTACTTTAGCAACTTCTTGGAATAATTGATCTAGATAGATTTGTTATTATTATTATTATTATTATATAATTTGTATTTATTATTATTCAAAATTATTATTACTATTATTATTATTATTATTATTATTATTAGCATATCATTTTTATTTATTATTATCAAAAATTATTATTACAATCTATTCAAATATATTATTATGATGTTTAATAATAATAATAATAATCATTATTATTACATAATATGTATTTATTAATAAAAATAAAAACTAAATTGTCATTTGCAAATGGCCATTTAATGGTCATATCACCAGGGCGAAGGTTGGCCAACCTCTCGAGGGCGAGCCCTCGCCCTCGCGAGGCTTCAGTTTATTATTATAATAATTTATTATAATATATATTATTTATTTAAATAATAAATAATATTTAATAATTTTATAAATTATTAAATAACATTATTTAATAAACTATTAGAATAATCATAAAACTATTACAATTATAACTATTATTATTATTATTATTATTATTATTATTATAAATCCATAAATAAATATTTATAAATTAAACCCGATATTATTAATTAATAAATAATTTATTAATAATAAGAATAATAGCAAGTAGAGAATTAATAATTAAAGCCCATTTTAAATAGTTAAATTAATCAATTGTAAATGGTCATTTAGTTTTTTATTATTAATAAATACATATTATATAATAATTATAATTATACATAAAATAATAAATATATTATAATTATAATAATAAATATATTATTATTATTATTATTATTATATAACTCATATTTATTGTTATTCAAAATTATTATTACAAATTATTCAAATTTATTATTATTATGTGTAAATATTGTTATTATTATTATTATTATTATTATTATTATTTTTTATAATTTGTATTTATTATTATTCAAATTCATTATTATTATTATTGTTGTTGTTAGTATATAATTTTATTTATTATTATCCAAAATTATTATTACAATCTATTCAAATTTATTATTATTATGTATAATTATAATAATTATAATTATAATTATAATTATAATTATTATATAATATGTATTTATTAATAATAAATAATAAATAAATATATTTAAATGTGACATATTTTGTATTTATTATTTTTTATCTTAAAAATAAATAAAATTAAAATTAAAAACAAAATGTGTAAAAAATTAAAATTAAATACTAAAAAATGTGTGTAAAGTACTACCACACCATGCATGGAGGGGAAGGAAAACTACAGAAGATTCAAGAAGACGAAGAAGAAAACGGAAGAATCAAAACTCAAAAGGCAGTTCTAGATAAACCTAGATAGCTTTGGAATAAGGCAGATTAACAAACCTGATGTGTGGACATGGAAACGAGGTAACAACCTTCCCATCATCTGCATATGTAATGATTATGATTAGTATTCAATACCTAAATGAAGTTGCAAGTTTAGAAGATGCAAAATGGAAACGAGGAAACAAAAATTGGTTAAGATTTCAATTGACAAGAATGTGATGAAACAGGAAACACAAACCTCATGAGCAATGGTCCGGAAGCCCTCCATCATCTAACAGGTATTGGCCTTCCCATTGAATTTTACGGTCATCAATCTCTATATTTGGAATGCGTTCAATGATATGCCAATCTTCACTCTTGCTATTTCCGCATTTTTCAGTTAAAAGTGGACAGTTGCGAATATTTAAAGTGGTGAGGCATTGAATGTTCTGAGGTAGATATCTCAATTGTCCACAATCTTCGATCAGTAAATCCTCAAGACAAATGAGATTTCTTAGCCATTCCTCACGCAGGGATTCTAGTTCATCAATCCCACATAGATTCAGACGTTTCAACTTGGAGAGCGGCTGGACAATTGAGTTTGAAGAAGAAGATGGAAAAGAAAGAGTGATTGCTGATGATGGTGATGATGATGCCGAAGTTATCGTGTTCATGGTCATTATCTGCTGCAACAGTTTTGAACTGACTTCGCTCAATATCAGTTCCTCTTCAAGAGATGGGAAAAGTGGCATCCAAGTCAAAAGAGGGCAACCACCAATCGTCAATTTAGACAGACAAGAAAACTGTGGCAACACAGTAATTGATTCAGCCACGGCATCATCATCACCATTCTTTTTCCACCATCCCATCAGCTGAGGACAGTGGTCAACTACAAGAGTCTTTAGGGATGGAAAAAATGTTGATCTTCCTTCTCCTCCTTGACCTCTAGCACCGCTGTTCCTTTCAATGTATTCCAACTTACGAAATCTGTGGATAGTTAAAGACTTCAGGGAAGGGATTAAACTCAATTGTGGTAGGTGTTTACAATTATCACAACCAAATAAATATAGTTCCACAAGATTTGTGAGTGATGAGAGCCAAGCAGGAAATTTTAGACCTCCGTAATAATGAATCCTCAGTTCTTTGATGTTTGGATGTGGCTGGAGGTTTTCCAATGATACCTCGTCGTTTTCAGCTTCTGAAGGGTTGCCAACATCATTTCCGTCCCAATATAAAGACAAAAATCGAAGATGTTGCTTCTCTTTTAAGTTAGCAGCTTCACATTCTAACGGGAAATTTCTAAGGCAACGCAATCTTACAATTGACAGGGAACCTATCAAACCGTTAAACCGTTTCAATTCATCAAGCCCACCGACCTTTTTTTGAATAGAGTTGTTTTTTGCTGCCACAAACCATGTTAATGTCTGAAGAGAAGTCAATTTTCCAATCCCACGTGGCATATGTGTCAAACTACCACAGCCTATACAGTCCAAATGTCGGAGATTAAGTAGCTTTGTAATACCAATTGGCAATTCCTTAAGCTCATTGCAAAACCTGAGTTTAAGCACTTGCAAATTTTGCAGACGAGATATAGACTTTGGAAGGACTGAAATTTTGGAACAAGAAAAATCAAGATACCTTAAATGTTTCAATTCTTTAATAGAAGAATCTGGCACTTTCTCAATTTTAGTATAACTTAAATCGAACACTCGCAATTGCTTAAATTTGAAAAAAATAATTTCCCACTCTGAATTAGGAAGCGCCTTCTTAAGATCCCAAAAATCCCATTGTCTTGGCAAAAGAAATGTCCGCAAACTCAAAGCATTATAAAAGTGAGACGAAACTTGCCACGTCCCATCTATAATGAAGTCAAATGATACATGACGGGTTTTCTCAACTACATCATCAGCATTGGGGTTTGATATGATGCACTCCGATCCTGCTACTAAAGTTGTCAGATCATGCATCTTACAGCTTACTATGTGTCCATCGTATTCCACCACTTGTTGGAAAAAAGACCTCCATAGTAAGTCCTTAAAATATTCAAGGCCTAACTTTTCTAGACACTGACTGGTCTTTGATGACTTAACAAACCCTTCTGCAATCCAAAGTTGAACCAATCTTTCTACATCGAATTCATGATCTTTAAGAAACAAGCTACAATATGCAAAACAATGCTTTAAGTGTGGGGGAAGATTGTTATAACTCAACTGAAGTGTAGGCAAAATGTCATTTTCATTTTGTGATATCGTAGAAAATTCATTCTCCAAGAAAGGCAACCACTCTGTGTCCGGATTTTTGAAGTACAAAAGGCGCCCTATTGTCTTTATTGCAAGAGGGACTCCACCACACTTTCGGACAATCTCCTTTCCAATTTGTAGCAGGTCACTACTGTAAGTTTTCGGCTCTTGCCCTTCAAAAACTATTTTTGTGAACAAAGACCAAGACTCTTCCAAAGAGAGGCCTTTCAGAACATGTGGAGACAATCTACTAATAACCCTTGCAACCGTTTCGGCACGTGTTGTGACTATTATTCTACTACCACGTGCACCACACGTCAAGAGGTTTTTCAGCTCAAGCATGTATTACGGTCCTCGTTCCAAACATCGTCTAAAACAAGCAAATATTTTTTCCCATCAATTCCTTTTCTTAGTTGGCTTTGCAACTGATCCAACTCCAGATTTTTTGGTTTCCAATCAGGCAACAATGATTTTAGAATCTTTTCTATGACAAGTTTGACTTCAAAAGGATCAGAGACACAAGCCCACAATTTCAGCTCAAAATGATTTTTGACCCTCTCGTCATTGTATACAAATTGGGCAAGTGCGGTCTTCCCTAACCCTCCCATCCCAACAATAGGGATGATCGTAACATTTTCGAGGAGTTGGAATCCAGAGAAGACCCAAGATTGCATTTTATCCTCATCTCTTCCTATAACTTCTCCTTCACTAACAAAGGAGTGAGTTTGAGGTCGGTCAAGATCTTAGGAACAAAATCCCTAACAAAGTGAAACTGTTGACTTTCAGTTGCAATGTCATCTAGTCGCTCTCTAATTTTCTTAATTTTCCTGCCCATCTTATAACCATAAACGATCCGATTTGAACGTGAAAAGAAAAGGCGCACCTGCTTTGTGATCTTATTGCCACTCTTTACCTTCCGTATCAAAGCTTCAGTGTAGAAATCGTCGAGCAAGTCATCGGCATCGTACACAACATCTTGTAGCTCTCGAAGCCAATTTTTGATCTGACGGTCTCGTATCTGGCGATGTTCTGCATCAAGTAGCCCAGCTTCGATAGTGGAAACTGTTTTCTCAAGCTTCTTAAGCTCATCGTTAACACCCCACCAAATTCCAATCTGTTTTAGAGCTGTTGAGCCCAGTATCTTTATGATTTCAGCTGCAATATCATAGAGTATGGTTTCTGCCATTTTCCTCTGCAGTACCAACAGAAGCAAAATAAGACAGTAAAAACAAGAAAAAGGGAGCCGGAGATGTGGGGACTGTGGAGTCAATGGACTAGGGAATGTGCTAGGTGGAAAAGAAACGGATACTTGGAATGGTTGTGAAGAGTGAAGATCGCCGGTTATTTAAATCCAAGACGAACCACAAATTTTGCTGGAACCACTGAAATTTATGGCTACGCAAGGATGACATAAAGTTGGTCTTCGATAAAAAGAATTGGACCCACGTAGCAGGAGGCAAGGACTTATATTTGCCATACTGCTTGTGCGTTCTACGTTGTGTACTGACTTTTAACAATCGGGCCGTCTTCATCCCATCTGATTTTTGAACGTGGGTTGCACAACTTTTTAAAACTGGGAGGTTTACAACCGGTGCACAATTTTTTACGACCGGCACGTTGGTTTTTACTTTTTACATGTCAAAATTATAATCGGAGATGAAAAGCTATAGAGGACAGAGAAGAGACGAAGACAGTGTTAGCTCTTCTGGACTTCACTTTTTTCATTATATAAAAACTGTTGGACTTTATACATAAAAGCCCAAAATACAAAAACTAACTATCAAAAACTAAATTACTAATTACATTTCTTCACTCCCCCTTAAGTTGGGGGTTCATATACATTTTTAACACCCAACTTAGACAAGAGATACTCATGTTGCTGTACTCCCAATCCTTTGGTAAGTAAATCTGCAATCTGCTCATTTGTAGAAACATGCTGAGTTTGAATTAATCCACATTAAATTTTCTCACGTACAAAGTGACAATCTATCTCGATGTGTTTTGTTCTTTCATGATATACAGGATTTGCTGCAATCTGCAAGGCTGCTTGGCTATCACAATATAACACAATTGGTCTTTCACTTTTAATTCCCAGTTCTTCAAGCAATCCTGATAACCAGACCAACTCTGCAGTAGTAATGACCATATTCCTATACTCAGCTTCTGCTGAGGATCGAGAAATCGTACTCTGCTTCTTTGACTTCCATGAAATCAATGAATCTCCTATTTTTACAAAAAATCCTGTAATAGACTTTCTAGTCATGGGACAAGAGGCCCAGTCAGAATCACAATAAGCAGACAATTCTAAATGTCCATTGGCAGATAAGAAGATTCCTTGCCCTGGACATTTCTTAACATAATGCACAATTCTCAAAGCTGCCTCATAATGTGAATGTTTCGACTTCTGCATGAATTGACTCAAGTGTTGTACTCCATAAGCTATATCTAGCCTTGTGTGAGTTAAATACAATAGTCTCCCTATCAACCTTTGATACAAGGCTACATCTGTCATTTCTTCATCAACAAGTTCCAATCTTGTGCCTTTATCAAACTCAATAGAAGTCAATTTTTGATTTTGCTCCAAAGGTGTAAATGCAGTTTTTGCTCCCCCTAGACCTGCATCTTCAATTAACTCAAGAGCATATTTTCTCTTATTCAAAATAATTCCAGTCTTGGATCGAAGTATTTCAATACCAAGAAAGAACTTCAAATCTCCCAGATCCTTCATTTTGAAATTCTGATGCAAAATCTGTTTCAATTCTTCTATCATCACATAATTACTTCCAGTTATCAACAAATCATCCACATAGATTAGAAGAATAACAACATCAACTCCTTTCTTTTTTGTAAACAGTGAATAATCATGTTTACTTTGAACATATCCATTGGCAACTAAAGCATCACATAACTTCAAATTCCACTGTCTAGAGGCTTGCTTCAAACCATATAAAGATTTGAGCAACCTACATACCATATTCTCCCCCTGGTTGTCAAATCCCTCAGGAAGTGTCATATAAACCTCCTCAGACAAATCACCCTGCAAAAAGGCATTATACACATCCATCTGATATAAAGGCCAATTATGCATAGCAGCAAGAGCAATAATAGTCCTAACAGTAACCATTTTTGCCACAGGAGAAAAAGTCTCCTGAAAGTCAACTCCCTTTGTCTGGTTGTAGCCTTTGGCAACCAAACGTGCCTTAAACCGTTCAACTGTGCCATTAGAGTTATACTTAACTCGATAAACCCATTTACAACCAATAGGGCGCTTACCAGGTGGGAGGGGAACCACCTTCCAAGTGACATTAGCTTCCAAAGCTTGAATTTCCTGGTGCATAGCATCTACCCAACGCTTGTCTAAAATTGCCTCATGGTAAGTAGTGGGTTCAACAATGCTAGAAATAGAGTTTGCAAAAAACACTGAATGTGAAGGCAAGTGATCATAAGAAAGTGAATCATGAAGGGGATATGGAGTAGTGATAACAAGGGAGGAAGAGGAAGAAGATTTATGGGGATAAATAAAATTTTGTAACCATCCTGGAGGTCTAGAATGTCGGGTGGATCGTCTTAAAGGTGCAGGTGGACCAAATGAAGGAGAAGAAATAGAGGATGCAGGTGGAATGGGAAATAAAACTGGTGGCCCAAAAATAGACTCTGGAGAGTGTGATGCAGCTAAAGGATGATGAGGTGGTGGAGGTACAAGCTGTAAGAAATCTGGATCAAGAATAGAATTGGAGTCAGGAATAGGAAATAAAGGAGAAGGATTGGAGGTAAATTTGAATGGGAAAATGGTTTCATGGAAAACTACATCCCTGTTGACAAAAAATTGCTTGGTTGAAAGATTGAAAAGGATATAACCCTTTTATGCAATGAAATATCCCATAAAAACTGAAGGAATGGCTTTAGGTGAAAATTTATCAACATAGGGAGTGACAGTAGCATAACAAAGACAACCAAAAACTTTAAAATGATCAAAAGATGGTGGTTTAAGATATAAAGCTTCATAAGGTGATATCCATTTAAGGACAGAGGAAGGTAAACGATTAATAATGTAACAGGCTGTGGAAACACATTCTCCCCAAAACTTAGAAGGCATGTTAGAATGAAATTTGATGGCCCTAGCAACTTCTAAAAGATGGCGATGTTTTCTCTCAGCAATGCCATTTTGCTGAGGAGTATGAGTACAAGAACTTTGATGAATAATACCAAAGGATGTGAACAAAGTTTGACCAACTACATTAAAAAACTCAGAACCATTGTCACTTCAGACAATTTGAATAACACTAGAGAATTGAGTCTTGACCAATGTAAAGAAACTTTTTAAGGTTAAAATGGCATCACTTTTGAGTTTAAGAAGATAAATCCAAGTCATACGGGAAAAATCATCAACAATGGTGAGAAAATAACGATGGCCACTATGTGTGGAGATCCGATAAGGTCCCCAAAGGTCAATGTGTATGAGGGAAAATGGTTTAGTTGCTCGGTTAGTACTTAAAGGAAAAGGAAGTCTAGGTTGTTTAGCCAATGGACAGATATGACAAGAATGAATATCATCACAATTGTGCAACTTGAAATTCAAAACTGGAATTTTATTCATAACAGAAACAGAAGAATGGCCAAGTCTGGCATGCCATGTACAAGGTTGAGTTTTTAAATTATTGACAAACAAACAAGAAGAAATACCAGTACAAGAAACACTAGCATCAACAATACAAGACAAAGACTTCGGTTGACTCGATAATGGTTGTAAAATGTAAAGACCAGCTCTCTCTTTACCAATCCCCAGTATCAGTCCACTGCAAAGGTCCTGTAGGATACAAAATTTGGGATAAAAAATGACAAGACAGTGAAGGTCTCTGGTCAGCTTTGAAACAGAAATGAGATTAAAGTGGAAGTCGGGTACATAAAGAACATTGGTGATAGTGTGAACAGGAGAAAGGGAATGAGAACCTAAGTGTGAAACAGTAGTAGAATTACCATTCGGCAGCTGTACACAAGCATGCTTAGAAGCACATGCAACAGTAGAATGCAAGCAATGAAAATTAAAAGTCATGTGATTTGAAGCACCAGTATCTAATATCCATTCAATGGAGCTAGACTGATATGAAGAAGCCATACCTGCCATGTGTGCAACAGCAGGAACCGAAGGAGAAGATTCCTTGCTCAAAAGATTCATGATTTGCTGATATTGCTCTGGAGTAAAAACTGGAGCAACAGAAGATGGAGGAACAACCGAATGAACCACTGACTTAGCATCTGAATCATTATCATCATCTCCTGAGCAAGTAACATTATTGGCCCTTTTCTTAGTAAACTTAAAATCTGCAGGAAAACCAAAGAGCTTATAACAAGACTCCCTCTTGTGCCCCTTAATCCCACAGTGATCACAAGTTCCCTGAAATTTCCTGTGAGAATTAGAGGAATAAAGAGCAGTAGGTTCAGTCAATGTAGCTAAGGAGGACTGCTGGCGTTGAGCTTCATCCTGAAGAAGCATCGAATATGCCTGATTAACTGATGGCAAAGGCTGCATAAGGAGCACCTGACTTCGAACAGCTGAGTAAGTCTCATTAAGGCCCATAAGAAATTGAAACAAACGCTGTTGCAAAAGATTCTGAGAATTCTTGCGCGACATAGCACAATCACAAGAAGCAAATGGAACCAAAGCATCGTATTCATCCCAGAGGAGACGCAATTTGGTGAAATAAGAAGAGACTGAAGCAGTACCTTGAGAATGAGAAACTATTTCACGATGAAGAAAGAAAATACGAGACCCGTCCACCTTATCATACCTTTCCTTCAAATCTTTCCAAACTAGAGCAGCACTCGACGCAAAGACAATGCCGGCAGAGAGATCCTTGCAAACCGTATTAAGAATCCAAGAAAGAACAGTGGCGTTGCAACGCTCCCACTGTGGATGAAGAGCTGGCTCTAAATCATCCCGTAAGCAAGTTCCATCAACAAATCCAATTTTATTCTTTGCGAACAATGCAATTCGCATAGACCTACTCCACACGCTATAGTTCTCAATTCCAGTAAGTTGATGCGAAACAAGCAATGTACCTGGAGTGTCGGAAGGATGAAGATACAGAGGATGATTAAAATCAATCTTAACACCTGTGTTAAAAGAAGCTTGAGACGATTCTGGAAAACCGAACGTCATGAGTTACTCGAATCAAGGCAAAACAGAGAGTGAGCAAATTAGGGTTCCAAAATTGGGGAAAACACAGAATGAACAAATCGGGTTTCGAAAAAGAATGAAGAAAGAACAAAGAATAGAGGAATGAATGCAAAGTAAAAGGAAAACTCAATAACAATGGTTGATCATTGCCGCTAGCTCTGATACCATGTCAAAATTATAATCGGAGATGAAAAGCTATAGAGGACAGAGAAGAGACGAAGACAGTGTTGGGAGCCAAAGATTAGCTCTTCTGGACTTCACTTTTTTCATTATATAAAAACTGTTGGACTTTATACATAAAAGCCCAAAATAAAAAAACTAACTATCAAAAACTAAATTACTAATTACATTTCTTCATTACAGCGGTGCACAACCTCTGGCAATCGGAGTTGGTCTGCTGTCACATCTAATTTTTGACGGTAGGTTACGGTGCACAACTTTTCACTCTCCTGTCACGTCTGGTTTTTACAACTGGGTTACTGGGTGAGTGTGTTCTCGTTTATGGATTTTATAAAGTTGCTCTTCGGTGGGTTCGTCCCATTGAGGTGAGAGAAGACTGACACATTCAGAAACTTTAGAGATCTGATATATATACTTGCAGATTGTTAGTGCGTTACAGCTGGTGGATGGTCTTCTGTCACGTCTGATTTTGTTGTATAACCGTTGTCTGCAGATTGTTGGTGCGTTACAGCTGGTGGTTGGTGTTAGGAAATACGATCTTAGGGAGTAATTGGTATTTCTATAAAATTAGATCTCTGTAATTCCTGACTGATAGGGATAACTAGAATTAATTAGATCTCTGTAATCCCTGACTGATAGGGATAACTAGAATAAGTATAAAGGCTTGGTTACAGATTGGAAAAAAACAATAACGATGAATGCAATACAATTTTTCCTCTTCTACATTCGTTAACATGGTATCAGAGCAGCGTTAACAATCCTTGGGACTCAGTGTTAGTATCATCGTCCTTAAACCTTTTTTGAACCTCTTGACATCAATCAAATATGTCGAACCCTCCAGAACCAAAATCAGAAACCCAATCAAACATCGAACTCACCCTTCAACTCGCAGATTTGTTGCGAAATAATATGCAACAACAACCAACCATAACCAATCCACAAAACCTTTCAATAGGTATCAAATTAAACAACGAGAATTACCCGGTATGGGCCCGATTGATGAAGATGGCCATCGGAGGACGGGGCTGCCGCTCGCACATCACCGGAATTCCACCAGCACCAAGCATCACCGATTCAACATATGATCAGTGGGAACAAATTGATCAGAACGTGTTCACATGGATCATACAAAACATGGAGGTAAATCTAATAAACAATGTTTTGCAGTACCCGAATGCGAAAGCATTGTGAGACGGCCTAGCCACGACATACGGCAGCGGATCGGACCCCCTTCAATTGTTCGATCTACACAGAAAAGCAAATACACAGAAAGCAGGGACTTGATAGCTTAGAGGAGTTCTGGAATAAACTTCAAGCCATTTGGATGGCAATCGATCGGAGACAGCCAAACCCGATGAGATGCCTGGAAGATATCACGGCCTTCAATCAAATCATACAAGAATAAAGGTTGTATCAATTTCTTACCGGAATTGATGACAAATACGATCCAATCAGGAGGGATCTGCTGAAACTTGATTCAAAGCCCTCAGTTAAGTCCGCCTACGCTACTATCCGACGGGAGGCTGCTCGCCTTCAAATCTTAAATACGGCGACCGACGGCGAAGGGGACTTGTCATCACAGGGCATCGGAACGGGACTGGCTATGAAAGGAGGAAAGGGTGGTCGGACGAAATCTGACAATAACAAACGCACCGACGGCTCCGGCCGACGACACCCACCTCGAGGAGACAAGTCCGATCTGGTATGCTCTCACTGCGGGAAAAGGAAACACACCAAAGAAGGGTGCTTTGAACTCATTGGGTTCCCTGATTGGTGGGAAGGAAATCGAAAGGAGAACGGTGGATCGGCGGCCGTCGGAGGACAACGGCGCGCCAATGCCACCATCGAAGATAATCTCGGCTGGGTAGGAGGCAGCGAGGATGCCGCGGCAGGCATCGTCCACCACAGAGACGCCGGTGCAGCGGCATCGGGAACAACGGCGACGGACTCAGGCGGGCGGCGAGCAAATGTTGCCGCCAACTATGGAGGGGCACCAGCTGAATCGGGGGAGAGAGGTAAAGGGTTTGGGTCTTTTGACTCAAACCCTAGCTTTATTAAACATAACACCCATGAACCCAATAAATTGTCTCAATGGATATTTGACTGTGGGGCAACGGACACAATGACTTTCGATCCCGCTGATATACTTGAACCCACTTTCGGAAAAAAAAATCTCATATCCAAACAGCTAGTGGGGACTTAGTGGAAGTTAAGGGGGAAGGTACAGTTACTATATCACCACGTCTGAAACTGAGAAACTGCCTTTATGTTCCATCTCTATCTTGTAAATTGTTGTCCCTAAGTCATGTGACGAGCGAATTGAATTGTGTGGTTCTAATATATCCCGTTTTTGCCTCGACATGTGATATTCATCTGAAGGAGATCATTGGGCGTGAAATCGAGCGGGACGGACTTTATTATGTGGATGAATTGGAACAAACCTCTGGGTTTTACTATCAAGAACACTTTGTGGACACCCAAATTTGGCTTTGGCACCGCTGACTCGGACATCCGTCCATTGGGTATCTGCGCATGTTATTTCCTGCACTTTTTCAGAAGAGTCAGAATTTAAATTTGTTTTGTCAAACTTGTTCAGTTGCAAAGAGTCATAGAACTTCTTTTAAACCCACGAATACTCGGGTTCAGTCTATTTTTTCATTGGTGCATTCAGATGTTTGGGGACCGGCCCCTGTTACTAATCACAGTCGATTTCGTTACTTTGTGTTGTTTATCGATGACTTTTCCCGTATGACTTGGGTATATTTTTTCCGGCACAAATCGGAAGTCTATGATACTTTTGTTGCATTCTTTAATATGATACATACTCAATTTGATCAGAAAATCAAAGTATTCAGATCAGACAATGGGCGTGAGTATGTTAACCAACAGATGAGTGATTTCACAAATAAGCAAGGCATCATCCACCAAACCACTTGCTCGAATACTCCTCAGTAGAACGGGGTCGCTGAACGGAAAAACAGAACCTTACTTGAGATGACTCGTGCCTTACTCACAGAATCACACGTCCCAAACTACTTTTGGCCCGAAGCTGTAGCCACAACAACCTACCTTACAAACAGGTTGCCCACAAAAATACTTGCCCATCAGACCCCGCTTTCCGTCTTCGAAACACAAGTTACCATTCCACAAACCCTTACTCTGCCTCCACGGGTCTTTGGATGCTCAGTGCTTGTACATATTCCCAAAGCTGAACGAACGAAATTAGACCCTTGTGCTATTAAGTGTGTCTTTGTGGGATATGCACCTCACCAAAAGGGGTACCGATGCTATAACTCCGTCACACGCCGCCTTCATGTCACTATGGATTGTGAATTTTTAGAAACAGAGTACTATTTCCAGACCCAGCATAGCTCTCAGGGGGAGTATCTGAGTGACTCTCTATGCTGGCTCAGTGATTCTGATGATACTGGTCTTCTTTCTTTATCCGGTCCCACTCAAAACAAGCTCAGTACCACCACCAATCATCCTCCTCCGCATGATGTCCAGAATGAGGTAACTGATTCTGATCCTTCCTCATCCATTCATAATATTGATCATGTTCGAGATCTGATTAACCTCATTGCGGATGATCTGAGAGTAACAGGTATACCTTGCCTCAGAGAAGTACTAGGGGAATTCCCCAGAACCGATATTCACCTGATCAGAGATCGCGGACTTCCAGATACCCTGTAGGGAATATGGTCAGGGGGAGCATGTCCGATGTGGCTAAGGCTTTTGTGGGAAATCTCTACAAAGAACAGATCCCGAGATCGACCCAGGAAGCCATACAGATCGAGGAGTGGAGGAAAGCTATGGTAGTGGAGATGGATGCCCTAGCTAAGAATGAAACTTGGGAAAAATGTAAATTACCCCAAGGCACGAGACCAGTGGGGTGTAAGTGGGTGTTCACAATCAAGTATAAGGCAGATGGGACAGTAGAGAGGTACAAAGCCCGTCTTGTGACGAAGGGGTACACCCAAACATACGGGATTGACTACTCCGAGACATTCTCCCCAGTAGCAAAGATAGACACGGTGCGGGTTCTTCTCTCTGTAGCAGCCAACCAGGATTGGCCTCTCCATCAGTTTGATGTAAAGAACGCCTTCTTACACGTAGAATTGTCCGAGGATGTGTATATGGAAGCTCCTCCGGGTTTTTCAGACCTCTTCAAGTCAAATGAAGTTTGCAAACTCCGAAAAGCTTTATATGGACTCAAGCAATCCCCACGAGCCTGGTTTGGAAGATTCACCGTGGCAATGAAGAAGTACGGGTACAGGCAAAGTAATTCAGACCACACCTTATTTCTGAAAAATCGAGGAAGCATGATTACCTGCCTGATCATCTACGTGGATGACATGATTATTACTGGAAGTGATAAGGAGGAAATGGAACAACTCCGGGAAAATCTATTCAGAGAATTTGAAATGAAGGACCTAGGGGGACTGAAATACTTCCTAGGAATAGAGGTCATGAGATCCAAACAAGGAATCTTCATTTCACAAAGAAAGTATGTACTTGACCTACTCGCAGAAACTGGGATGCTTGATTGCAAACCAATCGATACTCCTATACAAGTTAACCACGACTCGAGTACAAGAGGATGAAGAACCAGCGAGAAAAACGGTATCAAAGACCTGGTTGGGAAGCGATCTACTTATCTCATACCGCACGATATTGCCTATCTTTGTAGGGTAGTCGATCGATTCATGCACCATCCTCGGAAAAGTCACATGGAAGCGATGACAAGGATAATCCGATATTTGAAAGGCTTCGTAGGAAGCGGGATTATGTTTGGTAAACATGGACACTTGAATATTGCGGCATACACAGATGCAGACTGGGCAGGAAATCCAAACGACAGGAGGTCTACCTCAGGGTTCTTTACTCTAGTTGGGGGGAATGTAGTCACATGGCGAAGCAAGAAAGAAGGTTGATGGCGCTCTCTAATATAAGAAGAATTTAGAGGCATTGCAAAGGCGATTCGAGATCATATGGTTAAGGAGACTCATGATGAAATTGGGATGGTTCCGAAAGGTCCCGGGCAATTAAGGTGTGATAACAAAGCTGCTATCAGTATCTCTGAAAATCTTGTGCAACATGACAGGACTAAGCATGTGGAGGTTGATCGACACTTCATAAAGGAGAAGCTAGAGGATGGCACAATTGAGCTCCGTTCGTTAGATCGAAGACCGGTTGGTCGATATCCTAACTAAAAGCGATCCACGAGACAGCATTTCAGACAGCTTTGGACAAGTTAAGAATCGGGGATCCGATAACTTAACTTGAGGGGGAGTGTTAGGAAATACGATCTTAGGGAGTAATTGGTGTTTCTATAAAATTAGATCTTTGTAATCCCTGACTGATAGGGATAACTAGAATAAGTATAAAGGCTTGGTTACAGATTGGAAAAAAACAATAACGATGAATGCAATACAATTTTTCCTCTTCTACATTCGTTAACAGTTGGTATTCTGTCACATCTGATTTTTGTTCTATAACCGTTGTCTCGATCGTTGGATAGCTCGTTTCCTTTATGTCGATTTTGGAGAGTTAATGGTCTGATGCTTATATTTACAGATTATAGGTGAGTTACATGCACAAATTTTTACAATTGGAGTTGGTCGACCGTTGTCTCGAACGTACTAAAAGATTAGACTTTCTACATTCACAGGAAAAGTAGTTAAAGCAAGTGAACGAACTCATGTGACACTCCTTAGCCCACGAGCTTTTAGAGGAACTATCGAGGAGCTGCTGGAGTTTACAGACTACAGGGGCTCTCTATGTGAACCTCTTCTCCGTCAATTGTGATATTTGGGATATGAACAATGCTAGACCAGCCACACCCTTTTTGTTTCCATACATTTTTCTTCACTTCAGGACAGAAAATTTATGGTTAATTCTCTAAAAGAGGTAAGATGATGCGTTCCTTGAGGCGAAGATGTTAATCTTGGGCGGCAACCTATGTATAGTTTTGGAAGGGAAGTGAGATTCAGAACCTACACTTCTAGTAGGCATGCAAGATCACCAATTATGATAAACTCCAGTTCCTTCAACTTGGACAGAGGATAGATAACTAAGGAAGCAATGACAGGAGTCACCGCATTCGCTTCCATTGTATGCTGGAACGGTTTGATGGTGGCATTCTCCAACGGTAACCGGTGGTTTAGTGATGGAAATAGAGGCATCAAAGTGAGCTCAGGACACCTATTTATTCTCAAAGATGAAAGACAAGGAAAATGTGGCGGCCTTGCTGCTGTACTTGCCTTTGTTGTATCACCTTCATCAGTCTTGTTCCACCGTCCCTTCAGGTTTGGACAATAATCGAGATAGAGCTCCTATATGACGGGAAGAATGTTGATCTTCCTCCGTTCTCATTGAGGCAATCGTATGTATTACCATCACTAACCACGTAGTCTAAAACAAAACAAAAACACACCAGCTATCATTGACACCCCCATCATCTGATAATCTAATAATCTGCTTAATGTCAAAAAGTATATCTAGACAGCTATCACTGAAACCCCCATATGATATAATTTTATTATAATTGTGGACTAGTATAATCGAAATTATTTTGTACAAATCTCGATTAATTAGATGTCAATTGCAATTCTCTCTTTAATGTGTCATTAGGCCTGTTTTCATGGGCTTGCTATGATGGGTAAACTTGACCCATGATTTGCAATGCACAGGAGGTCCTACTGTTAGCCGACTTTAAATACAATCGCCCCATTGAGAATTAGCACTCCTCAACAAAATGGGATTACAGAGAGGTGAAATCGTACTCTTATGGAGATGGTTAGGTGCATGCTTAGTCACTCCACTTTACCAGAGTTTTTGTGGGGAGATGCTTTGAGGACTGTTGTTTATGTTCTGAATCATGTGCCTAGTAAGTCTGTACCAAAGACTCCTTTTTAGCTGATATCAGGGAAAAAACCTAGTTTGAAGCATTTCTGTGTTTGGGGCTGTAAGGCTGAGGTGATGATTTATAATCCTCAGTTGAAGAAACTTGATCCTAGAACTATTTCAGGTTACTTTATTGGTTATTGCACTGGCTCAAGAGGTTCAAGATTTTATTGTCCCAATCACACTACTAGGGTCATTGAATCAGATCGGGCTGTTTATTTTGAAGGAGACATGTAATATAATGAAAGAAACGAGTCTCGTGTTGTTGATTTTAGAGAGGATCGTGTTATTGTTCCTACACCTATTGTTTTTTATCCTGAGGAAATTCAAGCTCCTTTGATTCATGATGATGTTGTTGATTCAGGAAATGATGTTAAAATTCCTCAACAGGTTGGTATTGATTCTGAAGTCCCAGATGTGGTTGTAGTTTCACCAAGGAGATCCGAAAGGATTCCTAAATCTACTGAGTCTTCTAAATTTTGAGACTATTACATTTACTTGGAGGAGCATGAATTCAATTTAGTTGAAGACTCAGATCCTATTTCTTTTCAGGATGTCATTTCTTGTTCTCGTAGTTCACAATGGTTGGCAGCCATGGAAGATGAGTTGGCTTCTATGAGTATGAATAACGTTTGGGATTTGGTGGAATTACCCAGTGGTTGTAAGACTGTTGGGTGTAAATGGGTCTTTAAGACTAAACGTGATGTTAGAGGTGAGGTAGAAAGGTACAAAGCTAAACTTGTTGCAAAGGGATATAACCAGAGGGAAGGTATAGATTATAAAGAGACTTTTTCCCCGGTCTCTACTAAAGATTCATTACATATTGTGATGGTTTTGGTTGCTCATTTTGATATTGAGCTTCATCAAATGGATGTGAAAACTGCTTTTCTGAATGTGATTTGTATAAAGATGTGTTCATGAATCAGCCTGTTAGTTTTGTTGAGAAAGGTAAGGAACATATGGTATACAAATTGAGAAAATCCATTTATGAGCTGAAACAAGCCTCCAGACAATGGTATTTGAAGTTTGATCAAATTGTTTGCTCTCTTGGCTTCAAGGAAAATGTTGTTGATCAATGCATTTACTTGAAGAAGAGTGGGAGAAAATTCATTATTCTTGTCTTATATGTTGATGACATTCTTTTAGCCAGTAATAATGTGGCTTTTTTTTCTGAGACTAAACAAATGTTGACAACTCATTTTGATATGAAAGATCTTGGTGATGCTTCTTTTGTTCTAGGCATTGAAATTCATCGTGATAGATCTCGTGGTGTTCTTGGTTTGTCTCAGAAAAGATATATAGAAAGAATTTTGAATAGATTCAACATGAAGACTTGTAATCTTTACAGTGCACCCATTCAAATGGGTGACAAACTCTCGAATAGCCAGTGTCCTCAAAATGATAAAGATAAGTCAGAGATGGAAAATGTCACATATGCTTCTGCTGTTGGCAGTCTTATGTATGCTCAAGTTTGTACACGTCCTGATATTGATTTTGTTGTTGGTGTACTTGGGAGATACTTGAGCAACCCTGGTGTGAGTCATTGGCAAGCTGTGAAACGAGTTCTGAGGTACCTACAAGGTACTAAAGATTACATGCTCACTTATAGGATGTTTGATCACCTTGAGGTGACAGGTTATCCTGATTCTGATTATGGTGGCTGTCCTAATGATCACAAATCCACATCAACATATATCTTCATGCTTGCTGGAGGAGCTGTATCTTGGAAAAGTGTTAAACAAACACTTACAACAACTTCAACTATGGAGGCAGAGTATGTGGCTTTTTATGAAGCTACCCGACAGGCAATATGGTTAAGGAAATTCATTTCTGAGCTTCATCTTGTGGAGAGTGTTTCTAGACCTCTAACCATATATTGTGATAACTCTGCTGTGGTGGGCTTTTCTCAAATATGCAAGAACTCCAACCGTTCGAAGCGTTTTGATACAAAGTATATGTTTGTTAGAGAGAAAGTTAAGGAGTTTCAGACTCATATAGAGCATATACCCACTGACCTTATGGTGGCAAATCCTCTAACCAAAGGCTTGATTGTTAAGGCTTTTGTGAATCATGTAACCCGTATGGGTCTATTTAGATCTTTTGATGCCTTGGATTAGTGGGAGTCTGTCTTTTATGTTATTTTTGATAACAACATTGTATTTGACTATTTTGTTATTCATTATAAAGATTTTTGCATATAATTATTGCTATTATTGTTGTTGCCATATACTTTGTTGAGATACTGCGCAGATATATTTAAATGTTTGTATATATATGGCATTTTGTTGGAGACATTTGTACCAAGTCTCATCTTGTTGTTCTGAGATATTTTGTTAAATCTCAATTGGCATCTTGAGTAGATGCTTAGGCCATTTTGTTTGGAATTGCACAAACGGATTACCATTTTGTGTGCATTTCCTTATGACACATTTTGTTTAGGTCATCGAGGTATGGATATCTTGCATATATATTATCAGTACTCCTATGGGTCTGATTTCTATATTGTTGAGGTACTTGTAACCTTATTTGGACTTATGATTGAGAGATTGTTGACTCTAGTTTGACATCTTATTGTGACCACATATTGTTATATTAATATGGGATTTGTTTATGTTGTTTAATGATATTGGTTATGCTGTCTAAGTGGGAGAATGATATAATTTTATCATAATTGTAGACTAGTATAATTGAAATTATTTTGTACAAATCCCGATTAATTAGATGTCAATTGTAATTCTCTTTAATGTGTTATTAGGCGCATGTTCATTAGAACTGTATGATGGGTAAACTTGACCTTGATTTGCGGTCTTGAGGAGGCCTCATCACTTGACTTTAAATACAATCGCCCATTGAGAATCATGCGTGTTTTTTGTCTTTTTGCTTATTAAGGATTCTAACGGCGATGAAATCCTCTGCATTTCCATCACGTCGCTTTACAAAACATTACAATGGATTCTATATTTTCCTAATTTTCAGGTATTTATCAATCTAATTATTGAATATAATATGTTACAATTTTAGGGTTAATTATTTGTATAGGTTAATCATAAAATTAATCTGAAATTTTGGATTTAATTTTCTTTCAGCGTCATCTGATAATCTGCTTAATGTCAAAAAGTATGATGACAGCATGCAAATTGAGACAGCTAGTGGGGATCTTATCCCATCATTGCCACTGGTGATATTTAATTTCTTCCGCTTCATCCATAAAAAATGCTTTTGTTGCGCTTGATTTGTCGAATAATTTGCTTTTCGGTTGGACAAATGGTTGAGAATACTTGCAAAGTCATTTTTCGTCCTTTTGGTTGTACTGTGTAGGAACTGGCATCAGGGAAGACAGTAGCGGCTGACCTAAATGGGGCAGACTTTTTCCTCTTCAGCTTAATGAACCAGCCAAGCCTGTGAACACGTTTTCTTTATTTTCTTATTCTGTTAAGCCTGATTTCAAGTTATGGCTATGAGAACCTTTCAGCGTGATTTTATGGTAACTTTTATTGTGCTAGATGGAAGCATCGTTCATATAATTTTTTTATCTGATTTTGGATTCCTAAGCTTCTACTCTCTCTTTTCTTAATATACATCATCGTATTTGAAAATTGAGAAATTAAAAGAATGCCAAAATGTAACTCTTTCAAAATTAATTTAAAATTTACATATTGATTTCAGTTTAAATTCAAGTCGAAGTGTTAATTAATTACCGATACAATATAACCTATAAAACTATACCAGCTTTTGTTCAAAATGAAAAAATAGAGCGAATAGAAAATAAAAACTATTTGTAGCAAGTTGAGAAAATTAAAGGAAATAAACAAAAACACATAGACGTTGGGTGGAACATTTGACTAAAATTATTATTTGATAATTAAAGATGGGTATGGAATGAGGTTAAATCTAGTCTCAATTTAATTAAAATATCAAAATAACGTCGTTTTGTTAATTTCAAGTATGATACAAGCCCAAAACTTGAATTTTTAAAAAAATGGCCTGAGGCTCAACCCAAAACTTGATATACTCACGTTTAGCCTGTTAACTTCAAGCTCGAGTCTATTGTCACCTCTATTAATAACGATCTTGTATTAAGGAAAAAATGCAAAAAAAAGAGTCTATTTTGGCATTTATTAAACAACAAAAAAAAAACAAATTGTTAAAACTCTTACAGAAACTTATGGACAAAATTATGAAACTTTCTATTAATTTATATAAATTTGTATATTCTTATGTTATTATCATTTTTTGTATTTTTAATACGTAATTCTCTTAACGAACTAGAGAAAATAAATGTTTAATAATATTTTGTTGAATTTTATTATTTTAATTTGAATTAAATTTGAATTTTTAAATTTGAATTTTATAAAAATCTTATAATTAATAATTTTTAATTAAAAAATCACAAACATGAGTATGACCGTTGCAACTTGCAGTGTTTCATTTTAGGAAATCTTAGAAGCGTGGTTGCACCATTGCAGTACTTCATTTTAGGAAATCTTAGAAGCGTGCAAGCAAACACCTCGAGTCGAGTCTAGTCGATATTTCTCCATAATACAAATGCAATAAAATTTTTAATTTCGTGCTCAAATTATATTTAAGCCTATTTGTGAATAACTTTTTTAAAATCATAAAATTCTAATATTTACTTTAAAATCTTGCTTTTAAAATTTTAAGTCATTTTGAATATTTGACCCTTGACTCGCCCTTATTTTTTTTGAAAATAATTTACAAAACGACGCTGTTTTTATTGTTCTAATTGGGTCACGGGCCAAACCATTTTAACCCGTGGACTGTCCATAACTCGATCAATCCAAGTTAAAATTGGACTGATTAGTACAAACCAAGCTAAAATTGACATCTTTAGCAATGACTTCATATGTACTCCGAAAAAAAAAAGAGAATGTATGCAGCAACTTGTAATTTTTCTAATACACATTTAATAAATCATGAAATATCGAATCTAAATAAATATGATAAATTTAAATTAATTATAACTAGAGCTAATGTTAAGTTTAGGTAATTAATTTAATTTAATATTTCAAGTGACATAAATGAGTTGCAAATTGTAGGGATAAGATTCAGGTTTGATCTGATCCATTATAATTCTTTTAAGATTAAAACTTGAATCAATTTAAGTAATTTAATTGAAAAACTTAAACTTTGAACTTATCAATGTTTCAATTTTGTTTTTAATTTTTTAATTTATTTTAATAACCTTTATTATTAAATCAATTGGTTTATTAATTAATCATTGAATTTTCTTAAATTAATTAACTTTTATAAAAAATAAACTTATTAATTTTATTTAATAATAACTTTTTAATAAAGGATACTCAAAATTTTAATTTTTTTAATATTTAACTAATTTTATGATAGTCAAATGTCAATTTAACCTTTTAAACTTTATTTTTAATCTTAATGATTAATTTTGATCTAAATTTTAAAAGTTATATTTATTAATGTGCCCAATTGGCTCCATTCGGTTTTTTGATGTGTTTATTTAAGTAATTGTATACAGAAAAAGTTAAGGGTCTTTTGATTCTTCTCCTATTTTTTTATTGTAGTTTTAGTTTTTATTCATGTTTTCCTTTTAAATAAAAACAAAATTTTGTTTTATTATTGATGTTAATGTTGTTATATTTTATCATTGATAATAATTACATATTAGATAAAACTTAAAGATAAATTATTTTTAATTAAATTAATATAGTTAATCTCTTATATAATATTTATTAACAAATTATTAATAAAATTTTGTTACTTTAATAAATTAAATAATTTAAAATCAAAATTTTATTTATAAATTAATATTTATTTGAAATATATTTTAATTATTAAATCAAATTTTATTTTAATATTTTAATTTTAATTATACATATTAATAATAATTATAATTTAATTGCATATAATTTAATTATAAAAATTTAAATAATTCATAATTTTATTAAAATTACATATTAAATAATATATATTTAAATGATAGTGAACCAGATTATGATAAATACAAAATAAGAAACAAAATCTACGTTTTCATAATTTTTAAAAACAAGAATAAAACTAAAAATTTAAACAAAAATATTTTTTACTAAATTTAAAAACAAAAATAAACAACTAAAAATAAACAACACGCCGTAGTCTACACTATTTTAAATTTTGTTTTGGAAAGTCAAAACCGTTGTTTCTCCGCAAAGAGGCGTTTCGGCTGAAGTTACCTGATGACCATTGACCAGTCCAGAAAAATTGCAAAAGCAACACATATATATATATATATATATATGTTGATATTTACACGTCACAACAATCAGTGGGCGTCAGCGACGATTGTCTTTCTATGGACGACTTGCCGCTGTATCAAAAATAATTAAAAAAACAGTGCTTGACGTAGCCAGTAAATTGATTACATCAAAAGGTTAATACGACATATTATTAGCTTTTTTAAATTCATATTTAGTAGAATTGTTATTTAACATTGTTGGTGTTATTACTAACTCAATTGCATAGCCTTCTAACAAAATTGCCAATATTGTAGCAGAATTGTTATGGTTGGTAATTACCAATGTCATTTGACTAATCTTTTAAAATTATTAAAATTAAAATTAATAAAATAATTCTTCAAAAGTCAAAATAGCATATCTCGTTTACAAAATTTCTTACTTAACGAGCGTCGAGACAATTCTTCAATTTTTAAAATTAATAACTTTTATCATAATTTTAAAATATTTTATATTCTAATTTACTGAGAAGTTGATACTAAATACTGAAATAATATTTAATATTTTGTATAATTTTTAATCAAATTCTAAACAAAGATTAGTACCAGCCCAGTACATATTAGCTCGTAAACAAACTGCAAAAGTGTCAAAAATCACATAAATATTGGAATTATTCATATTGTGGTAATCTAATTATCTTGAATCAATTATTAAATATATATAATAATTCATATGAAGCGTTTTCGGATAAACCTGACGTGTGTTTTAGCTTCCTCCTTGCGTCACTGGACCCTCTTTCCTTATCGCCTCGTGTCAATCTGATTCTTATCGGAACACCAAATTGGACCACTTGTACAAAACGTGTCGACATATAACTTATTTTATTACAACTTTTGGGACACAAGCGTGTTTGAGTGAAGCCGAAGGAACTAATACTGACAACATACTCGGCGCCTGACTTCAACTTCTGTCCCCTGTTTTGTGGTTGTTCAAATCCGATAGAAACTTTTCTTTCTTTTATAAATCCATTTCTCTTTTGATCATCAAACTTGTACCAACAAAACCAACTTACTATATAATATCAAGAACTCAATAACTTGTCGATACTCAAAACAATTCTCAGATGGTTCTCTTGGTAGATAAGCTTCAGAAATTGTACAACAAGCTGGAAGATCATCACCACCACACCCAACACCAACCTGACACTTTCTCGGCGAATCTAGAGGCTTTTCGATCCGATGTTTCAGGGTTTGTCAATCAGTTGTCCTTGAACTTGAGACCCGGATCGGAGATCCTGTCGTTGACAAGTGTTGAACAATGTTTTCAGCTCATACCCTCCGTTAACAGAGCTTTTGCGAAGCTAGCTGTGGAGATAGATTATCCTATGAGCAAATGGTCCGGTAAGTCCGTTGAAGCGTATCTCAGCTACAGTCTAAGCTTGTTGGAATTCTCCAACTTGATCATTTCTGCACTATCTTATCTGGGTCAAGCTCGTCTTTCGCTGTCTTATGCTTTGAGCCTCGTGGAGAGTTCACCTGCTTCGGCAATTGAGCGTCTAAAAGCAATCAAGTTAAACAAAGTCTTGAAATTTCCACAAGCCGAGGAGGTTGAGAAAGAAAAATCTTGCTCTCGCCAGGAAACAGTTATACATCAGGCTCTGACGGAAATCCACAGCACAGGATTATGGGCATGTTGTATTGTTTTGGCAGGATTGAGTGGAGACTCTGAGACATACTTGGAGATGAGAAAATCATCTGCCAAGTTACCTAACTCTTCATTGATCAACCTGGACACGAATGTTTCTGGAGTTATGATGGCAAAAGGGTCCGTGATAAAAGAAATCAGAGAGCTGAATGATTCAGTGGCTTGTCTTGCTTCTGATTTGATCCATGGCAAGAACAACAGCAGTGAAGCAGAGAAAATGCAGAAAAGATTAGAGTCGTTCGAGAGGAAATTAGATGGGCTCCGAAGGGAAGTTGATTGTGTGTTCTCTGAAGTATTGGCTGGAAGAAATAAATTGCTTAATGGCATCAGAATTTGGAAGCAAGACCAACGATGATTTTACTACACAACTGCTAAATTTCCTCGTAAATATGTTGTACAAGAATGATTTACTTGTTTTTCTTATTGTAATTTACATGATTATCGATTTCTTTTTCAATGATCCAAACACAGCATTCGATAATATAGTACCGTACCAATATCGAAACCGATACACTGATACAAGCCCTTCTACGATGCTCCCAACTCAGCTACATATGTTAGGAATAGTACTATAATACACTTACAGGGAGAGAACAAGATATGTTTTGGTTTCTTAGTATAGTACAGGTTAAATGGAACTAAGAGCGTAAGTAAAGACCGAGCTACTCATTACTGGTAAACCTGAAACTTAGGTGATTCTTCTACAAAAAGGCAACTTACCTAACAATTGTTCTTGTTTGCGCTTGGTCAAACTGATGTCTCGAGAAACTACTCAAGAGTCAACCTGAGCCTTTTATGCTTGAGTTAAGAGGTTTTTGTTCCATGAAGAAATGGTTAACAGAAGCTTTAGTTGGGTCTGAGTCATTGGAATGGCTTTCTCCTTCTGGTGCCTTCCTCTTGAGATAAACATCAGTCGGCAGGCTGTGTAAAGCAGAGTATACACATCGAATGAGACTAAACAGACTTCAGCATCAGAACTCGTATCAGTTCTAGCATTGACATCGTACAGTCTTAAAATATATTTTAAAACTTAAATCTTTCGATTTTTCTTAATTTGAAATTTAAACTCGATATGTGAAATTCCTGCAAAATAAGTCGTTATAGCAATCCATTTCAATGTGAGCCAGTTGAGTATTGACTGGTATGACACAAAATTCACATAGCTCACTTTACAATCAGCCTACAGGCTTACATAAGAAAGAAAGCTAGACTATATATAAATTTAAGTTAGGTGTAATTTTAAAATAAATTGGTGATAGATGGAATAATTTACTAGACTTATATGTTAGTCTTTTTTTCTCTCTTTCTCTAATGTGGGACAAATTCTCACTTTTTATATTTTAACACACCTAGCTCACTTGATCTTATACAAGTTTTAAGTAAGGTTTCATCTTAAAATTAATTGGTGATAGGTGAAGTAGCTCACTAGAAATATATGTTAGTTTTCTTTCTCTCTTTCTTCAATGTAGGACAAACTTTCACTTTTTATATTTCAACACACTTTAGTCCCGTGAAAACAAGCATTTTCTCCGTTACAATTTGAAGCAAATGACATCAAAAAATGAGGAAGAATTCTCCAACTTAGTTAAAAGTGGAAAGAAAGGCATACCCTAAATGCAAAGTAGTGTCAGAATCTCCTTTCTCCATTGAACAATTGCAGGCTATATCAGGACTGGTTGAGATATTGTTTATTACAGAACTCTTCCTTTCCATGGAATGGTACTCGAGATAAGAGTGAGCTGTGTGACCATTTGATTGGAAGAAACCTCGGAGCTCCTCCACCTTAATGTCATACAAGTCAAGAGATAGATTACTTGATACTGATTACTTACAAAAACATATAAGAAATTGGTGTATGAATCACATAATATATAGCTTGCCTGTCTGCGCAAAGTTTCATTCTCCAGCATAGCCCGTTGTTCCTGAGAAATAAATAAAAAAGATAAGATAAGATAAGAAAAGAAAGGGAATCAAATGCAGCAAATGATCAATTGTCTAATAATGTGTTCCGACTCAGATGAAGAAAATTAACGAGTATTCTTTATCTTTCGAGTTGTTCTGCTAGATTGGTCTCCCGGGACCTTTTGGATGATAAATCATGAAACAACTCCGGTTACCTGTAATCTAGATTGATCTAGTTGTTCCATGAGTAATTGCTCCTGAAAGGTTAGAGCTTTAGAGTTAAAGAAATGGTTTAACAGATAAGAGAGTTCTAAACAAGAACAGTTGTATTCCACAACACCTTCTTTTCTTTGACGCATAATAAGCCTTCACCTAATTGCTGTTCTAAGTTTTGCAACTCTTTCAAGTTTAACCCAGTCAAGTCCTTTCCTAAAAGCTGCCTACAAAAGCAGAACAAAAGCAACCATAATTGAGATAGTCCTCTGGTACGAAAGTAAAGTTGAATTAACTGAACAAAGTAGAGAAAGACATACAACTGTTTCACTTGCAGCTTTGAAATTTCCTCCTTCAGAGCATCAACTTCCTTTGAATCAAGTTTCTGAAGATAAACATTAGAGCTTTACTGCTCAAATAATCATAAATTTTATCCATAAGTAAACCAAAATGTGTTACTTTAAAACCAAGAAAAATGCAGAATGCCACAATTCTAAAGAAAGCTATAGACAAAGAAAGGACTAAAGTTAAAATGTTCTTGAACAATTGCAATTTGAGAACTTCTGCTCTGAATCATTCCCAATACCGTAAGTGAATTGAAAAAGAACTTAGAAAAAGAAAAAGAATGGGTTAAATACGTTATAATCTCCTATGATTTGATATTTATTCATTTCAGTCCTTGTATTCTGAAAACGATCACTTACCCTTGTGTTATTATTTAGCTATCACAGCACACCTCCATCATATTTCGTTCGCTTTCATCCATTTTTCACCTAAATGCATGAACAGAGTAGATATTTTAAACTTGAATGATTGGTTACCTCTGCCTTATATTCGGACTTGACTGGCTCTGATGAATCTTTGCACTTGTTATATCTCAAAAGTGTTCTCTTCATTCTGCAGATAAATAAGAGGATATAAGCAAAATATCATACATCCACGAACTGGGGCATAGTATCCTCATCTCCTTTCACTGTAACCACTAAAACCAAATGAAGCAGATTCCATACATCAGCTACAATTGGTTTCTTGGATTCATCATAACTTGGTACAATTTTTCTTGGTTTCCAACAACACTCTTACTAGAAGGGCTATTCTATGATGACTTTGATCCATTAGACTTACTGACTTCAAGGATTCCATTGCTATCGAAAAAAACAAAGCTTTCTGCTCATATTAAATGACTATGCATATCATTTAATGAACTTGTTTAACAACCATTTGAAGGACTCAAAAGAGTTAAAAAGAGTATTAGTTGAAACTAACCGAGTGAATTGCTGGAAGAAAACAATTGCAGTTTCAACATGCAATAAAGCAAAATGATGCAACAAAAACCTGACGATTCTATTCAAGAATCTAATCCATTCTTATGAGAGGAATCAAAGTTGATAACAGTGACTGGAAATGAGAAGAAGAAGAAATGGTTTGTTAAAGAAAATGATAGCCGAGTTCATCCAGATATAAACATATGAATAACATGCAATCTGGCAAAAAAATTCATAGTTAGAAATATCCAAGCTTTCTCCTCTTAACTTGCAGTTTCCGACCAAACCAAGTATGCTCCAGGGACAAGGAAAAGTACAACAAAAAAAGGATGAACATTTGTCACATGCAACCACTTAGAAATATGGAAAGACCAAGCATTTCCAGAACGAAAAAACTTTTCTTTTTGCAGAGAAAGGAGGAAAACGAACACCTACCCAGCACTGGAAAACTCGAAAAGTTTGCCAGTGTTGGAGAAAATGATAACGGCAACCTCAGCATCACAAAGAATGGCAAGCTCTTGAGCCTTTTTGAGTAACCCAGCTCGTCTCTTTGAGAAAGTAACTTGCCTGCTATTTGCATTCTCAATTCTTCTAATCTCAATCTTGCCTCTACCCATTTTCCACCCTTACACAAAGACGCCAAAAATCAAATCAAACCAACCAGAAAAAAAAAACTGATTGTTTCAAATTTGAAGACTCAAAGTTCTTCCAAAAAAAAAAAAAACGAAAGCTCTCAGCTTTTTTTCCCTTGGATATAGAGGGGAAAAAAGAAAGCAAAATCAAAATGGCCGTATTTTGGGGTTTCACTAAATAAAGAGAGGAGAAGATGAAAGGGTTGGAATGGAAATGGGACAAAAGGCAGAGAAGGGAAGCGTTTCTTTGACACAAATGGCGAGAGAGCTTGACCGGAAATGGCAACTTTGCATGGGCTCTGTACTCTAATTAGAGTGTCCGATGCATGATTCCTTTTGCCACATTTGGACTTGTTAGGTGCTAAGCGAGTCTATTTGTAGGTCCCACTATTTTTGTTATTTAATAAGTTTCACAGGTTACTTACTATTCGAGGTTTTACAAAAAGTCATTGGTTTTTTAATTTTTATGTTGAAGTGTATATAAGCTTCCAAGTTTTATTTTTATTAGATTAATCTTATTTTTAAAAATTCTTAAATTTTAATCTTTATTCAGTGTAATTAATTTGTAATTCATACACAGATATTGTCGAATTTAACGTATCCAAATTTAGAAATGGTTATAAAGAACGTAACATTTCTTTTGTATTTTACCAGGAATTTGTTCCTTGATTTGAACTTATAACCTTATATTTATAAAATAGCAAATTTACAAATCACGCACTTCACAAAATATAATGAACGTCAAAGTTTTAAAAATCTAAAATTAAAGTAAATTTAATCAATTTTGTTAAAATTTATAAAATTTTGATGTCAAATTGACCCTCAAAATCCTAATTCCTAAAAATCTTCACTTCCATTTTATAATTTTATAATGAGAGAATTCTATTTTTGAAAAATTATTTTGAAGAGTAGTAGCTAGTCTTTATTGGAGTTCAAAGTAGTAATATCAGTTTAACGAATGATTTTTTAAACCATTAATGTAATAAATTAAATTCAACTTGAATTTTTATTAATTATATGCAGTTTTGTAAATTATATATTTTAAATAAAATGAATTAAGAGTTTAATTTCTTATAGCTTTTAGTAAGTCTCATTTTCATCAATTGCATATGATAATTATAAATTATATATTTTGAATAAACATCTAAAAATTCTAATATATGAAAATTAGGTGGATAATTTGATCACTATATTTTGTTTCCTTGTATAGTAATTTAATAAGCATATTTCATATTTCTTAAATAAAATTATTCGAGTTTAATTTCTTAAATTTTAAATTTTATAATATTTAAAATTTATTGTATATTTTAGTAAGTCTTATTTTATTAATTACATATCTCATAAATTCTAATTTATGAAGATTTATGGGAATCCATATCACTTAGTAATTAAAATTTATTTTCTTTCAATATATAGTTCGGTTCAATCACAAAATTTTGATTTGATTCAATTTTAGTTTGATTTATTTTAATTATTTTAAAATATATTAATTAATCGATCAATTTTAATGAACTGATTAATTCTTATAAATTAAAATAAATTGATTAATTTTATTTAATAGTTTTACAATTAAACTTCAAAATTTTTGATATGTAAAATATAATCCTTCAATCATATTTTAAATTATTTAATTTTATTCAATTTAACCTATTGTATAATTATATAATAACAATTAAAATTTTAAATTTTAAATATTTTATCTTATTAGTTTACTCGGGTTTTTAAAATATTAATTATTAAAGTAATTACCTTCCCTCCAGCAGCTTCTTTGGGATGGTACAAAATCATTATTAGCCAACTTCCAAATTAAGGAGACTGCTTTGCTCATTTACTTTTCTCGTAAGGCACCCCTGCAGAGGAGTTATGGTCCCAAGTTAAGAGGCTGTTGCCAAACGACAATACTAGTTTTAGCAGTTATTTTATAATTTGATTTGCTTGTATTGCGTGTACCTTCGCATTCATTCCTATACGTGAAAAGGACGTTAGAAGAAGAAAACGGTGCAAAGGACCGATCAATAGATCGCTCATTAACAAATAACTCACAAAGTTCATCTCACAAACAATCAGCCCACAAACGTAAAATCCCATCAGCTGAGCAATGTCAAATATTCTAGAAGGTCATCCGATACAATATATGTACATTCTTTCTGATGTAATTATAAGATTTTTTTTAGCTGTAGTATTGTTACTAAGTGTATATAAACACTCACTCTACAGCACATGACTGAGTGAAAATAATACAAACGTTTTTTTTATACAGATTGTGAAATCTTACATGATATCAGAGCTTTACTAGACCAACGTCTATGGCTACTTCTTCTTCTTCCACTGTTATTGCTGATTCATCATCTGATCAGCTTCTCAACTTTCTTTCTCTTGTCAAATATCTAAACTTTACTATTACCAAGCTTACCCGATCAAATTATCACTTGGAAAGTTCAGGTTCTTGCTACAATTCGCGTCCTAGAGCTAGAAAAATTCATCTCTCCTTCTTCTATGATCCCTACTGCCTTTATCCCTTCCAATGATAGTTCTTCTTAGCCTAATCCTGAGTATCGCTTATGCCGTAGATCTGACCACCAACTCCTTTTCTGTTGGTTTATTATCAATTGTTGATGATGACATTGTTAGTCTTGTTACTCAATCTCAATCTTCTGTTGGAGTTTAGGTTACTCTTGAGAAGTTATTTGCTCAAATCAGCATAATTAAAGTTCTGCAATTAAAATAGCAGCTATCATCTATCAAAAAGGGATCTGACACTATTAGTGTATATATGCAAAAGATAAAGCTTATTGGTGATTCTCTCCTTTTAGCTGGTCATCCAGACTCTGAATCTGAGTTAATTCTCAATGCTCTTGCTAGCTTAGGACAAGATTATGATCCTATTGTGTGTCTATTATTGAACATTATGACATTCTCCTCCTTACAAGATGTCCAAAGCTCTCTTCTTATGCATGAAACTTGTTTAGAACAACAAAATGCTATGTCTCAGATTTTAACACCATCAAACCTTGCAAGTAACACTCGTTCCTCTATCTTTTCTGGTCGTAGACATAGGGGACGTGGACATGGAGCAAGAGGAAGAGAAGGTAGATCTGGTCCTCGAATATTCTGTCAACTTTGTCAAAAACCCAATAATTCAGCTTTGCAGTGCAACAAACGATTCAATTAGCACTGGCAGATCCTTTACAATTTCAGTAGCCCTAGCGATCCCCTTCTCAGCCTGTGTATACCTACACTGGCTATAGTACCTCACCTCAAGCAAATTATGTGCACTCTGGTTCCCCTAATCACTGTATGGTTCCACAACATCTGAACCAGCATCTAAGTCTACTTGGTTTGTTGACAGTGGTGCAACAAATCATGTCATCCCTGACATTCAAAATTTGAGTATCAGCTCTCCTTATACTGGGAATGATCATCTGGCTGTAGGAAATGTTAATCTGTTACCTATCACACACACTGATTCATCATCTTTTAAATTTAATCTTTCATTTAGACCATTACATCTTAAACACATTTTACATGTACCTTCCAGTACCCATAATCTTTTAAGCATTTCTAAGCTTACTAAAGATAATGATATTGTTGTTGAATTTTTCGACAATGGCTATCTTTTTTAGGACAAGCTTTCAAGGAGTACTCTTCTATAGGGAACTCTGCAGTATGGTCTTTTTCTGCAGGGAGTACCTTCCAGAACCCATAAAATGGGTTTTTCGAGTGAAATATCACTCAAATGGCTTCTTAGATAAAGCAAAGGCTCGTGGAAAATGGGTTTAAACAAAACCCAGGTGTGGATTTTACTGAAACTTTCAGTTCAGTCGTCAAATCCTCTACCATTAAAATCATCCTATCTCTAGCTGTATCATTTCAGTGGGGAATTCAGCAGATTGACATCAATAATGCTTTTCTTAATGGGGTCCTACAAGATGAATTCTACATTCATCAACAACAAGGATATGTCAATTCAACCTATCCTACTCATGTTTGCCATCTTTCTAAAACATTACACAAGGAGCCTGCTTTTTCACCCTCAAACAAGCTCTTCAAAATTGGGGTTTTACACCCTCCAAATGTGACACCTCCTTATTCTATCTTCATAAGAACCAAATCAAATTATATCTTTTAGCAACATACGGGTTACTGGCAACAATCAAGAAGCCATACAACATCTCATTCATCGATTACACAAGCAATTTGCTCTCAAAACTCTTGGTTCTTTACACTACTTTCTTGGTTTCAAAGTCTGTAGAAATTCCACAGGTTTATATCTATCTCAACAAAAATATATTCATGATCTCCTAAAAAGGGCCAATATGCATACCTACCACTCCTGTCTCTCCTGGCCAGAAGCTCTCTGCCTTTGATGGTGATCCCATTGCCAACCCTTCGGATTATCGCAACATTGTTGGTGGTCTTCAGTATTTATGTCACAGTCGTCTTGATATCTGTTTCATCGTCAACAAATTGAGTCAATTTTTGACTAATTCACTTAAACCGCACTGGGTTGTCTTAAAGAGGGTTCTTCGATACTCATAAGGTACTGTTAAAACCAAATTCCTCTTTCACCCTTCTTCGTCCCCTTTGTAAATCCATGCCTTTTCTGACTTTGATTGAGCTGGCTTTGTTGATAACCGGAAATCCACTTTTGAAAGATGTGTCTTTCTGAGAGGGAATCTCATTGATTAGAGCTCCAAAAAACAAATGGTTGTCGCTCGCTTTAGTACCGAGGCAAAATATCGGGCTCTCTCCATCCTCTCGACTGAGATCATTTGGCTTTTATCCTTTCTCTCCGAATTAGGGTTTGCACCCTCTCAATGCCCAATCATCTAGTGCGACAACAATGGAGTCAGAGCTTTGTCACAAAATGTTATGTACCACACTTGAACGAAGCACATTGAAATTGATGTGCATTTCATCCGTGATTGAGTTGCTGATGGAACATTAGAGATCAACTATGTTAGCTCTGAAGACCAACTCGCAGATCTATTCACTAAACCTATGACTATCGCACGACATTTCATCTTATGTGGCAAACTCAATCTTCATAACCCACGAAGCTTGCGTTTGAGAGGGCATGCAAAGAACCGTTCAATAGATCACTAGTTAACAAATAACTCACAAAGTCCATTTTATAAACAATCAGCCCACAAAGATAAAAGCCAACAACTGAGGAATGACAAATATTCTAGAATGGTCATCCATTACAATATCTATACATTCTTTCTATTGTAACCATAAGATTTTTTTCGGCTGTAGTATTGTTACAAAATGTATATAAACACTCACTCTACAGTACATGATTGAGAGAAAATAATACAAACGTTTTTCATACAAATTGTGAAATCTTACAAATGGAACCAAAATCGATCAGCTTTTCTTCAAAGATCCAAATAGTTTCATGGTGAAGAAATGCAACTGTGACAACCTAAAGCTTGTTCCTGCTGGTTCTACTATGGCCAAAAATATACAACTTCCCTTTGACCAACACAATCCTCCCGTTGAACTCTAGTTGTCCGATTAGCCATATCAAAAAGCTTCTCTACTTCCTCTAATCCACTAAAAAGACTCTCCAAAATAAGAACTTTACATTTCTAGACAATCTTTAGTTGTTCACATTATTTGATAATTATTAAAAATTAATGAAAATAATTAATTTATCAATTAAATTGGAAATTAAAAAGAGTTTCACTAAATTTTGGATGGGTTTGTATCAATAGAACTTTTCTAAGAAGAGTTTTATAAGAAATCAATTGACTATTTGGTTGTTATTTAAAAAGATTTTTTGAAAGAGTTTCATATGAGAACATAAAAATAGAAAGCGTTTTAATTTTAACTATATTTTATTTCAGTAATAAAATTATTTATGCATATCAATATTATTTAAAATATATTAAACAATATGCAAAACACAATATATTCATTATCATATAATTTTAAACCATATGAATCATAAATGAAAATATATCTAACCAAATATTTTATATGGATTATAACATAAGTAAAATTATTATAAAAATAAATATTAAAATATATAAAAAGTCAGATAATATTATATAAATCTCAAAATAATCGTGAAGATGGGTATTGTGAAAATTATGTGTAAAAACATAAAGGTAAAGGAAATTAAAAATATGTCTATTAATTGATTTGAAAAATTACGAAAAATCATTTTTAAAAGTTTTAAATTTGAACTTTTCAAAAGCTGTATTTTAGCTTCTAAAAAGTCATTTATATGAAAAAGATGCTTTTAAATTTTACAATCAAACACTTATTTTTAAAAATAACTTTTGCAGTAAAAAGTACATTCAATCTCCAAAAGCTGAAATTAAAAGAAAGATTTGAGCTTATGAAATGATTTACTTAGAAAAGGGCCCAATTAAAACTCTACTAAATGGGCTTCAGTCCTTATCGTGCACTTGTGGCAGTGTATAATAGATAGGATATGATTCTCTCTCTTATTTTTTGTGTACCTATCTTATTTTATTAAATTCAAACTATTTATTTATGTGAAAATTTATATAAATGAATGACTTTGTATATAAATAAATAGCTTGGACCTAATAAGACAAGATAAATACAAAAAAAAAAAAAAGGACTGAAATTGGGAATAATAGATACACTCCGACCAGTTCACAAGGATCTCATTTAAAAGACACGTCAGCTAAACATTCAAGCGATTGCAAGAAAGACCACCGCTCACAATAAATACTCACCTTGTTCAAAGAACCAGGCTAGGCCCGTTAACTAAAATTCTAAAGCTCCCCCAAAACGCAAAGCTTAGAGCAAACGAACCCGCTCAGGAACGGAAGAAACATAGAAAATAAGAAACAGTGCTAGTGGTGCGTTGCAAGTGTGTTTCTCTGCGTTTTCTCCGAACTTCTTAACAGAATAGAAATTGAAATTCATTCCCTAATCTTTGATCTCTCTTTCAAATCTCCGCACCAGAATTTCGAGATCAAAATCCCAAATTCACCCAATTTAGATCTAGGAAGCGCACGACATGGCGTGTATAAAATCGGTTAACAGATCGGCGCAAGTGGCGCTCGCGCCGGACGCGCCGTATATGGCAACCGGAACGATGGCGAATGTGGTGGATCCGTCGTTTAGCTCCTCCTCGAGTCTTGAGATCTTCAAGCTTGATTTTCAGTCCGACGATCGTGATCTGCCTTTGGTCGGCGAGTATCAAAGTGCCGAGAGATTTAACCGAATTGCTTGGAGCAGGAAAGGACCCGAGTCCGATGAGTACGGTTTCGGGTTGGTTGCCGGCGGACTTGCCGATGGTAGTATTGACATTTGGAACCCTTTGGCCTTGATCCGGTGATTAGTTATTCACTCTTTAACAGTTTTTTCGAATTTGGTTGCAGTGAATTCACTAATTTTAGCTGAATAGGGCTGAGATTGTAAAAATGTGCGTTGATAACGGCGAGGGAGGTTAAGCAAATTGGTCGACTTGCTTCTATTTTACATTGATTGAACGACGTGTTGTTTTCTTTTGATCATACGTGACATTTTACGTAAGTCCTAATAGTTTACTATTGTGCGAGCGATTTGTCCGTCTTTGTTGGTTAAGTTCCACGGAAGAACTGGGATTGCCATTTGCTGTGATTTTTTTTTCCTTCTATTAGATTGCAGTTGATTTATGACATTGGGTTCATTCTAAGACTTACGACTTTGTGTTCATTCTACATTTTCCTTCTGAATTTTCCCTCAACAATATCAAGTATGCTTTTGGACCGGCATTAAGTCTTCAAAAATTACATTGACATTGTGTTCTGTTTTAGTTGTGATTGGAATAGAAGTGTAATAATGCTGCTTAATCAGGTTAACTGTAGATACTCTTGCTCTTGAAATGGAAGGGATTTTAGAAATAACGGAAAACTTGATTCTACCGTCACTGTATTTCATGATATTGATTTTGTGCTTGCTTTTTCCTTAATGAAACTCTAGTAACATCTAGTACCACCTTTTTGCTAGTTCTGAGGCAAGCGAAGATGCTCGCATTGCTCATCTCTCAAATCATAAGGGGCCTGTAAGTTTTTTGTTTCTTCATGCATCAAGTGTAATATGATTTCATTTTTGTTAGATAAATGATGATTTGGAGGTATGCTTATTCCTCATCTCCCACTTTCAGGTTCATGGTCTTGAGTTCAATGCCATCACACCTAACTTACTGGCATCAGGTGCAGATGACGGTGAAATCTTAATCTGGGATTTATCTGCACCCAAAGCAGCTTCCCATTACCCACCGCTTAAGGTCTGATGCAAGCTGTTTGCATGATATCTTCCCGTGTATGATCATCTTTAAAGGGCTATTTGACCTGCATCTAGTTTTTACTGGTAAATGAAATGGCTACAGGGTGTGACTGATTTATAGAAAGATTTAAGGCAGCTAGATTTCATTCAATTAAGGCTAGAATAGGTTCCGTGAAGATGCTCTTGTATCAGTATCTCAGTGCCGTAGGAAAGTATTAGAAAATTTACATTGAGATTGTTATTCCATAGTTGAAGAAAGGTATGCTCTTGTAGAGTGTCCTTAACGAAGAGATGATTTTTCAAATTGGTTATATGCTGTTACTTCCTTAATCTCTTAATTGGTGGCTGGTATAGAATAAACTGCATCATGATTTGGTCATCAGTTCATTTCCTCCTTTTACAGATTGATCGTGAAATTTATCTCTTGATTTGTACTATTATTGATGCTGCTAGTTTGCATTGCCTTTGTTTCACCATTTTTGCTTTAAAAGGTTTCGTTAACTCAGAGGTGTATTTTATAGTTTGTTTCTTTCAACATTTTTGGGCACTGAATCATGTAAGATTTTTTTTCTGCAGGGCAGTGGTTCTGCGACTCAGCGTGAGATTACATATGTTTCTTGGAATAGCAAGGTCCAACATATACTGGCATCAACGTCACAAAATGGAATAACTGGTAAGGAAGCATAATGGATCACCTTCTGGTTTTGTGCAGTTGTTTTGGTTTTCATATCAAATTTTTTTGGGCCTTTGTAGCGGTCTGGGACCTAAAAAAGCAGAAGCCTGTAATAACGTAAGTTACTTGGTTTTGTCTTTTCTTCTGTTTTTTTTTTCTTCCAAGGATCTGATAATTTTTGCGTGATAGCATCATATTGTTTCTTGAAGTGGAAACTGATTGTATATCTGTTAATAACAGTGTTGAAGATTCCACTAGGAGGCGGTGCTCTGTTTTGCAGTGGCACCCTGATATTGCCACTCAACTTATTATTGCCTCTGATGAAGACAGTTCTCCTGTTCTGAGGGTAATGATTTTGCACTTGATATTCTTTTCCCTTCTATATTTGATCTTCAGAAATTTATCAGATACATTTTCCTGGCAGCTTTGGGATATGCGCAATGCAATGACTCCTGTGAAAGAGTTTGCGGGGCACACTAAAGGTATGGAGCAGTCTGGTTTTCTGCTGAAATATTTGGGAATGTAAAATGACATCAAGAAACAAATTTTCATTATGCTGTGAGTTTTTTTTAGGCCTATGGAGATATCGCCACCTTTTATTTAAACTTTTCCCTAAATTGAAGAAATAACTGATCTTCATAAGCAGTTTGGCATGCATGATTGCTCTCCCTGTTAAGGCCTGCTTTCCATATAGAAGTGATGTAGAGGATGCTGAAAAATATTTTGGTTCTTTTCTTTACTGATGTTTCGCATCAGGTGTAATTGCTATGTCATGGTGTCCCAATGACAGCTCCTATTTGCTTACTTGTGCCAAGGACAATCGAACTTTTTGTTGGAACACTGTAACTGGAGAGGTATGGGATCTCAGAAGTCACACTGTCAGCTTTTGAGAATTTAAATCTTTAGGTTGAGCATTTTCTATTTATTTTTGAGGGCGTCCAAGTATCCACAAAGTTTTAAATTGTTGCATAGATTGTACGTGAATTGCCTGGTGGCTCCAACTGGACCTTTGATGTACACTGGTATCCAAAGATTCCGGGAGTTATTTCAGCATCTTCTTATGATGGGAAGGTTGGCATATACAACATTGAGGTATGGATTTGTTAGTCCCCGCTAGCATTTTTTTGTTAAAACGAGAGAGGGGGGCCTAAATACTACTGTTGATGGAGTTTCTCATTGTGTGAGTTTTGTTTTGACAATAATCTGAACAATACTGGCTATTGCTTTTGCATACAAGAAAAACTGAAACATCTTGTGTTATGAATCTTACCTTTCAGGGTTGCAGTCGATATGCTACCACTGAGAATGATTTTGGTGCTGGTAATGCAGCATATTCTTGAGATTCCATCAAGTTTTAACCATATATCAATCATTTGCTGCATATTGGTTCCTGCACTTTGTTCTTTCCCTTATCTCCTTATCCTTTAAATTCAGCAACATTGAGGGCACCCAAGTGGTACAAACGCCCTGGTGGAGCATCATTTGGCTTTGGGGGAAAGCTTGTGTCTTTTCATCCTAGATCGTCTGCTGCAGGTGCTTCAGAGGTATGCTCCATTGGTTAGATTCCTCCAAGTTTCCTTGGTTCGAAACATTGCCATAGTTCTTAACATCCTCATCTTCTCTTTTAGGTTTATTTGCATAGCATGGTTACGGAGGATACTTTGGTGAGTAGGACATCTGAGTTTGAAACTGCAATACAAAATGGAGAGAAGTCTTCTCTGAAGGCTTTATGTGAAAAAAAGTCTCAGGAGTCAGAGTATGTAATCTATCTGAGAATTGGACTTTCCATTTCCTTCTGAAACCTGAATGTGAAATTTTTGGCTCCTGCCAGTAGTCTCTTCAGATATCTGCATACATGACTTTGCCTGTGCTTGTTTGATGATTTTAGCAGATCAGAGGATGATAGAGAAACATGGGGGTTTCTAAAAGTTCTCTTTGAAGAAGATGGGACGGCCAGAACAAAATTGCTTTCCCACCTTGGTTTTAGTCTACCTGTTGATGAAAAAGCTATACAAAATGATCTCTCTCAGGAAATGACTGATTTTCAGCTTGATGATACCGTAGCTAATAAAGTGGGGTACGAAACAAAAAAGGAGGCAAATGTCTTCTCTGCGGATGATGGCGAAGATTTCTTCAATAATCTCTCAAGCCCCAAAGTTGATTCACCTTTGAAAGCGCCAGTTGATAACTCTGGTCTTGGAAATTCAGTTCCTAATTTGGAGGAAAGTAGGCAAGACAATGGGTTGGAAGAGATTGTGGATCCTTCCTTTGATGATGTTATTCAGCGTGCTTTGGTTGTGGGAGACTATAAGGGAGCCGTTGCTCAGTGCTTATCTGCAAACAAAATAGCTGATGCTTTAGTTATTGCCCATGTTGGTGGTACTTCTTTGTGGGAGACGACTCGTGATCATTACCTAAAGATGAGTCGTTCTCCATACTTGAAGGTATGTCCATCACTTTACATTCATTTTTAATGCAGTTAATCCATTTTTCATTGAAATTATGCCTCGTAACAGTTGGCTAAACAATCTTCCAATTCACTTCAGGTTGTTTCTGCAATGGTGAACAATGATCTAATCAGCCTGGTAAACACCAGGCCACTGAAATACTGGAAAGAAACCCTTGCGCTCTTGTGTACAGTAAGTATTTTACCTCTGAAAATTGTTGACGTGTTCTACTTATAGGCCTGAAATAATCAGCTGCCTTCTTTTTGGATTTATACATTCTTGTGTAAATTTTATCTGCCATTGTTTGACTACTGTGAGAAAATAATATATATCAAGATTCTTATTATGCAATTATATTCTTTGTTTTGCCGCTGATATGGTATTCTTTTGTTTATGATTAATAATCAGTTTGCACAAAACGAGGACTGGAGTTTGTTATGCAATTCACTTGCTTCAAAATTGATGGCTGCTGGCAACACTTTGGCAGCCACCTTATGTTATATTTGTGCGGGAAACATTGATAAGACAGTTGAAATTTGGTCAAGAAGTCTGAAGGTCGAGCTTGGAGGAAAATCATACGTTGAGCTTCTCCAGGTAACATGTCCATTATGTTAAAGTTTTTAACTTTATATGATGGTTCACAAGATTTGGGACTCAAACAATCTTCATTCCATTAGGATCTGATGGAGAAGACTATTGTCCTTGCTCTGGCTAATGGCCAGAAACATTTCAGCGCATCTTTCTTCAAGCTTGTTGAAAAATATGCTGAAATTTTAGCCAGTCAGGGATTGTTATCAACTGCAATGGAGTACTTGAAACTTTTGGGATCGGATGAAATGTCTCCTGAGCTAATAATCTTAAGAGATCGTATTTCCCTTTCCCTGGAACCTGGTATGTCTTGTGACAGTATATGTGCTGCTTCATAATTGGTTCTTGATTTAATGCTGTTTTCCCTTTTTCTCTGATCTTTTATTTAATTGAATCTTCATTTCCATCTCATTTTTCACGTGCATTTCCATTTCTGAATCCAGTTGTTAAACATTTATGATAGGTTACCTGGGCATTCAGCCACGTTTTTTAATCCCTGAACAATCATATAAAATAACATTCAAGTGGGGTAATTATTCATCAATTTCAATGGTGTGTGTAAACAATTATTTTCTAGATCGTTGGTTTCAGTGCTATTAAGTCAAATTCTTCGTACTGAAGATTAAGCTGTGCTTCAAGCTTACTTTTTGAAAGATTTAATATGGCATTTTTCTAAAATTTGTGCAATATTGCCTTCAAATGGGTAACAATTTACTGATTTTATCTGCATGCAGAGAGAGAAAAAACTCCGGCCTTTGATCACTCCCAACAGCAGGGTGAATTAATATATGGTACTGATCAACCCAGTTATGGTGTGGTCAATCCCTCTCAACATTACTATCAGGTGGTTGCTTAATTGGATCTTGATTTTAGGGCTATTTTATGAGCTGAATTTGACTTGCTTCTGGCTCCGAGTGACACTTTCCTATGTCTTATCTATAATGCCCAGGATACGGCATCGTCACAAATTCATCAAACTGTTCCTGGTAATCCACACAGTGAAAATTATCAACAACCTCTTGGTCCTTCCCATATGAGAGGATATACAGCTCCTGTGCCATATCAACCTAGCCCACAACCATCAACATACCAGCCTTCGCCACAGCCCAATATGTTTGTTCCATCTCAGGCACCTCAGGCTCCACAGGCTCCACAGGTGCTTTGTTTATGAGGCTCCTTTTGGTGTATATGTTATAGCTAATTTATCTCCTGCATAGTAGCTTTTCCTCTGACTATATTTTCTATTTTAACGCTGGGTAATGTGAGAAAGTTTGGCTGTTCCTCCATGATGTACCTGAATTTTGTTCAAGATGTCCGTCCGAAAATTTTCTAAAATACTTGATCTCTGAGTTGTTAGTATTTGCTAGATTTTGGTTGTGGTGTGTGTGATTAAGAACCATTGCAGTTATTGATGAATACTAACGTGGTTCATTTGGCACTGAAGGCAAATTTTGCACCTCCTCAGCCCGTTCCTCAGCAAACTGTGAGGACTTTTGTTCCTTCAAACGTTCCAATTCTGAGGAATGCGGAGCAATATCAGCAGCCCACATTAGGCTCTCAGTTATATCCGGTATGTATAGCCATTATAAAGTTGGTGTGTGATAATGGCTTTCTGATGAACATGCTAAAATATTCTTTATTTGTTTCAGGGATCTGCTAATCCAGGTTTTCAACCTGCGCAGCCTCCTGTGCAAGGACCCGTTTCAGTTCAAACAGGCCCAATTCCTAGCCAGAAAATTCCGCAGGTTGTAGCCCCATCCCCATCATCTATGGGATTCAGACCCATGACAAGTTCAGGTGTTGTTCAAAGACCTGGGATCAGTTCAATGCAACCACCTACTCCTACCCAGTCGCCATCTGTACAGCCAGCTGTCACACATGCTGCTGCTCCCCCAACAGTGCAGACGGTTGATACATCAAATGTATCTGGTATTTACTAACTCCTTGTCTAAATTCAGTTTTCCACTTGAATAACATGCCCAATTTTGTGTTGATGCTACTGCTTTTCTTAGGAAAAGGTTTCTCTTCAAACTCAATTCCAAAACTTGTCTTAGTTGATGCTACTGCTTTTCTTAGGAAAAGGTTTCTCTTCAAACTCAATTCCAAAACTTGTCTTAATTGATCAAACATTGGTGCAGTAGCTTACATTGTATGATAACGTATTTTAGATATTGGAATATGAAATTTCCAAAAATATTGTCACATGGTTTGGAATGCAATAACCAGTATGAGGAACTATATCCCGAATCAATTATTTTAAGGATTGGACATTTTTTTGACCTACCCATTAACATTCCAATAGATTGCTTGTTGGCATCTTTAGCTTGACTTGCCTGTTTTCATTCAGCTCAACATAGGCCTGTAATTTCAACATTGACAAGACTATTTAACGAGACATCGGATGCTTTGGGAGGTTCTCGTGCAAATCCAGCCAGGAAGCGCGAAATAGAAGACAATTCAAGGAAAATAGGTGCCTTGTTCGCAAAACTTAATAGTGGGGATATTTCCAGAAACGCATCCGATAAGCTTATTCAACTGTGCCAGGCAATGGACATGAACGATTTTGGGACAGCCCTGCAAATTCAGGTATAAGGTTTGAAGATAGATAGTTCTTTATGTATGTTCTTGAGCCATTAAAAGTAACTTTTACCTGATTTCGTGTATATGGAATAGGTACTCCTTACCACAAGTGAATGGGATGAGTGTAACTTTTGGCTTGCAACCCTTAAAAGGATGATCAAAACCAGACAGAGCGTTGGTGCAAGATCAAGTTAAGAACTGAGAGCTTTCTTAGGGCATTTGATGGATAGTTTCCAGGACCACAATGAAATTACCGTTTGGTTTTAATTTTGATCCTTGTAGTATTGAGAGGTAGGGTGTTGTTTTTAGTCCACCGATGCTTTAGACATTCATTTTTTTGGCGTGTAAGCTCCTAAAGCATTAGCAATCTAGTGATGTCCCCTTTGAATACTTATATTAATTTGTTTTTCGCCCATTTGATTGCCAAAATGAACAACTTATTTGATAATTGCATGAACTTCAGCATGTCCGAAAATTAAGTAATGTATGGAATAAATCTCAGGGTATTTCACTAACCAATATGCGAACTTTAATGCTTGGTTATTAATTGGCCATCAATGAGAGTTGAGAATGTAGGGGTGCAAAGGTGCAGGTCATCTGTTACTGTTACTCACAAAAATTGGATTATCATGATTCATGACTGGCACAGAGAAATAAGAACAGTTGATTTTTTTCCACCTAGTAATGGGTGAAGTTTAGGTTGAAGTTTGATCAGGTTTGAAGTTTTTAGCCCGAGACTGAGTTGGGCTTGAGTGGTTCAAAGTTTAATTAGACTCAAACTTGAGCTTAATTGAGTTTGATCGGTCTGAATTTTGATTAAAATATTAGTTTAATTTTTAAAATTAAAATGAAATTGTATTTATAAAAATGTTTGAGTCTTAACTGAAATTTAATTAATTTAAATTAGACTTAATAATTTTAAGTTGAACTCATCAAATTTTGTCATTTTTATTTCATTTTAATTTAAAAATGAGTTAGTGAAGTTTGTTAATTATTTTTAAAATTTTATTTCAAAACTTTTAAAATTAAATTTGAATACTAAATTTAATAAAATTGACTCAAAAATAATTTATTAATTGATCAAGTTTAAGAAAATGTTAAGTTTAATTAAGTATTAATATTTTAATTCAAATTTGATTCCACGTAAAGAATTTGATTTAATTAGAAAATTTTGATATATTAATTTTAAGTAATTGGGACGAAATTGTTATTCTACTAGAAAATAATTTATTTTTGAAATAAAATTAAAGATATCACGACCTGTAATTAACTTGAAGACTAGAACCTAATTCTTTTTTTCTTGGTCTACGAAATGTTCTAGAAGCGTCCTAATTATAGAAAGATATATTTAAGTCATCCACATCTAGACTAATTCTCGTTCGATCCAGGTAGGTCCTTTGCGGAGGGCAAAATTCTGATCCCAAATTTTAAACGGCTACAAATATAAAGATGGTTCAAACCCACAATCTTACTTAAACTAAAAGAACCTCTTATTAACTCACTTATTTACTTTAAAATTATTTCCCTCCACATTTTGAAATTCACCTTCCACCTTCTCTCTCTCGCTTCTCTGATCTTCATGGCCAATTTGGGCAAATGGAGAGTTTGAACTTCGAAGTAGTAAAGTACCAATCCAAACAAGTGCGGATTTGGATAGAAGAACTGAACTGTTACCATTAAACAAGTGCATATTCTTGTTTGTGATTTTCAGATCCGATGTTTTATTTGCTTTTTCCTCTAGTTGATTACAATTAAGATTCTAGTGTGTGAGTTTTTTTCGTGACAAGCGTGATGTTTTTGATTGCGTTATAATGTTACGATATCAGTTAGATCTATTCTTGTGGAAAACGTTTACCCTTACACTTTACGCTGTAACCGAAGGTTTCAGTTAACAATTCTGCGACTAGTTATTTCTTTTTGTGAGAAAGTGAAATATTTATTCAGAAGTGCGATTGGTTTGTCTACACTAAGGTGGATGTAGGATCGATTTCCAACCTAAGATTTCTGTTTCTAGTGAGTTGTCTACCTTGATTTCAGGATTTGCATTATATTTTTAACAATTTGGAGTTTATATTTTCTGCATTACAGATGAGATCCTCTCAAGTGAGTTGCCTTACTTTTGTTATTATTGGGCATTCTAATTCTGGTAACCTAATTGATCTTGATCCTATTTCTCAAATTGGTGCTCATGATGATGTCCATAATCATGTTCCTGATTAGCATGTTAATGTTGAAAATGCTGATGGTGATGCTGTTGTTAATGAAGTAGATGTTCATGTTCCTGAAGTTGTGAATGAGCTGACTGTTCCACTTAGGAGGTCTACTAGACAGCATGTTCCTTCTTCCCGTTACTTACCTGAGGATTGGGTGTTACTCACTGATGGGGGAGAACCTGAATGTTATGAGTAAGTCATTGAAGATGAACATAAGGATCATTTGATTGAAGCTTTGCAAGATGAGATGAAATCTTTGCATGAAAATCACACCTATGAGTTAGTGAAGTTGCCTAAGGGCATGAGAGCCTTGAAGAACAAATGGTTGTTCAGAATCAAAGCTGAAGAGCACAGTTTGAAACCACGGTATAAGGCCAGATTGGTTGTTAAAGGATTTGGGGAAAGGAAAAGTATTGACTTTGATAACATTTTTCTCCTGTTGTAAAAATGTCTTCTATTTGAACAGTTTTTGGTTTTGCTGCTAGTCTTGATATGGAGATTAAGCAGATGGATATCAAGACAGCCTTCCTTCATGGTGATTTGGAGGAAGAGATTTACATGGAACAACCCGAGGGTTTCAAGGTGAAAGGAAAAGAAGACTTTGTGTGCAAACTGAAGAAGAGCTTGTATGGGTTGAAGAAGGCTCTTAGGCAGTGGTATAAGAAGTTTGAATCAATTATGGGGAAGAAAGGCTACAAGAAGACTTCTGGAGATCACTGTGTATTTGTACGCATATTTTCTGACGATGATTTTATCATATTGTTACTTTATGTGGATGATATGTTGATTGTGGGCAGGAATGCTTCTAGAATTGCTGAGCTGAAGAAGAAACTAAGCAAGTCTTTTGCCATGAAAGACCTGTGTCATGCCAAGCAAATTTTAGGCATGAGAATTACTCGTTGCAGGGATGCTAGAAAGCTGTACTTGTCGCAAGAGAAGTATATAAAAAAGATACTTCAAAGGTTTAATATGACTGGGGCTAAATCTGTTGCTAGCCCACTTGCTCTTCATTTCAGGTTAAGTGTCAACCAATGTCCTTCTATAGATGAAGAGAAGGAAGAGATGAAGAAAGTTCCATATGTCTCAGCAGTTGGTAGTTTGATGTATGCCATGATGTGTACCAGGCCAGACATTGCTTATGCAGTTGGTACAGTGAGTAGTTTTCTCTCTAATCCAGGTAAAGAGCATTAGAATGCGGTGAAGTAGATTATGAGGTATCTCAGAGGTATAACTAACTTGAATCTTAGTTTTGGTGGTGATAAGCCTTTGCTAGTTAGTTTTACTGATGCAGACATGGCAGGAGATGTTGATTCTCGAAAGTCTACATCAGGTTTCATAATCAAGTTTACAGGGGGAGCCATAGCATGGCAATCAAGGTTGCAGAAGTGTGTTGCTTTGTCAATCACAGAGGCTGAGTTTATTGCAGCTACAGAGGCTTGTAAGGAGTTGCTGTGGATGAATACCTTTCTTTTTGAGCTTGGTTTCAAGCAGGATCGGTATGTGTTATTTTGTGACAACCAAAGTGTCATTCATCTTAGCAAGAATGCTAGTTTCCATGCAAGGTCGAAACATATTGATGTTAGATATCATTAGATACGAGATGTGAATTCCAAGTTACTAGAACTAAAGAAGGTTCATACAAATGATAATGGTGCTGACATGATGACTAAAGCATTGCCGAAAGAGAAGCTTGAGATTTGTTGCTTGATGGCTGGTATGGCTAGATCCTCCACTTAGTCGTGAGGGGAAGATTTATTGGATTTGGGTCACTCCTAAGTGGAGCCCAAAGCCTAAATATAAAAGGAGTTTTAAACCCTAAAGAGTTGTGTAGAAGAGAGTTTTAGCCGGAAGAGAAAAGAGAGAGAACAGAGAGAGAAGAAAATTTTGTTTTTTTTTTCAACTTTGCGCAGTAATCTTCTAACCTCCAATCGCATGGTGATTTCTTGTCGGATCGACCTAAAATTTTAACCAAAGGTTCCTTTCTCGTTGTTCTTCATTCTGAACGGTGGAGATTAGATTTGGAGGTCTTCAAGGTGCCCTGATCTTTAGTCAAAATTGCTGAGATTTTAAGGGTGATATTTTTCTCAACTCTTTGATTTTTTCATCTTATTGATGATTATTGTTGTATTTTGAGTTGAGTGGTGACTCTAGTTATATCTAGAGGTGAAAAACTCTTTGTAACTTGAATGATGATAGTGGAGTTTTTCTTTACTAGACTAGGTCTCGTGGTTTTTCCTTTCTCATATTGAGGGAAGTTTTTCACGTAAAAATTGCCTGTGTTATTTATTTCTTGCTTCTTAATTTCGTGTATTGGTGAGTTTGTTGGCTGCTGCTTTTCTTTTAGATTAGCTGTGGTTGTTCACACAGGGAAAAATTTTATTAATTCTGATTTGTTGTTGCTGCGTGATTGACACCTCCTTTCTCAACAGTTATTTCATTAGAATCGTTACAGACAGAGATTTGCATTATATTTGCTTTTTCCTTTAGTTGATCACAGATAGAGAGTCTTGACAATGTTGAAACTACAGGTTTATTCTCGTCTGTGATAATTTCTTGTCTGAGAAACGTCACCTTTTATGCTTCCATTGCGTTATTGTGGCACTGTCTTTCAGATCTATTTTTGCCTAAACTTTTTTCCTTTTAAATTGTGACACCGTTTGCATGAATCGTGAGTTATCTACGCTGTTTTCAGGATTCTACTTAGGTATACTAGCAATGTAAACATATATATGCTCTTCAGAAGGATCTTTTCGAATGTGAATGCCGAAGGTTTTGGGTTCACAACTTGTTTGTACTACTTTCCCTTGTTGGAAAATGAATATATACACAGTGGTTACACGACTCAGGTAGGGATAAGTGGCAATTTCTATAATAAATGCAGTAATTAATTACATTCAACAATCAAGATCACATTTTATTTAGAGTATAATAAAATAATGAAATCATATTTTTAATATTTGGTATGTAGTCTTAAACCCTCTGTATTCTTTAACCAAACTTATTAAAGAAAACCCAAAACCTTGTGTATGAGAATATGATGGTAGAAGACTCAACCTTATTTTTTACACATCCACATATATTATATATGTGCAATAATCTCATCTTATATCATATATTATAACATGTTTTACTCTAAGGGGTAGAATAGGTTAATTGTGTCATTTTAATGGATGATATGAATTATAGTTTAATTGGTCAATATATAGTTATTAGGATATTACTATGTGTCATCATCATCATCATCATACTCCGAAGTTTCGCAATGAAGCAAGGTCGGAAGGACTTGATAGTACGCAGCCTTACCATTACATTGTAAAGAGGCTGTTTTCAGTAGGCCTACATGCATATGTGACAAGATAATAGTGACAAAATAATATGGTAAAAATTGACTAATAAATTAAAATAAGATAAATAGAAAAACAGAAAAAAAAAATCAACTAAGTAGTATTTTTTAATACATAAACATAAATTTTAAAAAATATCAATTAATAATAATAATAATCATCATAATAATAATAAAAAAAAATAATCAAATTTTAACAGACAATAATAAAAAAACAGATCCATAAACCAGAAAATCCCAGTAAAGACGCAACATCTTGAGAAAGCGAAAATCAAAGAAGATTTGAAACAAAACCCATGAATGCTAACAACAAAAAGAAGTAACTTTACTAGTTTAAGCTGAAGGGACGTACCATTAGCATGTTTACAGAAAACAAAAGTACCTTGCTTGTTCTTCTTCTTCTCCACTCTCAAAAGAGAGAGACCCGACGACAAGCAGCAGATGGATGTATTTTCATTAACTCTAAATTGGGGCATAAAACGCAATTTATATGTGTATATATATAACCCATTAATAAATAAAAACTAGTGAAAGAGAGAAATTGTGTTGGGAAAAAGCAAACAAATCTGTAGTAAACTGACGAAAACCAAAAGAAATTGTGTTGGGAAATGAAATACCTTTGCATACCGAGCTGAACAAGCTCATCAATGGCGGAATCCAAAGCTAAGCGATCCTCCTTCGTCGCTAAAAGCTTCAACTCCTAAACAAAATCCATTTCCCGAAAATGCGTTTTGACCCTAAAAAAGTCTCATCACTTCCGACCCTCACGAATCCCTCTCCCTCTTGCTGTCTTGTTTTTATTCGACTCCTCTTATCTCTCTCGCTTGCATTCTCCGCCATAACTAACAAACCCTAATCTTGAAATCTCACCTCGTTTCACCACCACTAAAAATGGCTAAAATGAAACAGGTCGTCTGTTTCCCCTATTTTATGCCACTTTGTTCCAAAACCCTTTCATTCATCTATTTCTCCAACTACTGAAACAAATATAGAATGTAGCAATTGTAGCGCCTCCTTACCGCAGGGTACACACCGGGACGCCCGTGGGTCATTCCGATGCATATCCCACAATAAGGGTGCACTACAATCGATCAATTCTATAATCCACATGGCATCAATACAATAAAATCCGCAATATCAAAATCACTGAATTTTAAAAACCATAATGCTTTTCTCATTTCATAATATCAAGCAGAAATATAGGCAAATCTATCAGTTCCCTAAAGTCTAAATACAATATTCCAAAAAGGAAATTGATACAAAAGTCTATATTAAGTCATCCTCAAAATCAATCCCAACTGACCGACCTGTGTGTCATCACTTCTCTTGCCAACGCGCTCACACGGCAGGAAAAGTCTAACTTTGGAGCTAGGAGTCTAATCAATCAGTCCTGAAAAATAGATGCAATTTTGGGTGAGTTTGCGAACTCAATGAGAAACCATCATCGATGGTTCACTCAATTCATGCATTACGCAAATTGCGTACAACACATCACAGTAACATTCCAAATATCATATAGCAGTTTACAGAACACAGACAATTCGAAATTCAGTTATCACAATTGTATCATGCAATGCATATGTGACTCTTTTCCCGTTTATTTCAGTGTTGTGACCGAGCGCTTATTTCAGTGACAGTGTTCAGTGGACGCGTCTAGGGAGTAGGAGAGCCCTCATGCAGGATGTAATAACTCCCCTCGAGCTCGAGGCTCAGTTCAATAACAGTATTCGAGCTCAAAGCTCTTTTCAGTATTAGTGGCAGCTCAGGTCACAACGTTCATTATCTGTTCATGCATTTATGTATGAAATGCATATGCCCTATAATTCAAAGTCATATGGCTGTAAAAGCTCATTTATCCTAATTTTCAGAACATGTAGCAGTCACATCCAATTTGTTAAAAGCAGGCATTTCAATCCTAATCATTAACATAATCACACAATTCATAACTGAAATCAGTTCACACAGAGCATTTAACAATCAGAAATTGAGGAACCAACTAGGTTACTCACCTGTAACTTCCGAGCTACTGTCTGGAAGTTCCAGTAATGTACGTGGAATGACGGTCCAACGGTGCCTCTATAACAGTTAAAGAATTTCTCATTATTAGATGCTCGATCAAAACAATTCAATGATGCACATGTCTTAATTAAAATATGTACGATGCATGTTCATGATTTTCCGGCGCCATAACCCAATTTTGCTATCTTATGCCCAAATCTAACTCTTCACTCAATTGATCAATAATGATTTATTTCGTTCCTAAAATTCAATTCAATCCATCATATCAAACATCCTATAGTAATTTCCCAAAAAAACCTATTCATTGGGTCAAAATCATCCATTGAAGACCCCAATTTAAACTCCAATTTTTATAGTACAATCCTTAGGTTGCAATAGGAACTAAAGTCGACTATCTCTCTACAATTGATACCATACTAAATTAAATTCTAACTTTCATTCATTTCTTCAATTGTAGATCTCTTTCTCTAGTTCATAACGAATCAAGAATCACCTCAATTGAAGGTCTACACCATAAGTTATGTCCCATAAATCATAACACATCCATTCAGAAATTTCATCATTGTCGCGGCCTCCAATCCCTTGCCGCGGAGTACAAAGGGTCGCTCGCCGCGGCGTGGAAAACGTTCTCCGCGGCGAACACCTTTCTTTAAGCTCACCGTGACGTAGAAGAAAAAGGTTCGTCGCGGCATAAATTCTTACGCTCGCGGCGACGTCTCGCCCTGCTCGTCACGGCGAGGACCTCAACCTGCTCGCCGTGACGAGCGCGCTCGTCGCGGCGAGCACTCATTTACTCGTCGCGGCGAGGCCGCTTTCAGACGTCGGGACGTGCGGCTCCATCTTCTTCTCCGATCGACTTTTTCATTATTTCTCTCACTATAACCAGTATTAACTCACTCTAGACTACCCAATCTTTCACAATAAATACCATACATGCATCAAACTCAATAAAGAACAACATTAAAGCCATTAAACTTACCAATCGAAACTCAAATCTCTTCAATTCTCCAAAAATCCTTCAACTCTTTCCTCTTTCTCTAACACCCACGGTAAGCTCCCATAACCATACAGAATATCATCCTCTTTAAGCATCAACAAAACTTTGCACAAAGAGGAAGAAAGCAACAAGCACAATCGCGAAGGAGGAACGAAAATCACCAACAAGGAAAGAGGGGAAATTTGCCCTAGGAGAAGAGAAGATGACTTTTTCCTAAGATTTCAAAACCTAAGGTATATAAAGGTTGATTTTTAAACCTAAAGCTCATAAGAAATAAGTCCTCAAATTCATTTAGTTTCAGTCTCTAAATTCCAATAGCTCAATATTTTTTTTCCTAACAGCATAAATATAATTTTTCATTGCCATTGGACAATTATTTCGATACCATACGATCAACCGGTCTGTCACTCAAAAAATTGTGGTCCGGGGATTTTCTCCTGAATTTTCCAGAAATTTCCTATGGGTCACTATCAATTAACAATCACTTCTAAAACACTCCAATTCAACTATACAACCCAATTACTCCAAAATTTCTAATAAATCACAATCAAACCTAATTACCTCGAAAATTCACAAACCAAATCATAATCACAATTAAATGCCGGAAAAAGTCATGAATGCATGTACCTATAATGCATGTGCAATTAACTCATCCCTCTATAATTAGAGGTCAATGAATGCTCAATCAATAGAATGCAGTATGAAATTCTAACCCGTCCCAATCTACCAATGTGCCCATCACATCAATAGCGGGATGCTACAGCAATAACACTTCACAAGAAACGTCAAAAGACTCATAATTTCGAAAGAAAACGAGGGAAGGAAGAAAAAAAGCATTAGTTACAAACTCAAAAAACCCAGTTCAAGAATCTCTTGCTACACCGACATGTACTTTGAAAACAATGGACTGTCACTTGGAACTATCTCAAAATGCAGAAAAATCCAAACTTTTTTGTTTTTTTTTTCCAGCAGTCTAATATAGGGGGAAAACCAAAAGAAGCTATTATCTCTGATTATCTTGCTTTCACTATTTCAGCTAGCTCCAAAGGATATTATTATGTGTCTCAAATATAATTAGTGAACTAATAATCTCATTATGATTATTAAATATACATTAGGCAATTCGATTACAGTTCAGCATATGAAATTAATATTGTGATTATATTAGTTCACGTGTATTTTTAGCACTATGACCTCAAAAACAAACGGGACAGAATAAAAAAATCAAGAGAAACAGCTAGACATTTTGCATATGCCTAATCACAACATTAATTCCATATGCCTAACTAATATCGAATTGCCTAATGTATATTTAATAACTGTAATGGGATGGTTAATTTATTAATTACATTTGAGGCACATGGTAGTATCTTAATAACTATATATTGACCCATTAAATTATAATTCGCTTCATTCAATAAAATGACATAATTAGTCTATTTTATCCCTTAGGGTAGAACATGTCATAATATATGACATAAGGTAAGATTGTTGCACATATATAGTGTTTGTAGGTGTGTAAAAGATAAAGTTGGGTCTTCTACCATCACAATCTCTTACACAAAGTTTTGGTTAAAGAATGGAGAGGATTTAAGATTACATGCCAAGAGTTGGAGATATGATTTTATTGCCTTGTTATGCTCTAAATAAAATGTGATCTTGGTTGTTAAATGTAGTTAATTATTGCATTTATTATAGCAATAGATTGTATAGATTACACGACGCTTGTTCAATTGTATGGACTGAGATAAATGAGCTGTTTGAACAGGTGAGAATTCTTCAAATGTTCGGCTTCAATACCGATTAAATCAAATTTTTTTGGCTGCTCTTAATCTGATTTGTCATTTACACTATAACATCTTTGTTACTTTAGCCTGGAATGGTGAATTTTCATCAAAGTTTATATAGAGGTTTCAAGGATTGTCATTTATTGTAAAAGAATTGATATCATAATTGTATATACACTCATATATTATATTTATTTGTTCATATATCTTTGTGTATCTACATGTAATTAAGCAAAGCACCAGCACAGTAAGGTTACTTGGCATCACATAATTTGTGGTATAATTGTTCAATTGAAAACTTTGAATTGGTTTTGTTCTGGATACTGGATCATCATCATTATCATCATCATCATCACACCTAATCTGAAGTCCTGCTTTGAAGTAAGGTCTGGGGAGGTCTGATAGTACGCAGTCTTACCCCTACAAAATAGAGAGGTTGTTTCTGATAGACCCACAATGCGCATAAGACAATATAAAAGTGATGCAACTGATAGAAAAAAGTAAATAATACCAATAAATAGAAATCAATAAAAATAACAAAAGATATAGATATATATAAAATAATGCTAAAAATGCTAATAATAATAATAAGAAAACTAAATACAAATACAAAAATGTAGTATATAATACTAATAAAAAGTAAGAAAACGAATAAAAGTAATAACTAATGTGTGCAGTAATCAACTTATTTAATCAAATAACGAATCAAAACGGAGTAGATAATTTTTCCCGACAGTAAACGAAGAAAATTTCCTCATAGTAGTATTCAAGTGACGATAGATAAATTTTTTATGATGTCAAATTGTGTCGAGCACATCACCAGCCCAGCAACACTACAAGGGCACCGGCAAGTCCACACACTACATACAGAAACAAACAAAAGCCTAGCCCACGCACCACATCAGCACAGCCACACGCTACAGAAGCAGCTGCCCAGCCTGTGCACCTTAGGATCAGTAGCCAGTTCACGCTCAACCACGTTAGTACCATCACAGCTCACACACTACAGAAACAACAGCCAGGCAAAAAATTTCAAAGCAGTCGCCGGAACAATCACTACAGCTCAGTACAAAAGCCCAACCTAGATACAATGCAAGAGTACCAACTGACCCAATTAAGGAGTACCTGACTAGAAGCTAGTGAACACCAGTCTAGAAGCAGACTTAGAAGTTACAACTGAATCCAGAAGTTACGCCCGGATCCAGGAGTAGTCTTGTAGCTACCGGACTACTATAGTTGAGTCCAGTAACTTCTGGATCCAATAGCTACTGTACTACTTGAAAAGCAAGTAGAACAGTAGCTAGTGTCGTAGAGTCCAGTAGCTTCAAGTATTGTAGCTCCTGGACTGTTCAGAAATTCTTGGTCCAATAACTACTGAACTACTATAATATATTCCAGGAGCTTCTCGTACGCTCGCACGGATAATTCAGTTGATCATTAACAAGATTAATTTAGGACAAAAATCAGGGTTCGAATCCTGACAACGAAAAGAGTGGGTCATTTTATTAAAAAATTGACTGAGATCAAACCGTAATTTACCTCGTCACTATTCTATCGGGTCGGAATGTGAAAGCGCCTGGGGTACTAGTAGCTTCTAATCTCCGGTAGCTATTGTTAGTGAGCTGGACCTTGTACTTACTGGAACCAGTAGCATCTGTAGTAGAGTCCAGTAGCTACTTAAGTCTAATAACTTTGTATAGTAGCTACTGGACTACTACTTGACCCGGAAGTTACTAGACTTCATTTCAAAAGCTCTTAGCCCAGTAGCTACTGGAATCTCTTTGAACAGTAGCTACTGTAGAGTCCAGTAGGTCGATACTAGTTCAGTAGCTAATGGACTACTATGGTAGGGTTTAGTAACTCCTAGTCTTATAGCCCTATTGGACTTAAAAGTCCAATAGTTCCTAATTTATCATGAGATCTTTTGTACCCTCCCTCAGTTTTTATTCTGTATCAGAAAATCTTATCTACATGAAATTCTCCGACAGACAGGATACGAACTGAGAAAATAACACATAAAATCTCATTGCATAGTACATGGTAGTGTTTAATAACTCTTACGGGTGGTTGGTTCGTATAAGAGAATAGAAATGAATATAGTGAGTAATGAAAATAAATATTATCATTATAATTATAATGGTTAGTTAAGAGAAACGAATGATTATCATTACCATTAATAATGATTAGTTTGTAAAAATATTTAAAATAAAATTAATTATATTGTAATTAATTAATTAGAATAGTGTAATTAAAATATTGTAATTAATTAATTATAATATATTAATTAATTTAAATAGTGTAATTAATTAATTACAATATTTTAATTAATAAATAAACTATGTTATAAATTTAAAATATAATTTATTTATTAATTAAAATATTGTAATTAATTATTTTATCAAATCGGAAGGATTGTTGCACAAAATGTATATTATAATTAATTAATTAAAATAGTGTAATGAATTAATTATAATATTTTAATTAATGAATGAATTATATTTTAATTAATTATAATGTAATTAATTAATTAATTATAATATTTTAATTAATTAATTTCAATATTTTAATTTAATGAATGAATTATATTTTAATTAATTATAATATTAATTAAAGAATACTAAACCTTATTAAACAAAAAAATTAAGCATTAAGTATTAAGCAAAGTTAGGAATGACTCTCATTCCTCTCGTAATGGAAAGAAATGGAGTAATCCCCCAAAATAAGAAATAAAAGTAGAAGCAAAATAATAATTACCTCTTACCAAATTTTATTTTTCATTCCATATCCATTCCTTTCTCCTTATACTCACCAAACAAGCACATCCTTAGTCTTATAGCTCTACTGAACTTAAGTCCAAAAGTTTCTAATCCAATTGCTCCTAGTTCAGCATGATATGTTTTATACTATCCCTCAGTTTTTACTCAGTGTCAAAAGATCTCATCCATAAATTTAATTTATAGATGAGATTCTCTAACAGAGGGTAGGAAAAATAGCATAGAAGATCTCATCCCTGGTACCCTTAATGAAGTCCAGAAGCTTCTAGTTCTGTAGCCACCAGACTGCTACTGGATCAATATAAAAAAAATGTCATTTGTGCTCTTGGATGAGTATATCTAACGTAAAAATAAATGGATGAATACAGGAAAGCAAGGCAATAGAGAAATCAATGGTAGTTCATCCATAGGAATTTAATAAAATAACCTTTGCTGAAGAAAAACGAGGAGTCATGCAGGAGTCTCCCATTGGTATCCTGAAACTCGAAAGTTGAAAAGGATACGCAGGAGTAATTGCATGGACTCGTACCCGTTTTTATTTCTGTTTTGAACCCCCTCTGCATTTCATTTACCTGTTGGATCTACCTTTTTAAAAAATCAAAAAGTCAAGCAATTATCGTTAGAGGAAATACATCCAAAAAAAAAAAAAAAACAAGATTTAAACAAAGATATGGAAGGAAAATCATAACTGCAATTCGAAGGCACAGTACAGACGTTGAAAAAGAAATACTGGAGAAGAAGGCGGAAGAATCAAAATAAACAGAAGGTGACGTCACTGACGTGGATTTGATATGGACTTGCAAGTTAATTGATATAAGATTGAAATGAAAAAAAAAGTTATAAAGTTTAGTAACTTTTTTCACCGGTTATCCCCATGCAATCATCGTCGTATAAGCCTCTTCAGTTTGACAGTGCATTGTGAGAAAAACGCAAAGTAACAGAGATAATTAATGCAAGCGATAATTCCAGTATTTATGGAAAAAATAGGCACATATTATAAAATCGAAACTAAAATTTAAGAATATTTGAGAGAGGATAATTCTTCTTATAAAATTGGTGTCTCTTACATCAAGTTAACCCTTCTATTTATAGTACAAAATTTCTAATAAAATATTATCATGATAATAGAAGTGGTACACTAACTATTAAGTGGTGCATTTGGTGCACTAAAAATTAAGTGGTGCATTAACAATTAAGTGGTGTATTAATAATTAATGGCACACCATATTATTTCTATCTTTTATAACACTCCCCCATGGTGTGCCATATAATTATTTTTTATCTGGCCTTGATACACATTTGGTGTTGCCTCATTAAAAACCTTATCAGGAAAAACCTAGTAGGATCAAAACCATGATAAGAAAAAAAAAGAGTGCAACTGCGTAAGCTCCCCCTCATTTAACACAATGAGCTCTTCCCCATAAATTTCTTAGATGTCGCATTCCAATCTCGTGGACATGTTTCCTGAAAGGTGTAGTAGGAAGTGCCTTTGTGAAAAGATCCGCGGTATTTTCGCTTGATTGAATATACTAGATGTTAATTTCTTTGCTCTTTTCGAAATCTTGGGTGAATTGAAAAAATTTCGGAAGGATATGTTTGGTTCTATCACTTTTGATATAACTCTCCTTTATTTGAGCGATACATGTTGCATTGTCTTCATATATGATTGTTGGTTCTTTGTTGGTCGATAAGCCACAAGCTGTTAAAATGTGGTGCGTTATTGACCTTAACCATACACATTCTCGACTTGCTTCATAAAGTGCAATGATTTCAGCATGATTTGAAGACGTAGCAACAAGTGTTTGTTTCTGTGAACGCCAAGAAATTGCAGTGCCTCCATACGTAAATACATAACCAGTTTGGGATCTGACTTTATGCGGATCTGATAAGTAACCTGCATCTGCATAACCAACCAAAGCTTGTTTTACATCTTTAGCGTAAAATAATCCCAAATCAATTGTACCTCGAAGATAACAAAATAGATGTTTAATTTCATTCCAGTGCCTTTTCGTAGGAGATGAGCTAAATCTTGCTAGTAGATTAACAGCAAAGGCTATATCAGGTCTAGTACAATTAGCAAGATACATGAGAGCTCCTATCGCACTCAGATATGACGTTTCAGAATCAAGAACTTCTTCGTTTTTCTTGCAGTGGCGAAATTGATCATTCTCAACATTAAGCGATCTACCAACCATTGGTGTACTTAATCTGGAGTTGTTTTATCCATATTGAAACGCCTCAATACCTTTTACTCAGATATGTCGATTGATGCAAATATGCCGCGCAGTCTATGCTCAATTTGCGCATCACCAAGACAATATGTAGTTTTTCTAAGATCTTTCATTTCAAATTCCTTCTTTAAGTATACCACTGTTTCCTGGATTTCTTTAGCATTATCAATGATATTCAAATCGTCAACATAGACAACGATAATCACATATCCAGATGTTGTTTTCTTTATAAAAACGCAAGGGCAAATAGGACTATTTACATATCCTTTCTTTGATAGATACTCGCTTGACGATTGTACCACGTCGTCCAGTTGTTTTAGTCCATATAAGGATCTTTGCAATTTGATCGAATCTCGTTCTTTGGTTGTGATTTTAATGCTGCAGGCATTTGAATCCTTCGAGGATTTTCATGTAAATACCACTATCAGTGATCCGCATGGTGTCAGTAACATCATCCATAAGACGCATTTCCAGTTTCAAGAACCTTGTCGATTAAATATCTAAACGTAATTATATCCATAACAGGAGAGTATGTTTGTTCATAGTCAATTCCGGGTCTTTGAGAAAAACCTTGTGCAACAAGTCGAGCTTTGTATCTCACAATCTCATTTTTCTCATTTCGTTTTTCGAACAAAAATTCATTTGTAACTTACAGGCTTTACACTTTGGGGTGTAAGGACAATATGTCCAAACACATTATGCTTGTTAAGAGAATTTAATTCAGCTTCAATAGCATCTTTCCATTGAACCCAATCATGTCTATTTTGACATTCAATGATAGATCTTGATTCGGGATCTTCATTTTCATTGATGATATCACATGCTATAACATAAGAAAATATTTCATCAATCTCTTTCATATCATTTCGGTTCCATTATTCTTTTGTGTGAATATAATTAATTGCGATTTCTTGATTAATGTCAGTTTGTGTCTCTTCTAGGACACTATCCTCATCTTGTGTTTCTAAAGGAACACTTTTATCTATCTTGGAGTTATTAATCACATTTAATCTTTTCTTTTTCGAGGATTTTTATCTTTGGAACCGATTGGTCTACCACGCTTCATATATGTCGTAGATTCATGAGTGACCATGTTCTCAGATTGTCCTTTTGGGATTTCAATCCGAAGCGGGAGTATTCTGGTGGTATAAATGATTTAGTAACTCTTTTGTATCTCGTAAAAGCATCCGTAATTGATTTGCAATTCTTTGCAAATGCACAATTCTTGCACTTCATTTAGCATTGTTTTTCGTTGATCAAGATCTGATAATGATGGTTCGCACCATGTAATTTCTTTCATCAGTTGTTTATTATCTCCCCCTAATGTCGGAAAAGTATTTTCATCAAAATGACAATCAGCAAAACGTGTTGTAAACACATCACCTGTTTGAGGTTCAAGATATCTAATAATAGATGTACTTTCATAATCGACATATATCCTCAATATTCTTTGAGGTCCCATTTTACTACGTTGTGGTAGTGCAATAGGCACATATATTGCACAACCAAAAATTCTCAAATTGAAGATATTTGGTTCTTGACCAAATGCAAGTTGTAGTGGGGAGTAGTTATGATATGAACTTGGTTAGATGCGAATTAATGCCTCAGCATGTAAAATTGCATGACCCCATAAGGAAATTGGAAGCTTTGTTCTCATCATCAATGGTCTAGCAATAAGCTGAATGCGTTTAATTAAAGATTCAGCTAAACCATTTTGAGTATGCACATGAGCAACAGGATGCTCGACCATAATCCCAGTTGACATACAATAGTCATTGAAAGTTTGGGATGTGAATTTACCAGCATTATCGAGTCTGACTTTCTTTATTGTATAATCAGGAAATTGTGCTCGTAATTTAATAATTTGTGCAAGAAATATTGGAAATGTCATATTACGAGTTGATAGTAAACAAACGTGAGACCATCTGCTGGAGGCATCTATCAATACCATAAAATATCGAAATGGTCCACATGGTGGATGAATTGGTCCACATATATCACCTTGAATACGTTCGAAAAGTAGGTGATTCAATTTTATTTTAGCTGGTGATGGCCTTATGATCGGTTTCCAAGAGAACAAGATGTACATGGACTCTTAGTTATTTGAGTAATCATTTTGTTACTCAATGGATGTTCATGTGTATTCTCAATTATTTTTCGCATCATTGTTGATCCTGGATGACCCGCACGATCATGCGAAATAGATATCATGAAGGATCAATGTGTTTTGCTTTCACTACCATATTAGATTCCATCACATTTATATATGTATAATGCAATCCAAGAGGGAGCATTGGTAGTTTTTCAATATGTTTATCTTTCCCGATTTACGAGTTGTAAGATACATATATTTCATATTTCCTAAGTTGCGGTAGTATCATATTTATGAGAATATATATCATTAAAACTCAACAAATTTCTTTTAGACTTTGGCATGAAATAAGGCATCATGTATTGAGAACTTTGTGCCATTTGGTAATGTGAAATTTGCCTTGCAATTCCTTGATCAAGTCTGCGGGACTGATGTTGTGTTCACAATTGTTTTTGTTGGTTTTAATTCTGAAAAGAACCTCTTATCTTTCAGGATAGTGTGCGTTGTGCCATTATCTGGTATGCATAAATTATCATTATTTTCCGCTCCTCTTTCATAACGATCCATATCAAAACTTCACATAAAAATAAATAATCTAATGAGAAAATTGCGTAAGAACTTTAATAAAGAGATAAAGATGTTATTTTAACTAAACAAAATGTTACAATACTTTACTTGAAACTGAGTAATACAACAAGCATAAGAATACATAACACAAGCATAAGTACATTATTTTAATTTCCATTGCTATTGCCACCAACAATGTCCTGATCCACAAAGTCATCAGTAAAATCCGAAGCATTCAGATATGTAAAGTCATCTGAAGGATTATGATTCTCAATGAAATCAAAATCAAAAGCACCAAGGTCAGTTGAATCACCTAAAGGGCGTTGTTCAGTAAAATTCACTTCCTTTTCTTTTCTTTTTAAGGATGCTTTGTATAACTAACATAGATGTTCAGGAACTCGACAAACTTTAGCCCAATGTCCTTTTGTACCACATCTAAGGCAAGAATCTCTGAAGTCCTATAAGAACTTCTACGAACATCATTAATATGGTGCTTGTTATTGTGGTAGCTCGTATTTCTTTGAAATGAGTTATATGGATAACTTCCTCGGCTACGTCCACGACCACGACCACGAATGTAGTTACGATCGTGGCCACGACCATGACTGCGACCACGACTAGGCCCGTGATGATGTTTTCTTTCATTGTCATTTGGAATTGCAATATTCACTTCTGGAAATGCTGCCGCGCCAGTAGAAGCGGGATTGATGATTTTTCATCAACAGTTTATTATTCTTCTCGGCTACAAGGAGACATGAAATCAGGTCAGAGTATTTTTTAAATCCATGCACTCGATATTGTTGTTGCAATGTTACATTTGATGCGTGGAAGGTAGAGTATGTTTTTTCTAACATATTTTCCTCAGTGATTGTTTGCCCACAAAATTTTAGTTGTGAGACAATTCTAAACATACCGAGTTATACTCATTGACCTTTTAAAATCTTGGGCGTAAAGCGCTCCATTCATCACGAAAGTCGGAGTAAAACTTCCTTTTGATGGTCATATCTTTCTTGTAAATTTTTCCACAAATGACTTTGATCTTTAATTGTGAGGTATTCTTTTTAATCCTCATCAAGATGACGAATAAAGATCATCGCTTTGGCTTTGTTTTGTTTTGATGTTGTATTATTTTCTTTAATGGTATCTAAAAGATCCATTGATTCAATATGCATTTCAACATCAATCATCCACGGCATATAATTATTGCCGTAACATTAAAAGCGAATAACTCAATTTTGCAAGATTGGACATGTTGGCAACTATTATCTGATAGAGAGAAATAATTATCTGATTATTCAAATAGATATTACATTAAATAAATCACATGGCATGCTCAAATGCTATGCCAATAAGCAACAAAGGGATCATACAAAATGCTATTACTAAGAGAAAAAAATTGCGATCTGAATCATTTAGCTCTACACTAAGAATGAAACAAAGATACATAATGACAATAATTATACAAAAAAATAATGTAGCGGGCAACATTTGAATTATATTTTGAGGTAAGAAATAATGTGTAGGGATGGAGTAAATTATGTAGAAGTGGTATCCATTTATAGAAAAAATGAATCATTTTTCATTATTATTATTATTATTATTTTTACCGTTAACTAGCCATTATATTTATAGCCGTTATATTTCTTGTTATAAAAGATAGAAATAATATAGTGTGCCACTAATTGTTAATACACCACTTAATTGTTAATGCACCAAATGCACCACTTAATTGTTAGTGCACCAAATGCATCACTTAATTGTTAGTGTACCACTTCTATTATCATGATAGTATTTTATTAGAAATTTTGTAATATAAATAGAAGGGTTAACTTGATGTAAGGGACACCAATTTTATAAGAAGAATTCTCCTCTCCCAAATATTCTTAAATTTTAGTTTCAGTTTTATAACACGTTATCAGCACGAAGCTCTAATGTCTAAAATTCTGCTTATCAACTTCAAGCAATTATAAGGTTCTTCCGTTTACGTAAATCAAACAAACGTAAGTTCTTCCATTTATTTTTCCATTTATCTACATTAATTCTACTGATGATATAATTAAAAAAATTATAGCAACTCTCTACACCTTCCCTACAGTTTTACCTTCTCTTTAAATAATGAAAAGGTAATACCACCTCTAAATACTTAATTTATTATACAAGTATACATCGCAATTAGAAAATAAATAAATAAAATATATTCAAGACTATTATATTTATTATACTCTAATTAATTTTACTACATATATTATTATCAATTATGTGTTTTAAATAAATAAGTAAATAATATATATTATAACATTTATAAATATAACTATTAGTTAACGGTAAAATAATAATAATAATAATAATAATAATAATAATAATAATAATAATAATAATAATAATAATAATAATAATAATAAATGATTCATTTTTCTATAAATGGATACCACTCCTACATAATTTACTCCATCCCTACACATTATTTCTTACCTCAAAATATAATTCAAATGTTGTCCGCTACATTATTTTTTTGTGTAATTATTGTCATTATGTATCTTTGTTTCATTCTTAGTGTAAATTAAATGATTCATATCACAATTTTTTCTCTTAGTAATAGCTTTTGTATGATCCCTTTGTTGCTTATTGGCATAGCATTTGAGTATGACATGTGATTTATTTAATGTAATATATATTTGAATAATCAGATTAATTATTTCTCTATTGTATAATAGTTGCCAACATGTCGAATCTTGCCAAAATTGAGTTATTGCTATTGATGTTACGAGCAATAATTATATGTAGTGGATGATTGATGTTGAAATGCATCTTGAATCAATGGATCTTTTAGATACCATTAAAGAAAATAATACAACATCAAAACAAAATAAAGCCAAAGCGATGATCTTCATTCGTCATCATCTTGATGAGGATTAAAATAGAATACCTCACGATTAAAGATCCAAGTCATTTGTGGAAAAATTTACAAGAAAGATATGACCATCAAAAGGAAGTTTTACTTAGAGCTACGTGATGAATGGAGCGCTTTACGCCCAAGATTTTAAAAAGGTCGATGAGTATAACTCAACTATGTTTAGAATTGTCTCACAACTAAAATTTTGTGGGCAAACAATCACTGAGGAAGATATGTTAGAAAAAACATACTCTACCTTCCACGCATCAAATGTAACATTACAACAACAATATCGAGTGCGTGAATTTAAAAAATACTCTGACCTGATTTCATGCCTCCTTGTGGCCAGAAGAATAATGAACTGTTGATGAAAATCATCAATCCCGCCTCTTCGGGCGCGACAAAGATTTCGAGCGAATATTGCAATTCAAATGACAATGAAAGAAAACATCATCACGACTGATGGTAATTCGCGGTCGTGGTCGTACCACAACGTAACTACATTCGTGGTCGTGGTCGGTGGTCGTGGCCGAGGAAGTTATCAATATAACTCCTTTCAAAGAAATACGAGCCACCACAATAACAAGCACCATATTAATGATGTTCATGGAAGTTCTTATAGGACTTCAGGAGATTCTTGCCTTATATGTGGTACAAAAGGACATTGGGCTAAAGTTTGTCGAGTTCCTAAACATTTATGTCAGTTATACAAAGCATCCTTAAAAAGGAAAGAAAAGGAAGTGAATTTTACTGAACAATTCCCTTTAGGTGATTCAACTGACCTTGGTGCTTTTGATTTTGATTTCATTGAGAATCATAATCCTTCAGATGACTCTACATATCTGAATGCTTCGGATTTTACTGATGATTTTGTGGATCAGGACATTGTTAGTGGCAATAGCAATGGAAATTAAAATAATGTACTTATGCTTGTGTTATGTATTCTTATGCTTGTTGTGTTACTCAGTTTCAAGTAAAGTATTGTAATATTTTGTTTAGTTAAAATAACATTTTTTCTCTTTATTAAAGTTCTTACATGATTTTCTCATTAGATTATTTATTTTATGTGAAGTTTTGATATGGATCGTTACGAAGAGGAGCGAAAAATATCGATAATTTATGCATATCGATAGTGGCACAACGCACACTATCACGAAAGATAAGAGGTTCTTTCATAATTAAAACCAACAAAACAATTGTGAACACAATATCGGTCCTGCAGACTTGATTGAAGGTATTAGCAAGGCAAATTTCATTACCAAATGGCACAAAGTTCTCAATACATGATGCCTTATTTAGCGCCTAAAGTCTAAAAGAAATTTGTTGAGTTTTAATGATATATATTCTCATAAATATGATACTCGATCGCAACTTAGGAAATATGAAATATATGTATCTTACAACTCAGTAAATCGGGAAAGATAAACATATTGGAAAAACTACCAATACTCCCTACTGGATTGCATTATACATATATAAATGTGATGGAATCTAATATGGTAGTGAAAGAAAAACACATCGATCCTTCAATGATATCTATTTCACATGATCGTCTGGGTCATCCAGGATCAACAATGATGCGAAAAATAATTGAGAATACACATGGGCATCCATTGAGTAACAAAATGATTACTCAAATAACTAAGAGTCCATGTACATCTTGTTCTTTTGGAAAACTGATCATAAGGCCATCACCAACTAAAATAAAATTGGAATCACCTACTTTTCTTGAACGTATTCAAGGTGATATATGTGGACCAATTCATCCACCATGTGGACCATTTCGATATTTTATGGTATTGATAGATGCCTCTAGCAGATGGTCTCACGTTTGTCTGCTATCAACTCGTAATATAGCATTTCCAAGATTTCTTGAACAAATTATTAAATTACGAGCACAATTTCCTGATTATATAATAAAGAAAGTCAGACTCGAAAATGCTGGTGAATTCACATTCCAAACTGTCAATGACTATTGTATGTCAACTGGGATTATGGTCGAGCATCCTGTTGCTCATATGCATACTCAAAATGGTTTGGCTTAATCTTTAATTAAACACCTTCAACTTATTGCTAGACCATTGATGATGAGAACAAATCTTCCAATTTCCATATGGGGTCATGCAATTTTACATGCTGAGGCATTATTCGCATCCGACCAAGTGCATATCATAACTACTCCCCACTACAACTTGCATTTGGTCAAGAACCAAATATCTCCAATTTGAGAATTTTTGGTTGTGCAGTATATGTGCCTATTGCACCACCACAACGTAGTAAAATGGGACCTCAAAGAAGATTGGGATATATGTCGACTATGAAAGTACATCTATTATTAGATATCTTGAACCTCAAACAGGTGATGTGTTTACAAGACGCTTTTCTTGATTGTCATTTTGATGAAAATTCTTTCCCACATTAGGGAGATAATAAACAAGCGATGAAAGAAATTACATAGTGCGAACCATCATTATTAGTATCTTGATCAGCGCAAAACAATGCAAAATGAAGTGCAAAGAATTGTGCATTTGCGAATAATTGCAAATCAATTACGGATCTTTTACAGATACAAAAGAGTGACTAAATCATTTATACCACTCTAAATACTCTCTTTGGTTGAAATCCCAAAGGACAATATGAGAACATGGTCACTCATGAATCTCGACACGCGTGAAGCGTGATAAACCAATCGGTTTCAAAGATAAAATCCTCGAAAAGAAAAAGAGCAAATGTGATTAATAACCCCAAGATAGATAAAAGTATTCCTTTAGAAATACAAAATGTGTCCCGTAAGAGACCTGTTGACATTTCAAGAAATGCAATTAATTATATTCACACAAAAGAATAATGAAATGATATGAAAGGTTGATAAAATATTTTCTTATACTATAGATATCATCAATGAAAATGAAGATCCCAACCAAGATCTATCATTGAATGTCAAAATAAACATGATTGGGTTCAATGGAAAGATCTTATTGGTTTAAATTCTCTTAACAAGCGTAATGTGTTTGGACCTATTGTCCTTACACCTTGTAAAGCACATGGTTACAAATGAGTTTTGTTCAAAATGAAATGAGAAAATGAGATTGTGAGATCTTTTTCTCAGCGACCGAAATTGACTAAACAAACATAATTCTTATGGATACAATTTTAGATATTTAATCGACAACGATTCTTGAAGCGGAAATTTATGGATAACATCACTTGATAGTGATATTTACATGAAAATCTATTCAAAATGCTCCTTATATGGACTAAAGCAATACGGACGCAATGGTACAATCGTCTAGCGAGTATCTATCAAAGAAAGGATATGTAAATAGTCTATTTGCCCCTTGCGTTTTATAAAGAAAACAACATCCGAATATGTGATTATCATTGTCTATGTTGATGATTTGAATATCATTGGTGCTTCGCTAAAGAAATCCAAGAAACGAAGGGTATACTTAAAGAAAGAATTTAAAATGAAAGATCTTGGAAAAACTACATATTGTCTTGGTGCGCAAATTGAGCATAGACCCGGCGACATATTGTGCATCAATCGACATATCTGAGAAAAGGTATTGAGGCGTTTCAATATGGATAAAGCAACTCAGTTAAATACACCAATGGTTGGTAAATCGCTTAATGTTGAGAAGGATCCATTTAAGCCTACTTGCGAAAACGAAAAGTTCTCTTTACGAAGCGTCATATCGAGTGCGATAGGAGCTCTCATGTATCTTGCTAATTATACTAGACACGATATAGCTTTCTTTGCTCATCTCCTACTTTTATTTTACGCTAAAATGTAAAACAAGCTTTGGTTGGTTATGCAGATGCTGAGTTACTTATCGATCCGCGTAAAGCCAAATCCCAAACTAGTTATGTATTTACCTTTCTTAGCGTTCACGAAACAAACACTTGTTGCTACTTATCGACCAACAAAAATCAACAATCATATATGAAGACCTTCCAAATTTTTTCAATTCACCCAAGATCTCGAAAAGAGCAAAGAAATTAACATCCATTATATTCAATCAAGTTAAAATACTACGGATCTTTTCTTCCTACACCTTCAGAAACATGTTCACGAGATTGGAATCGACATCTAAGAATTTATGAGTCGTCTTATGCCATCTCCTTATCATAGTTTTTATCTACTAAGTTTTTCATAAGGTTTTTAAGATAACGATCAAGTCCGATAAAAAATAATTATATGGCACACGAAGGGGAGTGTTAAAAGATAGAAATAATATGGTATGCCACTAATTGTTAATACACCACTTAATTGTTGCACCAAATTAATTGTTAGTGCACCAAATCCTAATTATTACCACTTATTATCATGATAGTATTTTATTAGAAATTTTGCACTATAAATAGAAAGGTTAACTTGATGTAAGGGACACCAATTTTATAAGAATAATTCTCCTCTCTCAAATATTCTTAAATTTTAGTTTCGGTTTTGTAACATTTCTATCTTTTATAACAGCACACAATTTCTTTGCAACTTTATTTCCTTCGTTAATACAGGACCTCTACACAAGAATAGGTTCTCCATCTCCCACTTCAAGAAGATAACATAACGAAAAGGCAGAAGAAGAAACTGTAAGTTTTATCTCCTAATTATTAGTATGATCAATTTAAAAGCTTAAAGTAGTGTTTCTGTCTTTGTGATGGCCACAGCTTTGAGTAGGTTTTGGTTGTTAAAACGTTAGCTTTGGGTCCTATCCTCGCTAAGCTTCAGAACACCATCGATCTTGCTTAAAGAAGAGGATAGAAAACTCAGAGCACCAAACCTCTCAAATTTTCGGTGGAAGGCAATGGCTGGGAGGTGATTCAATTGAATTTCCGCTGCTTTCTTCATAGATATATACAGTTATATATAGTCTTTATATGCATGGATTTTATACGTAAATGATTTTATGAAATGCATGCTACTGCTTGGTTTAAATTTACATTTGGTTTCAGAGCATCTACTGCCTCTGTCTTGCCTTAGAAACCACCGAAATATTTCCTTTGTTTTACTCTGTTTTTGGTTGAGTTTCTATCGTATATATATATGTGTGTTTGAGGTTGTTGAGTTTTCGACATTTTGGACCTCCTTGAGACGTTAGAATCGTGTTTCTTGTCATCCATGGCGCACGCGATATTGTTTGGACCGTTAAGGGGGAGGAGAGATGACAACCGTATATGGAGCTTCGGACGTTGTCATTTAGGAAGCGTTGCATGGTCGGGTTTTCGACGTCTTGTGCGGTTCACGTTGTCCCAACGCCGACATCAATGCGAGCTTCGACATCCTCTGTTGGTCTGAAGCGTCGGGGCTCCAACTGACTCCAGCCGGGTCACACCCGACCTGGCTGGAGGTTGAAGATGATGAATTTTTCTTTTTTTTGTTAACAAAATTAAAAAATATTAATATTAGTAATAAATTGGGCTTAGGCTACTTCAAATCTACCCTTTGATATTATGATTTCAACTATAAAATCAATTTTGGGTATTAATATTTTATGAAAATATTAATTTTGAATTTTGTATGTCTTCTTTAAGTTTATGACATGCATATAATAATTGTTTAATTTTTCACAAATTACATGTGATTAATTACAAATTTTGTGTGTATAAATTCATGATTATTATACATGCAAAAATTAGATTAAATATTTTATACATTATTGTTGAATTTATTTGAGTTATTTATGACTTGGTGCAAATATTTAGGCTTTGATTTAAAGCTTAAAATAATGTTAGTGGTTATATGATTTTAATTAATTGGGCATATCCACAAGATCTCAAATTAATTATAATTATATATTTAGGTTAAGATCACATTAATACATAAATTGTAATTAATCAGATGTGAGATAATAAAATCTACCCACAAGAATTTTATTATATTTATATGATTAATTAGGATAAAATATCGGATTATATTTCTTAATTTACCCACAGGAATTAAGAAAAGGAACATAATTCTATAGTTTTATCATAACGTTTCGGATGAATCTAATTGAGTAATTCTTTAGCCCACAGGCAAGTCTTATGTCGCTAAAGTCATCTATTAAATGCATGATTTATATTGGTAAATCATGAATTATTATGGGTCTCGAAATATATATAACGAACATATATTTTTGTTTCTCAATTTGCAGTTACTCAATCATATAATATTTAATGTGATATTTTCAAATTGAGAGGTAACAACTATAAGATTTGAAAGGAGAGAATTCTGCTTCATGTAGGCTAGATGGATGTAGACTATGTTATTAAGAAGATCGAACTGTCAAGTACGACTGAGATCAGCACTCCAAAAGCTATTGCTCTTTATGAAAGGTGAGAGAGATCTAATCACCTCTCCGTAACATTCGTAAAGACCAAAATATCTGTTGTCATTCGTAGTGCAGTTGACCAGCATAGTAACGTGAAAGATCTATTAAAGGCCATTGATGAGCAATTTGCTACATCCGACAAGGCCCTCACTTTAATTATACAGTTGTCATCTTTAAGGCTCACTGGAATAAAAGGGGTACGTGATCATATAATGCATATGAGGGACATAGCGGCTCAGTTGAAACCGTTGGAATGTACAATATCGGAATCTTTTCTAGTGCATTACATTTTGTACACTTTATCTTAACAATACAGTCTTTTTAAGATCTCCTATAACACATATAAGGATAAGTGGTCGATCAACGAACTGTTGACCATGTGTGTGCAAGAGGAGTAGCGATTGTTGATGGAAGATGGTGAAAGGATCAATTTGACCATTTTTGGAAAGAAGAGGCAGGACGATGCCAAGAGTAAGGGTAAGGGCAAAGTTGCTCCTCAAGCCGGTATAAAGAAGTCGTTAAAGTGTTTCTTCCGCAAGATGAGAGGACACATGAGGAAAGACTGCGCCAAATTTAAGGACTGGTTCGAGCAGAAAGGTACTTATATTTCATTTGTTTGTTATGAGTCTAATATGGTTAATGTTAATCATAACACATGGTGAATTGATTCTGGTTCTACAATCCATGTTTTGAATACTTTACAGGGTATGTAAAACCTAAGGAAGCTGGTGGGAAGTGAACAAGTCATCTATTCAGGAAGCAAGACGAGTTCACAGTGGAAGCCATCGGGACTTGCAGTTTGGTTTTGAGCAGTGGTTTTGTTTTATGTTTGGAAAAGACCTTTTATGTTCCAAATTTCTCTAGAATTTTGATTTCTATATCCAGACTTGTACCATTTGGTTTTTCCTTTAACTTTTCAGATTCTAATTTCAGTTTATATAATGAATCGAAAGTTATTGGTTGTAGTATATTATCTTATGGTCTCTATTCCCTTCAGTTACAAAATAATGATGCCTATCATTCGATGCATATCACTGCTGGATTGAAACGATGTGTTGTGAATGGTTCTTCGGATCAGAATGGTGTGGCAGAAAGAAGAAACCGAACCTTAATGGACATGGTGAGAAGTATGAGGAGTGACACAAAACTTCCTTAATTTTTATGGACAGAAGCTCTAAAGACGGCTTTGTATATATTAAATCAGGTTCTAACCAAGGCTGTCTCAAAGACACCTTTTGAGTTATTTAAGGGTTGAAAACCAAGTCTGAGGCATATACACATTTGAGGATGCCGTCTTATGTGAGAATTTGCAACCCATAGGAGAAGAAACTAGATCCAAAGATCATTAGTGGGTATTTCATTAGATATGCTGAAAGGTCTAAAGGGTATAGGTTCTATTGTCCATCTCACAGCACTAGAATTGTGGAATCAAGAAATGCAAAATTTCTTGAGAATGACTTGATCAGTGGGAGTGGTTATTTTTCAGACATACGTTCTGAAAACGGCCATTATGAAGCTCAACCCTCTGGTTTAAGTGATCAATTGATTGTCATTCACACCCCTCAAAGTCAAAAAAGTATGAGAAAATCAGTTACTGAAGTTCTACGAGCTGTTAACACTAATCTAGTGGATCAAGTTGTAAATAAGGAACAACCAGAAATTGTTGAGCAACAAGTTCCTCATGAGGATAACAATACAACATTAAGGAGATCCACTAAGGTTAGAAGATCAGCAATACCTAGTGATTGCATAGTGTATCTACAAGAGTTAGATTAAAACGTTGGAGTCAAAAATGATCCTAAAATATTTTCGCAAGCCATGAGTTCTAAGGAATCAGACTTGTAGTACAATGCTATGAAGGATGAGATGACTTCTATGGCATCTAATCAAGTCTGGGATCTCATTAAGTTGTCAAATGATGTGAAACTCATTAGATGTAGATGGGTATTTAAGATAAAGAAAGACTCACGAGGCAACATTGAGAAACATAAAGCAAGACTTGTTGCCAATGGGTTCACTCAGAGAGAAGGAATCGATTACATGGAGACATTTTCTCCTATATCAAAGAAAGATTCTCTACGTGTAATCATGGCATTAGTAGCTCATTTTGATCGTGAGTTACATCAAATAGATGTGAAAACGGCGTTCCTCAATGGTGAACTAGAGAAAGAGGTTTACATGAAACAACCTGAAGGATTCTCCTCTTTATCCTAAATCAATCCATGCAAGTCTCAAAATCAGCAAAATCCAAAGTACTAACTACCCCTTCATTTACTAATCTCTTAATTCTCTCTATGGAGATGTGTCCTAATCTACGGTGCCACAACATAGAGGATTCTTCATTCACAACATATCGTTTCAATCCAGCAGTGACATGTATCAAATTATAGGCATCATTATTTGGTAACTGAAGGGAATAGAGACCATCGGATAATGTACTACAACCAATAACCTTCGATTCATTATACAAACTGAAACTAGAATCTGAAAAGTTAAAGGAAAAACCAAATGGTACAAATCTGGATACGGAATTCAAATTTCTAAAGAAATTTGAAACATAAAAGGTCTTTTCCAAACACAAAACAAAACCACTGCTCAAAACCAAACTGCAAGTCCCTATGGCTTCCACATATGAACTCATCTTGCTTTCTGAATAGATGACTTGTTCACTTCCCACCGGCTTCCTTAGGTTTTGCATACTCTGTAAAGTATTTGAAACATGGATTGTAGAACCAGAATCAATCCACCATGTGTTATAATTAACATTAACCATATTAGACTCATAACAAACAAATGAAATATGAATATCTTTCTTCTCCAGTCAGTCCTTAAATTTGGCGTAGTCTCTCTTCATGTGTTCCCTTTTCTTGCAGAAGAAATACTTTGACGGCTTCTTTATATCAGCTTGAGGAGCAACTTTGCCCTTACCCTTACTCTTGGCATCGTCCTGCCTCTTCTTTCCAGAAATGGTCAAATTGACCCTTTTAACATCTTCCATCAACAACCGCTCCTCCTCTTGCACACACATGGTCAACAGTTCGTTGATCGACCACTTATCCTTATGTGTGTTATAGGAGATCTTAAAAGGATCGTATTGTTGAGATAAAGTGCACAGAATGTAATACACTAGGAAAGATTCCGATATTGTACATTCTAACGCTTTCAACTGAGCCGCTATCTCCCTCATACACATTATATGATCACGTACTCCTTTTATTCCAGTGAGCCGTAAAGATGACAACTGCATAATTAAAGTGCTGGCAAAGGCCTTGTCGGATGTAGCAAATTGCTTATTAATGGCCTTTAATAGATCTTTCACGTTATTATGCTGGTCAACTGAACTACGAATGTCAGCAGATATTTTGGTCTTTATGAACGTTACGGAGAGACGATTAGATCTCTCTCACCTTTCATAAAGAGCAATAGCTTCTGGAGTACTGATCCCAGTCATACTTGATGGTTCGGTTATCCTAATAGCATAGTCTACATCCATCCAACTTAAATGAAGCAGAATTCTCTCCTTTCAAACCTTATAGTTATCACCTATCAACTCGGAAATATCACATTAAATATTATATGATTGAGTAACTGCAAATTGAGAAATAAAAATATATGCTCATTATATATATTTCAAGACCCATAATAATTCATGATTTACCAATGTAAATCATGCATTTAATAGATGACTCTAGTGACATAAGACTTGCCTGTGAGCTAAAGAATTAATCAATTAGATTCATCCGAAACGTTATGATAAAACTATAGAATTATGTTCTTTTTCTTAATTCCTGTGGGTAAATTAAGAAATATAATCGATATTTTATCCTAATTAATCATATAAATATAATAAAATTATTGTGGGTAGATTTTATTATATCACATACGATTAATTACAATTTATGTATTAATGTGATCTTAAGCTAAATATATAATTATAATTAATTTGAGATGTTGTAGCTACTCCCAATTAATTAAAATCATATGACCACTAACATTATTTTAAGCTTTAAATTAAAGCCTAAATATTTGCATCAAGTTATAAACAACGTAAATAAATTGAATAATAATGCACAAAATATTTAATCTAATTTTGCATGTATAATAATCATGAATTTATACATACAAAATTTGCAATTAATCACATGTAATTTGTGCGAAATTAAACAATTATTATATACATGTCATAAACTTAAAGAAGACATATAAAATTCAAAATTAATATTTTCATAAAATATTAATACCCAAAATTGATTTTATAGTTGAAATCATAATACCAAAGGGTAGATCTGAAGTAGCCGAAGCCTAATTTATTACTAATATTAAAACAAAATTAATAATAATAATTTTTAATTTTTTTTTTAAAAAAAGGAAAATTCATCGTCTTCAACCTCCAGCCGGGTCGAGCGTGACCCGGTTGGAGCCAATCAAAGCCCAACGCTCTAGACCAACAGAGGACGCCGGAGCTCACATGGATGTCGACGTGGACGACGTTAATAACACGAGACGTCAAAAATCCGACCATTAACACTTCCCTAATGACAACATCCGAAGCTCCATATACAGTTGTCATCCATCCTCCTCCTTCACGGTCAGACAACGTCGCGTGCGTCATGAATGACGAGAAACACGATTCTAACGTCTCAAGGAGGTCCAAAATGTCGAAAACTCAACAATCTCAAACAGAGGATATATTTCAGTGGTTTATAAGGCAAGACAGAGGCAATAGATGCTTTGATACCAAATGCAAATTTAAACCAAGCGGTAGCATGCATTTCATACAAACATTTACATATAAAATCTATACATATAAAGACTATATATAACCGTATATATCTATGAAGCAAGCAACGAAAATTCAACTGAATTACCTCCAGCTATTGCCTTCCACCGAAGATCTGAGAAGTTTGGAGCTCTGAGTTTTCTATCCTCATCCTTAAGCAAGATCGATGGTGTTTTGAAGCTTAGCGAGAATAGGACCCAAAGCTAACATTTTAACAACCAAAACCTACTGAAAGCTTTGGCCATCACAAAGACGATGAGTTAGGTAGATGGGCAACACAATATAGTGGGTAGGGTTTTAAGCTTTTAAATGGACCATACTAATAATTAGGAGATAAAAATTACATTGCACTTCATTCAATTTTGAAGAGAATATCATGGATCAGTGTTCATATCAGAAGGTCAATGAGAGTAAGACTTGTTTTCTTATGTTATACGTGGATGACATTCTGCTTGTGTAGGGGTTTACTATATGAGGTGAAACAATTTTCTCAAAGAATTTTGATATGAAAGATATGGGTGAGGCATCTTATGTCATTGGCATTAAGATCCATAGAGAAAGATCTCAAGGTATTTTGGGTTTATTTCAAGAGACTTATATCAACAAAATTTTAGAGAGATTCTGGATGAAAGATTGTGCACCAAGTGTAGCACTCATTATCAAGGGTGATAGATTCAATTTAAATCAATGCTCAAAGAATAACTTTGAGCGGGAACACATGAAGAACATTCCATATGCTTCAGCTGTAAGAAGCCTTATGTATGCTCAGGTCTGCACCCGACCTGACATTGCATATGTTGTTGGAATGTTAGGAAGATATCAGAGTAATCCAGGTATTGATCATTAAAAAAGCTACAAAGAAGAATCTGAGATATCTTCAGGGCACAAAGGATTATATGCTTTTGTACAGACAAACTGAGAACTTGGAAGTAGTTGGATACTCCGATTTAGACTTTGTTGGCTGCATTGATTAAAGGAAATCAACATCTGGTTATATTTTCATGCTAGTTGGTGGAGTTGTATCTTGGAGAAGTGCCAAGCAAACCCTGATTGTTACTTCCACTATGAAGGCTGAGTTCATATCATATTTTAAGGCCACTTCGCATGGTGTATAGTTGAAAAGTTTCATATTTGGGCTCAGAGTTGTTGATTCAATTTATAAGCCGTTAAAGTTGTATTGCGACAATTCTGCTACAGTCATAGAGCACATTAGCACTGATTTGATGATTGCAGATCTTTTAATTAAAGGCATGTCACTTAAGCAGTTTAAGGATCACGTAATGCATATGGGACTTAGTTCCACAATGTGATTTTGTTGTATATTTGTTGATTCAATGAAACTCTTATTCAGTTTGATATTTTCTCATAAATTTTGTGCACACATATTTTGATTGATATTGAGAAACGTCATTTAATTTGGACCTAGAATAAACATATGGTTTATTCATTAAGTTTAAGGGCTAGTAACGAGAAATTTTGTATATCTAATACATGGAAGATATTACTCACCATAAGAGGACCTATCGTCATGATTCATATATTTGATTTCTTAGTATATGTAGTATTGGGTTAAATGGATAAAGTTAGAGAATGTAAGTTTTATCTCCTAATTATTAGTATGGTCCATTTAAAAGCTTAAAGCCCTACCCACTATATTCTGTTGCCCATCTACCTAACTTATTGTCTTTGTGATGACTAAAGCTTTCAGTAGGTTTTGACTGTTAAAATGTTAGCTTTACATCCTATTCTCGCTAAGCTTCAGAACACCGTCGATCTTGCTTAAGGAAGAGGATAGAAAGCTCAGAGCTCCAAACATCTCAAATCTTCGGTTGAAGGCAATGGCTGGAGGTAATTTAGTTGAATTTCTGCTGCTTGCTTCATAGATATATACGGTTATATATAATCTTTATATACATGAATTTTATACGTAAATGTTTGTATGAAATGCATGCTACTGCTTGGTTTAAATTTACAAAAACATGATCGGGCTACGATTCACTGTTTTATCAAAAGGAATTAATCATTGAAGTTCTCTCTTTCTGTAGTTAATCAGTTTCCTTGTCTCATATCCTTTCTACAGCAGTTAATGTTGGGAAAATCGGGTATTTTTCTCTCTAAGGTAAACAACTAGTGAAGTGAACCGATTCGGTAATACCCAGGAAAGACCGCCAAATACCTCCTAAGACAAGATACCATTCCACGTAAGATCCCAGGAAAGGACAGAGAGGTCACAAACGGTCCCACTTAAAACCCGACCTTCTAGACAGAAATTACGTGCACGGTGTATTTATCACAACCTAAACCCGTGTACAAACACGAACAATAAATACACCCAAATAAATTAAACACAACACTACAAATATACCCGACAAATAATATTGAATACTATAAATGCGGAATAAATAAAAGAGATAAGGAAAGAACACACCCAAAAATTGATAACAGAATTTGGCCAATTTAGCCTACTTCTCCGAGCACCACTTAGGCAGCCTGCTCTTATTAAGAAGAGAATACTAAACTTGATACGTATACAACTTTTGAGTATTTTATCAAATTTTTTGGATGATCTTGATTAGGAAGGGGAGGAGTTATTTTATAACTTCAAAAACTCCTCCCATCTTCATCTCTTCCCAATATGGGATTGAAATTGAGCCACCAACCACCAACCAAAGTCAAACAAATACTAAGCCTTAAAATTCAACATAATACAACAAATCTCCACCTTGGCACAATTTCGGATCCCACCAAATGCAAGCATCATTCATCCTCCCAATCAAACAAAATAGCCTTTGTAGTGCTTCTAATTTGCGCCCTCAAGCGTCAACTCAAATGTGCAGGATATTGACTAAGTCTAAACAATGTTCAAACTTGGCTCTTGTAACCACCTTGGTCAGCATATCTGCAGGATTCTCTGTAGTATGAATCTTCTGAATAAGTATCTCTTCTTCTTCCAGAATTTCCCGCACAAAGTAATAACGAACATCAATGTGCTTCGTCCTTGCATGAAAGACATGATTCTTTGCTAAATGGCACTCTGACTGTCAGAATATACCTCAAGTTGTTTCTGACCAACTCCCAAGTCTTTAAGCAACCCATGAAGCCAAATTGCCTCTTTCACAGCTTCTGTAATAGCCATATACTCTGCCTCAGTTGTAGACAAAGCTACCGTTGACTGTAAAGTAAACTTCCAACTAACTGACGCCTTTGCTAAAGTGAACAAATAGCCAATTGTAGACCGTCGCTTATCTAAGTCACCTGCATAATCAGAATCACAATATCCAACTACGTTGACCAAGTAATTTATCCTGCTCAAATGCTAAACCAACATTTACGGTATGTAGGATATACCGTATAATCCATTTCACAGCTTGCCAATGAACCTTACCCGGATCATGCATGTACCTGCTTCAACACTTATCGCTGTGAAATATCGGGTCTAGTACATACCATTGCATACATCAAGCTTCCTACTGCATTAGTATAAGGGATTTTCGCCATGTATTCTTGTTCTCCATCCGTCTTTGGAGATAACTGGCTACTTAGTTTCAAATGTGGAGCAAGTGGGGTACTTACAGGTTTTGAATCTTCATGTATACCAAAACGTTGTAATACCTTTTTCAAATACTGCTTCTATGACAACCAAGGCTTGCCTCTCTCTCTATCCCTGCTTATCTCCATGCCAAGAATCTTCTTGGCTTCCCCCAAATCCTTCATCTCAAACTCTTTACTCAACTGAGCCTTCAATATGTCAATTTCACTTTGGCTCTTTGCCGCAATCAGCATATCATCAACATATAAGAGTAGGTAGATGTAGGACCCATCTTGAAATCTGCGCAAATATACATAATGATCATATTTACTTCTTGTGTATTTCTGACCCTTCATAAACTTGTCAAATCATTTGTACCACTGCCTTGGAGACTGCTTCAATCCATACAACGATTTATTCAATTTACAAACTTAGTTTTCTTTACCAGCAACCTTGTATCCATCTGGCTGAGACATATAGATTTCCTCCTCCAAATCATCGTGTAAGAACGCGGTTTTCACATCAAGTTGAGCTAGCTCCAAATTCAACTGCGCTATCAAGGCCAACAAAATTCTAATGAAAAAATGTTTAACAACCGGAGAAAATACCTCATTATAATCAATTCCTTCCTTCTGTGCGTAGCCTTTAGCCACTAACCTTGCCTTGTAGTGAATATCATCTTTATCAGGAAATCCTTCTCTCTTTGCAAATACCCATTTGCATCCAATTGTCTTCTTTCTCGTCGGTAGTTGTGTCAGCTTCCATGTCTTGTTCTTCTCAAGAGATTGCATTTCCTCTTCCATTGCACCTGCCCATCTTCCACTTTCTGAACTTCGGATTGCTTCTGGGAGGGTAGATGAAACATCATCAATAACTGGAAGTGCATAAGCTACCATGTCAGTAAAACGAGCAGGTTTCTGAATCGCTCGTCTTATCCTTCTAACGGCAATTGACTCTGATTGTTGCGGAGATTCTTGGGTCGGAACCTCTTCCTCATCTGACTCTTCTTCTGCTATAGGAAAGTCATTAGTAGTGCTTTTCGCTGGGATCACTACTGTCTATTCAAACTCCACCTGCTTTGGTATACACTCCACCTGCTGTGAAGTACTATTAGCCCCTTCTGGAGTTACCTTATTTAACACGACAGATTCATCAAAGGTAACATCCATGCTGACAATTGTCTTCTTTGACTCTAGACACCACAAACGGTATCCCTTAACTCCAGCATTGAAGCCCATAAATAGAACCTTCTTTGCTCGTGGGTCCAACTTTGATTCATTCACATGATAATATGCAGTAGAACCAAAAATATGCAAAGAATCGTAATCAGTTGCAGGTTTACCAGACCATACCTCTAATGGAGTCTTGCCACCAATTGCAGATGATGGAAAACGATTAATGAGATGTTGAGCATATGTCACTGCCTCAGCCCAAAACTTTCTGTCTAACCCAGCATTAGACAACATACAACGAACTTTTTTCACCAGTGTCCTGTTCATACGCTTCGATACCCCATTTTGTTGTGGTGTTTTTCTAACTGTAAAGTGCCGAATTATGTCAGACTCTTGACATACCTTTAAAAAAGGATCGCTCTTGTATTATTCACCATTGTCTGTTCGGAGAACTTTGATCTTTCTTCCTATCTGGTTTTCAACTTGAGCTTTCCACTAAAAAAAAACTCCAACCACATCATCTTTGTTCTTCGTAGTAAACACCCAAACTCTTCTGGAAAAATCATCAACAAAAGTGACAAAATAATGCCTACCTCCAAGAGATAGAGTCTTAGCAGGTCCCCACACATCTGAGTGCACATAATCCAAAATTTCCTTAGTATTATGAATAGCAGTGCCAAATTTCACTCTTCGTTGTTTTCCCAGAATACAATGCTCACAAAATTCTAATTTGCAAGTCTTCGTACCTTTTAATAATCCTTGTTTGGCAAAAATTTGTAAGGATTTTTCACCAGCATGTCCCAACCTTATATGCCACAACTTTGTTGCCTCTGCATCCTTCTTGCTATTAGAAATTGTTTGCCATCGTCCCCAACAATCTGTCTTACCTTGGTAGTAATACAAGTTATTTTTTCTTATATGCCTTTCAACATCACAAGTGCTCCCGTTTGCCTTAAGAATTCCATCTCGCATCATCACAACTAGACCTTTTGATTCTAAGGTCCCCAAAGAGATGATATTCTTTTCAATTTAAGACATACCGCACGTCCTCAAAATTCGGTGGATCCATCATGATTCCTCAACTTGATTGAACATATTCCATTGCTTTACATGAATTGTCATTACCCATGTAAACCACTCCACCATCAATTTCTTCAAAATCAAAGAACCATTCCTGATGGGAGACATATGATAAAAGTGCAACTCGAATCCGAATCTACTCGTCTCGAATGGAATGTTGAAGGTGATACCACCAAAGAGACATCCGACTCTGCATCACTTTTACATTCTGCAATATTTGCATCTTCATGAGCCTTTCCTTTCTTCTTTAACTTTGGACGATTTTCTTCCAAAGGTGCTCTTTCTCATGACGTAAAGCACACTCATCTTTTGCAACTCGCTTTTGATTTGGATCTTCCTCTTCTTCCTTCGACCGGCTCTGCTGACGGCTCTTGCCACAAATGCTTCATCTTCAGAATCGCTTATTTTCTTTTATCTTACTTTACAATTCATAACTATACAAAGCGAATACACAAAGATCTAAAGATACATTCTCCTTCCCATGAAGTAAAGTAGTTTCTAAGTGTTCAAATTCATCCAGAAGGGATGATAACAACATCAAAGCCAAATCTTCATCCTCAAATTTCACATCCAAATTCAGCAGGTCTACTACTAACTGATTAAACATAGTGATGTGTTCATTTATAGTATTACCTGGTCGGTAATTAAATCGAAACAGCCTTTTCTTCATAAGGAGCTTATTCTGACCACTCTTTTTCATAAATTTATCCTCCAATGTCTTCCACAGTTTGTGCGCAGAAGTCTCATTTTTTAAAGCATACTTTTGCTCTCTAGACAGACATGATCGAATTGTTCCGCATGTCAACCGATTTATGATACTCCAATCCTTATCTTCTACATATTCTGATTTATTTTCTTCAATAGCTATGTCAATGCCTTGTTGAAAAAGGGAATCCAAAACCTCACCTTGCCACATCCTAAAATGATCAGTACCATCAAATATTTCCACCGCCAACTTCATACTTGACATTGGAGTCCTCTGCCATGAGGAAGTCGATATCACCTTTGTCATATTTGATATGTCTCTAGTTGTTGGTGAATTTACAGATGTCATTATAGACTCAAATAATAGTATTCAATATTACAAATATTATAAACAAACTATAAGGATAAACCTTCGGCTCTGATACCACTTGTTAGAAAAATCGAGTATTTTTCCCTCTAAGGTAAACAACTAGTGAAGTGAACCGATTCTTAATACTCGGAAAGACCGCCAAATGCCTCCTAAGACAAGATACCATTCCACGAAGATCCTGTGAAATGGCGGAGGTCACAAACGGTCCCACTGAAAACCCAAATTCCTAAATGAATTACGTGCACGGTGTATTTATCACAACCTAAACCCGTGTACAAACACAAACAATAAATACACCCAAATAAATTAAACACAACACTACAAATATACCCGACAAATAATATTGAATATTATAAATACGGAATAAATAAAAGAGATAAGGAAAGAACACACCCGAAAAATTAATAATAGAGTTCGGTCAATTTTACCTACTTTTTCGAACACCACTTAGGCAGCCTGCTCTTATTAAGAAGAGAATACTAAATTTGATACGTATAAAACTTTTGAATATTTTATCAAATTTTTTGGATGATCTTGATTAGAAAGGGGAGGAGTTATTTTATAACTTTAAAAACTCCTCTCATCTTCATCTCTTCCTAATATGAAATTGAAATTGAGCCACCAACCACTAACCAAAGTCAAACAAATACTAAGCCTTAAAATTCAACATAATACAGCATTAAACCAAACTAAAACGAACCTGAGCTAATCTGGCGTTAATTCATGATCGTGAGTTGTGTTCATTTTCGTCTGGATATTTTGCAGTTGAGTCTTCGATCTGAGAAAATCAACAATCGAGATCTCTGAGCTTTATATAAAAGCAAACTGGGAAGAAAAACGGAAACAAAATAACAGAGATGTACTGCATTCTTTCTCTTCTCATTTTCTCGATCGAGCGGTCTTTTCATTTTCTTCTCGATATATTGCAATCGTTTGTTCGATCTGACAAAATTGACAATCTAGATCTCAGAGCTTTACATAAAAACAAACTGTAAATAGAGTAAAAAATATAACAAAGAAATAGAACCTGCATTCTTTCTCAACTGCTTTTCTTGATCGTATGTTCTTTTCAATTTCTTCTCTATATTTTGCAATCGTTTCTTCGATCTAACGAAATCGACAATCCAGATCTCAGATCTTTATGTAAAAGCAACCGAAAAAAGAAGAAAATAAAATAACAAAGAGATAGAGCCTGCATTCTTTCCCAACTTCTTCTCGATCAATGACTAGATCAGAACGCAATGGAATCGAAGTCGACGAACCGAAGAGGAAAAGGAGAGAGAATGAAGCAAACGAAGAATGAAAATAGGAAGAGATGTCGAGAGCAAGCAGAAGAAAAGAGCAGGAGAGTGAGAAGGAAAGTGGAAGATGGGATTTGAAAATTGAAAATGAACGCACGTATTTATAGACAAATAATGTCCTTCAAACGACGCCGTAATTAGCTTTAGACGGCGGAGATGTTAAAAATTAAAATTGAAAAAACAAGAAAAAAGATTTTTTTAGAAATTAAAATTAAATTAATATAATAAAGAGTACATGATGGTGACTATTGGAGGGTAATAAATACTCTCAAAATAGTTAAATAACACCAGATCGATCAGTATGATTCATTGCCTCTCGATTTCAGAGATGGAGCTAATGTAAATTTAGAGACGAACTAACAAAAATTAGAGCAAATGAATCGTTTGGTGTAGTGGACATAATAGAAAAAAACTGTCTCCATCTCGATGACAGAATGTGTTTGGTTGCAGTGGACAAAACGAAAAATTGTGTCAATGACGAAAATGCCCCTGATCCTTAAGATGATTAAAAATATGTTATTAATTGACAAGTTTATTACGAATGATTTGTTTTAGTTAAAAAATTAACAAATAATAATAATAATAATTTCAAATTAAGATCGAATAATAATAATAATAATAAATTTTAATAATAATAATAATAATAACAAAATTAATTTGAATTAATAAATAAGTTCAAATGTATAATCATAATAAATTTGAATAATAATAAATACAAATTATATTATTATTATTATTATTATTATTATTATTATTATTATTATTATTATTATTATTATTATTATTATTACAAAATGATTCTTAATAATAATAATAATACACCTACTACTACTACTACTACTACTACTACTACTACTAATAATAATAATAATAATAATAATAGTAATAATAAATTGATAATTAAAAATAAAATGTATGATAACAATAATAATATTATTAACAATAACAATAATTAATACAAAATAGTAATAATAATAATAAATAGTATGTTATAATACTAATAATAATGATAATAAGAAATTAATTATAATAATATTGATAATAATAATTATGTGCAATAATTTTATATTAATATTAATGATAATCTATACAAAATTAGTAACAATAAGTGTCAACATACATTCAAATACAACATCTAAGCATTCATAAAATTAATTACATAATAGGTTCAACATACATTCATAGAATTAATTACATAATAGGTTCAACGTACATTCAAAAAAACATCTAAGCATTAATGAAACTAATTAACATATTTGGTTCAACATACATTAACGCCTTAGAATTTATTAATAATGTCCTTAACAACCATTCCCAAAATGACTCCAATGGCTATGAGTAAAAATGCATAAGTCCATGCCATGTTTGTCTGCACAGTTGGAACTTCATTGACTTGTTCATTTGTTGGAAGTGCAAATGGATTCGAAATAGAGGATGGTTCATTGGCAGTAGGAACAATGTCTTCAATGCAACGGGCCGACCTATATGGATCCATGATATACGCACTTTGTGCTTCATCCAATGTCCGATACCCTTTGATGAGTTAAGATATTTATACTAGAGGGAGAAACATGTTGATATTTATAGATTTTAGTTATATAGTATTTTTATTTGAATGATACATCATGTATACTAAGTTGTTATTTTAGGCATAGTCGCAACTTTATTGGTTACCAAGTTAATTATGAGGAAACAATTCGACAAATAAGAAGAGAAGATTCTTGATCATTAAATAATAGGGCAATATAAGAATGACCAAAGAACTAAGTTCTTGGAGAATAAAAGATCAAGCCTATCTTAGGAGTCATTTGGAAGGAAGATACAACCGTACAAAAATTCAAATATCAAGTCAACGACTATCTTCAATTTTTTCTAAAAGGGGTGTTAGAATCATCAGGAGGAGGTAGTCTATTACCCCTTCAATACATGTAAGACTACTTTTTTTGTAGCTATTAGTGAGCCTTTTGAAAGGACTATCACTGCTTTGGCATAAGGAAAGCTTTTAAAATGAACAAAAGCAAGCACATCTAGTGAGATTAAGCAAGTTCAAATGTGCTCGAAGAACTGATCATATGCTAACGGACTAGGCCATAAGCATGCATCGGTTAGACAATGTACAAGTTTGTTCAAAACTTAAATAACCATCATTTTTTTTATAGTTGTCATAAGTAATGTGATAAAAATAGTAACTTGAAGTAAGGAAGAAATGACATACTTGGTGAATGACATGACAAACAACTTGGAAAATAATATCAAATAGTGGTGTAATATGTGAAAACTCTATTTTTTAAATGTTTTCTTCACTTAGTTTTAAACTTAGCACTTTGATGTGTTCACCACTCATTGAAGTAGTAACCAATTGATTGGAGATATCAATTATCAATCAACTTAGTGGACTTACTGTTCTTTAACTACTTTCTCGTGTTCTCATCCATCAAGCATCCAAATACTTATAATTAATTCATCTTATCACGATTTTCAACATTAAAATAGTAAAAACCATTGTCTGTAATTATTGTGAGAGTTAATAAAAATTAGTAATTTTATCTACTTTGAATCAAGTTATGTGAACTTAATTATGATACAGACATTAAGTTTGGTAACAACTTTATTGGTTACCAAGTTTTGACCAATTTCAGTGTTTCAATGTTTAAATATTAAACTAAGTAGAATTGGAGCGACAACTAATGGCAACAAAGTCAATTCACTATTCTTTTTAACATAGGTCACTAATTTGGGTAGACCTATAAGAATGTTGCAAGTTTTGTTGAAATAGTTGTAGATATAACATCAAAGGTGAAACCACGCTTCTCTTTCTTCCTACTAAATTTCTGTTATTCCTTCTCAACCCATTAACATTCTTTCTTCCTCCTAATTCTTTCTCTTCCATTGACAATCAAGACCCACAAAAACACAGCATTCCAAATTCTTATTATACCAAACATTCTTTAAATTGAATCAAGAAAATATATAGGAAACGAACATGCAGTTTCTGTGACTTTCTTTTTTTCACTTTCCTAAGAAAGTGACAGAAACTTCTAGGTTTTTTATTATCACTTATCTCAGATCCATTAAGTTAAAAATGAATCTTCAATTTGCCAACACCCACATTTTCAAGAAGCAAGTCCAACTAGATTCTCAAGGCAACAAAACATAATAAACCAAGATTTTCCATTTGTAAATTAGAAACCTAAAATCTAACAAAAGCATCTTCAATGGATGCCCAATATGTTACGTAACAAGAAAACACCAACATTCCCTTATCCATATTGTATTTTCTTTTTTCCCACAGATTCATCTTCAGCTGATTGTCAATGTCAAGACCACTTAATAACATGAACAAATTTAGTAACTCAAAACATAAAAAATCTTTGACGATCAACCATTGAACAACGTCTAGGAACTGATAACAATTAGGTCGAATTGTAGAAATGGTTGAAGCTCCAGAACACACAAAGGGCATGCAAACCATGAGCAATGGATGATCATGAACGATAATGATGAAGAAACCTATAACAGACCATCTCCTGACAGTTCAACTACTAGCTTTGGTTCAACCTCTTATTTACACACGATAGATGATGCAACAACATCATCTTCATCAAGTTTATGTTCTTCATCAAATTGTAATGTTCCCTTGTATGAATTGTCTGAGCTCATGTGCAATCTACCCATCAAGTAAGTTACTGCTATAGATAACATACTTTGTAAGGCATGGAAGTTGCTTTTGGAACTAGCTATTCATTTCCACTCTAACTTTGAAGTCAAAGTAAGCTATTAAAAGAGTTGCATTAAAATCATATATGTGTGAGCATAATATTAGGATTTAGTATATTGTGTGAGTAAGAAAGAAAGTTCATGACTTGTTGAACATTTTGTGAAAGCAATTGAGTGAGCAATCATATAAAACCGTTGCTTTCATAACTCAATTCCACATCAAATGGAAAGAACTTCAATACACTTCTTGTTAGTGGGATGAGAAGTTCAATAGAAACCAATGAACTAATTAGTTAAGTTGTCTATTTAGGTTTATTAGTTAAGTTTCTGGATTTAAATTGTATTGCTCTTATTCGAATAGATGTCATGTTGGCCAAATTTTGTATTGTTGTTACACATAAATTTGCACTGCACTTGTATTGAGGAATGCTATTAGGAGCAAGTGCATCTGCTCCACAACTAACTCAACCAAACCAATCACTCTCAAAACAAAGTTTAGTGTCACTAACTATACAAATCAACATTATGTCATATATAATTAGCCTCAGTTGAACTCCATTATAACTAACAATCAATGACAATCCTCATCTTCAAACAAACAAGGCATAATTCGTGGTTGGCAAAAACAATAGATTCATGATAGTATAATGCAGATAGAATTCAGAACACAAGGGAATACCTGTGAAAGGAAACCGAGGAAATTCTTTGCAGATATATAATTTGCTTCTCGGATTCAATCAAATGCCTTATGCAACCTAAACACAAATGAAGACAAAAGTTACATATTTCGAAAGGAAATCAGAGACCAACATGAAAAATCCCAGCAACTTTTTTGCAAATAAATGCCGAAAAAGCTCTCGGTAATCTGATATAAGAAAAAAAATCTCAAACACCCAACAACAAGAAGACCTACAGGAGAAAATCCACACTGCCCATTCAAGACAACAAATCACAAAAGAACAAGAGAAGATGGAGCAAATTTGCGTGCCCATACAAATGTAGACCTAATGGGGACAATGACATTTTCCAACGAATGAAACCAACCATTTTAATTGACAAACCTCGTGAACGTCTTCGGGAAGACAGTCCTACCGTGCGACAGAGAAGCCTAGAGCGGTGTCAAGCATGCGACAGAGGAGAGATGGGCGTGGGAGAGACAGAAATCAGGGGTAACTTGGACAGTATCTTCGTTTTTCATACGGAGACAGAGACAATTTCTTTTGTCTTTCGCTTTTGAAATAGACATGATTAGTTTATCTCTGTCTACTGGAAACAGAGGACAAAAAATTATAAACATCAACCAAACACATGTGAATTACAAGATTATTTTGTTTTTTTATCTGTCCCCATATATGGGGACAGTAACCATACACGGGGTTAGAGTTACTACAACGGAAACACTGAGAAAGAACATTGCAGGACAGCGTCTTGGCCACCAAAGAGTTGAAAGGCCCAAGGTTCGGTCCAATTGGATCTAACATGTTAAATTTGGACCAAATCATGGAAGGGCTGCCGCTCCCAAGAGCATCTGCTTATGAAGTAGATCCACCGTTGGATTCTGGCGGTTCTAGAACTTAAACCTTAGCTGCTAATTCTTCATTTGCTGATCTGTTTTCCACATCCTCTTCTCCAATCATACACAGCCTTGGAATCCACTTTCTTTAAGCCTTTGACGTGTGTTAAACTTATGAAGAAGCTTTCTCATGGCCTAGATCTTTCATTAAAAATCAATCCACAAGAGACCCACTTGCATGATTGAACTTGGCACACATGATCTTAGGACTTCCATACCCAGAAAGAAAAAGTGTTCCGCAATTATGACCCATGGAAATTTGTCAACTAAAGTTCACATCAAGACTTACCAGCCAAGAAGGAACAAGAAAAGCTACATAATCTAATCAAATTTTAAATTAAAAAAATATATTAGAAAACTTCGGATCAAACCCAAGTTATATGTCAACTCAATTCGATCAAAGTTCCACCACCATCGATCATTGGCAAGCACGTCATGATCAGTCTCTAATTTCAAATGGCGGTTAAGCAGTTGTCAACTGCCTATAAGTGGGCGTAAAGTTGAAGAGTAAGCGGTTGGATAGCCCACACCCCACAGGGTTAGGAATGCCCTGGAAGGAAAAGGACTATTAAGCCTGGATTTCCAGAGCATGTGAGAGGAGCTTGTTGCTTCCACGTATTTGATAAAAGGAGGAGATTAGCCATTACAGAATCTTCTATTACAAGTGCTACCTTACTAGCAACGCATCTAAATATTCTTTCTCTGACTTTGCGATCTGATCAGCCATCTTTTCTGATGTTTGTGCACTAGAAAGTGCTGTGCTCTGTCACTTGCCCACTTGATGTTTGATGCTTGGATTCTCTTCAGCAGGCGAGTTACTTCAACATCATGATCTTCTCTTTATGCTCGAGTGTATCTTCCTGTGAAGATTTTTGATCTGGGTATTCGTAAAATTGCTCAAATATATTCCTTTTTGACTTTCTTTCCTCTAACCCTAACCTCGTAATCGAGTTTTGGGGCATAATTGATGGTTCTCCTCATGTGGGTTGTCGCAAGTTTTACTGATTGTGAATACTGATGGAGTGGAAAGATCATCACGTTCTAATTGACTGTAGCTTTCCATAATAGGTGATTTTTTTAGTGCTTTCAGTCCCAATCTCGTAAAGCATGAAATTTTTCAGTTTTTGTACTGCTGATACTTTCTATCTTATGGCGTTAAACCGCAAGTATTTGTAAGTTGGCGTGGTCCGATGAGGGACAATATGGATGATGGAGAGGTAGAGCTTTCAGATCGTGTTTTGTTACCGAATACAGATTCATCAAGCAATTTTCAGGGCTCGGCATCAGTTGATTCATTTCTTGACGATTTGTTGAAGAACACCAGGACGTGTACTCACACTCACACCTGTAACCCTCCTGGTCCTGATGCAACTCATACACATACATGTTACCACACGCACACTCAAGTTATTGCTTCTGAAGAAGAACAAGGTAGACAGAACAAGGAGCGTTCCAAATCAAATTCCAAAAGGCCATCAGGAAACAGAGAGGCCGTGCGAAAGTACAGGGAGAAAAAGAAGGCACAAACTGCTTACTTAGAAGAGGAAGTTAAGAAACTGCGTGTATTGAATCAGCAATTAGTCAGGAAACTTCAAGGTCAGGCAATTCTTGAAGCTGAAGTCTCTAGGCTCAGGAGCTTATTGGTTGACCTGAGAGGGAAGATTGATAATGAATTGGGTGTATTTCCAATCCAAAAGCAGGGTGCCAGTAGTACCATTTTTAAGGATGGTGACTGTGGCTTGCTGTCGCAGGTCGTTGCTCCGCAGTGTCAGGTGGATTTGCCTTGCTTCAATCCACAAACAGGGTCATCATCACAAGGTAGTGATGGTGGAAATGGGAAATTGTTCCTGTCATGGGAAGGGAATTGTCAGGCTGCTATAACAGATTGTGAAGTTAATGGAACTAATCTTTCAAACGCTGAAGGACATAGGAGGAACACAGTTGAATAAATGTTGTATCATCTGCATCTCAAGCTCCATAACTGGATCAAAACGTAAGTTCCTTAGATCTTTTTTGATATATTGAAGTTGAGTAGGGCTTGGATGTGGTTATGGTGTGTCTAACGAGAAAAATACAGCCTTTTGATTGTATATAGTACACGTTCAAATAGCATTACACACAGTTGAATAAATATGGTCTCATCTTCTGCGTCTCAAGTTCCATACCTGGATCAAAATCGTAAGTTCCTAAGATCTTTTTTGATATATTGAAGTTAAGTAGTGCTTGGATGTGGTTATGGTGTGTGTCTAATGAGAAAAATACAGCCTTTTGATTGTATATAGTACACTTTCAAATAGCTTTATCTTTGTATCTTTTGGTGAAACTAAAACTACACATGTATTTCAGTTTTTTGCTTATGCCTGGAGAATGCGCCAGCGATATTTTAAGAGTTCAGATCCTCTGTCGCAAGTAACCCTGTCTTACTCTGTCTTTTTACAAAATGACATCGTTTTGTTTAAAAAATTGCGTACAGCGAAGAAGTTGTGGGAGTTGTGGTCCCCACCCACAGCCGCCGCCGTTTTCGTAGCCGATTGATTATTAATGAGCTTAGCTTCGCCCACTTTTCTAATTAATATACTTCCACTGATAACTACTGCTTATCATTATTTTATCCTTTATTAATATATCCTTTATTTATATTTATATTCTTTAATAATTAACAATAGTAATAATAATCATCATATTATTATTATTATTATTACTATTATTATTATTATTAATATAAGTACTCAGATTAAATTTTGTTATATTATTAGTATTATTATATATATGTTATTATGAAATGGCAAAACCGTATAACAGTTAAATTAATGAGAATAACATTATTATTATATTATTAGTATTATTATATATATGTTATTATGAAATGGCAAAACCGTATAACAATTAAATTAATGAGAATAACATTATTAAGTTTAATAATGTTATCTAAATCGTATAAGTATTAATGATTCTGTAATCATTATTATTATTATTATTGTTACTATTATTATTATTATTATTATTATTATTATTATTATATTCAAATGATTTGTAAATTAATTGAATATATTAATTTCTATTATTATAATCAGTCTTTTATTATAATTATGACTTTTTTATTGGTATTTTATTGTTATTATTATTATTAATATTCTTAATATATGATTATTGTTATTATTGCTATTATTATTATTAATAGTACTATTATGTTTTTATTATGATCTTAATTTTAATTGTTATTGTGAAAACAATTTATTATAATTATAATTACAATTATGTTGTTATTATTATGATTAGAATTATTATTATAATGATTATTATAATTGTTATAATAATCATTATTAAATTCAAATTATTTCTATATGAATTCATTATATTAATTTCCATTATTTTCAAATCTTATGATAATAATGGAAATTATTATAAAGTGTATTATTATTATTATTATTATTATTATTATTATTATTATTATTATTATTATTATTATATGTATTTATGAAGTTTTATTATTACTATTATTATTATTAGTATTAGCATTAAATTATTATTGTTAGTATTAAATTTTTAATCATATTAATTTCGACTATTATTATTATTATGAGATTTGTTACAATTACTAACTTATTCTTATGAATGTTATATATACCTTAATTGTCAAATTTGTTAATTCCGAGACAGTGTATTATAAGTATATATATTATAAGTATATAATTCTTATAATTATTATTATTATTATTATTAACAATTCATTATTATTATTATTATTATTATTATTATAACCCCACTAATAATGTCCATAATAAGAAGAAGAATAAGATTTACAAAATAATACTAATAATAATATGATAAGAATAATACTAATAATAAGATAAAATAATACTAATAATAATAATAATAATAATAATAATAATAATAACAAATAAACATAATAATAATAATAATAATAATAATAATAATATTATTATTATTATTATTATTATTATTATTATTAATAATCAATGACATAATAATAATAACATTTGGATAATAATAATAATAATAATAATAATAATAAATAATAAGAATTATATACTTATAATATATATACTTATAATACACTGACTCATGAGGCGAGGCTATGCTATACTAGCGAGCCAAAGATGTCTATAATCTCGCCTCATGAAGTCGATGTATTATAAGAATATATATTATAAGTATATAATTCTTATTATTATTATTATTATTATTATATTTATTATTATTATCATTATTATTATTATTATCTAAATCTTATTATTATTATGTCATTGATTATTATTATTATTATTATTATTATTATCCAAATGTTATTATTATTATGTCATTGATTATTATTATTATCTTATTATTATTATTATGTTTGTTATTATTATTATTATTATTAGTAATATTATAATTATTATTAGTATTATTTTATCTTATTATTAGTATTATTCTTATCATATTATGATTAGTATTATTTTGTAAATCTTATTCTTCTTCTTATTATGGACATTATTAGTGGGGTTATAATAATAATAATAATAATAATGAATTATTATTATTATTATTAATATTATTAATTATAATAATAATAATAATAATAATAATAATAATAATAATAAGTATATTAATTATCGTGGAAGTATATTAATTAGAAAAGTAAGTAAGCTAAGCTCATTAATAATCAATCAATTTGCGGCAATGGCGGGGTACTGGGTGGGGACCACAACTCCCACAACTTCTTCACGACGCAATTTTTAAACAAAACTTGTCGCTTTGTAAAAAGTAGAGAGACGAGGTTATTTGCATGATGAGGATCCGAACTCATATTTTTAATGACCTCGAATCAATACAGTATAATCATATATCAATAACTCATTGATAGAATCATGGACTTACGGTTAACAAATTAGTCCGGTCATGTCTGAGCCGGTAACTTAAAGTTAACAGATTAAGCCTTTATTTAGTTGGGTTTATATCATAGTTTTTATCGGTAGAATTTTTAGATATTTTCTATAAAAAAAATTTTAATAAATAAGTTGATTGTTTGACTATCATTTAAAAAAGAATTTTTAAAAAGCTTCATATAGTAGACTACTTGATAACATAAAATAAAAAGTATTTTAAATTTTAACTATATTTTATTTTGTAATAAAATTATTTATGCATATAAATATTATTTAAAGTATATTAAACAATATGTCGACACAATATATTAATTATTATATAATTTTAAACCATATGAAACATATATACCAAATATTTTATATGAATTATAACATAAATAAAACTAATATAAAAATAAATATTACAACATATAAAAAAGTCTAATAATATTATATAAATCTCAAAATAAATATTTAGTTGAGTAAATGTTAAATATATAATAAAACAATTATGCAAGATATTAGAGAAGATGAGTTTGTAAGATAAGCGTAAAGATGAGTTTGTGAGTATTTTGATAATTATGTAAAGCATAAGAGCTAAAAAGTTAATTTAAGAAGCTTTTTTATAAATTCCAAATTTGAATTTCTTAAAAGTTATACTTTAGCTTTCAAAATAGCTATATCTATTAAAGAAGTATTTTTATTTTACCGTTAAATATTTATTTTAAAAAATTATGTAGTAAAAAGCATTTATTAAATTCTCAAAATTTATCCAAATAGTCACTAAATCTGATTTAATCGGACTTATATTAACGCCTTGTTTGAAAAAGCCTGAATTGTATTTGGTACTAAAAAAGTGCATGGGTTGAATTCAACATGGAATTCAAATGCATCATTATGGAGGGGTTGAATTTACGTTTAGAATCTCGTGAATTCAACCCACGTCTGCTCTCCTCAATCGTTAGCAACAGACTCATTCACAAAACATGGATTGAACTCTTCTCCCACGCACAAACCCTTAAACTTGGCTTTGTTTCTTACGATTTTCAATTCTTATAAAAATGGTAATCTTTACTTTTTTATATTTTGATAAAGGTGATCTTTATTTTTCTAATATAATATCTGTTAATATATTATTAAATTGTCTTTAAAATATAAACTTCAATTTATATTTGATTTAATAATTAAAAATAATTTAAATAAATATTACGCTTTAGATAATAAGATAATTTTAAAATGTTTTGGTTTTGTTTCTTTCGATTTTCAAAATTATAAAATTAGTGATCTTTATTTTTTCTAATATAATTTATGTTAATATATTATTAAATTATCTTTAAAATATAAACTTCTATTTATATTTGATTTAATAATTAAAATAATTTAAATAAATATTACACTTTAGATAAGAAGATAATTTTTAAAATGTTTTGGTTTTGTTTCTTTAGATTTTCAAAATTATAAATTAGTGATCTTTATTTTTCTAATATAATTTCATTAATATATTATTAAATTATCTACAAAATATAAACTTCAATTTATATTTGATTTAATAATTAAAATAATTTAAATAAATATTACGCTTTAGATAAGAAGATAATTTTAAAATGTTTCATTTTATTTAATTAATAATTTATTAATAAATATTATATAAGATATTAAAATAAATTTAATTAATTAAAATATTAAAAAAAGCGAGCAAGCTCTCAAATTATTTTTTATCTAAAACGGAATATTTATTTAAATTATTTTAATTATTAAATCAAATATAAATTAAAGTTTATATATTTTGAAGATAATTTAATAATATATTAATGTAAATTATATTAGAAAAATAAAGATCACTAATTTTATAATAATTTTATTTTGGATAATATTATTTTTAGTCGAGAGGTTAATGTGTCATATGAAATAATTGAATTCAGTTCTAATTTTAATGGATTTGTTCCAAATAGTGTAATTCAGTGTAATTGAATTCAATTCTAATATTACTGGATTTGTTCCGAACAGTGTAATTGAATTCAATTCTAATATTACTAGATTTGTTCCAAATAGTGTAAATTGAATTCAATCACAACTTCATTAATATAATTGAATTCAATTCGATAATAAATTCAATTCGAAGATTTCCAAACAGCCCGTAAGTCCGAGTTTAGGCTTCAAACTTAAAATCTGACCAATCATGATGGGTTTGGGTTTATCCCGAACTCTAACTCAAGTTTATATGTTGCTACAATTTGAATAGTCAATAATACAGTTTGGACTGGAGCAGTGAGGGAGTTACTTTGTTTGACTTGTCGTTAGGCCCATGAGATGAACTGTTAGTTCCAAAATGGACTCCGTTCTAATGTGGTAAATGTGTGGTTTCCATTACATAGCACTTGGTCCGGGCCTAAGGTGACTGGTAAAACCCAATCAAAACATAGTATCAAAGATAGCACTCGGTTCGGGTAACAAGTAAAATCTGATCAAAGCAAGATTTAGATCAATTTCGAATTTGAAAAACCGTTCTAAGATTCGGCTTCAAAATGACATTATTTTGACACAAGCTCAACCCAGACCCAAGCTGTTACCATGTCTACACAGTGCAATACTCCCAAGTCCTAACACAGATCTGTCAGGTCTTGATTAGCTCACGTTGATTTTGACGGTAATGAACAGAACAATTCAGGAAATATCAGACAAAACTGTTTGCTAATCACAGTACTACATCAAGCAAACCATGCAAGTAAAAGAGAGACCAAGCGAAACAGGAGACAGTCACATCCACCCAAGACCAACCAAGGACATGGTTTGGGTTTATCTGGACCTACACCATTGATTTCTCTTAGCCTATGCTTTCCGACCATGGAAATCTGGTTTGTTCGACGTTTCTTGGAAGCAGGAGGAGGCCACATGGGGGCTCTCTCTCTCTCTCTCTCCCCCGATCTTCGCCTACCTCTACTCGTCCTGTCTCTCTATTTGTTTTGTTTAATGCTTCTCTCTAAATTTTCTTCACTGGTCAATTTCTGCCCCCTCCTGTCTGCTCTGTTCCATCTCATCATTCTGCCCCCTCCCAATCTGGCCCAGCTCCCCTAAATTTACGGTCCGTGCTCATTTCGAAATCTAGTTTGATTGTTCGTTTTAGTTTTTAAATTTATCAAAATTTAAATTTCAAAAAACAATTACAAATTTAATATTTAAAGTTTAAACATTATCATAAAACCAATTAAAAATTTTAAAATGTTATTAAAAATACGATCTTTACTTATTAAGAATTTAAATTTTAATTAAAAAGGAAAATATTAAATAAAATTAATTGATTAATTTTTAAAACTAACTAATTAATCAATTATTATTTTGAATTATTCAATTTTTAGTGTGGTTTTCAATTTTTAATAATTTTGTCGTTAAAACAAATTTATTAATTAATTAATGGGTTAATTTTATAAATTAATAAGTTTTATAAATTAAAATAAATCAATTAATTTTCATTTAATAATCTATTTTCAATTAAACTTCAAATTTTTATGAATAAGGACAATCTCTTTTAATTATATCTCAAATTTTTAATTTTATTTAATTTTAGTTAATTTTATAACGATTTAATTCTAATCGATCATTTTAAGCCTTTGTTCTACCGATTTTATTTTTTGTTCGATTTTTAAAACATTACAAAAGGTGCTGAAAATTAGTTGAGATATCCTCTAGAAAATATGCTTATGAGTAATGTTAGAAATGGGTATAGTGATGAGTTCAACGCGATCCAATCCACCGGAGAATATTTTTTACAAAACGACTCAAGTTTAATTTGGAATTCGATTGAGTTCGAGTATCACATATTGAGCTTGAATTAAATTTGCTCTAATTTTGCTTAATGCAAAATTTTAAAATGATCTCTTTAATTTTAAAATTTTATATTTATATACTAAAATAATATTAATTTTAAAAGGATAATTGATACCGTTCTAACACAACATCCAAACCTTATTTCAAAACCTAACCTTTTAATTTATTTTTTCCAAATTTTAAATATGAAAGGAATGTATTAAATTGTTAAATTTTTGCATCAATTAAAAAAATCGATTTTTACCTTATGAAAATTCTATTTCTCAAGAAAATCGGGCTCCTATCCTTATAAATTTTTATCTTCACACATGAAAGAGACTTATTATGGCCTTTTACGTGCAACTTTGTGAGATTGGAACTTACTCAACCGCTTCCGGGAAGTATCCAAGCAAAAGAAGAAACGTACCTTGAATTGCCGGCGGCCATTATGCTATTTTCTGAATTTTTCTTAAAGTGGTCCTCGTGAAAATCATGTTTTGTTGACCTTTGATCTAACTTTGGTCCATTTTGTCAACCTCCTTTAAAGCTTTGAAATAAAAGGAAAAGGCTAACAAGCACCGCATGCGGATATTGGAGATCTCAGATTAAAAAATTACTTATATAATTATTTTAATAAAAATTTTCATAGATATATAATTAATGTTTCAAATTAATTTTTATATTATGTTTGTGCAGTGAATTTGTTTTCTAACAAGACTTTCGTACGTTTGTTTAAGTATTTTCAGACTTTATTATATGTTATCGATAACTTTCTTTATAAGAAAAATAAAATTTGTGTTAATTTTTTTATGTTTTATTAATGTTCATTCTTACTAGAAAATGAATATAAACAATTTAAGGATAATAAATAAATGCAATATGAATCTTATAATTATAATATAATAATAATTTTATGTGAAATGTATAATTATCCAATGAATTGTGTTATATATATCTAAACATATATAAGATAAAAATATCTTTATATTATTTCATTATCAACCTGTAACTAACTAATAGACCGTAAGATATAAACTAATAGCTCAAACTTATATTGCTAAATCTAATCGATTAAAACTCGTATATATTGAGCATAAATTCAAAAGATTTTGTTTTAAAAATTTAAGTTAAAATATAAATTTAGTTTAGCTCAAATTTGACTAGCCTAGATCCTTATAAAAATTTTGGGACAGGACTAGGCCCTTTTTTTCTATTTATTCCTTTGAGTTAAGACTTAAAACATGATTTAGTACACAAAGACAATACATTATAGTGTTAATATATATTTTTAAAAAGAAGGAGAGAAAAAAGAAGAAAAGGGAAAGGAAGAGGAAAAAGGATAGAGGGAGGGCAATAATTGCTTAAGGAAAAGCTCTATACCTTAATGATAAATAAACCAAAGAAAAAGTAAGGTCGACGAGACAAAGCCAAACATGCCTACCTAAACCTCTCTTTGTCTCATCTCTTTAGTATTCTATTTCACTTTAACTATAAATATATATAGAGTCATGACATTTTGTGATAATTGATGCAAATACATCCCCTACTTCGTATGAAGTCATTTTCTCTCTGTGCGTCGAAAGAGACTTTGTACGCATTAGAGACAAACCTTTATTTGTCGCCTTTCATGACATAAGCCGCCTTTTTTTCCTAATGCTTCCCAAACTCCGTTTTTTCCTTCTCCTCTCTCATCTCTCTCGGGCTTCAGCATTCTCATCAGTTTCAAATCATATGATTAGATGTAATGACTTGATGGGTGAGGAGATTAACCAAATACTCATGAAATCGTAAAGGCTACAAAGTAACTTAAACCCTACATAATCTAACTCATTTCTAATTTTAGTTAATAATTTTTTATAATCCAAACAACCATGATAAATTAGTTTAATTTAAAAATTAATCTAAGTTAATTTAAATTCAATTTTAAGATATCTAAACTCAATTAAACAAGTAATAAAAGCTAGATAAATAGTCTTTTATAAAAATATAAAAAGAAGGTTGTGTACATTACGATCATTTTCAGATCCTTACAAAATAAAGAATTTTATGTAATTAATGTGTTGACTTTTTTACTTTTTATTCAAGTAATCCTCTATACTAGTTTTCGTTTATCGCTAAACCTTAGTGGTTATAAGAGGAGCAAAGAAATGCCTTACAGAATTTGAAGGGATGTGATCAAGAAAGATATGTCAAAGTTGACTCTCATTAAGATAGTTGCTAGAATTAAGAAAGTCTAATGTAATATGATAAGGGTAAAAGACACTTTTTAGAGTTCTCGCGCCTCATACTTACCGCATAGAAAGTACAACCCAATGTTCTTTATACCTTTGCTAGTGAGTCGCTCGATAAAGACTTTTAGCGCGACTAGCGACAAAAAGAGTCAGTGTTTACAAAGTGTAAGGTACTAGCAGATCCAGTCAACTATCAAGTATGTCCTTATTGTTTTGTATTGTAATTCTATTTATTTTAATATTCTGCATGCCAATTTTTACTTATTCGTGCTGTTAACTTTTATTATTATTTTTCTGTCATTTATAAATGAGTTTAATAAAAGCAGTCTCTTTATTATGTAGAGATAAGACTACATAGAATAAGACTTTTTTAAATCTCGCTTTACTGTGGGGCTTCAAACTGAGTGTGATGACGATTATTATTATAATACTTGTTCATATGAATATACCATAGACTGTCTTTTTACTATTTAAAAGTAAGCTTTCGTTGTTTTGAACCTTATTAAACTCTGCATTTGGCGAAATTTATAATAAAATATTGTTACTGATGTTATATTAATTCACAATACATCCAAATTAGCTTGACCAGTTTGTCCTTTTGACTTAGCTCCATAGTTCATTTCCCATTGAGAGGTATCTCCAGATTTATTATATGATCTTATACGGTGTAATGGCACAAGTTGAAAGCAAGGACAAGGCTTTATGAATAATTAAAGATGATGTATTTTTTGGTAGATTGAGAGATGTCAACATCAGCGTATTATAATCATTAGTACTTGATTAGCTATCAGGTACTTCAATTATTAAGAATCTTGTAATAACTATTCGTTACAAACAGAGTTAAGATAGTACAGGCTTGTACTTAACACACCCGAGCCTTCATGAGTTTGAGAGAATTGAATAATAATAATAAGTAAAATTTTACGAAAATGCAATTATTTATTAATTATGTATTTTAAATAAATTATATTAGACAATAAATATGATCCAATTAATTACACCTACACATAAAAAATATCAATTATTAATAATTATAAAGACTTGAACTCAAAATTAGTAATTCTAAAAGTTATTTGAAGGGTACACTATTTTGCAAATTAAAAAAGATTTTTGTTAGTAAAATTTGTAGTTATTATCTTTGTATGCATAATAACTTACAAGTTTGAATTATAAATAGATTATTTGATAAATCAATTCTTTGGACTTAAAGTGACATATTTATTTTGAGTAATACTTATAAGTCGTAATTAGGGTTATCAAGGTTTGATCAATTTGGTCCAATATGAAGTCAACGAATATGACACAAATTGATTGGAATTTGGGCCGATTTCGCATTTGAGAAACCTGAGTCTAATACGGTCAAAAATTAAAATTAAAAAAATTATTTAAAAAATCAAACTTAAATTCAAGTTCAAATAGACCTAATCAAGCTTTGAATTACTTAAGCTCGAACTTAGGTTCAAGTCGAGAGTCTCAATTTTGATTGAGTTTTGGACCAAACTCGAACTTAATCATAAATGTACCCGAACTCAAATCGATCCATTGTGACTGAACCAAACCTGATCATAAATGTACTTAAACCCAAACCAATCTATTGCCACCTGTGATGGTATTGTGTCCATACTCCTCATAAATCATTCCCTTCTCTCTCTTACTGAAAGCTAATAACAAGTGACATTATGGTTAAACTGAGAAAGGACTTGGTGAAACAGGACCATGCATACATTGGCATTGAAAGGGACTGTGCTTATCAGACTCTGGTCTGGTCCCCAACTTATGCATTTACGTCTTTCTGAAAACAATATAACGGCATGCTTTGGAACAATTACTTCAGCCTCTGTCCGTGACTTCTGGTGTATAAACAAGCCTGCCAACACTGAAATAAATACCCAACTTTATCGTCAACAAACGGTATAAATTATGAATTCTTTTTTTTTTTACAAATAAAAAGGAACAAGGCTCTCGAAAGTTCTAACGAGTTATCTGAAGAGATGTGTTGAAGTTAAGACAATACACACATATATGTTATACATCAGGAGCTACACAAAACGTAGACGTATTCAACTAAACACAAAACATAGAGATCAGCTTACATTCAAAACACACAGCGGAGGCTACATTAATTGTCACGTGGATAAAGTATGCATAATACATTGACTCAGTCCAAATATATCCGCAAAAATCATCCTCAACTCTTATAAATAATTATAAATAGACAAACCTCAAGCTCCATAAGAACATAATCAACATTCTACAACCTATTACTTACTTTCTATTATGTAATTCAAGAAAGAAAAAGAAAAACTGAAAGAGTGTTAGAGTACTTATAAAAAAAGTATTAGAGAGTTTGTGAGAAAACTCTTGCAGTTGTTTTGTGAATACCTAATCTCATATACTCTCTCCTTGTTACTAATAAATTCGGTGTAAGATTAACCCTTTGAGGTAAATAGTTTTGTACTATCGAACAAAGTAAATTGTATATCTTCTTTATTTTTCTTGCAACTCTCTATTTTTGTAAAATTCAAATCCAAGCAAAATATGGTCAGATTTGTAATATAATACAAAACCTACACAAAGTTTATAACAAATTCAAATTCAAGTTCTAATCTGAATCTCTTTTAAAGGGAGTGACGACTCGAAATTTCTCTTATAGAATAACGTTGTTTTCTTAAAATTTAAAAATAAAAAAATAAAATATTTCAATTAATCATTTTAAAATCACTATACACATTGCGGCCTTAAGTTAACACAGTCAGGTCTAGTATGTCTGTACCTCATATTTGTACACGTGTCTAATCACACTATTCGCGTTTGTACTTTAGAACTTACGAGTGCTTTTTGCCTGTAATGAGTGTATCTGTCGGAACAATAGGTAAAGCAGTACTTTGTAACAGTTACAGTGCTCGTTTAGTTTATTGAAAAATCCTTTTTTTTTTTTAAGACTGCTTAGATGTAAAATAAAAATATATTTTATAATAGATATAATTTTTTAACAATCAAAATATTTTTTTAGACATTTAAATTTGGGACTTCTTAAAAGTACATTTTAGATAGATTTTTCAGATTAATTAATTAGTCTATTTTAGCTCATTTTTGTTATATTTTACATATAATTTTCACAATATTTATAAACTCATCATCACATTTATTTTGGGATCTATATAATATTATTATTATTTATTTATATTTTAATATTTATTTTGATATTAATTTTACTTATGTTATAATCCATATAAAAGATTTGATTAGATATATTTTATTTATGTTTCATATGGTTTTAAAATATATAATAATTAATATATTTTGCTTTGTATATTGTTTAATATACTTTAAATAATATTTATATGCATAAATAATTTTATTACAAAATAAAATACAATTAAAATTAATAAAAGTGTTTTTTATTTTTATGTTACCAAACAGTTTCTTTGTATGGAGCTTTTTTAAAATTTATTTTTAATTGACAATAAACTGTTAACCAAACTTCTTAGAAAAGTTCTTCTAAAAACCCTACTAATAAAAGCTTTACTGATATAAACCATCCAAATAAGCATAAAGTAATAAGTTTAAGTTACGTAAATAACTTTTTGATAAAATACAAAAAAATGTTACGTTATTATGTACTAAGTTTAATAATTTAATTTAAATGGCACGTAAGTAAATTTTAATTTATTCATATGTATAAATCATATCATGTATAATTTATATTTATTTTTAACAGAAGTTTAAAAGATTATGTTTTCATACAAAATAATTTTAATTTTAATTTTAGTAATTTTAAATATTATAATTTTTTAATTAGTTAACTTCAAGGGAGATTCTACTTTAATTAAATCACATGAAATTTACAACTGTTACTTTTTAAGTGTACAGTACCTAAATAATCTAATGTAACATCTGCAACTCTCTACTATGTTCTATGATCAGATGAATTGGCTCCGTGCTTTGTACTCCAGAGTTCAGGTGCCCGTGGAATAACAATTGCACACTTGGAGGGGGGGAGTGAACTCAAAATCTTCAATCATTGTATCAAAGAACTTGGTTTTTGAAGAATAGCTCAGTGATTTTGTCTTCACGTACAGCTGTGTGTTAAGTTTTATCGCTCGATTCATGTCACTTTCACACAACCCTTGGACTTGTGAAAGAAAACGACATGTAAATAATTTGCAGTTGTATATTTAGCAGTAGACGTTCGACGGGTTCTCTGGCACAATCTGACAGCTAGGGATGTGTAGTGCATAGTATTTTTCTTCACAACATCACTTCAGCTTTGAAACACATCACAAGTTGCTCAAAAAAAAGGATTGATGGGTAAGATAATGATAAGATTCATACTGCTGTAATTATATTACACATTGAATACAGTTTTCACGGGATCTTAGGTGATGGATGTGTATTTTCAATCGTGTATGATTATCAATTGGGTTAAGTTTGAATTTTCGAGTAAGTTTGAGTTCAATTTAAAGTTTAATTGACTTCTTATTGTTAGGTTCGTATCTAAACACGGCTTGATTGGCTTGATAACGAAAAATTTGAACTAGTAATTTTTTTTAATAAACTTATCAATTTTATAAATTAAAATAAATAAATAAATTTTATTTAACAGTTATTTTAATTAAACTTTAATATTTTTATGAATAGAGACAATCTTTCAATCATTTTTAAATTCTTTAATTTTATTCAATCTTTAATCAATTTTATGACGACTTAATAATAATAAAATCTTTTAAACTTTAAACCACCCGTTTTATTAGTTTAACTTCTTGTAAGATTTTTAAACATTACTAAATATAATTAAAATCAACTTAGGTTTGAACTGAGTCAATTGAGTTTCTATACTCAAAATAAAATTTTAAGTTTGAGTCTAGCATGAAGTCAATCAATTTGAATTTTACTCATATCAAATTAAATTTTGATCTTATGGGCAGGTTTTGAAACAATTAGTAATATTTGTAATCATAGTTTAAATATTCCTGTTAAAGTAATTTTAATGTTCATATTTCGTTATCAAATCAATTTATAATATGGACTGAAATTACTTTACAAAATTTACTTGCTCCCCTAAGTGAGGTAGTTAGAAATAAAACTCATTATTGCATATATCCGAATCTTAAAAGTTTATTTGAGAACAATAAATTATTTCTCGACTCAAATATAAAGTTAATCGGTTTTAAACAATCCAAACTTGATTGAGTCTATTCTAATTCTATTATTTTTATTTAAAATTAAAAAATGATGTTATTTTATTAAAAATACACTATTTTATCTAAAATTTTAAATTTTGAATCGGGTTAAGCTGCATAGCTAAAATTGACTAAGCTTAAATCCTAAAAATAAGTTCAAGGCTAACCCAAAACTCAATCAACTTGAAATGAATTTGTTAAACTCAAAATAATGTTAATTTCATAAAACTTTCGAATTTTAGATCAGATCAGTTGAACAACAAAATTCGACTAAACTTAAATCTTAAAAAAGGTTAACTCAAAATTTAGTCAACTTGAACTGATCTATTAGTTCATTTTACTAAAAAAAAACTTTGTTTTTGTTTAAAACTATAAAGTTTTAAATCTTAAAAAATAAATTTAGTTTTAAACGTTACAAAATAATTTTCGAGACTAATCCAAAACTTAATCAACTCAAATTGAATCCTTTACCGGACGATGCCGAATCTTATAAACACTGGCATTTTTCTTCAAAATTCCGTATTTTTTCAACTTCTGATGATGCAAGTCCCATAATTGAAGTTGCTTTTTATCAAATGATGGAGGGAGAGAAAGGACATGGACAGGGAGGTGGAGGTATGATGCTTTAATGGGCATAAGGTCCTACGTGAATTGAGAAACATTTGTCTATATACATTCCATGTGAAATCCGCAATGAACATGTGCTCAAAAGCTTCTCTTTCCAACAAATTTAACTTTTTACATGTTATCTTTTTGACATTAATCAAATAGAAACATAAACTTTAATCATGCCCTAAAATTATTTAATAATTCCCAATAATGACAACCATTAAATAACTTTTCATTATTTCTTAAATTATCGTAATTAAAAATAACAAAAAATAAATATAATATAAATATCAAATATTGACAAATTATAAGTTGTTTACATTATCATATTAGTGATGTTTAATTATATTCAAATTGTGCATCCTAATTTGATATTATTTTGAACTATCTATTCTTAAACTTTAGAATAAAATGATATTAATTTTTGCTTTAAATAACTTTTTTTGTAACGAGACGTGTAATTCATTCGAGCTGACTTCTAAACTAAAAGTCGATCCCAAAATCCTAATTGATCGAATAAGATACATTAATTTCAAAGGCAAAATTGGCTAGCTTTTATCCTTATACCGAATATTAGTAATGATAGTGAGTGCCCAAATCCCATGTGGTTTCTTTCTTTCTTTCATCTTTTCTAAAGTACCAACTCCAATTTTTACTGAACATGAATGCCCATTTTTCACTATTTTATGTTTCTCTCTTTTAGTCTCCATATCGTACAATGATAGGTCATGAAAAAGGTGTAAAGAAAAGGTAAGTGTGTTATGTGATGTGAATTATAACAGTCGCTTTGTGCTTAGTCTTTGGAAAAAGAGAGGTGAAACAAGAACAAATGAACAGAAAGTTGCAAGAAATCCAACATCATTTAGTTTTGTGGGGGCAACTTGCATATGATGTCGGTACATATAATTCAAGTCTTAATTTATGATTTAGTCAATATGTATAAAAATAATAATTACGAGTTTCTTAATAAATTTAAAAATATATTTTTAGTATTATAACAAAATGATGTGTTCAAACGTTTAAATTCTACTATTGTCTAACAATTAAATTTATCCGAATTAATAAAAAGTGTTGGGAATTGAATTTTAATTATAAATTATAAATTAGGTTAAGATAATATTTAAATTTAAACTTATAATTAATTAAAATTATGATATACTTACCAAAATTTAAAAACCGGATCAAAAGTTAAATTTGTAGAAAAAGATTTAAAATTTTAAAGATTCAATCCTATTAGAACTTCATAAAATTATTTAAGGTTGAATAAAATTAAAATTTTGTAATATGACTGAATCTATCAAATAATTTAAAATTTAATTATAAAAGATGACTTTTAAATAAAAATGATTTATAATTTTTTAATTTATGAAACTAATATATGAATTAATAAACCGTAATTTTTTCACAACTGGTAAATTTTAACAATAAAATTATTAAAATAAATCAATTAAAAATTAAAACCAAACTTAAAAATCAACCAGTTTAATATTTTTATAGCTGAACCGATCGAATTGATTAAATTTTTAATTACTGATACACGCTTTAATATTTTATAAATGAACCGATCGAATTGATTAAATTTTTAATTATCGATACACTTATATATGTTTTATCAAATTTATATTTTAATTAAAATATTGAAAATTATGACATTTATTTCTTTAAAAACTTTTAAAATAGTTAGTGAATATATATAAAAAAGTTAAGACTTCGTTACGTATATAGTCCTTATAATCGTCAATGTGTTGTTACCAATGATTTTTTATATTAAAAATAGAAAGAAAAAAAATTAAAAAAGATAGAAGAAAGATTCGAGGAAAGATCCTCCCATTTTCCACTTGTGGTTTGTTTAACCAGACCCCATGTTGTCGCAATCAGGCAATTTGTGCGTTTTGTGGTGGGCCGTGGGCCTCAACTTAGATGTTTGCTCCTCTCTTTTCTTTTTTTAACATCTTCCTTTCTAAGACTTTAATGATGAAATTAATTTACCTCGAGTTTCGTGTCTGTTGTTTCCGAATTGTTCTGCCGCTTGAATAATTTCCAACAATTTATTATAATAAAGGGAACAAATTATCTGTACCAGTTTTACTGTGCTAACTGTGCTCTAATTTACGATGATTTAAAAATTAGACCGAACCGATTAGTCAGACTAAAGAATCAATGAATTGGAGCATAAAACGGTCTGATTTAGCCCGTATTTTTTATTAGTGATTGATCCGTTTATTTTGCTATCGAATCGGTAAAAACCGTTGAACCAGTGAAAGAAATAATCGACCGATTTATTTAAAATGTCTTAATTTTGATGATTTCAACTTGAATAAATATTATGATTAGTGATCTTTTTTTTAAATCTTTTTAATGAAATATAATTAATAGGCATTGTTATCTTATTTTGTGTTGTATTTGACAAACTTTAAAAAAAATTGTATATTTTAAAATTTGAAGATTTAATTTAAGTTTACAATTAAATAAATAAATAATTAAATAGTATATTTAAAAATTATTATATATATATAATAAAATAAAAATTTATATATTTATTAGTCATAGGTTCGACCACGGTTGAATTTCGGTTGAATCATTAACCTTTAAATCAGTTGCTTCTCCGGTTTAATTACCGGTTTGGTTTTTAAAACATTACTAATTTATTTCATTCACAAATTTGTGAGCCTTGTATAAATATATGAATGGGATAAATTGAAATATAATTAGAATAGCAAAATTGGAACATATAATTTTAATTTTGCAATAAATTAGAATCTTGAAAACACAGTAAAGCATAGCAATTTGGGAACAGTGCTCTCAAGGGGTGTGACTCGATAGTTGAGAACGAGGCTTGACTTTGGTTAGGTTCCAAGTTCGATTTCATCTTAAATTTCTCAGAAGAACAGAGAAAGCGTAGAGGTTTCTGCTGTAGATAGAAAGCAGATTAGGTCCTCAATAATAAGGTCATACCATTGACCTGCACTCAGAAAGTGGTCACAATTAGATCTTCAGAAGGTGTCATTAAATTTCACCTACAAAGCTTCCTCGAATAATAAAAAAAAAAGGGAACAGCAAATCTGCTGCGTATTAATAGCGGGTAAGCTTTATCAAAGATGGAAGTTGGATTGTGAAACGAGTAGCTCCAGTGATAAGCACACTTTTGTGAGTGTAATTGGAGTTTTTAGTTTGAATCATTTAAATTTTCAAAAATAAGACATTGAGTTTTACAATAATTTTAAAGAATCTTAATTTTTTTTAAAAATACTACTTTTTTTTAAGATGTTGAATAGCAATATAAACATTAAATATAAATTAATCAAATATTATTATTACCATAATCCTAGTCAACCTTTAAACTTCAAATAATGTAATTATACTTGATTTAAATTAACAATTTATGATAATTATAAACTTTGTGTCAGATTTACTTAGTTTGATTCGAGATAAAGACTTAAGTCATAATCGTTATATAAACATAATTTGTTTAGTCCAATATTTATATCGTATGTGTGTTTAATTAGTCCAATATTTACATTGCATGTGTTTCACTATTTTTAAGAGTTTTTTCCAAAATTTTAAAGATCAAACAAAATTTTAAGTTTTACAACTAGAGTGGATGCGTAGTCTTTTATTCTTTTTTTAATGTTTATATCAAAAGATATAATTCATTTAGTTACAAATTTATCATTAATCACTTAAATTAAATTACTATTAAATAACATTTTAAAATATACATATTTCCTAAATTTTAAATATTTATTCAATTTATATTTAAAATGACTTGGTGATTGTGACACTAATGATAGAATAATTAATGAGCGCGATGTTTACTAGAGACCCTTTTAATTTATATCAAATTTTTATTTCAATTATTTTGTTCTAACTCTATTTTATTAAATTTTATCTATATATTTATATAGAGTTTACATAAATATGTGAATAAAATTTAATAGAATATAATAGAAACACAAAACAAAAGATCTGATTTCCTTTAAATTATCGAGTTATTTCACTTCATGGCCCTTCAACCTCGAATGTCATATTCCAAAATCTGAGAAATATTCTAATTTAGTTCTAATCTTTATATGCTGGCGGTCAATATACGAAGTGGTGAATTTAAAATAAGGCAGTGACACTGAAACTTTAATGAAAACAAAGAGTGCAAATGAAGTTTAGTATAACGGTTTAAATAATGTTAACGACGCAACTAATTATGTTTTTATTTGTTTAACAATGTTTTAAATTATGATCAGGACAAAAGATTTAAGGTTTAAAAGATTGAATCAATATTACATTATTATAAAGTCAATTAAGATTAAATCAAATTAAAATTTAAAAATATAATTTAAAGAGACTATTTTATTTATCTAAAATTTAAAATTTAATTAAAAACGACTATTAAATAAATATAGTTAATTTATTTTAGATTATAAAATTTATTAATTTATAAAATTAATCAATTATTTAATAAAATGATTAATTTTAACAACAAAAGTCATTAAAATAAATTGAACGTGAAACTAAAAAATTGAGCATTTTAAGATTTTTATTATTAAATTGGATAAATTAATTAAATTTTAATAGAATAACATTATTCTTATAAATTATGTTTATAATAAATACACATTTTAAGATCATAAAAATTAAAAGTATGCACTAAAAGTATATAATAAAATTTAAAATTTAAAACATTAAGACCAAAATATTAATAAAAATAACCTGAACTACATATGATTTATTATTTTCTTTTATGTAGATTATTAAAAAAATGAGAGTTTAAAAAATAAATAATGGAAAAGAAGCAGTAAGTGCGAGGATCTTACACAGAAAATTGATTGGAGATTTGACTGACCCCTCTGACCATCACCACTTTGAACACACACAGACAAAATATACCAATCAAAAAGGCAATTGGGATTCACCCTCCAATCACCGTACGTGGTGGCTCATTCCTCCTCATTGGGTCCCACGCCCAGTGACGGCGCGTGCGGTTTCAGTACACATCATGGCAAGTGGAAAAGAACCAGCTTGCTCAGTTTTACGGTCTCGTAGATACAGAGAGAAAGAGATCGTTTTTATTGTTTTTGAGTGTGTCAGCAGAGGGGTGTTTGGGGGCAATAGAACGTGCATTATTTGAGGCACTGATCTGGATCCACTCAAAACGCAAGCATACTCTCTAACTCACTCTGGTCTTGGTCGAGAGAGATGGAGAGTTGGGGACATGTAGGGGAGAGAGAGTGTCTACAGAGTTAAAGCTTTGACTGTCCACTACCAGCTCAAAACCCCAGAAAATTTTTTTTGGTAGCAGAGCAGAGCAGAGCACACAGCAATTGCAGTGAAGCAATTGATGCTTTCTCTGCTGGTGCTGTTACTAGCTTCTGCAACCAGAAGGCGGTGGTTTGGCTTTTGTAGCAAGTTTGAGAGAGAAGTATTGTTTTAACTTTTGACTATATACAGAGAGAGACCATTCAAATCATCTTCTTGGTCAGTGAGAGGAATTAGAGAAAGAAAGGTGTCTTCTTTGGTGGGTGAAGACCGTACTCCGGTAAGGTGAAGAGGAGGATATAGACTCAGTTTTGATTTGTTTTGTTTTTTATTTTGATAATACTAGCTTTTTTAATGTTGAAAAGAAAAAGAACACATCTTGGAACTTCATCATTTCACATCCTCTGTTTTTTCCTTGTTTTGCTTTTTGGTTGATTGTTCTTAGCTTTATTAAGAAATTCAACCACTTCCTCTCTTAGATGTTTATCTTCCTATCTATCCTTTTACTTTTGGCAAAGGCAACTATTGGCTTCTCTCATCAAGTTTCTTCCTTTTTAATCACACACACACACACACGGGAATACTCCTTTTGAACGTTATCTTTCCTTTTCTCTTTTCCTGCTTTCTCTTTACCTTTCTTTTCTTGGGTTTTGCAGGAACCAAAAGAAACCACACTGTTGCTCGTAATACTCTTCTTTCAAGTTGTTAGGTAGGGTTTGTAGTTGAGAAAGAAGTTTTACTTGTCAGGAGTAAGTACGGAGACACAAAACAAAAGAACAAGGGTTGAGGTTTGGTGTGAAACCTACTGCTGAACTCGAGAAGTTGTGATAAGCTATGGATGGTTACGAAGCAACCAGAATTGTCTTCTCAAGAATCCAGAGCTTAGACCCGGAAAATGCTTCCAGAATCATGGGTCTTCTTTTGATTCAAGACCATGGTGAGAAAGAAATGATTAGGCTTGCTTTTGGCCCTGAAGCTCTGGTTCACTCAGTGATCCTAAAGGCTAGGAAAGAACTTGGGCTCAGTTCTCCTTCTTCAAGTCCCTCTTCACCATCTCCACTATTTTCAAGCAATCCCATATCTATCTCCAGGCAAAACTCCTCTTCTTCATCGAGGCTTGGACTCAATATACCTTCTTCTCTAGCTATTCCAAACTTATCTTCATCAAATGGTTCTTCATGGAGTTGTGTCTCTGACCTCCCTAACGCTGATGACTTGATAAGTCCTAATGGTAGCTCACTTAATCCTGCTTCGGCCCCTTTCTTTGCTAATGGAAGTGGGGGATCTGATTTAATTGATGAATTCCAGCTACAAGACCAACTATCATTTCTTAACGATAACTCACAGAACCTTGGACCAAAAAGTTCGGATCTTTTCCACCTTCAACTAGATGCTTTATCAAGTCCAAATGGTGCAGATAACGATCCCATGATGTTCCCCTCCTACTGGGGTGGTTCTGTTCATCGCCGCAGCTGCTCTGTTAACGACGCTTTGGCGTCGGAGGACCCAAGTTCCGAGTTGGGTTGGCGACCTTGTCTTTACTTTGCTAGAGGGTACTGCAAAAATGGGAGCAACTGTAGATTTGTCCATGGTGGGCTTGGAGAATCTGATGGCACAAGTATGGTGGGTTCACCTAACAAACTTGACATGCTTGACCAGTGCCATGAAATGATTAGATCCAAGTCGGCTCAGCAACAAAGATTAGCTGCTGCTTCACAGCTTATGAGCTCTGCTTCTTCTTTTCCTTACTCTCCTAAATGCATGAACTTTCTTCTTCAACAGCATCAGAGCGATAGTCAGAGGTACTCTTCTAAATTTTATTGCCTTTAGGCTCAAAAACACTAGTCGTTCTTTTGATATTCCTTAACCTTTTGTTGAAATTTTTGCAGAGCTGCTGCTGCTGCTTTGATTATGAGTGAAGACATGAACAAACTAGGCCGAGCTCGGTTGGATAGGAACGATTTGGTGAATCCAGCCTCGAGACAGATCTATCTTACGTTCCCAGCTGATAGCACTTTTAGAGAAGAAGATGTGTCGAATTATTTCAGGTTAGTTTTTGATTTTGTGCATTTCTTCTGTGAAATTGAAAGTTCTTATATTTGGTTCTTTTGGTACAGTATTTATGGACCGGTCCAAGATGTGAGGATTCCTTACCAACAAAAGAGGATGTTTGGTTTTGTGACTTTTGTTTATCCGGAGACTGTGAAGATCATTCTGGCTAAAGGGAACCCTCATTTTGTGTGTGATGCTAGAGTTTTAGTGAAGCCTTATAAAGAGAAAGGCAAAGTTCCAGACAAGTACAGGCATTTTCTCTTCTCCCCACTTCTCATTTTTCTTCAACCTCTTTACTGAACTTGTAACTTTAAGGAGTCTTGCTTAAGCTTTTAGCTATGGTGTTTTTTTCAGGAAGCAACAGCAGCAACAAGGGGATAGGGGTGACTTCTCGCCTTGCGGTACCCCAACTGGTCTTGATTCAAGAGATCCTTTTGATCTCCAGCTTGGTAAACAACGAAAAAGAATCAAAATCCAATCTTTTCTGAACTTCAAAGTCATGTGTTTATGTCCTCATTCTGTGCCCTTTCTTCAAATGTAGGAGCAAGGATGTTTTACAATACACCAGACATGTTATGGAGAAGGAAGCTGGAAGAGCAAGCTGATCTGCAACAAGCTCTTGAACTTCAGAGTAGGAGATTAATGGGGTTGAAGCTTCTGGATGTCAAGAAACATCATAATCACAGGGCTCTTTCTGCTGGAAGCCCTAATCCTTCTCCAACTCAATCTCCAAATGTGTTTAATCAATCTGTTGCTTTCTCTCCACTCCATTCCAGGACAGAAGTTCCCCAAGGTATGCATCTCCTGTAATTATTCTATTTAGAACAGATGTTGATTAACGTGGAGTAAACTTTACAGTGAAGCATTCTTCTGCAGAAAATGGTTCAGTCTCAGCAATTTCTGTATCAGTTCCTCCTGAAAAACAGCCCTGGAACACTGTTTCTGGCAAAGAATCCCCTGAGAATGGAAATGGCAAAGAAAGCTACCATGGCGAGGAGAGTAATTTACCAGAAAGGTAAAGAACCTCCTTTTATTTTGCATCTGAATTAGTATTCACTCAAATTGAGTTCTTAGACACGTAACCAATTCAAGAACTTAATCTTTTATTGCAGTTTGGAGCACAACCTCCCTGACAGTCCTTTCGCTTCACCTACCCAAGGTTCTGAGTTCTTTTCAGCCATCTCCAATGGCGTTGGCGAGATTGAGAGGGAAGCCATTGTCACAGATTCATCTTCTCCTAACAATAACTTGGTTTCGCCAACTCTAATCCCTTCCAATTCTTCACTTGACATGGCATCCTTCAAGCCCTTCAATTGCCAAATTTCCAGGTGACCAACTCATTCTCATGCTTACCTCCCTGTTTTGCAGACAATTTTTACATAATGTCAGTGTTTATGGAAGCCATTTTTGGGTTTTGCCTCAGGTACTCTCCCGGGCACGGTGGCATGTATGCTGAAACTGGAGGTCCGACATGCCCTGTCGGAATTTAGCTCCCTATCCTATGTTCTCTTAGGTAAACGACATATCAATCAAAAACCTTGGATCCTTTTCTGCAAAACTTTGTTTTCATTAATCTGTTTCGTTTTGGCTTTTACAATTTACAGGAGAAGATCCAATCGAAGACTCATCATCAAAGGAAGAGATACATGTAGAGAGAAACAACGAAACAACCAACCAACCATCCAACACCACCATCACACAACCCTTTACCCCATATCAACCGTCATCTTTAAACATATACGCTACTTACTACCATACAAATTGCATACGTGAAAAGCAGTGAAGGAAGTGGGTCAGCCATTCCTTTTCTTCGTTGTACTATTTTTCTTTCAGTAGTTGAAGTTAAGTTGGACCACAGGTAAAGAAAGTAAAGGAAAAGAAGACATTGTTACACATGTGTAGTTGTAACTTTATCGAACTGTAATTCTCTTTTTTCCATGTTTTACCACTCTTGTTTCCCCTGGAAAAGACAGAGAACAAACCCAGAAAGTAGTGTTAGTTTCTTACCCTGTGTTGTTTTAGGATATATTCAAAATCAGTGTACAGGAACTGAAGACTGATCAAAAGGGTATCCAAAAAGAGGATTAAAACCAAAACAGACAATTTGGGAGCTACAAGTTCTTAATCTCTTGAAAGGGAAGGGAAAAGAGTTTGGTAAGGAATTAGGTAGAATTAGAAATCAAAACAAAGTTCTTTAGTGCATCTCTTGTGTGATCTACCACAATCTCATTGTAGTGAAGTAATTTACTTAACACTTTGTCAACCTGAGCCGCAAGTTCTTATCTTGTGTCTATTTGACTTCAGCACTCATTTTTATTATCGGCGACATCTGCAGTTTTTATTTTCTGCGTTTATGTTGCAATAAGTCGGAGATGTGCTAATTTTCCATTTTGTATTTTATTTAAAATTATTAATTTTATATATTAAATTATTAATTAAACCTTTAATTCTAAATCATTGTTAATTTTCCTTGTTCTTTTACTAGATTATCATTCATCACACTTAGTCGCAGTAAAGTGAGATCAAGGATACACTTAGTCTGAAATTTTGTGGTAAAGTGAGATAATATGAAGTTTTGCAATAAAGCGTGATTTAGAAAGATCTAACAGTGATAAAGCTTCGCAAAAGCGAGATTTAGAAAGATCTAATAGTACAGGATGTAAAAAGCTAACGTAACCTTAATTTTTTTTCACACTTTACTACATATTATGATAAAGCCTGAAATCTAAATGGGGTCAGTTCTTCAAATCTTGCAATTGATTGACAAGAAGAAAAGACTATGGTGGGTCCTGTCCCGTCCTATCCCATCCCAAGAGGCATAACATCACATGGGGTGGGGTTGCTGACAGTGCATGGTTGGTGGAGCCCATTATATTTATAAGATGCCAGGTTGTCTGTGGGACCCACCGACCATTAAGACTACGAAACACGAACACCCATCCATGTGATGTCCTTCTCGCCACTCTAAAATATGTTCCCACTCAAAAACAGTTGTCGTTTTGTTTTTCACTTTGGTTCACACTTCCTCCCTCCTGTTGGTAAGAAAGGACACACACAAAGCATACATATATATATTATATATATGTAATATAATATGATAAGATATAAAAAGTAGATGTTGTTTCACACTCATGACAAAAGAGTATTGTTTCAGGAATCTTTTGGGGTCCGTGTGCACTTGTTTTACATTGGTTCTATTTTCAATTATTGATATATTAAATAATATATTATTTTATGAATTATTTTATATTCTTCACGACCATAACATATATTAATATAAAAACTAATAAGAATAAATTATTTTAATTAGTTATGAGTTCATTTTAATTATTTATAATTAAAATTTAAATCAATTTAGGCTATTTATCTGTAAAATCTTTAAATTATCTAATTTTAACTTTTAATTGATCTATTTTAATAAATTTTTTATTAAATTTTAATCAATTTAGGTCAATTTTATATAGTAATTTATTTTTATTAAACAGTCTCTCTTTTCTATTAAGTTTTATATTAAGTATAGTCTTTTTAGATTGATTTTATATTTTCAATTTTATTTAATCGTTTACTGATTTTTGATGATCTAATATCGAACAAATCTTAAATTTCTTATTTTATCAGTTTAACTTTCTTTTCGGTTTATAAACGATTGTTAATTATTCAGTCTAATTCAATTTAAAATTAACTAATTAGTCCAAATTGACTGCTCTTCGAAAAATCAATTTAAAATTTGATTTAAAAGTTGGACGATTTGAAAACTTTGTTTTAATTGATATTATTTAACAAATTAAAATAATATTATTTTAGATCAAAACGACACCGAAACAGCCAAGTTGATAGAAAATGGATAAGAACAAGCCGCACCATATTGTCTTTCTGCTGGTGAGTTGGAGCTTGGTTTGATTGGATTCTCTAATCATGGACTTAAAATTTCAAAGCGTGAGCTAATCTGATTGGGACGTTTTATGGTTAAGATTATGAGTAGGTACGGCTTTGGGTTAATGTTTACATTAAATGGCATTAAAAAGGTGCAATAACACGTAGATCAGTTTGAATTTTGAAAGCAAGGCCTGCGTAATAAATTTTGATTCTACAAAGGTATTTAATAAGTTTGTGATTTATACTAAATTGGCAAGCATGTGTTGATACTTGATAAGCACAAGTATTTGATAGACGAGCCAACAAAACAACAACAACTATAACAATTCATAAAAGTCTCATTAATGCACGAGATCCGAAGAAGTCTTATTATCTCTACCAATTAGAGAAATTATTTTTCGAGATAAATAAAACCAACTTTAAATTTAATTGATTCGACCAAATTTATTTAAATCCCTTAAAATTTTATTTTATAATTTACTACATTGAGTTTTAATTAGTGAGGTAAGGTGCTTAAAATATCACATAAGCTACTTTATATCTCACTCACACACACATACACGGGGCATGTGCACTTGCACACACATGTGCTCATTGACGCCTACACACACCGATACATGTGTGTGAGCACGCACTTATTGTACCGGATCAAAATTGATAAAGAAATAAAGGGTCGATTATATCATATTTAAATACTTTAAATATTGGCCGATATTGAAAATTTTAAAAAATTTAGAGATTATTTTTCAAAATTTTCAAAAAATTTTAAAATCTCCTCCTTCCCTTTTTTCAAAGTTTTAATTAGTTATTTTATTTATTTCAATTTTATAATTATTGTGAAATTTTAATTTTTAAATAACAAATTTTTATTACTAATAATAATTATAAATTAAATAATTAAAAATTAAAATAGTTATTAATAAAGCATTTATACAAATATTTTATTTTTAAAATAAATATTTTAAAAAATATTATTTATAAACTATTATTTATTATATATATATTTAATTATTAAATGAAAATTTATTCAAAATTTATATATTTTAAAATATATTTTAAATTTAATTAAATTTATTAATAATTATTAAATTAATTTTATAAATTAAATTAAAATTTGATTATTATTTATTATTATGATTTTTAGAGATATGATTAAAAATATAACTGTATAATATGACAATAGAGTATTTTATAATTTTTAAAAATTTAAAGTCTATTTTATAAATTTAAAAATTATTCAAACGATATCCGATATTAATTAAGATCGATATAATATTGATATAGAATTCAATCCGGTGCTAAGTTCAGTACAATAATCATAACATTGAGACACGCAAGCACGAACCCGCACTATATATAAATAATACTTACAAACATGACATGTTATTCCAAAACAACCATCAAAATGTATTTTGATTGAGATTTTAGAGGATAGATCCTATTTGAAATAATTTGAAACGTGTTGAATGGATAAGATAAGCGAAACTAATAAAAATAAATGTAAATTAATTTTATAAAAATTATAAATGATTGTAGTTAATTGTCAAAAAGTCATTCTTTGAATAAATGCCAAAAAGGGCTACGGTCTTGTTCTTTGGGGCATGTAAACAGCACCTTTTGGACTTTGATACCCACTCAATAGAAAATAGATACAAACCTACAATCAAACCCTAAGGAGAGGGTAGGTGCCTAGGTGGTAGTGCTTCATTTTAACATAGGGCAAATCCAATTTCAGATTGATTACCCAATAACGTGACTATGATGGCTATGTTAGCTTTTTAGCTAAAAAATAGTTGATTGACCAAAAATAGCTAATTGACTTTACCGATCAGCTATTAATTTTGTTTGATTGTTGGCTGGTTGTATTAACTGATTCAACTCAACTAATTAATTTGTGAAAAATTGGTTACATGAGCGTTTTAGAGAAACAACTGAACTAGCTGCTTTGCTGTTACTATTCTACTATTTTTTCACTGCTATTTACGTTGTTTAAGAAAAGGGAATGAATAAATGGGATCAATCTTTTCTTTCTTGTTTGGTGGAGGAAACTCTGCCGTTGCCGATGAGTATGCGTCAGATGGCATCTCCGGGGTTACGGCCTTCCACTCTGTCGCTCGCTGGCAGCTCCACTATAACACCTTCAAAGATTCATAGCAGTTGATGGTTGATGACTTAGCTGCTTCATGGTGTGAACCCTGCAAGCTTATGAAACCCGTTGTACACGCCATGGCCGCCAAGTTCACTGACGTCCAGTTCACCAAGATCGATGTTGATAAGCTTCCCGAAGTTGCACAGGAGTTTGGAGTTCAGCAATGCCAACATTTGTGTTGGTGAAGAGAGGGAAGGAACTGGACAGTGTGGTTGGAGCTAAAAAAGATGAGCTTGAAAAAAAGGCTGCACGACATGAAGCATGGAGAAGCACCAACTCTATTATTATTAAATTTTGATATTATTATTATTATTATTATATGTAGAAGATAAAATAATTATATTAGAGTTATAAGCTTAATTTTTGTAGAATTAAATATTTAAAATTTAAATTGAAATAATATATATATAATATTCATACCCTTATATATTTTTTAAAGTCATGTCTTCATAAGTCATTTTACACTTAAACAGCTAATTTTACTAAACATCAAATGACAAACAGCTAATGCAATCTGCTGATCAAATTAGCTGATATAATCAGCTATCAGCTAACAACTGATAAAATCAACTAACAGTTAATATAATTAGCTGATTGTCAAACAAGACCGATGGTTTCATTAACCATTAACATCAGCAATAAAGCTCCCTTAATACCTGAAGTGACCCAGTAATGAATACAATAACAGTAACCAGATCCATCAACTAGAAACCTTAACATTTTAATCACCAAATTGTCAACTGACCGCACATTGGCACCTACACTATACGGTAACAGTAAGCAGACCCATCAACTAGAACCTGAACACTTTAATCGCCAAATTGTGTACTGACCGCACATTGGTACCTAAACTCACCGGGCAAGTAAAATCTGGATTGAAATCCCTAAAATTAAAGTCTAAATGACATTCAGAAGGTCAAAGGTTATATGTTTGTGCATTATACAAAGTTACACCAACCCACGTATTCAACTTACAGTTACTCAGAAGTATTCAACTCAGTCGACAGCTCCGAATGTTTTCTCACAAACAATTTCCCCAAATCTTCAGTTAAAACATTACTCCTGCCATGAAACAAAATTAGATCATCAACACCCGAGATTTTTGTTATACATAAAAGAAAATCAGATTGCAGTAATCTCAGAAAACTTGAGAGATAAAAGTTGCATCTTGTGAGGATTAATATGCAAAGACTAATTATTACTCTAAGCTTCTTCAAGAGTTATAATGAACTCTGGGACCAAGTTATGAATTGTACTCTGCAAGATCATAAGCTGCCTGAATGTGTAAGTTCACAAAATTCTCATCATAGTTCGACTTCACTCGAAGTCAGCTGCAGCAGCTGCAGCAGTAGCTGAATATACAACAGTAATTTAAGAGCGCATACCCAGCCAGATGAAAAAAGGAGTAACTTAGAACAGCTTCATCTAACTTGTTCTTATTCAACTGATTTATCTTATCCACAATTAAACGATCTCCTCAAGATTCTAGTCTTTCAATGAATATTCCTAGCACCTCATAAGCCTATACGTGGTTCAATACACTACATTGTGATACCGTCTCATAATCTACAGTCAAAGATTCATACCGGAGCAAGCGAATTAGAGGTTCATCAGAGAACTCAGTTATTCCAAATGGCATCCAAACTCGTGAAGAAAAAAGGAGGCAATGATAGCCCATGCCAAAGAACTAACGAGAAAATTACAACAACAGCAAGCAAACATCAATTCATCACAGCTCACCTTCCGCTAAGCTGGGGAGGGACAAGCAAACCACCAACAGTATCAGGTACGCTCTTTGTCTGCCGCAAGGTCCCTTTTGGTATTTTATTACGAGGTAACGAGGAACTCAATCCATTCGACTCTCTCTTGCGCGACGCATTTTCAGCCATTGCAGCTGAAACTCGAGAAGCATGGTCACTCCCATTCATCGGTGAGACACTAGGCGAATTTAACAGCAATGAAGCATCCGGAAGCTTCATCACAGGGGTGACTGATGGGTGAGCATTATTTTGTAGTCGTACTTGTTCATCTGATGCCAACCCAGATCTCCTACACATGTGAAGATTAAAAAAAAAAAACCTTCAATCAATATGACATGGATTATAAGTTTTTGCTTAACGGAATTGTGACAATTTCAGCACTAGAATCAAAAAGTTCCAAATCATCAGAATTTCTATAATTCATTCAAACTCAGTATAAAGTATCCACATCCCATAAATTCCTATCTCAAACCCTAATTAGCAATAAATTAAATGCCTCTCCTAAACTACACAAACCTCAAGCCGCACGAACAAGATTGAAATTCCTCTCCCTTTCTCGCAATTTCCAATCAACCAAACAAAACCAACAATATTCTAGGGTTTGGAATTGCAATGTAAAAAATAGTATTCAGAGAAAAATCAAAAAGAGAACGAGAGATTACCGGTCAGTTGTGGGCATTTTAGGAGGCGAAGGTTCGCGTTTCGCGACTTGTTTAGTGTCGTTTCGGGTTTCTTGTTCTATAGTATCTTCCTCTACGTCGTCGTCTGATGAAGAAGAAGCGTAGTCTACTAAAGACAACATCTCTCTCTCTCTTCGGTCTGTGTCCCGTAACCTCCTTCCTCAAATTTCTGATGTTACCCTCTTAAGCGATTCAGGTCGTTTTGTACTCTCACGTATACGCGCCGTTCTTTTGGCACCACAAGAGAAAAGAAGAACGACGGCGTTTTAAGCTATAGTACCATTTCTATTTATTTATTTATTTCCTTTTAAATAGTTTTTATTCCACAATAATTACATTATCTCTTTCTTTCTTTTTATTTTTAAATTATTATTTAGCTTTTTAGAACTATTTAATTATCTTGTAATTCTTTTTGTTATATTTAATTGATTTATCATTTATTTATATTTTAAAACGTTGTCATATAAAAACTTAAAAATTTTATGTTACAATATTTTAATTAAAATATGTGAGAACTATATAAAAATAGGCTGACTATCAGGAGGAAATGAAAATTTTAAAACATAAAAACAAAAATTATAAAAAATGAATAATTACATAAATATTTAAATATTTTCATTAATTAAGGACAAAATTAAAAATGATCACATACCGTAATAGTTTCAACCATAAACCATTTTATAGTCATCAATTCAGACATTAAAACCATACAATACTCTCATCGTTTGCTAGAACAGACATCAAGTCTTCTCGTATTTCAACTGGAACTCAACTTTCATCGATGATTTTGACAATTCAGTAAAAGCAGATGACAATTCATGATCAAAGTCTTGATGCTTGAACAAAATCATAGCTGCAGAGAAGAAGTTTTAGTCCTTTGTAGCCTTTCTGTTCCCACATTCTGCATCAGATGTCTAAAAGTTACATCTTCTCCAGCAACCGCACTGTGATCATTAAAATCATAGCACCTGGAGTCTTGTGATTCGAGATCGCACCCTTTTGTTGGTAAATCAAACCAAACTTAACAAATGAAGGAATGGGTACTGCAAAGTATTTAGGTTCCACCTCATGCAGTTTAGTAACTAGGAATGAAGTTTTGGAAATATAGACTTATTAGGTTGTTACACTAATGACCAAGAAATGAGGGTTCAGAATGGCATCAAGGTTTTTGACCAAGTAGTGATGGTCTATAGAAAACATGGGATTGTGCAATCTCAATACGGTCTCTTGGGTCGTTCATCGTTTCATCCCTTAGAGCTTGAAGGATGGCCTGCACAGGGAACTCCCTGAATGGGCAAAGAGGTTACATGACCTTACTTAGCAAGGCATTCAACAGGATGATGAGCTTTAAAACTAAAGTAACCATTCAATTCAGAGACTGCTACTTTGCCTATGCAAATGAGAATGAGTGCGTGTGAGAGAATAGCTGTTTAAGATGATTGCAATCTTTTAAAGAGTGAAGTTCAGGGTATACCTTGCTATAAGTATTTTGTAAAGCATCTTCAGAATGGGACAAAGCTCAACTGGAGCTACAGGCTTGTTTTCTTCTGGATGTAGGACACTCAAAGAAGACTGATTGAGCAGCTCATAAAATGCCTTCACTGCAGAGACACCCTGCAATGGCAGAATTAGAAGTGTAAGTGATCTCCAAGGTTGAACCGTAAACTAGGACTGAAGCCCAAAAAAAAAAAAAACTAGAGCCAAAATGCAGAACGATGATGAAAAGATCATCAATGCCTATGCTCTATCGATATACTATTCTTATCAAAACAAAATTCAAAACAAAATCAGTTTATTTCAACAAGGTAGAGCACTTATATATTCAACACAAGCATGAGTCATAAAGAATAATACCTGAATCATCCCCTTACCCTTGATGCTATCACCCATCTCAAGAGTCAACTCACCTTTGGCCAACTGTTGACCGTACCATGCATTACGACCTTTCAATAAGGTGACGTAAGTATCAGCCAATAAAGGGCCAGCAAGTCTTTCTGGTTCTTCTGCCAACAGATGCGTGATGAATATCATCTCTGATGTGCAGTGTGCAAAGTAGACTGATTTACTGGTAGCACTCTCGTTGGTTAAAGCAGCTACCATTCCTGTAAGAGTGTGACTGGGAATTAGAAAATGATAATCTGTTCAAGAAAACATATTATTCCAGATTTTATATCACAACAAGTACTTCCTTTTATGCAGAGAAGATTGCAATTAGAGCAAAAATCAAGAATATAGGATACAACAAAGAAGAGCCTTTTGATCAATGAATGCAGAAACATATTGATAGGAAGTCAAACAAGAATCAACTAGAATTCCTAAGGTTGCCCCGGGGAAAAATATGTGCCACTTTATTTCCAATTCTAAGGCTATACCATCAGCAATAAAAGGTATAAATAAACTAAACAATTCAATATGAAGCTAAACTTTAGTGTAGAAGACACAGATCTCACCAGCTCCAATAGCATACACATTCTTCAAGCCACCCATAATTTCATGAGTAACAAGATCGCCATTATCCCACACTATAAAGTGAGGCTGCCTCAAAAACTTTGCCAATGGTTTCCTCCATTTTTCTGCTCCACATATTCGAGCATTAGCATATTCTTTATTGTAAATCTCCGCTGCAATGTTAGGTCCTCCAAGATAGAGGATGTTCTCCATTGGAATCCCAGCTGAAAAAGAGATTGTTAATAACAATAATGGCTACAAGTCCCATACACATATGAAGAATCACTAACAGATTGCAGAAAATATTGAAAGGATATAATGATATTACTTGCTCTATTAATCATTTGAGTGGGAGTTATTATACGTGTTTCGGGATCCAACTCAGCTTCTACACCTTTAGCAAGAGATATTATTATTGGTACAGTAATCCTTTCCTTCCAATACCGACTCATTTCCTCAAAGATCTCCTTTGTTTCAGTTGATGGCAATCCATTGATGACAATATCTGCATCCCAAACAGCCTCTTGCAAGTTGGTTACAACTTTCAAGGGGCAAAGAGGGGTCTCTATCATATTCAGGCAAAAACCATCTTTCAAAATCTCATCTGCATATAGAGTCCTATCGCCTAATCTTGCCTCAACATACTTTAAATAGGCACAACGCCTAATCAATCTTCGTAAGACATCTTCCCTTGAATTGATCACTTCAAACAAGTGTTCAGCTGTGGCCTTATCAACAGTTCTCCCATGCCTTCTCCAAATCCTTATCAGAACCTTTTCTCTTAGGTGGCCGTAACTATCTTGCAACAAAGCAGTAAACACACTACCCCAAGCACCAGCCCCAATACCAACAATCCTCAGTGGATCACCTTCTGCTTTACCCATCAAGGCTCGAAGTTCATCAAGCTTCTCTTCCACAGAGCCATTCAAATTCTGAAAAGTTTGAGTCAACCCATTTGAATAAACAGCATGATTTACTGCTCCCACATTCTCAACCATCTTCTCCTCGCAGTTACACGATACACTGTTTGCAAAGAAAAACTAATTGTGCAGTATCAATGCGAAAACAAGTACCCTTTTGTTTTATTTCCTAAATCAGCAATTCAGAGCCAAAACAACCCAGAGTCAAACTCGAACAAGTATACAGAGGCACAATCAGTATACAACCTTTTTTCCAAGACAATACAAGAAAGTTATATAGGTGAATTTGTCACGAACAACCCTCTCAACTAAGCATTGACCCAAGAGATTCAAAATTGGGTTACACGCCTCATAGGTTATTCCATTGCTCGTTTATCAAGCGGGCAATAACCCAGATAAGTAATTTCCAAGAACCCAACTTTGATTACTCAGTCAACAACTTTGGTGATCTAACCCCACCATATCAGTCAAAACAGAAACGAAAAAACGTGAAACAAAAAGTAAGCGAAAGCGAAACCAAACTCCCTTTGTCGGTTTCCACAACACGGTGACACGATTTTTGTTCCGTTCCGCTTGTGTCATGAACTCTCCAATCCCACCAAACACAAAATGGGTACGTAATCAAACACAAAGTCGATACAAACGAAGCATAAACACAATGGGAGGTTAAAAAAAACAACAGTAGCGCGCAATGTCTGCACGCAGAGTAACGGAACAGCAAGACAAGAAAAGGGTATCAACAAATTTCTGATTACGTTTCTTGAAATAGTAAACAGAGACGATAAGGAAGAAGAGGAATGAAGACAGAAGTCTCCAAGAAGAGCAAGAAATGAAGTAATTGCGTGAGGAATTGGGTCAGTGAGCTCGGACAGAGTCGTTACCGCGTGGAAAAATCATTAGACGGAACGTCCAACTAACTATGCTCCGCGAGTCGGTCGGTGCAATCAATTAGGCTTTAGTCGGTGGTTATCAATTGTATGTAACGGAATTAGAGGGCACGCCGTCACCTCACTACAGTACCTATCTTTACTATTCACACGAAGAATTCTCCCTTTATCTTGTTCGAGATTGTCCGTTAGCTCGATAAGTGTGGGCCTCCCTTCAGTTGGATATCGTCACTTCGGCTTCATTTTCTCTTCTCGCAAGTGATTGGTTGCTTTCCAATATCCTCCAGCATCGGTAAGTGCAGGGCAAAGATTGGGCACTTCTTTTTTGATTGACCTGTTGGTTCCTCTGGACATGAAAGAATAAGGTTATTTTTGACTCAGATTTTATGCGACCCATCTCACCCACTTTTATTATCTTGTCTTTTGCAGATCAGGTTCAGAAGGTCTTCGAGAGGCCCAGTCTAGGCATTACCGACTTCTGCCCCCGCCAGGAACACCAGATTGGGTGGTGTCACCCGCCAGCTGGGTGGGTTAAGCTGAACACTAATGGGGCTTGTAATTACACCCATTTCATGGCTTCGGCCGGTGGACTCCTTCAAGACAGTGACGGTAATTAGAAAAGCGACTTCTTTCATGGGTGGTGCATAGGTGCGATCGGCGGAGCTCACATCATCTACACAGGACTCTCCTTGGTTTGGCGTTTGGACTTTCGTCGGATTGAGCTGGATGTGGACTCGTTAGGGGTGCACCAGCTCCTTTCTTCAGTGACGATCCGCTCTCAGTTGGACAATCCTATCGTCATGGGTATCTTGGAACTTCTCAACCGGAACTGGTTTGTTGTTCATCGGCATGTGTACCGAGAGAGCAACAGATGCGCAGACTGACTCACTACCCAGGCCGATCCTGCCGACGTTGGTATCACTTATTTTGATGTTACACCTACGGAGTGTCATAATCTCCTTTTAGAGGATCTGTCGGGGCGTTGTTTTCCCCGCCTCATTTAGTTTTCAATGTACTTTTTCCCTTTATACCAAAAAAAAAGATGAAATGAGAAGATATTATATTACCTGGCTCTGACCAATGTTAGAATCATATGAACATATCATATTGCATAGGATCGAATACATATATGCGTGGAAAACAAAAACATACTTGATTTCGATGATTCTGTTAGATTTCACTGGTTAGAGAACCGAACAAAGATTGATCTGCAAAATTCCAAAATACACACGTATCTATTTTTTTTCATAACCGTTGCCTTATATATTGATCATCTGGGAATAACTACCGGTAGTAGTTATTCACACCAGATGACCATTGAACCCATTATGGGTGTAACACGGTCATCATCTCCCACTCACATATGATGGGTTTTAAAAAAAACTTTGCAGTACTCATACTTGTTCAATAACCAGTGTGACCAGCATACGACGAGAGCACATTGTCATACATCTGTTAGGAGTATATGACATCTCGATTTAACGAATTGATCCTAGGACTTATGAGTCCTTGAGTAGAAATTGTATGCTATACCCTAGGTCATATCTCGCATTTGCATTTTCCTTTGATCTCATTTAGTTTCTTTAAGTCATGACTATATTCAAGTTCTCTCATAAAGAGACGATGGCCATCTATGAATACTTTTCATGCGAGTCAATGAGCTAAATTAAATGACCTTTCTCTGTTCTCAATTCTCTTTTGAATTAAATTTAATTTGCTTTCCTAGAATTATTCCATAAGATCGCATCATACATGATCTCTTGGTAATAACCTAAAGTAACAAACCTTAAATTCAATTATCAAGAATGAAACAAAAGTCATAAGGGTATTTAATGAGGTTCTTCTAAACCTCAAGGGTCTCACACAATGTAAGATGAGATCTTGCGACTTACATTAATCCCTTTTGTGGTCAGTTATGCACACATGGCAAGAGTCATGTGCTACGGTATTTACCCACTTCGTTTACCTTGAACATCTTTTATTCAAGAAATACCATACAGATGATAGCTCAAACATACTCAATGTTTAACTTGAGTTCACTTATCTACTCACAAACTTATTCAGAACTCTCATCTGGCAACGTAAGACAGATATGGTGATTAATAAATCACTTTGTACCAATTTCCTTGCGGCATCTATGGTTTAAGTTTCGCGCTCTCAATTATCACCTAGATAATAAACTTTAAACATGCCTCATCTCTAGCGACCATAAACACTAGAGGCGATTTCCCGTGTGAGAGGGCCAATCTATAAACTGTCTCATGTACTTATGATTCATCTCAAAATATATTGGTACATAAAACACATATATTCGTGAATCAAATGATACACAATATAATTTTCATCATACATTATATCCAAACAAGTGACATTAAACTGAGTGAACATACATAGAGAAATGTTGTATCAGTACATTTCAACATCTACGCAGTCCTAGTGACTTTACATGCCCAATAAATACATCTCTAGAAATTGGTTTTATCATTGGGTCTGCTATCATATCTCGCTTAGATATATATCTCATGTTCACTTCTCCTCGTGCAACTATATATTTCACATAATTGTATTTAGTATCTATGTGCTTTGTCTTATAATGAAATTTAGGGTCTTTTGTATAAGCGATTACAGCTTGACTATCACAGTTGATGGTCACTAGATTAATTTCGCTTTTAGTGACTCCCAAATGCACAAGGAATCGATGAAGCCATACAGCCTCTTGTACTGTAGTTGAGAACGCTATAAATTCAGCTTCCATTGTGGATAATGCAACGCATGATTGTTTCTTACTTTTCCATGATATTGCTCCATGGTTTAGTAAGAATACATATCCTGATGTAGATTTTCTTTCATCTAAATCTCCTCCCCAGTCTGCATCTGTATATCCTTGTATACATAGATCATTGCCTTGATAACACAATGCATAGTCCACGGTTCCCTTCAGATACCTCAATATTCTCTTTATTGCTTTCCAATGTGCTTGGCCTGGATTTGACTGATATCTGCTTACCATCCCAACAACATAACAAATATCTGGTCTTGTACACATCATTGCGTACATAAGACTTCCAACTGCACTAGTGTAGGGAACATTCTTCATTTGTTCCCTCTCTTGTGGTGTTGACGGGCAATTTCTCTTACTAAGGCCTTCATTCTTAGCAATAGGATTATCAATTGGTTTGCAATATTGCATACGGAATCGTTCAAGAATTCTTTGAATGTACATCGCTTGTGAAAGCGATAACAATTTCTTTAAACGATCTCTTGAAATCTTGACTCCAATAATGTATGTCGCTTCACCCATGTCTTTCATTTCAAATTCAGATGATAACCATTCTTTGATTTGCTTAAGAAACACACAGTCATTACAAGCAATCAATATATCATCCACGTATAAAGATAAAATCGTGAATTTATCTTTGGATCTTTTAACATACACACAATGGTCTTCATCGATCATTTGAAAATCATACGAAATGATTACGTTATGAAAACGAATATACCATTGTCTTGAAGACTGCTTCAGGCCATAAATTGATTTTAATAAACGACATACTTTATTTTCATGACCTACCTTGATGAAACCTTTAGGTTGTTCCATATAGATTTCTTCATTTAATTCTCCATTGAGAAAAGCAGTTTTTACATCCATTTGATGTAATTCAAGATCCATACTGGCTACTATAGTCAGAATAAGACGGATTGAAGCAAACTTCACAATAGGTGAAAAAGTTTCCTCATAATCAATTCCTTCCTGTTGCGTATATCCTTTTGCTACGAGACGTGCCTTATATCTTTCGATATCGCCATCAGCTTTTCGCTTAATCTTGAGAACCCACTTGTTCCCAATTGCTTTACGTCCTTCGGGGAGGTCAACCAAGTCCCATACTTGATTTGAGCTTAAAGAAGACATTTCTTCTGTCATTGCTTTCATCCATTCTTCTTTAGTAGGCTGAAGAGCCTCATTTACATTCCTTGGCTCTTCTTCCTCTTGGAACAATCATATAAATTTCTCCTTCAATCTCAAAACGACGTCGGGAATTATCCTCGACATCTCGCCTTTAACCGAGGTTCATCATTAACAAATTCATGATTGATCTGACTGCTCCCACTTGGATCAGTTATCATAGAGAACCTTTCTGTGGAATTGCTCCCACTTGGTTGAAGTTCCTCATATTGATTCTGCATAACATAATCATTCTAATCAAGTGACTCATATAATAATAGGTCTTTACCTATTTCGCCTTGCTTGGGAAAATCATTCTCTAAGAATGTTACATCTCGTGATTCAAATTCAGTTATACCTCCACTACCTTGTTCACTTATGAACACGTATCCTTTTGAGTGTTCTGAGTATCTAATAAAAATACTTTTTCTCCTTCTTGGGCCTAATTTCCCATATTTGTGAGAGAGATCATGAACATAGGCTGCACACCCCAAGGTCAAGACTTGACACATCGTGCCTCCTACCACCCACAACTCATATGGTGTGCTAGTAATCGATTTCGTGGGCACACGATTAAGTACATAAGTGGTCATTAGCAACGCATCACCCCAAAAGGTGATTGTAAAATTGCTTGGGCCATCATGGACCTAATCATTTCTAATAGCGTCATATTTCGTCTTTTAGCGACGCCAATTTGTTGTGGGGTTCTAGGAATTGTTAATTGCCTTTCTATTCCTTTTTCATCACAGAAAGCCTTGAACTTTTCTGACAAGTACTCTTGTCCACGATCAATTCGTAATGCTTTTATCTTCTTATCTAGTTGATTCTCAACCAAGTTTGAGTATTTTATAAAAAAATCGAATGCTTCTGATTTATGAGAAATCAAATAGATATGACCATACCGAGTATAGATGTAACACCCAAATACCCCCTGGGAGGATACATGGATGCCACCCAAGACAGAACAAACAAAATCAAATATTACACATATGCATTGTTAGTTTAACACACATATAATACATCTCAGACTTTCCATAAACAAATCCAAAGAATATGTACAGGCCCAAATAAACCAAACAAAATACATATTCGAGTGACACAAAAACTCTGACTCCTTTGGCCATCAAGGTTGACTTGTCCCAATCCTTAATCTCTTTGTTCGCACCTACACGGACAAATCCACCGTGCTAAGCTTTATAGCTTAGTGAGTAATCATTTATCTAATTTAACCAATTTCTTTTCACAATAACGATATAAGCATGCATTCGAGATTAATACTGTGCAAAATGCACTTCATAAGAGATGTTATCATTAATAGACAAAACAAATCAAAAGTCCATAAAATAGAAGTGGGTAACGGACTTATCGAAGATCAAGTCTCGACAATCAAGTGTCCATATCGAAGACACCGTGTCACGAAGATCAAGTCTCGACAATCAAGTGTCCATATCGAAGACATCGAAGTGTCACGAAGATCAAGTCTCGACAATCAAGTGTCCATATCGAAGACATCGAAGTGTCACAGAAGATCAAGTCTCGACACAAGTGTCACAAGCCTTCTGCACCCTTCTAGGCATGCCTATTTACCCACAACTCTGACGTAACAAATCATTCCAGACATTTCATGTGCAATAAATTAGCACTTCCAATAAAATAAACATGCAACAATCGCTTCGGACGCTCATTATCCAAAACAAGACACAATCAAGACAAAGACATATGAGCACGCGGACATTCATTGTCCGGACCAAGACACAATTCAAGACAAAAATCAAAGTGAGACCGTCTCGGTCTCTTACTTATTACCGATATACTTATCAAATGACTTACGAAATTACCGATATTACTTATCAAATTATTGACATTATCGAAAGTCCCGATTCTCGACTGCATGTAATTTATTTACCAGGACTACTAACAAATTTTACTGTCGGAATTACTTACCTCAATCACCCTTACTGTTTATTGCCTTGACGTGCCGGCAATGTCCGGAATCAATCGATCATAAGGTCCTCTATCACAAAATTACTATTGTACATAAGTACAAATTTACTAAAGTCTCTTGATATGTTTCATGCATGTTCATGACAAATTTCGGATTAATCAAGAACGATTTCTAGCGATCCTGATGTAGTCAAATTCACTAATTTATTTTATTAAATCGGAAAATGTCCCAAATCAAATACTTTAATATAGTATAACGGCTAGTAAATAACGGCTAGTAATAGTAAATATCGGCTAGTAAAAAAAAACGGTCATAAAAAGTGTTCTATAAATAGAGACCACTCCTCCATAATTTCCTTCATCCTCCACATTCTTTCTTTCTTACCTCACAATTTCTTCTGTATTTAAAACCACATTTCAAAATGTTGTCCGCTATCGCATGTTTTTGTATATTGCTTATCTTTCTGTATCTTTGTTTGATTCTTAGTGTTAGTATAGAGCCAAAAGAAGCTCGCCCCTTTTTTTCTCTTCTTAGTCGTTCCTATGATCCTTATGCTGCTTATTGGCATAGCATTTGAGAATTAATGGTATATCTATGGAATAAAGGAATTCAAGATTTCTCTATTGTACTATTCATAAATACGTATACGATCGCTCACAAATACGATATCTTGTCACACTGTAGCACTACTGTTCACTATGCACTATTACTATTTACTATTTACTATTCACTATTACTATTTACTATTTACTATTCACCGACATCGCTCACACAATCGCTCAATCGACAATCGCTCATCGCCTCCTACCTTTTAAAATCATTGCTCATTTCTTTTTTTTCCTCTCAATTTCTTTAACACTTCACTTAAAACCTTATCTATACTGATTTCTAACCTATCGTAATCGCTGAAACAACTTAAACTCCAAAGATCGCAAAACTAATGATCGAAACAAAAACAAAACATGAACACCATGAAAACTCAAAACCAAGAAACCAAAACAAAAACAAGGATGTAATTCAGATGAAAACAGAGGTGAGTACTTACTAATGTCGAAAACTTCGACGGTGAGAGTCGATGAAGAACAAATGTCCGATTGTTTGCAGATTCAACACATTTATAGTCAGATTAAATGCTTAACAGCTATATCCTATCTAAACCGTCCATTTAATATTATTTTATTCATATAATAGTACTTTTAAAACTAATTACACACTTATGATTTTCTAATCACCTAATACCCGAAGTTCCAAACAACTTCCAAACTTCACCAAAATTCCGTCATAAAATAAAACTTCAAAATAATTGTTCAAAAAATACTAATCCGCTACCAACACTTTCTAAAAATCATTAACGATCCGAAAAATACTATAAATATAAAAAAATATCTTACTATTATCCGAATCACTCCGACGTTTCATGAAACCAATGTACCCGGAAAATGCCATGAATGCATGCCAAAATACTGAAGCACAATTGAATACATATTCCAAAAATAAGCATAATACTTATGCACAATTTAATACATATTCCAATAGTAAGCATATTTCAGTACTAAATGTCGTTAATATTCTAACCCCTACTTTGAGGCATAACTCTTCCTCCTTAAGAAATTTCGTCCTCGAATTCATACCGATCCGAATAAGTGCGGATCTCGAGCCTTCATACTTTCTTGATTCCCGGTGGCTTCCTCACTTCCATGATGTTGCGGAGCACTTTTACTAACGGATCGACTTGTTTCGCGCTTGTTTTACTTCTGGGCTAATATGGAAACTGGCCCTTCTTCATACGACAAATCCTGTTGCACTTGAATCTCTTGCACCGGTATCTTATGAGTGGCATCAGACCGATATCTCCTCAACATAGAAACATGGAACACATCATGCAATCTAGCCAATTCTCCAGGAAGAGCTAACTGATAAGCTACGGGTCCAACCCTCTTCAGGATTTCATAAGGACCAATGAATCGCGGACTAAGCTTACCTTTCTTTCCAAACCGAAGTATATGTTTCCATGGTGACACTTTCAGAAACACCTTATCACTGACTTGAAACTCAATATCCTTCCTTTTTAGATCAGCATACGATTTCTGCCTATCACTGGTAGCTTTCAGTCTCTGTTGAATTATCTGAATCTTTTCTTCAGATCTTCACAATGTCCGCCCGATCATCTTGTTTTCACTTAACTCCGTCCAACATACCGGAGTTCTACACTTTCTACCATACAACGCTTCATAAGGTGCCATGCCAATGCTCGTCTGATAACTGTTGTTATAAGCAAACTCCATCAAAGTCAAATAATTATCCCAACTCTCGGAAAACTCTAACACACAACCCCTCAACATATCTTCCAAAATCTGTATAACTCGTTCTGACTGTCCATCATTCTGGGGATGAAAAGCAGTACTAAACTTGAGTTGTGTACCCAATGCTTCCTCAAACTTTTCCGAATCTCAAGTAAATCGAGGATCACGATCTGAAATGATAGACAATGGTACTCCATGCAATCTCACGATTTCATTCACATACAAATCTGCAAGTCTATCCAAAGAATAATCAGGACGAACAGGCAGGAAATGAGCAGACTTGGTAAACTTATCCACCATGACCCATACAAAGATCATGCTTTCGTTGAGTAAGAGGAAGTCCAAAGACAAAGTCCATGGTAATATTATCCCGCTTCCATTGAGGAATAGGAATAGGATTTAACAATCCAGATGGAACTTGGTGCTCACCTTAACTCACGACACGTCGGACATTTTGCAACATAATCTACAACATCCGCTTTATACCTTTCCACCAATAATACCGCTTCAAATCCCGATACATCTTATTTCCACCCGATGCATAGTAAATCTTCAGACATGAGCCTCAAACAATAAGTGATTCTTCAATTCATCATTCACCGCACACATAACCTGCTCTTATAATACAATTCACCATCACCTTGCATGTAAAAAATCGATCGCTTACCTTCCTCGAGTAGCCATGATAAGTTCTTGTAACTTATCATCGCTCTTCGAGCATTACAAATCTCTGTCTCAACATGGGCCTCATATCAATCGAGCCATCAAGGCTCCATCGGATCCCAACTTCCATCCAATCGCTTCGGTGATAAAGTTGAGATAGTCTTTCGACTTAAGGCATCTGCTACAACATTAGCTTTACCCGATGGTAGTCCACAATACAATCATAGTCCTTAAATAACTCCAACCATCGCCGTTGTCTCGATTCGGCCCGTGCAGGTAGCGGATACTTGGACTCTTATGATCTGTGAAAATTCTACACTTTTCCCCATACAGATAGTGTCGCCAAATTTTTAAAGCAAACACGACTGCTGCAAGCTCCAGATCATGAGTAGGATAATTCTGTTCATGAGTCTTTAGTTGTCGAGAAGCATAAGCAACTACCTTCCCTTCCTGCATCAAAACACAACCTAACCCAATCCCAGATGCATCCGTATACAGAACATATTCCTTACCAGAAGTAGGTTGAACTAATACAGGAGCTTCAGTAAGCATACTTTTCAACCGATCAAAGCTACTCTGGCATCTATCAGACCATTCATACTTCACTCCTTTCCGTAATAGCTTAGTTAAAGGGATGCTATCACCGAAAACCCTTAACAAATCGATGGTAATAACCAAATGCACCAAAAACTTCTCACCTCTGTCACATTCCTTGGTGGCTTCCAATTAACAATCGCCTCTATCTTACTAGGATCAACTCTAATTCCTTCAGATGAGACAACATGCCCTAGGAATGATACCTCCTGTAGCCAGAAATCACATTTACTCAATTTAGCATACAACCGTCTTTCCGTAGAGTCTGTAATACAATTCGAGATATTCACTATGCTCATGTTCGCCTTAGAATAGACCAGATATCATCAATAAACACCACAACAAATCGGTCCAGATAAGGCCCAATACTCTATTCATCGATCCATAATGCTTTGGAGCATTAGTTAACCCGAACGGCATTACTAGAATTCGTAATGTCCATAACGGTCCTAAATGCGATCTTCAAGATATCCACATCCTTTACCCGGTCGATAATACCCGTTCGCAGATCTATCTTCAAAACACTCGCATCTCTCAACTGATCAAATAGATCGTCAATCCTTGGCGGTGGATACTTATTCTTCATCGTGACCTATTTAACCGCCGATAATCGATGCACATGCGCGCAGTGTACCATCCTTCTTCTTCTGAGCAACACCGCGCACTTACTGTGATACATCGGGTCTAATAAACCCTTATCTAGAAGTTCTTGTAATCGCAACTTCAACTCCTTCAACTCGGTGGGAGCCATTCTATACGGTGCTCTAGATATCGGAGCAACCGATTGCATAACCGATAGATAACTCCACTTCTCTCTCTGGAGGGACTCTGGGCAATTCTTCAGAAAACATCCGGAAACTCGTTCACTACAGGAATCTCACACAATTTCTCCTGAGCACCTTCCTTCTGGGTATCAAGTACAAAGCTAGATAAGCGTCACACCCCTTCCTGAGAAACTTTTGAGCTTGCATAGCAGATACTACATTAATCAGAGCACGTGTGCAACCACCATGAAATACAAGCTCGATCGGTGGGCCTCCTCAAGAAAAGCTGTCTTAGCCTTACGGTCAATTCTCACCGATGTTTAGACAACCAATCCATACCGAAATCAAATCGAATTCGTGAAACGGCAACGTAATCAGATCCGCTGCATACTCACTTCCTTGGATCATAACTGGACAATTTCTAACCACTTGATTCACCAACACACTACTACCCAAAGGACTAGTTACGTGCATGTCATATTCTAACTGATCTATAAGCATCTCCTTATCAAACAATTCATCAGCACAAATATATGAATGCGAAGATCCAGGATCAAATAATGCATACTTTTTAGAATCAAAGAGAGAAACCATACCAGCAATGACATCTGGTGCCTCTTGATCCTCACGAGCTTTCAGTGCATAAGCCTGAGTGAAGCGGCAGTACAATTGGTCGGGTCACGCTTCGATCGGGAACTCAGATTAGCTCTACTCTCACGATATCCGCCTCGACCTCTTCCTCGCCTCTGTTTGCCATCGATGCTCGAGAAACCTCTCTAGTAGCTTGTCTATCTCGGTCGCCTCCGGGACAATTTGCAACCACATGATCTCAGATCGCCACAACCAAAACATGCACTGTAAATCTCCAACAGACACCCTAATGATGCTTAGAGCGGTGTGGGCACTCTGGAACACTAGAACCTCGACTCCAATGGAATCTCTACTAGAGGCGAGGATAGTTTTGTTGCCTCCTCGCATCCCCGATCTCGAGCACCTATTGGAGTAGAAAACTACCTTCCCGACTTCGTTTTCCAAGATGGCCTCCTCGAGTAAAGCCTCTTCTCGCTTCTTTCTTTTCGATCGACTCTTGTCTTTCAACCTTTATTGCAACTTGTACTAACCGGTGGTAAGTCACTTGTTGTAGCACAAGAATCACGCCAGATGCTCCTTAATCGAATCATGTAATCCGTCCTCAAACCGATGACAACGGAACTCCTCGAAGCACGGAGTTAGGGGCATACTTATCGAGTCGGTTGAATTCCGATCATACTCAAGAATCGATAAAGTTCTCGCCTCAAGTTCAGAAATTGCTTCCATTTATCCTTCCCAGACGCCTCATCACATACTTGGCTCTAAATTCTTGGATAAAGAAATCCCAAGTCGATGGGACCGTAGTGGGGACTCCTCATAACGAACTTCCACCATTCATAAGTCGCTCCTGCAGAAGTGAAACAAAGACAATGCACCATCCGCTCTCATCGACAACTAATCTCATCCAAGACCTCTTCACCTTCTCAATCCGTAACTCGGCTCCTTCAGATTCTTCCAGAAGTTCCATAAATTCCTCACCCATATTTCCTCAATTGATCAATCGGAGCCTTAGGTGTTGTCATCCGATGCACCAAAGTCATCATATCTCATGACGCCTTAAGCAAAGCTTCTCCCCGAGTGGAGGAGGAGGTGGAACCTCGGCTTCTCCTCGATTGACCCTTGATGGTCCAGTGTTTCGGCCGTGCTTGCTCGGCAGACATTACTCAAGAACTTCGTCACCAATCTCGTGTGATCCTTCCATCGTGCTTACTATAGACAAAACATGGAACACCGCGTTAGGCCGTAACACAACCGAGACACTCAACAAAGAAACAATAGTAATCATTGGTTAAACCAGAACCGCTTAAACCAGCGCTCGATACCGTAAGATGTAACACCCAAATACCCCCGGGAGGATACATGGATGCCACCCAAGACGTAACAAACAAAATCAAATATTACACATATGCATTGTTAGTTTAACACATATAATACATCTCGACTTTCCAAAACAAATCCAAAGAATATGTACAGCCCAAATAAACCAAACAAAATACATATTCGAGTGACACAAAACTCGACTCCTTTGGCCATCAAGGTTGACTTGTCCCAATCCTTAATCTCTTTGTTACACTACCTGCAGGGCAAATCCACCGTCTAAGCTTATAGCTTAGTGAGTAATCATTTATCTAATTTAACCAATTTCTTTTCACAATAACGATATAAGCATGCATTCGATTAATACTCGTGCAAAATGCACTTCATAAGAGATGTTATCATTAATGCACAAAACAAATCAAAAGTCCATAAAATAGAAGTGGTAACGGACTTATCGAAGATCAAGTCTCGACACCAAGTGTCCATATCAGAAGACACCGAAGTGTCACAGAAGACCGAAGTCTCGACACCGAAGTGTCCATATCAGAAGACACCGAAGTGTCACAGAAGACCGAAGTCTCGACACCGAAGTGTCCATATCAGAAGACATCGAAGTGTCACAGAAGACCGAAGTCTCGACACCGAAGTGTCACAGAAGCGCTACAGACCCTTCTAGGCATGCCTACTTACCCACAACCCGGACAGAACAAATCATTCCAGACATTTCATGTGCAATAAATTAGCACTTCCAATAAAATAAACATGCAACAATCGCCTCGGACGTTCATTATCCGAAATAAGACACAATCGAGACAAAGACATATGAAAGCACGCGGACATTCATTGTCTGGACCAATACACAATTCAGTACAGAAAAAATCAAAGTGAGACCGTCTCTGTCTCTTACTTATTACCGATATACTTCTCAAATGACTTACGAAATTACCGATATTACTTATCAAATTATTGACATTACCGAAAGTCCGATTCTTGACATGATGTAATTTATTTACCAGGACTACTAACAAATTTTACTGTCGGAATTACTTACCTCAATCACCCTTACTGTTTATTGCCTTGACGTGCCGGCAATGTCTGGAATCAATCGATCTGTGCGGTCCTCTATCACAAAAATTACTATTGTACATAAGTACAAATTTACTAAAGTCTCTTGCATATGTTTCATGCATGTTCATGACAAATTTCTGGGATTAATCAAGAACGTACTCTAGCGATCCGGATGTAGTCAAATTCACTAATTTATTTTATTAAATCGGAAAATGTCCCAAATCAAATACTTTAATATAGTATAACGGCTAGTAAATAACGGCTAGTAAATAACGGCTAGTAATAGTAAATATCGGCTAGTAAAAAAAAAACGGTCATAAAAAGTGTTCTATAAATAGAGACCACTCCTCCATAATTTCCTTCATCCCTCCACATTCTTTCTTTCTTACCTCACAATTTCTTCTGTTTTAAACCACATTTCAAAATGTTGTCCGCTATCGCATGTTTTTGTATACTGCTTATCTTTCTGTATCTTTGTTTGATTCTTAGTGTTAGTATAGAGCCAAAAGAAGCTCGCCCCTTTTTTCTCTTCTTAGTCGTTCCTATGATCCTTATGCTGCTTATTGGCATAGATTTGAGAATTAATGGTATATCTACGGAATAAAGGAATTGATATTTCTCTATTGTCTATTCATAAATCGTATACGATCGTTCACAAATACGGATCTTGTCACCTTTGTAGCACTACTGTTCACTATGCACTATTACTATTTACTATTTACTATTTATTATTTACTATTTACTATTTACTATTTACTATTCACTATTCACTATTCACTATTACTATTTACTATTTACTATTCACCGACCTTCGTTCACACAATCGCTCAATCGACACTCATTCATCGTCTCCTACCTTATGAAAATCACTGTTCATTTCTTTTTTTTTCCTCTCAATTTCTTTAGCACTTCACTTAAAACCTTATCTATATAGGATTTCTAACCTATCAGAATCGTCAGAAACAACTTAAACTCCAAAGATCGCAAAACTAATGATCAGAAACAAAAACAAAAACATGAACACCATGAAAACTCAAAACCAGTAAACCAAAACAAAAACAAGGATGTAATTCGTATGAAAACAGAGGATGAGTACTTACTAATGTCAGAAAACTTCGACAGTGAGAGTCGGTGAAGAACAAATGTCCGATTGTTTGCAGATTCAACACATTTATAGGTCAGATTAAATGCTTAATGCCTATATCCTATCTAAACCGTCCATTTAATATTATTTTATTCATATAATAGTACTTTATTAAAACTAATTACACACTTATGATTTTCTAATCACCTAATACCCAAAAGTTCCAAACAACTTCCAAACTTCACCAAAAATTCCGTCATAAAATAAAACTTCAAAATAATTGTTCAAAAAATACTAATCCGTTACCAACACTTTCTAAAAATCATTGGCGTATCCAAAAATACTATAAATATAAAAAATATCTTACTATTGTCCTAATCACTCAGACGTTTCATGAAACCAATGTACCCGGAAAATGCCATGAATGCATGCCAAAATACTGAAGCACAATTGAATACATATTCCAAAAATAAGCATAATACTTATGCACAATTTAATACATATTCCAATAGTAAGCATATTTCGTACTAAATGTCGTTAATATTCTAACCCCTACTTTGGGGCATTACAATAGTCATCTATGAACGTGATGAAATAGATTGCCCCACTTCTAGCCCTTACATTCATTGGACCACAGATGTCGGAATGAATTAATTGCAATGGATATAAAGCTCGTGTTCCCTTTCCAAATGGCTTTCTTGCCATTTTATCAGCTAAACAATGCTCACATGTAGGTAAATCTACTTGACTTAGATTACCTAAAAGTTCTTCTTTAGCCAATCGACTTATTCGATTTTGACCAATATGGCATAGTCTAGCGTGTCACAAAGTTGCATCATTGTTGGAATTACTAGATGTGAATAATGAATAACTAATATTATTATTTTCCTTTAACACATCCAGCACAATAAAACCATCCAATAAAAAACTATGACCATAATTAATAGATCCAAGAAACAAATCCATTTCACCACTGTGGAAATTTACATTAAAACCAAGTTTAACTAACATTAACACAGATAAAAGATTCCTACGAATCTGTGGAGCAAATAATACTTCATGTAGGATGAGAGGTCGTCCTCCACGCATGTCCAATTTACATGTCCCAATTTCTTGTATAGCAAATTTGGAATTGTCACCTACATAAAGCCATCGACTACCATGTGGGAGTTTCCGAAACTCAACGAAGGCATCACGATCTTTCGCTACATGGTTTGGTTGCTCCTGAGTCTACAATCCACAAAGAATGTGATTCAGTTAGAAAAACAGAACAAGAAACATTTACATAACAAATGTTTGTACTATAAAGTTGTACCTTCTTGGGCTCGGTACAATCTCGAGCAAAGTGGCCCTTATTACCACAATTATAGCATTTCACATGTTTCATGTTCTTCTTCTTGAAGGGACGCTTTCCCTTTCCACGTTGGTTCCAATTTTTCTTCTTGGATTCCTGAGGGGAGTGGTTGAATCTCTTATTTCTTTTCCACTTATATCCACCATGATGCTTGCGTTTCTTGTTCATGGCTCCATGTGAGCTAGAACTAACTGCATATGCCTCAGAAGACATCTTTGAGGCTTCAAGACGCTCTTCCTCCAAGATAAGATGCCTCGTAGCATCTTCCATTGTCTTGATGTTTTCATTATGAGTTAGGTGCATCTTCATATGCTCCCAACTCTGAGGCCGTGAACGGATCACAGCTTGCACCTGCTGCTCATCAGACAGCTCATGACCAACATCACGTAACTCACTTACCATGTTGGACATTTTTCTCAAATGCTTCTGCATTGTATCATGTGGGCGCTTCTTATAAGTGTCAAACTTAATTGTAAGTGACCTCACTTTGGTCACTGAAGCACCTCCAAAACGAGCAGCCAATGCGGACCACATGTCCTTTGTAATTTCAAACTTACGGAACTCACGCATGATATCATTATCCATGCTACTCAGCAACGTGATGTGAGCTAAAGAATTTTTCTTTTTCCATAAGTCATACGCATCACGGTCCCGTCATGTTGGGTGTCAACAGTAGTGCCTCCTCAGGAACATTCATAGTCAGGTTTAATGGTTCTAGAGCCTCTTGCTCTTTTAGTACATATTGGATTTTCATACTCCAAATCTCATAATTGTCACCATTGAGTTTCTCACCCCTGTTGAGTTCAGCAACTATATTCTTCGAAGCAGTAGTCATTATCGAAACACTAAGTTTCTATAATAAGAAAGAAATATATACACGTTAATGTCACATTAATCGTTCATAGAGCAAATAATTCGATTACAATTGCTTATGAAATCAAAAGTCCACAAATGTGTTCAATCATCATTCATACAACAATCGAATCCTAATTACTTTACTCTAGACGAATTTTTATATAAAATTCATGTAAACATATTACATAAATATTTTTAAAAAAACTATTGTATACCTATTGTACAATCTATAGGTAACGAACCCTACGCGGAAATGAGTTCACGAGTTCGCGTGAAACATTTTGCGAAGCTCGAATTACAATAGATCTAACTATTTTCATTGGAAGACCTATAGGATATAAAGTCCTAATTAACTCTCTTATACGTATCCTTTTCATAAATGTCATCACTAACAAATTATAAGTCTTCTCAGGCATATTATTCCAGAGCATTTGTAATAGTTCGCCTTGAGGTTGAGGTAATGTCGCAAGCAAAGTCATGTACTTTACTTCAACATCCTTGTAAGCTAGACAACCTCCAAAATATAGCTTTTGCATCATGTTATTAACTGCAATAACATGTTGTGTTAGACCATGTCCAGGCATTAAGCACGTGTTGACTAACTTCACATACATCTTTGCAAACTCGTCTCTTACATGCCTCACATCGAATAAGCTTAGGTGTTAAGCTAATAATAGGCATTGTCTTGAAAACAAATTTTCAGAATCGGAAGAGTATAAAAAAATAACTAATTATTTTTTCTAACACTTAGCGAACTTATGCTCATATATTGAAATAATTTAATTTGTCATTTTGTATTATTTTGTTTATCAACAATTTATTGAGCGAATCAAAAAACTTTTAATCTTTAGGTAATTAGACACTTATTTCTAATTTACCTTATAATTGAACTAATCAATTATCTTGATTTAATTAGAAACTAATTTCTAAATAAATTAATTAAAAAATTCATTTTAATGAAACAAAAATTAGTATTTCTCGAATTAGAAAATAAACCAACAAAATAGTTTATTTCTAAGAGTTATTTTAACTAAACAAATTAGTTATTTTGTTTTAAAAATGTCTAAGTAATTAGAAACTTATTTCTAATTTAAAAAATATAATTGACTTAATCAATTTCCTTTGACATAACATTTTAGAAACTAATTTAATTAACTAAATTAGTTAGTATAATTAGAAAACTAATTTCTAATTCTTTACTTTATATTATGTATAACTCAATTATGAATTTAAACAAAACTTATTATAATTGGGCCATAAAGTTTTGATCCATAATATCTTTTATAGCTCATAAGAAAAGAAAAAAAAACCAGCCCAGAAAACGAAATCGGGCCTGGAGGGAGGGAAGGCAACGTATGGTCCGAAAGTCGTCTGTGCACGCGCCAGACGACGTGGGTTGTGCCCCCGTTCGTTTTCGCTTCTAGTTCTTTCTTCCTCCATTGTTTTTGTGTTTTCTTGAGTTTTTGTCTTCTCCATTCGTAAATCAACCCAAGCAAACAATGAAAAACACAAATCCAACACAACAAATTATTGTTTGCTTCATAAACACCGCAAACTCATCAAGATTTGATTTTTGATGAATCACCGAAGAGAGAGAAAAAACGTTGTAGACATACCAGAAGATTAAAACACACATATATGTTTCTATCAACCCAATACAGGACAAACCCACAATCAGAAACGCATTTTATCACCGAAAACAAACAAATAAGTGTTCTTGCAAATGTACGAGAGGAACTGGAGTTTATTCAATGTTTTCAACTATTAGAAAAAAACAGAACAAACCCATAAAACATTTACATATGCGTGATATTTTCGGTAGTTCAGAAAACATACATAGCATTCTTAAAAATGCTTTCCATACATATATAATTGGTAGAATAGAAAACAATTCCAATACAAGAAAAAGAACACAACCGATATTCGACAGAACAGAAAAAATGTAAAACCTGGCTCTGATACCAATGTTAGAATCATATGAACATATCATATTGCATAGGATCGAATACATATATGCGTGGAAAACAGAAACATACTTGATTTCGATGATTCTGTTAGATTCCACTGGTTAGAGAACTGAACAAATATTGATCTGTAAAATTTCAAAATACACATGTATCTATTTTTTTTCATAACCGTTGCCTTATATATTGATCATCTGGGAATAACTACCGGTAGTAGTTATTCACACCAGATGACCATTGAACCCATTATGGGTATAACACGGTCATCAATTCACACGAAGAATTCTCCCTTTATGTTGTTCGAGACTGCCCGTTAGCTCGATAAGTGTGGGCCTCCCTCCAGTTGGATATCGTCACTTCGGCTTCATTTTCTCTTCTCGCAAGTGATTGGTTGCTTTCCAATATCCTCCAGCATCGGCAAGTGCAGGGCAAAGATTGTGTGCTTCTTTTTGGATTGACCTGTTGGTTCCTCTGGACATGGAAGAATAAGGTTATTTTTGACTCAGATTTTGTGTGACTCATCTCACCCTCTTTTATTATCTTGTCTTTTGCAGATCAGGTTCAGAAGGTCTTCGAGAGGCCCAGTGTAGGCATTACCGGCTTCTGCCCTCGCCAGGAACACCAGATTGGGTGGTGTCGCCCACCAGCTGGGTGGATTAAGCTGAACACTAATGGGGCTTGTAATCACACCCATTTCATGGCTTCGGCCGGTGGACTCTTTCGAGACAGTGACGGTAATTAGAAAAGCGACTTCTTTCATGGGTGGTGCACAGTGCAGTCAGTGGAGCTCTGGGCTGTCTACATAGGACTCTCCTTGGTTTGGCGTTTGGACTTTCGTCGGATTGAGCTGGACGTGGACTCGTTAGGGGTGCACCAGCTCCTTTCTTCAGTGACGATCCGCTCTCAGTTGGACAATCCTATCGTCATGGGTATCTTGGAACTTCTCGGCCGGGCGGTTTGTTGTTCATCGGCGATGTGCCGAGAACAACAGAATCTTGTGACGGCTCACTACCAGCCGATCCTGCCGACGTTGGTATCACTTATTTTGATGTTACACCTACGGGTGTCATAATCTCCTTTAGAGGATCATCGGTATTGTTTTCCCCGCCTCATTTAGTTTTCAATGTACTTTTCCCTTTATACCCAAAAAAGATGAAATGAGAAGATATTATATTACATTATATTTCATTTCGGTAAAATAATTATTTCCCATTTAGGAGATTTAGTATGTAATATAAAATAATAAATAAAATTTTGCTATATTATATTATAAAATTTTTTCAAATAATATTTTATTATATTATATTATGAATCCTTTCATCCTTCTCAAAGAATAAATTTTGAATATTACATTCCTTTTATTTCTATTTCATTATAAATCATTTCACTTCATTATATTATATTCTATTTCATTCATTTAAAATTTTTACGTATAACTAAACATATAAACGTCATTTTAATGATACTAAAACATGTACAATTAGTACCAATACACTAATTTTAAATAATTTATTTATTTTAAAATGTTTTATGATATATTGAAATTTTTAATATGATTGTTAATTTATTACATAAATGAATTTAATATATGATTTTATTAAAAATAATTTTAAGAAGTTGACTTACCATTTTCTAAAATTTTAAAATAATGTATTTTTTTAATTTTTATTATACAAGATTCTCCGCTTTATGTAACAACATAATGTCCCTCTCTCGTACTTTTACAAAATGAAAAGCCTTTGAAAATACATTGTTTTTAATGTTAATAAAATAATTATAATTTTGCAAATTTACATATTGAATGGATGAATTAGTAATTTGAATTATTATTAAAATAATTAAAATATTTTTCTTTGATGAGATCCAACGTTATTTTTTTAAAAACTAAAAGTATTTACTTATGTAAATCTGCATCACACATTAGAGTGTCTAACAAAAAACCAAGCGGCATGTCTTATCGAAACCTATTGAGACATCTAGTAGCTGCTTTTGATAACAAATGGGCTATCATATTTACATGTCTTAGAATCCGTTTAAAAGTAAATGATTGAAAACCACTAGCAATTAATTTGCACTCATCCAAGATCACTAATATCTCGTTGATGCCTCGTCGCAATCCATAGAATCTCTGTACTAATTAAAGACAATCGATTTCCGCTTCGACTGATGTAAACTCCGAGTGTTTAAACCAATATAAGACTTCTTTGAATGCCATAGCTTTAGCAATAAGAGGAGTATAATGGGAAATAGAAAAGCCAGAGAGATAGCTAATAAAATGACCGCTCTCTCCTCTTATTATTACACCATATGACCCAATTCCCTGAGCATAATGAATTGCAGTATCAAAATTGTACCTCCTGACTCCTTGAGCAGTCTGGTTTACAGGCGGGCAGCGAGGCACTGCCAGGGCCCGTTATGAGAGGGCCCCTCAATGCCCTACATTATATATGATATAATATAACACTTGAGTCTTGACAGATCGTGCTTCATGAAATCTTCTAAGTTTTTTTTTTGAAACAAAGGCTGAAATCTTCTAAGTTAAAACGTGTTCCTTAAGTTAAAACGTGGGCCTCTCCTCTCTAATCTCTATAAGCTATAAAGTTAAAACTTAAAACTCATAGCCGTTAAAGACTTTAACGTTAAATAACGTTAAAGTCATTTAATGACTTTAACGTTATTTAACGTTAAAGTCATTTATGACTATCATTTATGTTGTTTTTTTTAATGTAAAGGTATTTTGTGGTCTATTATAAATTTAATGACTTTAACGTTATTTAACGTTAAAGTCATTTATACTATCATTTATGTTGTTTTTTTAATGTAAAGGTATTTTGTGGTCTATTATAAATAGTCTTAAAATATTTAAGTGTGCTCTTACCTTCCAATTTCTTTATTTTCTCAATATATGTATTTAAAATACTCCACTCAAAATTAGCGGCAAAAAAATTTTACGATTACATCATCCGAGTTAGGGAATAATTTAAAGGTAAAGTTTCTAATTTTTAATATATTTTACTCTTTGTTTTTAATTTTTTAATATTAGATATTAAAATTTTCTATTTATTTTTTCCCTGTATCACAGATAGAATACCATTTATATATCTTTGTGATATATTGAGAAGCTGTTGGAGTTTGGTTGTGCCTGCATACTTCTTCCAGTTCCATACAGGTGCTTTTGTTCTTTTTCTAGTCTAACTGTGTTATAATTAGTTTATATTATGTTGCCTAAAAAGCATTTGTCTGGAAGTGAAAAAAGGAAAAAAAGAAAACAAGTAGCACAGTTGATAGAATCCCAAAAAGGAGCAATAAATAAATTTATTAAAAGAGTAGGCTCCTTTAATGAGAGTTCTGAGGAATTAGGTGAAGGTGGTTTTGAACAATATAAAGAAAAATTAAGTGATGAGATTCATATTCACGAGGATATTAGAAATTTGAGTAAGGATGATCATGTACCAAATGCATCCACTTCAGAAAATTTAAAGTATACTGAGCAAGTAAGCCCTATATTGGACATTTATGATCCTAGAAATTGGGATAATCTTGATAATAAAGCAAGGGATATTTTAGTTGAAAAAGGGCCTGTAAGAGAGTTGAATCTTATGTTTCCTTTAGACAATATCTCTCGTCATTTTTCATATTCTTATTATTATAGAAATTTGAGTAATGGAGAGATTAGGGATAGAAAATGGTTGGTTTATTCTAAACATGTAGATAAAGTATATTGTTTTTGTTGTAAATTGTTCAAATCTACTAACAATCAAAGTGGATTAGCAAATGACGGATTTAGAGATTGGAAGCATCTTAGTGAGAGACTCAAAGAACATGAGAATTGCATTGAGCATATGACTAATATGAGAACGTGGAATGAATTAAGAGTAAGATTGAGCAAAAATCAAACAGTTGATAAAGATTTGCAACAAGAAATTGCAAAGGAGAAAGAACGTTGGAGACAAGTTTTGATAAGAATAGTTTCTGTTGTGAAATATCTTGCTAAATATAATTTAGCTTTTCGAGGATCAATGAGAAACTTTACCAAGATGGTAATGGTAATTTTTAGGATTGATTGAGATGATTCTTTGGATTTGATGTGATAATGCAAGATCATGTTAGACGTATTCAAAATCATGAAATTCATCATCATTATCTTGGTCACAAAATTCAAAATGAATTGATTTCTCTGTTGGCCCATAACATTAGAAGTTCTATCATAGGGATCATTAAAGAGGCGAAATACTTTTCTATTATTCTTGACTGCACCCAGATTTGAGTCATCAAGAACAAATGAGTTTGTTAGTGCGATGTGTGAACATGTCAAATAAAAAATAAAAATAGAGGAGTACTTTTAGAGTTTTAAAGGTAGATGACACATCCGGATTAGGACTTTTCAATGAATTATTGAATGCATTTAATTCTCTTGATCTTAATGTTTATAATGTAAGGGTCAAGGTTATGACAATGGTTCTAATATGAAGGAAAACACCAAGGGTTCAAAAGCGATTACTAGAAATAAATCCAAGAGCATTATATATGCCATGTGCTTGTCATAATCTTAATCTTACTCTTAGTGATATGGCACATTCTTGTGTTAAAGCTGTATCATTTTTTGGAGCCGTGCAACGTATATATACATTATTTTCAAGTTCTCCTAAAAGGTGGAAGGTTTTGCTTGATAATGTTTTAGGCTTAACTATAAAATCATTGTCAAACACTCGTTGGGAGAGTCGAATAAAAAGTGTTAAAGCTATTAGATTTCAAGCTCCTCAAATAAGACTGGCTTTGATAGAATTATCTAGATCTTGTGATGATGCCAAGTCAAAGAATGAAGCAGAAAGCTTGGTTAGTGTACTTGAGAGTTTTGAATTTTTACTTGGTATGATTATTTGGTATGATATTTTATTCGCTATTAACATGGTGAGTAAAAAGTTGCAATCTAAATCTATGTGCATTAATGCTACCATAAAGCAATTAGAAGGTGTGATGGTATTTTTTGAGAAATATAGAGATGAAGGGTTTAGCTCTAGTATGAATATTGCCAAAAATCTTGCGCTTGAGATGAATATAGAGCCTAAATTTTCAACTAGACGTTGTGTTATTAGGAAACGACAATTTGATGAAATTAACCATAACGAAGAAATACAATCAGCTGAGGATTCTTTCAGGGTTAATTACTTTCTAATTGTTATGGATATGGCAATTACTTCGTTAAAGAATAGATTTGAACAATTAATGACATTTGATAATATTTTTGGATTTTTATTTGATTCAAAGAAGTTGAGGTCATTAGATGATAATGAATTAAGAGAATGTTGTACTAATTTTACGATGACTTTTTCTCATAATAATGTGTCTGATGTGGATTTAGATGATCTTTTTTCTGAATTAAAAGTATTACAAATGACTTTGCCAAATGAGTTAATGTCATCAGTTGAAATATTAGAATTTGTTGAAGCTGTAGATTGTTATCCAAATGTTTCAATTGCTTATCGAATTCTATTGACTATACTGTCGTAGCATCGGTGAGAGAAGTTTTTCAAAGCTAAAATTATTAAAAACTTACTTGAGATCATCAATGTCACAAGAAAGGTTGAATGGTTTAGCTATGTTATGTATTGAGAAGGATATGTTGGACAATATTGATCTTGATAATATCATTAATGATTTTGCATCTAGAAATGCACGGAGAAATTGTTTTTCATAAATCATGATCTTGATAATATTATGGGGCCCTTTTTTAATTTCTTGGGGCCTATAAAACTATAGAACGCCCGCCTTGAATAGGCTCAGCCAACTCAAGCAATAGGTCATCGGCACCATTGGTATTCCGAAGTACACTTTGAGCTTGGGTGGGCATTAATCAACGTCATTGTTAATAGTTAAATGTTTAATTTTATGAAAATTATAATAAATAAATGTATATATTTTGTATTTTAAAACATATCAATCATGACTTTAAAGTAATTAATTAAATAGTGTTTATTTAACTATATTTGTAAAATATAAATATGGGAAAAATTTAAATTAAAATAAAAATACTTCAAATCAAATATTTTTAATTAAAAATAAAGTAAAAAAAGGAGAGAGACTTAAATATTGTATAATAAAATTATGTATGTGCATTCCAGTCATATTGAACATTAACTTCTTTCCATTTAACGGCTCTGTCTCTTTCGTGAATCCCAGTTGGAAGGATAAAGGATGAGCGGGCATGAAGGCGAATTATGCCCATCTACTTCTCTTTTAGTTGTTGAATAGATATGCCCTCTATCTTATATATATATATATATATATATATATATATATATATATATATATATATATATATGCACACACATAAAATAAGAAAACTCAAAAGATATATTTTAATTACAAATTACATAGATTTTTAGTTATATGTAATATTAAGTTCAACTTACAGCTGGTTTTAGTTTCTATTTGTGATAATGAAGTGTACTTTTGCTTTTTTGAGCTTGGTAAGTGTTCATTTTTTGGGTTTTGAGTGTTCTGTAATTGATAGATAAATGAGCTTTGGGTGTTTAGTGTTATAAATTTTAGCTAAGGATTGGATGTCTTTACGTTTTAGCTTCATTTAGTAACATGAAATTATTTCTACAATTACTTTGATTGCTAGGAGTGTTGCTTCTGTTTTAAGTATATTGACATAATTGCGACTTTTGATAACTTATTTGTGCTCAGTGACTTGTTCTTTTATGAAATGATCTTTAAGTTCCGTGGTTATTACTAATCTAGTTCAATTTCATTAAGTTCCGTGGTTATTACTAATCTAGCTCAATTTAGTAATAGCTTGGAAAGATGGTGTTAGAAATGTATGAAGAATTGTGACGATAACCTTCTTGTGGTTGAATCCATTTTATTCATGTTAGTAATGAAATGGATAGTTTTAGTAATGCCTCACCTCGCATTGTAAATTTGGATGCTGCCTTTGGCTGGTGATTCTGCAAAGACTCTGAGCTTTGTACTTAAGTGTCCTTGATATGGTTTGCTACTTGTATATACAATTTTATGCTCTAATTCAAAATTTTCGCCCTATTGAGCTCGTCTAACATATTTCAGTAGCAGGAACACTACGACTGAATCCATTCGATTGACCTCCATAAAATTCATCACTTGTACTATATGTTCATTTTTAGTGGTAGAAACTCATTTGTTCGATGCAATGCCAAAAGAATTTAGACTAACTAAACTATATTAATAGAAAGTCTATTGTGGGATTCAATTCTTGGGCAATTCAGGTCTTTACGTAATGGGGATGGCTATTTCCTGCTATGAGTTAGATCATATTCTAAGAGAATTGATCAGTATTAGATACTGAACAACTTCATTTTAAAGCACGTATGTGTTATAAAGAAAATGATTGATTGATCTAAAGTAAAAGATGGTCGTGATTGGGCTTAACTTTTTATAATGCAACTTTGTTATATGAAATAGTAGGAGTTATACTAATTCTTCCATCTTTTTTTTCCTTGCACAAAAAAATCTAATAATCACCTATTTTGTCTGTTTTGATACTGTCTCCGCCTAGTTTTGTGTTGTATATTAGTACATTCCTATTCTTCTTGTTTACCAGGTTTTGTTGTTAGCTATCGAAGAATTCTTGAATTGTAACTACGCAATGGATAATGCATAAATGAGTTCAGTGTGGTTTTGTGGATTCACATTCTCATTTTTACTAGTTTACGATGCTTGTATTATTGCTAAGTGCTTTTATTTCTTTAAAAGAACTAGTTGCATGTTTCTTATTACAATAATTTTCATGGTTGCACAACCTTCTTGCTTGTGTATATGCTATATATATGTATTACGTAGCCAGTTCCCTTCCGGTTGACTCTGTCATTTAAGACAATTGTCTTTTCGTGTGCATTTGCAAATGTGTAAAAGAACATTGCATTGTGTACGTTTTTTCAGATGTCAATATTAAGTACATAATTTGTCCTATCAACTTGAATTTTTATAAGTGAATGGGTTTTGATCGTATTTGTTGTCATTTTTTATTTATGTATTTATTATAATTTTATTTACATAATGATTTAGCGTGCCGATTTTACTTATTTGCTCTTTAACTTGCATCACTCTTTTATTGTCACATCTATATATGGGTCTACCGAAAACAACATCTTTACTATATAGGAGTAAGGCTGCATACTATCAGACCTTCCTAGACCCCGCTTTATTGTAAAATTTCGGATTGAGTGTGATGATGATGATGATGATCTTATAAGTTATATATTTCAAAAAATTAATTAATATAAATTTAAAAAAGTGATAAATTCAATTTAAAAGTTCAATTAAGCTAATTAAACAAATCTTTTGAACTTAAATTGAGCGAGAAGAAGGTGAATTATGTAATTTTGTAATATATTTATAAATTAATAAATAAATTATCTATTTTAATAAATGATTGTGACAAATTAATAAATATAAAATAGTAGAGAAAAGGGCAAAGTATATAATCCAAAAGCTTCTCTTACTCAAATGAACAGTAATTCAATGTGTGTTACAAAATGCTCGCATGCCCTCTTGAATCTCTTAATATTCTTAACAATTTCTAATGTATTCAATCAACTTCACATAACTAATATGTCATATATTTATAATTAAAAAACAAATTAAAGAAACATCATAAACAAAATCCAATCGTTATAGTGACAAGGAGTCGACTAATGTATTGACCAAAATGACAAACAATTTTGTAGTACATAATTTCACATCTTTTAATGTCAGGAAATCATATTGAGATCCGATCCTAACCGAAGTAGAATAATCATAAAACTTTTTCGTGACTTTCTGAAAATCAATATCTATTTAATTCTATAAAATGATCAACACAAATTATAATAAAGCGAAAATTTAATTTGTACTTTATTCCGAAACTTGATATCTGTCTTGTCGTATACCTCAAACTATTCTCAAAACTAATTCGTCTTAACCACCGTAGCTGTACAAATATTCGGTATCTAACGATATCCACATAGCAGGTTGAGATAACTCTGTAACTCTTACAGAGAAGGTTAAGCAATAAGTACTAGTTCCATAGAGCTTAACCTATATATAATCAGCTTTGGACATTTTAGTAATTTAATTGAAATTAAATTTTAATTTTAATTAAAATTTAATTAGAATCACAAATAATTCTAATTAAATACCAATTGTGTCTGTATAAGATTCAATATCTCATATTGACCCTTATTTATTAAATATCTCATTTTTAATCATAAAGTTTATCAACCCATTATATAGATCCATTAGGTTTTCAAATATGTTGGCAATGATTATAAATTATAATTTTAATTCATAATTAAAATTAAATAAATTAAAACTCTTTTAGTTTATCTTTAATTCTCCAATTAAACAATTGATAATCATAGATCAAGATTGACGTCTAGCAATACACCATGACCACCCAAATATTTAGATATGTCAAAGTAGTTTTGACTAACCTTTTCGTGCATAATTTTTTCTTTATAATTCAATAATCTCATCATACAATGTTCTGATTAGACATAGAGCATGAAATTAACGTCTACTATATTTTGAGTCTAATCTTATTAGTTCTCTGTCATTAGCTATCGATTCAATTAATGACATTTATAAACTATTTACAAAACATCATTTCACCTTAGCTAATGATTTCTTGAATTAATACTAATTGAGAACAACGAAGCATTTTCCCTACTTACTTTAGGGTGATGAATTCTATCTTGATCACTCAACTATCTCCATATAGTTCATGCTACATCCAATGACTACCGATTAAACAACGCATGATTAAATAGATCATAAGTAGTGTTAAAACATAACAATCCCTATACAAGATAACTTTGATGACCTCAAGTCAAATGATCACTTATACAATCATTACAATGAGAATTTCATAGGCATACAAGTATTGTTCCAAATAAATTTCTCATATCGGGTTTGTTCAGTGAACTTGTTCTCTAGCAAGCTCCCACACGTTTGTTTAAATATCTCTATACTTTAGCTAATGAGATCGACTACTTCTTTCATAAAGAAAAACAAAACGTATGCTAGTCTTTTTCATTCTATCAATGTCCAATCTTATTAGAACAGTGAATAGGAATATTTAGGAATAATACATAAATAAAATATGAATCTCATAATTATAATCTCATTATAATTTCATTTGTAATGTACAATTATCTCATGGAGTTTATCATATACATCTAAATATGTACAAGATAAAGAATGCCTTTAAATAATTTGTCAATAAACTACAATCGAAGTGATTGGTTATAAGGCATAAAAAAACACTTAATACATCAATCAACTATACATATATGCACGTATACTGTTAGCCTCTTAGCACATAAAAGCACTTCACAACTAACTGGAGACGGACCTTAAGTGGAAGGTTAACTGGATCATGCATATGGCGATGACATGCAAAAGCTCCAAGGTGACTTAGCATGTTAGATTAAACATGATGTGAGTTTTCATAGAGTTTTGGACCATATACAAGCTGACATAACTAAGGTTAAGTTCTTGATGGACTAAGGACTTAAATGGGACTCAAATGGACATACCGTGACTAATGGACTTGACAAGGGTAAGCGTTAGATTAGACTAGTATGCTATAACTAGCTTTGGATTGGACGACTCTTCATCAACATATAGAGATCGTGGGGATCTTGGGTGATGTGGCTGATAAGATCATGTAGGATAAACATCAGTGCTAAAGGATAAAGACCACTTAGGAGGATCATCTGAAGACAGTAGACATCTTCATAAATAGGGATAAATCATGTGTAACCTTTTATTTTGTTAGTTGGGATGTAGATAGATCTTATCAGATAGAGTTCTATTAAGGTAAGGATGTTATCTTATAGGATAATGATGTAATTTGATAAGGTAAGATGTGATCATGGGTAGTACAACTCTGTTTGGATTCTAACTTGTTCCCCCAAGCCTTGATGCATATATACAACTTATCTAAGCCTTGCGCTTTATGCAGAATTGAGAGAACATTCATTTGTATACTTTGAGGGAAGTGATAAAGGATTAGCATTATTGTTATATCTCTTCTTTGCTTCTATTGTTGGCATTATTATTGCTTTCTTTGTTTTCTTGCGAGTGTGAGAGTTAAATACTACGAGGGTCGTGATACGTTTGATAATTAGATTGTTAGTTGATGATCATGTAAGAAATGCTAAATCTTGCTTAAATAGATCTAAGTAAGATTGCCATGCAAACGAATAGGCTTAACTTATAGATAAGTTTAGTGTTAAAGAAGAACTTTGTAACATCTACCATTGTGTCCAAAAGAATACATTATTTGATTACACCTATATGTTGGCCAAACTATGTTAAAAAACGTACCTTCATCCATTTTCAATTTCTTTTAAATATCAAATCACATATCATTCACTAAATCTTAGTTCAAAATTACGTTAAAAGCTTTTCAAATTCTATTTTAAATATTAAGAAATTTTGAAAATATCAAAATAATTTTACATTGATTATGAAAAAATTTACTATCATGTCTTATGTGCAAATGGCTATACAATAATTAAACTCTTAGGCCTCGTTTGATTGGTGAGAAAGTAAAATGAATTTGAAATTTGATTCATCGGAAAATAAATCTATGGAAAGTAAAGATATTCACATGTTTCGATACTTATAAAATTATAATAAAAAAAGTTTGTTGGATTCTTATTATAGTGTTTAGTATGCAACAATATTTCATAGAATGTAACTTAATTTTAACTTGTGTTTCCAATTATATACCTACAAAATAAATAAAAATAAAATCGTTAAATAAAAAAATATGAACCTGAAGATTGTCGATTGAAATTTCTAAGCAAAAAAATCCAAAATCCTACTAACGGAAGAATAATAAAAATAGTTGAAGAGGAGGTTGAGTTTTATAAAAGAGTTGCTGTAGAGTTGAGAGAGAAGGAATGATTAAATTGGCTAGTGTACTTTTTAGATTAAATTCATGAGGAAAGTAATCTAAATACCAAAGGGGTGCTAGGATTTATAATCCAAGTAAAGTGCTAGATGTAACACCCAAATACCCCCTGGGAGGATACATGGATGCCACCCAAGACAGAACAAACAAAATCAAACATTACACATATGCATTGTTTTAAAATCTAAGTTTAACACACATATAATACATATTAGACTTTCCAGAAACAAATCCAAAGAATATGTACAGGCCCAAATAAACCAAACAAAATACATATTCGAGTGACACAAAAACTCTGACTCCTTTGGCCACTGCGGTTGACTTGTCCCAGTCCTTAATCTCTTTGCTCTGTACCTACACGGGGCAAATCCACCGTGCTAAGCTTATAGCTTAGTGAGTAATCATTTATCTAATTTAACCAATTTCTTTTCACAATAACGATATAAGCATGCATTCAGAGATTAATATTCATGCAAAATGCACTTCATAACAGATGTTATCATTAACAGACAAAACAAATCAAAAGTCCATAAAATAGAAGTGGGTAACGGGACTTATCAAAAGACCGAAGTCTCGACACCGAAGTGTCCATATCAGAAGACACCGAAGTGTCACAGAAGACCGAAGTCTCGACACCGAAGTGTCACGAAGCCTTCTGAGACCCTTCTAGGCATGCTGTTACCTGACTTCGGACTAACAGTTGTAAACCAAAACAAAGTCATTTCTGATAATTCATGTGCAAAGCAAGTAGCACTTCCAATGATATAAACATGCGGCAAACGCCTCGAACAATCATTGTCCGAAATTCAGAACACAACACTTCAATATCACAATCATCAATCAATACCTCGGACCTTCATGTACGGAACCAATTAGCAATTCAGTACACATCACAATCAAGTTACTTCAGTAAACAAATCAAAGTGAGACCATCCCAGGTCTATTACAAATTTACTGTCTAAATTACTTACCGATATTACTGACCTGTACAGAATTTATTTACCAGGACTATGTTCCTACTAACAAACTTTACTGTCGGAATTACTTACCTCAATCACCCTTACTGTTTATTACCTTGACGTGCCGGTAATGTCTGGAATCAATCGATCTGTGCGGTCCTCTATCACAAAAAGTACTATTGTACATAAGTACAAATTTGCTAAAGTCTCTTGCATATGTATCATGCATGTTCATGACAAATTTTCGGGATTAATCAAGAACGTACTCTATATCCGGATGTAGGCAAATTCACTAATTCCGTTTTAATTTATTAAATCGAAAAATGTCCAAATTCATATACAAATCAAATACTTTAATATATAGTATAACGGCTAGTAAATAACGACTAGTAAATAACGGTCATAAAAATTGTTCTATAAATAGAGACCACTCCTCCATAATTTCCTTCATCCCTCCACATTCTTTCTTTCTTACCTCACAATTTCTTCTAGACGAAAACCACATCTCAAAATGTTGTCCGCTATCGCATGTTTTTGTATACTCCTTATCTTTCAGTATCTTTGTTTGATTCTTAGTATTCTTGTAGAGCGAAAAGAAGCTCACTTTTTTCTCTTCTTAGTAGTTCCTATGATCCTTATCTTTGCTTATTGGCGTAGCATTTGATAATTAATGGTATATCTATGGAATAAAGGAATTGATATTTCTCTCTTTGTACTATTCATAAATCGTATCATTTGTTCACAAATCGGATCATGTTCACGGAGACATCTTGTGCAATCTTTATTCCTTTGTGCACTATTACGATTTACTATTTACTATTCACTATTACTATTTACTATTCACGAACACTTTGTTCACCGACCGACCTTGTTCATCGTCTCCTACCTTACAAAATCCTTGTTCATTTCATTTTTTTCTTTTCCTCTCAATTTCTTTAGCAATTAAGCTTAAAACCTTATCTATCTGAGATTTCTAACTTATCGAAATCGTCGAAACAATGACACTTCAAAGATCATAAAACTAATGATCGAAACAAAAACAAAACCATGAACACCATAAAACTGAAAACTCAAAACCAATAAACCAAAACAACAACAAGGATGTAATTCGTATGAAAACAGAGGGTGAATACTTACTAATTTCGTAAAACTTGACGGTGAGTGAGCTGAAATATTGTCGGTGAAGAACAAATGTCCGAAGTCTTATTATTGGGTTTCTTCTTGTTTGCAGATTAAACACATTTATAAGCCGTGTCAAATGATTAACAGCTGTCTTTTATCTAAACCGTCCATTTATTATTATTTTATTCATATAATAGTACTGTTAAAACCAATTACACACTTATGATTTCGGAATCACCTAATACCCAGAAGTTTCAGACAACTTCCAAACTGCACCAAAAATTCCGTCATAAAATAAAACTTCAAAATAATTGTTCAAAAAAATACTAATCCGTTACCAACACTTTCTAAAAATCATTGGCGTATTTGAAAAATACTATAAATATAAAAAATATCTTCTTATTATCCTAATCACTCAAGAAGTTTCATGAAACTAATGTGCGGAAAATGCCATGAATGCATGCCAAAATCTTTGAAGCACAATTGAGTACATATTCCAAGAATAAGCATAATACTTATGCACAATTTAATACATATTCAATAGTAAGCATATTTACGTACTAAATGTAGTAAATATTCTAACCCTACTTTGGGCGTTATAACTCTTTCCTCCTTAAGAAATTTAGTCCTCGAAATTCATACAATCCGAATAAGTACGGATCTTGAGCCTTCATGCTTTCTTCGATTCCCGGTGGCTTCCTCATTTCCATGATGTTGCGGAGGACTTTTACTAACTGGATGACTTGTTGCTTGATTGTTTTACTTCTCGGGCTAGTATGGAAACGGCCCTTCTTCATCGACAAATCTGTTGCACTGAATCTCTTGCACCGTATCTTATGAGTGGCATCGGACCGATATCTCCTCGGCATAGAAACATGGAACACATCATGCAATCTAGCCAATTCTCTAGGAAGAGCTAACTGATAAGCTACGGGTCCAACCCTCTTCAGAATTTCATAAGGACCAATGAATCGCGGACTAAGCTTACCTTTCTTTCCAAACCGAAGTATATGCTTCCATGGTGACACTTTCAGAAACACCTTATCACCGACTTGAAACTCAATAGCCTTCCTTTTTAGATCAGCATACGATTTCTGCTTATCACTGGCAGCTTTCAATCTCTGTTGAATTATCTGAATCTTTTCTTCTGTATCTTTCACAATGTCGGCTCGATCATCTTGTTTTCACTTAACTCAAGTCCAACATCTGGGTTCTACACTTTCTACCATCTGGCGCTTCATAAGGTGCCATGCCAATGCTCGTCTGCGATAACCGTTGTTATAAGCAAACTCCATCAAAGTCAAATAATTATCGACTCCGGGAAATTCTAACACACAACCCTCGACATATCTTCCAAAATCAGATAACTCGCTCGACCATTGTCCATCGATGCGGTAATGAAAAGCGATCTAAACTTGAGCTATGTACCCAATGCTTCCTGTAAACTTTTCCAAAATCTCGAAGTAAATCGAGGATCATAATCTGAAATGATAGACAATGGTATTCCATGCAATCTCACGATTTCATTCACATACAAATCTGCAAGTCTATCCAAAGAATAATCAGGACGAACAAGCAGGAAATGAGCAGACTTGGTAAACTTATCCACAATTACCCATACAACATCATGCTTTCTTTGAGTAAGAGGAAGTCCATTGACAAAGTCCATGGTAATATTATCTCATTTCCATTAAGGAATAGGAATAGGATTTAACAATCCAGATGGAACTTGGTGTTCAGCCTTAACCTGCTGACACGTCAGATATTTTGCAACATAATCCACAACATCCCGTTTCATACCTTTCCACCAATATCTTGCTTCAAATCTGATACATCTTATTTCCACCGGATGCATAGTAAATCTTGTATTATGAGCCTCGAACAATAGTTGGTTCTTGATTCATCATTAGTCGGCACACAACCGGTCCTTATAATACAATTCACCATCACCTTGCATGAAAAATCGATTTGTTTACCTTCACGAGTAGCCATGATAAGTTCTTGTAACTTATCATCGACTCTTTGAGCATTACAAATCTCTGTCTCAACATGGGCCTTGCTATCAATTGAGCCATCAAGGCTCCATCGATCCCAACTTCCATCGAATCGCTTGGTGATAAAGTTGAGATAGTCTTTTCGACTTAAGGCATCTGCTACAACATTAGCTTTACGGACGGTAGTCCACAATACAATCATAGTCCTTAAATAACTCCAACCATCGCCGTTGTCTCGATTCAGTTCATACGGGTAGCGGATACTTGAGACTCTTATGATCCGTGAAAATTCTACACTTTTCCCCATACGAGATAGTGTCGCCAAATTTTAAAGCAAACACATTGCTGCAAGCTCCGGATCATGGTAGGGTAATTACATTCATGAGTCTTTAGTTGTCGAGAAGCATAAGCAACTACCTTCCTTCTGCATCAAAACACAACCTAACCCAATCCCGGATGCATCCGTATCTGAACATATTCTTTCCGAAGTAGGTTGAACTAATACAGGAGCTTGATGGCATACTTTTCAACCGATCAAAGCTACTCGGCATCTATCGGACCATTCATACTTCACTCCTTTTAAATAATAATGTAGTTAAAGGGATGCTATCACTGAAAACCCTTAACAAATCGTGGTAATAACCAAATTGCACCGAAAACTTCTCACCTCATCACGTTCCTTGGTGGCTTCCAATTAACAACCGCCTATCTTACTAGGATCAACTCTAATTCCTTGGATGAGACAACATGCCCTAGGAATGATACCTCCACGCCGCAAATCACATTTACTCAATTTAGCATACAACCGCCTTTCCGTAGAGTCCGTAATACAATTTGGAGATGTTCACTATGCTCATGTTCATTCTTGGAATAGACCGGATATCATCGATAAACACCACAACAAATCTGGTCGGATAAGGCACGAATACTATATTCATCGGATCCATAAATCTTTCTGGAACATTAGTTAACCCGAACGGCATTACTAGGAATTCATAATGTCCATAACGGGTCCTAAATGCGGTCTTGATATATCCACATTCTTTACGAAGTCGATAATACCCGATCGCGAGATCTATCTTGGCTACACTCTGCATCTCTCAACCGATCAAATAGATCGTCAATCCTTGGCGGTGGATACATATTCTTCCTTTGACCCTATTTAGCTGCCGATAATCGATGCACATGCGCGATGTACCATCCTTCTTCTTCTGAGCAACACCGGCGCACCCGCGGTGATATCTTGGGTCTAATAAACCCTTATCCGAAGTTCTTGTAGCGCAACTTCAACTCCTTCAACTCGGTGGGAGCCATTCTATCTGATTGCTCTGAATATCGGAGCGATGCACTGCATAATTTCGATAGATAACTCCACTTCTCTCTGGAGGACTCGGGCAATTCTTCGGAAAACATCTGAAACTTCGTTCACTACTGTGAATCTCACACATTTCTCCTTAGCACCTTCCTTACGGGTATCAAGTCAAAAGCTAGATAAGCGTCACACCCTTCGATAAGCTTTTGAGCTTGCATAGCGAATACTACATTAATCGAACACGTGTGCAAACACCATGAAATACAAGCTCGATGGTCGGGCCTCCTCAAGAAAACTGTCTTAGCCTTACAATCAATTCTTGCTGATGTTTAGACAGCCAATCCATACCCGAATCAAATCGAATTAGTGAAGCGAGTAGCGTGTCGGATCCATTGCATACTCACATCCTTGAATCATAACTGGACAATTTCTAACCACTTGATTCACCAACACACTACTACCCGAGGACTAGTTACATGCGGGTCATATTCTAAGCGATCTATAAGCATCTCCTTATCAAACATTTCTTGACACAAATATATGAATCGAAGATCCGGGATCAAATAATGCATACTTTTGAAATCAAAGAGAGAAACCATACCGGCAATGACATCGGTGCCTCCCGATCTTCTGACTTTGGTCATAAGCCAGAAATTGAAGCGAGAGCACATTGGTTGATTCACGATTTTATTTGGGAACTCGATTAGCTCTCTCTGCTGATATCCGCCTCGACCTCTTCCTCGGCCTCTGTTTGCAACTGATGCCTGAGAAACCTCTCTATTAGCTTGTGCTATCTCACACTGTCTCCGAGGACAATTTGCAACCACATGATCTGTACTGCCACAACCAAAACATGCACCTGTAACTCTCCAACAGACACCTCAATGATGCTTAGAGCAGTGTGGGCACTCTGGAACACTAGAACCTCGACTCCCAATGGAATCTCTACTAGAGGCAGTAGGATAGTATTGTTGCCTTCCTCGCATCCCTGATCTCTGAGCACCTCTTGGAGTAGAGAAACTACCTTCCCGACTTCATTTTCCCGAAGACTGGCCTCCTCGAGTAAAGCCTCTTCTCTGGCTTCTTTCTTTTCTCATCGTCTCTTGTCTTTCGACCTTTATTGCAGCTTGTACCAACTGGTGGTAAGTCACTTGTTGTAGCACAGTAACCGCTGCCAGATGCTCCTTAATCGAATCATGTAATCCGTCCTCAAACTGATGACAACGAAACTCCTCAGTAAGCACGGAGTTAGGGGCATACTTACTGAGTCGGTTGAATTCCCGATCATACTCAGCAACTGATAAAGTTCTCTACCTCAAGTTCAGAAATTGCTTCCATTTATCCTTCCTGTAACATCCCGTTACCGATGTGAGGGCATATCGGTAATTTGGATGAGTGAACAGTGAGTGCATTCAAAATTGATTTGCACATATAGTGATTCTGCATAAGTGATAAATGAGTTAATTGCACATGCATACATAACGACATGCATTCATGATTGTTCCAGCATTTTATTGTTATTATGAGTTGAATAGTAAATTTTGCGAAATTGTGTGATATGAGTTATTGAGAATTAAGTGATAAGTGAAATTGTGAATTTTGAGCTAAAGTGCTAAAGTGTTAGATATGGGTTAATGAGTTTGGAAAATGTGTGTTGAGTGGACATTGAGTCATTGAGAATTGAGAAATATTGTGAAGTGAATATTTAAATTAGTGGATTGTGATTTGAGTGAAAATCTTAAGAGTATTGGATTGTATAGTTGAGTGAGAGTGACAATGAGTTCTAGAAGCGAAATGTTAAATTGAGTATAGAATCGAGCGTTTTACCTTTTTTGGATTTATGAGAATTTTTCAGAATTTTTAGAGTTATATGATTGAATAGGAAAATTTGACCTAGAGGCGATATTTTGATTTCGGTCCCTAAAGTGGCGGATATTGGTGTGAAAAATTGAGAGTTAAGCGTTTAAGAATTTTGTGATGAGTCGATGGAATTTAGAGGCGAGACTAAGTGAATTGGAAGGCTGTGGTATATAGGTTTAAATAAACCTATATATATATATATGTTGAGGTTGAGGTTTGGCATTTTCCTTTTCCTCTTCCTTCCGTCGACGATGGTAAGCTTCTTCCTTTGAGATTTAGTGGATTTCTCTTCCTTGTGGTTGAGAAATTGGTTGTGATAGAGAATGAGTGATGTCGTGAGATTTGAGAGTGATTGAGAGAGGATTGAAGCTTGGAGGCTTTCGATGTTTGCGATTTAGGGTTTCGATCGATTCTTGATTACGGTAAGTTTATGGTTTTAATGTTGTGCTTATAGTTGTTCATGGCATTTGTGATGTTTAATGAGTTAGTTTGAGTAGTTGAGGGTATTAATGTTGAGTTTAGATAGTATTAATGGCGGAAATTAATTTGGAGAAGGCGAAGTTTCGTCTCACGCCGCGACGTCTGGTTCGAGCATACCGCATGAGAAAAAAGTGAGCTCACCGCAATGACGATGGTGACGCCTTGTAGGAGGCGAAATTCTGTACGCTGACGAAGGCGAGTGACGTCGCTTGTGAAGGAATGAAAAATGGTTTCTTGTGCATGGCGATATTGTGGTCGCGTGAAGAGTGGAATTTGAGATGAGATTGAATTGGTTTTAGGGTATATCTTTTAGTGTAGACCTCAATTGAGATGATTTTGATTAGTTGTGAACTAGAAAGAGGTCTACAAGTGTGACGATAATTGAGAGTTGAATTATTATAGAGACCATGAATTATCGATAGTGAATCAAATCTAGTATCGAATGTGACCTAAGTGTTATAATGTGACAATTAGAGTGTGAAGTGAGGACTTCATGAGTAAGATGGACTTAGTGAATAGTGAATTGTGGTGATGAAGTGAGAGTAAGTGGAATTGGTCTAGAGCTGGAAATCATAATCATACATCATATAGTTTGAATTGAGTCATGTGCATCGGTGAATTCTATTAATTGAGCAAGTAGTGATGAGAACTCATTTGAATTGTTATAGAGGCGCGTTGGATCGACGGACCACGGACATTCTTTGGTACTTCCGAGGCAATAGCTCGGAAGTTTCGGTGAGTAACCTAGTTGGTTCCTCGACTTTTATGTGATTAAATGTCTGTGAATGTGTATGAATTAAGTGTTAAAGTGAGTGATATAAATGTAAAGTGAATGAGCTAAATCGATAGATATTCTTGATTGTGTGAATGTGAATAAGTGCTCGAGTATGATAAGTGTAGTGAATGAGATGCATGTGAAATGTGTTACGAATGTGAATACTTGTGATAAGTGAATGAAGTGACATATAAATAGAGATGTGAACATTAGTGAATGTGAAATCGATGTAAAGAGTATGAGTAAGTGTTACGATTGAGATAGCAGTGAAGTGATAAACATGTACTAGTATTGTGTAAGTGTGAGTACATGCTAAGCATGAGCATAAGTGGTAATTAAATAGTTGTATTTGGAGCTTAGTGATCGAGCTTTAAGCTCGATTATCGGTGAATGGGCTGAGGTCAAAGGGGAAATAGTGCATACCAGGAGGGCTCTCCTATCCACTTAAGTGAGTGGACGGTGGTGCATTCCACGAGGGCTCTCCTACTACGCCAAAAATGTGATCGGTCTGAAAAGTACGAATTGGGACGATGTAAGCGCTCATCACAACAACAACATAAAATGAGAAATTGCATACATATGCATCGGTATGTAGTGGAATTGTGAATGCGTGTAAATCGTGATAATTGTGAAGTGTATATCGAGCCATGTGATAGTGGAAATGTGTAAATTGTGTATAGTGTTATAAAATGTATTATAGTGTGTTGAGATATATATATTGTGTATATGCATGAGTTGGGTGAACCATCGATGATGGTTTCTCATTGAGTTCATAAACTCACCCAACATTGCAACTATTTTTCGAGGGATGAAGAGTACCCGTTGGACAGCGGGAGTATGGCTACCGCTAGCGAGTCGAGTTCGATGTCGGGATCGGTTGGCGTCTGCATAAGTGTAGTGTTATTTATTTTAATGTGTTGTGTTTCCATAAATTATTAAAGATTAGTGTTTATATTCGATGGCCCAAATTATTACGGTTTCGCGTGTGATTGATTTGTGAAAAGGAAAGTGCTTTACGAGTTTTAAATTGCGGTGAGTGTTCTAGTATGCAGCCCTCATGAGTCACGAGTTCGGATAGCACCTTTGATATCGGGTTGGTCACGGGAGGGAGTGGGATCTACAATTTTGGTATCAAAGCCCGAAGTACAATCTTACGTGGGTTTTACGAAAATGTGTCAAGTCGTGCATCTAAGTCATGTCACGGCGACGATGACAATGATCCCCGATCTAGCGTATGAGTCTCATGCATGAGCATGTATCGGTCGTTTAAGCGGTTAGAAATAGTGAGGAAAATGATAATGTGTGAGAATGTGATAAAAGGAAGTTGTGTACATCATGAAATTCAAAAGGAGTATATGGTTTAAGTTGATAAGTGAAGAATTGTGTACCGATATCGGCAGTTATGATTATAGAATGCGATATGAGAATTTATTTGAGTATATCTTAGAATGTGAGATAGAAATAAAGTGATAATTCTGAATCGAGAGAGAAAAAATGGAAATAGAAATATGATAGAAATGGCTAAAGTTGAGTGTATAGTGTGACAAAATAAAGTGTTCCATGATATAGAGAAGTTACAATTGGGATTGACTATTGTGACGAGATTACGAATCATGCGATATGTTTGTGAATCAATTATGTTAGTGGAAATCAAGAATGATTATGTACAGTTATGATGTTGATTTGAGTGTGAAAAGTTTGTGAGTATGAGACAATTTGAAAAGATTAAAATGTACATGATTGATAACGATAGATGAAAAAGTGATTAGAGTTCATGGTTGCCTAAGTGAATATATGGACCTGATTATGGAAGCTCCGTGACAAGCGAAAATATTAAGCGTAAGTATCTTATTTGTGAGATGACCTGAGAAGAAATTAATGAGTTAGTGGATAATTGCCAGTTCGATTTTTATAGAATGAAAGTGTTTATAAGGATCAATTGGGAAGGAATAGAGATTGTATTCGATCCTCTCATGCGAGGGCGGGTGCATAAAGGAAAGTTGTTGAGTTCAAATTTTATTGTCCTTTGTGAGTGTACCTTTGATAGCGGGATCACCCTTATGGGTGAAATAATTGAGCATAAGTGAATAATACGTGTGAATATGATGTAAGAGGAAAGTGGGTGGCCTATTAAATAAGTTAGATTAAAATCCACATGGCCCCAAGTTCTAGATGAGTTAGTACAAGGCATGAGAATGTTTGTAGCGATCGATTGAGAAAGAAGTGAGACTATTAATTGATGCGAGTGCCTATTCAGATCTGATGTGATGATTATAACAATGCATACAAGATATTAGAGTAAATGAAATTGTTTGATTGCCTGCGAGTCTCATTATAAGCTATGTTATAATCTTGTGAAGCATGGTATGAATGCTTTCATTGAGAAAAAGTTATCGTGTCGAAATTGAATTTCTCGAGGCATTAAGAGTGGTGATAGATAGTGATGAGGAATAGTTAATTGATAAAGTCTTTATGAGCAGTGTTAATAAGTGATAAAGTTTGGTTGATTCATTAATTTGAATTGAGCGTGATTATTGAAGAGATAAGTTTTGAAATGAATTGAAAGTTAATTTTGGAGTCTAATCTAGCGATAACTCAAGTGTAAGAAATAGAGTATATTCTTGAGAAAGTGTATATTTTGTCGATGAGATGACTCGATTGTGTAAGAGAATTTCTGAATATTAATAAAATGTTAATTGCAGTATGAGAAGAATATAGAGTTGTGTATATTTTGTGTAATTGTGTTACGAAGAGACAAAAGTGATTTGATAAATGTGTTATCAACCCAGTTGTAATGATGGAAATAAATTAGATTATGTGGAGAAATTAGGGTCGAGGAACATGTGTGAGAATGTGTTATGAAGAAGCGAGAAAGTGATGAGAACATTGTTCCTCATTGGAGACAATCGATCTTTAGAGTTATACAAATTGATTTTGGGTATAAGAATTTGTAAATACATTTGTAGAGTAAAGTGTCTCAATTGTAATTCAATTGGAAAGTGACTATGAGCATCGATGATCGAATAATGCATTTAAAAGTGAAGAAGATAAACGGCATAGTGAGGAAGCTGGAAATCATGCAAGTTTTATAAGTAAATCTTAATCGATCGAATGAATAGTGAATGAGTTAGTGTTGAGTATAGTCTATTGGGAAATTTAATGATGATAGAGGTATTGGTAAAATCGAAATTTCGAGGAATATATGTAGTCGAGATTTTGAGTTATTGAGACCTCTCTAAGTCTTTGGATCCATCCGAAATTGTCAAAGATTTTACGGCTTTAGTTTTGACAAAATGTTTGAGGAAAGTGTGTGAATGGTATAACGATAATTGTGAAAGAGAAATTGGTGGCGTTGCGATACTTAGCGAAATGTCGATATAAGTGAAGAGGCAAATTGTTGAATTAGTGCAGCGCGATTTAATGTATCTAGGGACAAGTATAACATCGTGGATTGTATTGATATTGATTATTGAAATTTGTTGTCTTGAGTGTTCTTTGTGAGAGTTTGGGGACTCTAAATTATGCGAAATGATATAGCGAAGCGAAGCAAGATGATCGAGAAATGGTGGGAATTGAATGAGTTGAAAAGCGATTAAGAGAGTGAGTAGTCATAAAGTTAAGACGGTGATACAATTAAGCGGGTTGAGCGAAAATTCCATAGCAAAATTTAACGACAAGATTATTAAGCATAAGTGTGTTGTGGTTGAGTATAAGCAGTTGAGCTAGAAAAGGGTCAAAAGTATTATGAGCTATTGGAATTTCAAATCGAGATGAGTATATAAAGTTGGCAAAGACCAAATTAAAGGTGTGTGAAACTTGTGAACCTTGTCCGAGAATTGAAACGATTCTTATTCTTTGAGAAGAGTGATATGTATAGTCCGATTAAGAAATTTGGGTAATTACCCACTAAAGAGGCTATTAGAGAAAGTGCAAAAACGATCGAGACCGATATTGTCGTATGAGTGTATCGAAAGAAATTGATGGTCTAGAATGAAAAGTCATATGATCATATATGAGTGACCAACGACCTTATGCATTGGAGATAAATGTGACAACGATATGGTTGGAATTTATAGGGACATGAGATTAATGTAGAGCCTAGATTGAGCGGTGAGTCTGTAATTGTGTTACGAGTAGTGTAGTGTGTTAGTGAGAATTGAAGTCGAAATAAAATGTGAAATCCTAGAAAAGGGAAATAATTTGAGTGAATTGAGCTTATTGGAATCTTGTGATCGGTGTTTTAACACTAAAGAGATATAGTCTGTTAAGCGATAAATGAAATATTTCCAAATGTATCATTTCAGCATAGATGCACTTAGATGAAAATAAGTGTATAAATTAGAAATTAAAGTTGTTATAAGTGACCTCCATATGATTGTGATGTGAAGTGAACTATAGATTGGTAATTACAGTAAAGAGGTCTCGGATCGAAATGGTGACATGCTAGGATCCGATATATGTGTTATTGACATTGCAGTGACAATTAGCATAATTCTAAATGAGATTGTAAGACAGTGTTGAGTATGAAAGAGGTAAATGATTAAGTGATCGTATATATATTTTAGTGCATTGGCAGAAATTGCTTGAGTAGCGACTTAAGTGAGAATTTGGAAATAAATGAGTGAAAAGACTCCCCTGCCTTTCTGATCAATTGTGTATGTGTATGAAATTTCGAGGACGAAATTTTAATTAGGAGGGGAGAATTGTAACATCCCGTTACCGATGTGAGGGCATATCGGTAATTTGGATGAGTGAACAGTGAGTGCATTCAAAATTGATTTGCACATATAGTGATTCTGCATAAGTGATAAATGAGTTAATTGCACATGCATACATAACGACATGCATTCATGATTGTTCCAGCATTTTATTGTTATTATGAGTTGAATAGTAAATTTTGCGAAATTGTGTGATATGAGTTATTGAGAATTAAGTGATAAGTGAAATTGTGAATTTTGAGCTAAAGTGCTAAAGTGTTAGATATGGGTTAATGAGTTTGGAAAATGTGTGTTGAGTGGACATTGAGTCATTGAGAATTGAAATATTGTGAAGTGAATATTTAAATTAGTGGATTGTGATTTGGTGAAAATCTTAAGAGTATTGGATTGTATAGTTGGTGAGAGTGAGAATGAGTTCTAGAAGCGAAATGTTAAATTGAGTATAAAATCGAGCGTTTTACCTTTTTTGGATTTATGGAAATTTTCGAAATTTTAGAGTTATATGATTGGATAGGAAAATTTGACCTAGAGGCGATATTTTGATTTGGTCCCTAAAGTGGCGGATATTGGTGTGAAAAATTGAGAGTTAAGCGTTTAAGAATTTTGTGATGAGTCGGTGGAATTTAGAGGCGAGACTAAGTGAATTGGAAGGCTGTGGTATATAGGTTTAAATAAACCCTATATATATATATATATGTGTGAGGTTGAGGTTTGGCATTTTCCTTTTTCCTCTTCCTTCCGTCGACGATGGTGAGCTTCTTCCCTTTAAGATTTAGTGGATTTCTCTTCCTTGTGGTTGAGAAATTGGTTGTGATAGAGAATGAGTGATGTCGTGAGATTTGAGAGTGATTGAGAGAGGATTGAAGCTTGGAGGCTTTCGACGTTTGCGATTTAGGGTTTTCGATCGATTCTTGATTACGGTAAGTTTATGGTTTTAATGTTGTGCTTATAGTTGTTCATGGCATTTGTGATGTTTAATGAGTTAGTTTGAGTAGTTGAGGTATTAATGTTGAGTTTAGATAGTATTAATGGAGGAAATTAATTTGGAGAAGGCGAAGTTTAGTCTCGCGCCATGACGTCTGGTTCGAGCATACCGACGAGAAAAAGTGAGCTTCCATGCGCGGCGATGAGGTGACGCCATGATGAGGCGAAATTCAGCTGCTATGACGAAGGCGAGTGACGTCCGCAAATGAAGGAATGAAAAATGGTTTCTTGTGCATGGCCGATATTGTGGTCATGACGAAGAGTGGAATTTGAGATGAGATTGAATTGGTTTTAGGGTATATCTTTTAGTGTAGACCTCCAATTGAGATGATTTTGATTCGTTGTGAACTAGAAAAGAGGTCTACAAGTGTGACGATAATTGAGAGTTGAATTATTATAGAGACCATGAATTATTGATAGTGAATCAAATCTAGTATCAAATGTGACCTAAGTGTTATAATGTGACAATTAGAGTGTGAAGTGAGGACTTCATGAGTAAGATGGACTTAGTGAATAGTGAATTGTGGTGATGAAGTGAGAGTAAGTGGAATTGGTCTAGAAATGGAAATCATAATCATACATCATATAGTTTGAATTGAGTCATGTGCATCGGTGAATTCTATTAATTGAGCAAGTAGTGATGAGAACTCATTTGAATTGTTATAGAGGCGCGTTGGATCGACGGACCACGGACATTCTTTGGTACTTCGAGCAATAGCTCGGAAGTTTCAATTGAGTAACCTAGTTGGTTCCTCGACTTTTATGTGATTAAATGTCTGTGAATGTGTATGAATTAAGTGTTAAAGTGAGTGATATAAATGTAAAGTGAATGAGCTAAATCGATAGATATTCTTGATTGTGTGAATGTGAATAAGTGCTCGAGTATGATAAGTGTAGTGAATGAGATGCATGTGAAATGTGTTACGAATGTGAATACTTGTGATAAGTGAATGAAGTGACATATAAATAGAGATGTGAACATTAGTGAATGTGAAATCGATGTAAAGAGTATGAGTAAGTGTTACGATTGAGATAGCGGTGAAGTGATAAACATGTACTAGTATTGTGTAAGTGTGAGTACATGCTAAGCATGAGCATAAGTGGTAATTAAATAGTTGTGACTGGAGCTTAGTGATCGAGCTTTAAGCTCGATTATCGATGAATGGGCTGAGGTCAAAGGGAAATAGTGCATCTGAGGAGGGCTCTCCTATCCACTTAAGTGAGTGGGCGTAGTGCATTCCCAAGGGCTCTCCTACTCGCCAAAAATGTGATCAGTGCGAAAAGTACCGAATTGGGACAGTGTAAACGCTCAGTCATAACAACAACATAAAATGAGAAATTGCATACATATGCATCTGACTGTGTAGTGAAATTGTGAATGCGTGTAAATACGTGATAATTGTGAAGTGTATATCTGAGCCATGTGATAGTGGAAATGTGTAAATTGTGTATAGTGTTATAAAATGTATTATAGTGTGTTGAGATATATATATTGTGTATATGCATGAGTTGGGTGAACCATCGATGATGATTTCTCATTGAGTTCGCAAACTCACCCAACATTGCAACTATTTTTCAGGGACTGAAGAGTACCCCGTTGGACCAACGGGAGTATGGCTACCGCTAGCGAGTCAGAGTTCAATGTCGGGATCAGTTGGCGTCTGCATAAGTGTAGTGCTATTTATTTTTAATGTGTTGTGTTTCCGCAAATTATTAAAGATTAGTGTTTATATTCAGTGGCCCAAATTATTACAGATTTCCGCGCATGTGATTGATTTGTGAAAAAGGAAAGTGCTTTCTGAGTTTTAAATTGCAGTGAGTGTTCTAGTATGCCGCCCTCGCGGGTCACGAGTTCGGATAGCACCTTTGATATCGGGTTCGGGTCACGCGGGAGTGGGATGCTACACTTCCTGTACGCCTCTGTCACATACTTGGCTCTAAATTCTTGGACAAAGAAATCCCAAGTCAGTGGGACCGGTAGCTGGGGACTCCTTATAATGAACTTCCACCATTCATAAGCTGCTCCCTGCAGAAGTGAAACAACACAATGCACCATCTGCTCTGCTAGACAACTAATCTCGTCCAGTACCCTCTTCACCTTCTCAATCCAGAACTCGGCTCCTTCAGATTCTTCCAGAGAAGTTCCAGTAAATTCCTCAGCTCCATATTTCCTCAATTGATCAATCGGAGCCTTAGGTGTTGTCATCCGATGCACCAAAGTCATCATATCCTAGGACAGCTTAAGCAAAGCTTCTCTCTGAGCTGGAGGAGGAGGTGGAACCTCAGCTTCTCCTCGATTGACCCTTGATGGTCAGTGTTTCCGATAAGCTTGCTCATTGATTACTCTCAAAGAACCGTTAACAATCTCGTGAGATCCTTCCATCGTCTTACTATAGACAAAACATGGGACACGCATTAGGCCATAACACAACTTAGACACTCAACAAACAAACAATAGGCAATCATTGATTAAACAAGAACCTCTAAATCGGGGCTCGATACGAAAGATGTAACACCAAATACCCCACAGGATACATGGATGCCACCCAGGCAGAACAAACAAAATCAAACATTACACATATGCATTGTTTTAAAATATAAGTTTAACACACATATAATACATATCGGACTTTCGAAACAAATCCAAAGAATATATACAGGCCCAAATAAACCAAACAAAATACATATTCAGTGACACAAAACTCGACTCCTTTGGCCCTGCGGTTGACTTGTCCGATCCTTAATCTCTTTGCTCTGTACCTACAGGACAAATCCACCGTCTAAGCTTATAGCTTAGTGAGTAATCATTTATCTAATTTAACCAATTTCTTTTCACAATAACGATATAAGCATGCATTGATTAATATTCATGCAAAATGCACTTCATATGAGATATTATCATTAACGAGACAAAACAAATCAAAAGTCCATAAAATAGAAGTGGGTAGCGGGACTTATCGAAGACAAAGTCTCGACACGAAGTGTCCATATCGAAGACACGAAGTGTCACGAAGACCGAAGTCTCGACAAGAAGTGTCGCGAAGCGCTACATACCCTTCTAGGCATGCTATTTACCTGACTTCGGACTAACGATTGTAAACCAAAATAAAGTCATTTCGATAATTCATGTGCAAAGCAAGTAGCACTTCGATGATATAAACATGCGATGGCATACCTCGAACAATCATTGTCCGAAATTGAACACAACACTTCAATGTCACAATCATCAATCAATACCTCGGACCTTCGTATAGGAACCAATTAACAATTCAGTACACATCACAATCAAGTTACTTGATAAACAAATCAAAGTGAGACCATCCCGGTCTATTACAAATTCTTGTCTAAATTACTTACCTATATTCTTGACATATACGAATTTATTTACGGGACTATGTTCCTACTAACAAACTTCTTTGTCGAATTACTTACCTCGATCACCCTTACATTTATTGCCTTGGCGTGCCGACAATGTCTGGAATCAATCGATCAGTGCGGTCCTCTATCACAAAAAGTACTATTGTATATAAGTACAAATTTACTAAAGTCTCTTGCATATGTATCATGCATGTTCATGACAAATTTCTGGGATTAATCAAGAACGTACTCTATATCCGGATGTAGGCAAATTCTCTAATTCGTTTTAATTTATTAAATCGGAAAATGTCCAAATTCATATCTGAATCAAATACTTTAATATATAGTATAACGGCTAGTAAATAACGACTAGTAAATAACGGTCATAAAATTGTTCTATAAATAGAGACCACTCCTCCATAATTTCCTTCATCCCTCCATTCTTTCTTTCTTACCTCACAATTTCTTACAGGCGAAAACCACATCTCAAAATGTTGTCCATGATCGCATGTTTTGTATACTCCTTATCTTTCTGTATCTTTGTTTGATTCTTAGTGTTCTTGTAGAGCGAAAGAAGCTCACTTTTTTCTCTTCTTAGTAGTTTCTATGATCCTTATCTTGCTTATTGGCATTGCATTTGAGAATTAATGGTATATCTATGGGAATAAAGGAATTGATATTTCTCTCTATTGTACTATTCATAAATCGTATCTGTTGTTCACAAATCTGAATCTTTTCACGGAGACATCTTGTAATAATCATTCCTTTGTGCACTATTACGATTTACTATTTACTATTTACTATTTACTATTCACTATTCACTATTACTATTTACTATTCATGACCTTTGTTCACACACCGTTCAATTGACCTTGTTCATCGTCTCCTACCTTACGAAAATCACAGTTCATTTCTTTTTTTTCTTTTCCTCTCAATTTCTTTGGCAATTCACTTAAAACCTTATCTATCTGATTTCTAACCTATCAGAATCGTCAGAAACAACTGACACTCCAAAGATCGCAAAACTAATGATCAGAAACAAAAACAAAACCATAAACACCATAAAACTGAAAACTCAAAACCAATAAACCAAAACAACAACAAGGATGTAATTCGTATGAAAACAGAGGGTGAGTACTTACTAATTTCAGAAAACTTCGATAGTGAGAGTGAGCTGAAATATTGTCGGTGAAGAACAAATGTCCGAAGTCTTATTATTGGGTTTCTTCTTGTTTGCAGATTAAACACATTTATAAGCCGTGTCAAATGATTAACAGCTGTCTCTTATCTAAACCGTCCATTTATTATTATTTTATTCATATAATAGTCCTGTTAAAACCAATTACACACTTATGATTTTGGAATCACCTAATACCCGAAGTTCGGACAACTTCAAATCTAGCAAAAATTCCGTCATAAAATAAAACTTCAAAATAATTGTTCAAAAAAATACTAATCCGTTACCAACACTTTCTAAAAAATCATTGACGTATCCGAAAAATACTATAAATATAAAAAAAAATCTTACTATTATCCTAATCACTCAAGTTTCATGAAATCAATGTACGGGAAAATGCCATGAATGCATGCCAAAATCTTTGAAGCACAATTGAGTACATATTCCAAGAATAAGCATAATACTTATGCACAATTTAATACATATTCCAATAGTAAGCATATTTCGTACTAAATGTCGTAAATATTCTAACCCCTACTTTGGGGCGTTACACTACTACTTTCCCTAGAATGAGAAAGTTTTACTTTTCTAACTACTAAAAAAATGAACAAAACATGATAATATAAATTTTAGAAAAAAGATTACTTTCCCAAGCAAGAATAAATGCTAAACAAACAAGGCCACCATCAGATTTCAAGAAATATTATAATGATTTGATTTTAAGTTTTAATACTCTTGAATACTCTGTGTTCTTATATCACTTTATTTGTAACACCCAAATACCCCCTGGGAGGATACATGGATGCCACCCAAGACAGAACAAACAAAATCAAACATTACACATATGCATTGTTTTAAAATCTAAGTTTAACACACATATAATACATCTCGGACTTTCGAAACAAATCGAAAAGAATATATACAGCCCAAATAAACCAAACAAAATACATATTAGGTGACACAAAACTCAGACTCCTTTGACCACTGCGGTTGACTTGTCCCAGTCCTTAATCTCTTTGCTCTGTACCTACACGGGGCAAATCCACCGTGCTAAGCTTATAGCTTAGTGAGTAATCATTTATCTAATTTAACCAATTTCTTTTCACAATAACGATATCAGCATGCATTCAGAGATCAGAGATTAATACTCAGGCAGGCAAAATGCACTTCATAACAGATGTTATCATTAACAGACAAAACAAAGCAAAAGTCCATAAAATAGAAGTGGGTAACGGGACTTATCAGAAGACCGAAGTCTCGACACCGAAGTGTCCATATCAGAAGACACCGAAGTGTCACAGAAGATCGAAGTCTCGACACCGTGTCACGAAGCGCTTCTGAGACCCTTCAGGCATGCCTATTTACCTGACTTCGAGACGAACAAAGCATTCGGACATTTCATATGCAATAAATTAGCACTTCAATAAAATAATCATGCAACAATCGCCTCGGACGTTCATTATCCAAGCGATTACACAATCGATCAAGACGTATGAGCACGCGGACATTCATTGTCCGAACCAGTACACAATTTAGTACAGAAAAAATCAAAGTGAGACCGTCTCGGGTCTCTTACTTATTACCGATATACTTACTGAAATGACTTACAGAAATTACCGGTATTATTTACTGAAATTATTGACATTACTGAAAGTCCTGATTACTGACCTTAAATCGCCCTTACTATTTATTGCCTCGAAGTCCCGGTAATATCTGGCAGTGGTCGTTCCTCTATAATACAGATACAAATTATTATTGTGCATACTTACTGTATGCTAAATGAATATGATGCATGTTCATGCAAATTTTCGGGATTCTTTTACTGTTCAAAAATACGTATTATTATTCACAAATACGTATTCTTACTGTTTAAAAATACGCATTGCTATTCACAAATACGTATTCTTACTGTTCACAAATACGTGCGGATACTGTTCAAAAATACGTACGTTCACTATTCACTATTCACTATGCACTATTCACTATTCACTGTTCATCACTATGCTGCACTGTTCATCATCTTCTTCGACCTCCGAAACTTTCTTCTTTTTTTTTTTTTTTTTCACTTTCCTTTCTTTTCTTCTCAATTCTTCTCAATTCTTTTAGCATCATCACTTAAAAATTAACCAATTTAACAAATCTAACCTATCAGAATCATCCAAATCGTCAAATATTATAGATCTAATTTTTTTTTTTACCAATATCAGATCTCATCCGACTATCGTTATAAAAGACAAGAACAGACCATAGATTCATTATCAAAAGGACTAACCTTGTGATCTGCAGTAGAAAAGCAGATCGAAATGACTGATAGAGCGGCGGAACAACACCAATGAACGCTATCGGTTCTGTCTCAACATAATTAATCAACCCTTATATATTCGTCCACGTATTCAATCAGTACTATTAGATGAATAGTTAATTATCCAAAAACACACTTATGAATTCTTCTATCAAATAAATACCCAGACGTTCCAAACAACTTCCAAAAATTCACCAAAATTCCGTCAGAAAATAACGACTCGCAAAATAAATTGGAAACTCAAAACTAATCCTCCATTAATTTCTAAAAATGTTTGAAGTATACAAAAATTACTAAAATTATCTTAATACAGTCCGAATCAATCCGAAGTGTCATTAAACCAATGTACCCGGAAAATGCCATGAATGCATGCCAAAATGTCAAAGAGACATAACATAAATCGGACTAAATTTACTTAATATGCTAACCCCTAATTTGGGGCGTTACAATTCTTCCCTCCTTAAGGAATTTCGTCCTCAAAATTCAGATTTGATCTGAAGAATTGCGGATACTGAGGTAACGGCTAGTTAAAAAAATAACAGCTAGTAACGGTAAAAATAACGGCTCGATAACGATCAAAAGGCTAGGCTGAATAGCATGATGCAAAATGTTACATAAATAGAGACCACTCCTTCCTCATTACTTCATCCTACACATTCTTTCTTTCTTACCTCAAAATTTCTTCTAGACGAAACCAACTTTCAAAATGTTATCTGCTATCCCATGCTTTTGTGTCATTCTTATCATTATGTATCTTTATCTCGTTCTTAGTGTTAGTTTCGAGCTACATGAAGCTCACACTCTTTTTGTCTTCTTAGCATTTCCTATGATCATACATTGCTTATTGGCATAGCCTTTGAGCAAGGCATGTAATTTTTTTTCATAAGGGAAAATAAATGTTTTACTTTCACTTTCGGAATCAATAACGCCAATATCAAATCCTATTCTACCTCGTACCAAATGCATCTAATACCACCAAATATCATAGCAAAGCACGATAGCCACAAAACCAATGTTTACATAATCATACCTGTCATCAATCAAAAGGTTCAATTCATATCTTGCGATCATTAATCTCATCTTTCACGTATTCCCTCTTGTAAAATCACGCAACAATGTGATCAAAGAAACCTAATATCAGATATCATCTTATGATCGATCATATAACGCGTCACCTTATTCCACCAATTTCTTGACATACTGTCACATGCATCTCCCTCTGAACACATTACATTCACATCGCTACAGTGGTACAATTAACTCATGTGTCTTCTATACAGCATCAGATACACACAAACGTACCAGGATAGTACTCATTCAAACAATTCATAAACCTTCAGTTCTTTTATTCATTGACTCCGTATCGTATTCAATTCTATCAATACCGCAAACTATCCGACATGTGTCACTACACCTACTGTGTCTCCAAGCTTTCAAAGCTATGGCAGTAAGTTTTATCAACTAATCACCTCACACGACATCATTTGTCTCTATGCATACAAACTGTTTTTTTTTCTCTTCATTCCTGCAAAACATGAATGATTTCACCCAAGTTCACTTATCAACATTTGTTCTCAATTGATCTTGGACAAGACTTCTCTTTTCTTCGTTCCTTATTTCTATCTCATCTTTCGATTGTCATTTATTTCGTCTTCCATAAGAATAGATAAATTCTGAATCTCTCCCACTTAGAAACTGAACCATTCCAATCTTTTGCCACAAATTTGCCAATATCTCAAAATGCGCCAAAATTGATCTTAAGAATCACACTTTCAAACTCGTATTCTTATTTTAACTTTGCCATTTTTTTTCTTTTCCCGAAAATCGGGCAGCATAACGGTTGTATTTTATCCAGCCCAAAAATCTGCAATGATCAAACACACTTCTATAATGCTCACACATTAACCAGAATCATCGGACCTCCGTCAAAATCCAACATCAATGAACAACGCAATGCTATCTAGAACACGTTATTTGACATCTTAGCTTCCCGAGCTAAAATACATATCGAAAATCAAACTCGTACTTCTTGAACATCTTGACATAGAATTCATTACGGACTAACTCCGTCTAACCATAAAAAGCATGTGTACATGCACGTTCAACAATCTATTCAACTTCCGTATACGAATCGCATCAATTCGGACACTTACGATATCTAACCATCATGACATTCTAATATCGAACCCATTCTTATAATCTTATCCGAATCACAAATTCTCAACTACCTCATCAACGATCTTATGAATTTTCATACGGACATTCTAGAACCAAAACATGGGACAAACCGCATTAGGCTGAACCTGACTCTTCTATTCAAGTACAAGCAATAGTTAAGCGCTGGTTAAACCAGAATCGCCTAAATCATGCTCTGATACCAAAAGATGTAACACCCAAATACCCCCTGGGAGGATACATGGATGCCACCCAAGACAAAACAAACAAAATCAAACATTACACATATGCATTGTTTTAAATTCTAAGTTTAACACACATATAATACATCTCAAACTTTCCAGAAACAAATCCAAAGAATATGTACAGGCCCAAATAAACCAAACAAAATACATATTCGAGTGACACAAAAACTCTGACTCCTTTGACCACTGCGGTTGACTTGTCCCAGTCCTTAATCTCTTTGCTTTGTACCTACACGGGGCAAATCCACCGTGCTAAGCTTATAGCTTAGTGAGTAATCATTTATCTAATTTAACCAATTTCTTTTCAATATCAGCATGCATTCAGAGATCAGAGATTAATACTCAGGTAGGCAAAATGCACTTCATAACAGATGTTATCATTAATAGACAAAACAAAGCAAAAGTCCATAAAATAGAAGTGGGTAACGGGACTTATCAGAAGACCGAAGTCTCGACACCGAAGTGTCCATATCAGAAGACACCGAAGTGTCACAGAAGACCGAAGTCTCGACACAAAGTGTCCGTATCAAAAGACACCGAAGTGTCACGAAGATCAAGTCTCGACACCGAAGTGTCACGAAGTCGAAGTCTCGACACGAAATGTCACGAAGCGCTCTGAGACCCTTCAGGCATGCCTGTTACCCACACTCGAGCGAACAAAGCATTCCGGACATTTCATGTGCGATAAATTAGCACTTCAATAAAATAATCATGCAACAATCGTCTCGGACGTTCATTATCCGAACGATTACACAATCGATGCAAAGACGTATGAGCACGCGACATTCATTGTCCGAACCAAGACATAATTTAGTACAGAAAAAATCAAAGTGAGACCGTCTCGGGTCTCTTACTTATTACCGATATACTTACGAAATGACTTACGAAATTACGGTATTACTTACTGAAATTATTGACATTCTTGAAAGTCACGATTCTTGACACACATTACTTCTCAAGACATTCTTGAAAGTCACGATTCTTGACCTTAAATCGCCTTTATTATTTATTGCCTCGAAGTCCGGCAATATCGGCGATGGTCGTTCCTCTATAATACAGATACAAATTATTATTGTGCATACTTACTGTATGCTAAATGAATATGATGCATGTTCATGCAAATTTCCGGGATTCTTTTACTGTTCAAAAATACGTATTATTATTCACAAATACGTATTCTCACTGTTCAAAAATACGTATTATTATTCACAAATACGTATCACAAATACATACGGATACTGTTCAAAAATACGTACGTTCACTATTCACTATTCACTATTCACTGTTCATCACTATGCTGCACTGTTCATCATCTTCTTCGACCTCCGAAACTTTCTTCTTTTCTTTTTTTTTTCACTTTCCTTTCTTTTCTTCTCAATTCTTTTAGCATCATCACTTAAAAACTAACCGATTTAACAAATCTAACCTATCAAAATCATCCAAATCGTCAAATATTATAGATCTAAAAATTTCTTTTACCAATATCAGATCTCATCCGACTATCGTTATAAAAGACAAGAACAGACCATATGTTCATTATCAAAAGGACTAACCTCGTGATCTGCAGTAGAAAAGCATATCGAAATCAGACTGATAGAGCGGCGGAACAACGCCGATGAACGCTATCGGTTCTGTCTCAACATAATTAATCAACCCTTATATATTCGTCCACGTGATTGACTATTGGATGAATAGTTAATTACCCAAAAACACACTTATGAATTCTTCTATCAAATAAATACCCAGACGTTCCAAACAACTTCCAAAAATTCACCAAAATTTAAATGAGAAAATAATGACTCATAAAATAAATTGGCAACTCAAAACTAATCCTCCATTAATTTCTAAAATGTTTGAAGTATACAAAATTACTACAATTATCTTAATACTGATCCGAATCAATCCAAGTGTCATTAAACCAATGTATCTGGAAAAGCCTTGTAATGAATGCCAAAATATCAAAGAGACATAACATAAATCGGACTAAATTTGCTTAATATGCTAACCCCTAATTTAGGGCGTTACATTATTTATATATACGCTTGAATTTACTCTTTTTTAAAGGCATTGAGTGACTTTTTTCTCACTTTATTAAATTATCATTCACTTACACTTATTCCGGTATGCGTCGTCGGTGTAATTCGGGTGTAGAATCAATGAAGCATCTGTTTCGTGACTGTTTGAAAGCAAGTTAGGTATGGTTTTATATCTTTAATAACGTCTTGCCCCCTCATTTCTATTATGGATCGTGTGTTTCTTGGTTTAAACAATGGAGTCGGGATTCCTCAAATTTAGGGGCTAGTCGTTGGCTTTATATTATTTTCCTGATTGGTATATGGTTTATTTGGCTTATGTGAAACCATGATACTTTTGGAGATCAAGATGTTGCTTGCCCTTTCATTTCTCAATTAGATTGTGCAATTGTTGATTGGAATACATTGTTAGGCAATATGGGTAATAGCGCTGATCATGACAATCGTTGGGTTGGTTGGAACTGTCCTGCGACTGATGAAATCTGTGTTAACGTTGATGGGAGCTCACGGGGTTATCCGAGTGAGGCTGGATTTGACGGTGTTCTTCGAGATTCTTATGGTACTTGGTTAGGGGGTTTCTATGGTAGTATTGGAAATGCTACTAACATGGTTGCAGAATTGTCTGCAATTTTCTTTGGTCTCATCTCAGCTTGGGAAAGGGGGCATAAGTGTATTGTCCTTTGTTCAGATTCTCAAGAAGCGATCCATTTGGTTCGAGATGGTCATTTTGTCGTTTACCCTCATGCTAACTTGTTGGGTGATATTTTAGCAATGTTACACTGGGATTGGCACGTTAAGATTATTCATTGCCTACGAGAAGGAAATCAAGTCGTTAATAGGCTTGCAAAAATGAGTAGTCATTCGTCTACCTCCTTTTAGTTTTTGGATGTTCCTCCTCCCAACGTTGGCATTGTTTTATTAGCTGATAAGTTTTGCGTTCTCTTCGAACATCAGTAGCCCCCTGTTTTCTTGGTTGTTTGTGATCTTTACTTTCACTAGCATTAAAAAAATTTAAAATGCCAACATTTTTATTTTTTTATTGTAGCCCAAAATTTAAAAAGTATCAATAAAATGCTCAAACTTTTTTTTTAAATTTAACCCAACGTTTGTGTTTCTGTTAAGTTTATTGACGTGGTTTATTACGTATTTCAGAAACCTTAACTATTAATACACGTTAGTTAAAATTAATACAACAAATGAAGATTAATAAAACTGTTGAGATATGGAGCATGATAATATATTGTGGACTTCATCCCAGACCTACGATCGCAGATCCATGTTATGTCTTTTGTATTTTCTTGGGTGTATAAATATGTTCTATTCTCGTAGTGTTTGTCGAAAATAATTAATAGTGAAATAAAACTCTAGCTGCCCATTGACGTAGCCAAAATTTTGGTGAACCATGTAAATCTGTGTGTGTTTGTGATTTTCATACTTGTTCTTTGATTATTGTGATTGATCGTACGTAACAAAAATGACGTCGTTGTTTAAAAATTACCTAAATCAAATTATGCAGCCTCGATGACTTTACACTTTGATTTCAGTTTTTTTCTCTGTTTTCAGTTTGTTCTGTTGATATCCTCACTCTTTGATTTTCATATTACACAACTCTGACGCCCTCACACTAAGCACATTAGAAGAACGAACTAAAAATAAAGAGCTTACTGATGTAGTACACTGTAAAGCGAGAGTAGTTTGAGACGTTAGAAGAACAAACATAAAACAAATGTTTGAGGATATTGAGATAACAACAGATAACGTTAGGCTAGAATTGAAGAAAATCGAAAGTTTAAACATTTTATTGTCATTTTTTAAAGTTTGAGTTATAATTAAAAATTAAAAATTTGAACATTTTATTGCTACTTTTAAATTTTAAACTATAATTAAAAATTGACAAAAATGTGAGATTTTTGATAATTAACCCTATTGAATATCGTGAAATTATTAATCATATCTTAAATGAGCAATATCAGTTGATTAATACATATGAATTGTAATTAATTTAATGTTTTAAAAGTAAACAAACTAACCTTTATGATTTATTGTTTAATTTATAAATTATTATATATAATTATACTTTATAAAAATTAATATATTACATATATTTTAATTTTTAATGTTGAAAATTATTACTTATTTATAATCTTATTTAGTCATTTAATAACCTTTTTATAAATTATGTTAATAAAAACAAAACAAGGGCTTTTACTGTCTTGAAAAACCGAGATTGGGCCGACCCATCAAACGGACAAAGTTAACCGAGGAGAAGGATTGCCTAAACCCGATTACCAAACGGCGAATGCAGTTGCGCGCGAACTGAACATTTTCTAGAGTTGATTTGATTCACGAGATAGCTTAAGTGAGACGTCTTCAGGAGTAGAAAATCCTCTTCCACCAGAGAGGATCTTGGCCATCTTTATGATAGCTGTTAGCAGATTCAGAGAATGTTCGCTCCTGTTTCGTGCTGTGTATGTATGGAGTCTGCAGCTGGAAATTTGGCGCCGTTCTTCAATGTTCTAATCCTAGGTAAGATATAGATAACAAGAACTGGGTTACTTTCGGTTTTTTTTTTTTTTGCTCTGTTAATTTTGACAATCGCTTATCAGTGTCTAATATTTTATTCAAACTTGAACTATTTGTGTGCGTATTAGTTCAGTGAATGCTGAGCTCTGTGGAATCCGGAAGGAAACAGGCAAAACATGTTTCTGTGAATGAGAATTTCTAGTGATGACATTGAAAGGCTCAACCGTCTACCTTGCAATCTGATATATGCTTTGACATTTGAGTTAATTTGGACATCTAGCATTTTTTGGTTCATTGAGGAATGGAGCTGGTGAACTGTAATGTGGGTATTGATGAACTTAATTTAAAATGATTTTCTACTTAATCAACATGAATGGATAAATAGATTTTTCCTCCCGGAAAAGTGGAGTTATGACGTATTCTTTGAATTCCACCAAAAAAAAATTAGAGTGGCTGCGTTGTACCGTATTTTGAATAAGATGCAATTCAGCTTCGGAGATATCATGAGTGTAATCTAAGCCTAAATGCAGATTTCAATGTGGAATATACATTAAGCTTGGTACTTAGGAAAATGCATGGTGGGCTGCGATTACAAGTGTGGAAATTTTCTTTTCACTTAAACAGAAGTTGATGCACAGGACTATCTTCAGATTCTGACTTTGATTCCTTTGGTGTGGCCTATGACGACTATTTACTGTTTTAATAGTGTTTTCACCATAAAGAAACCAAGCATCTTAAACATTCTGCTTGACGTTAGTCTCAGTATGTTTAACTTGGAGAGGCTTATGAAAGTCAAATTGTGTATGTCCCTTTTTTGTTCTGTTTAGCTACAAAATGAATGACTTAGACAAATAATTGACTGTTGAATCCAGTTACAACCCTATAGTGCTAGATTCTCCCAACATTCTGAATCAGAGACCATTATATTAAAAAGATGGTTTTGTTTCAATATTCTTTCTGATTTCTTTTCTATGTTTGTAGTCAATGATTGTAAGATAAGTATTCCTTTTTTTCAGTTGGAAGGTAAGAACCATTTGTGATCTGGTAATATTGTACGCCAATTACTAATCATGTTATTCATCAATACGTGGCTTCTTTTCAGTGCCCTTTTCATATGTAGGATCTGTTTTCTGCGATGAATAATTTAGTCGCTTCTTGTTGTACTTGTATAACATAAGATGAAAGAGTTATCTATTTTCGCATTAAGGCGCCTTCCCCACTTGCCGGACCTTTGACATTGGAACACAAAAACATAAACATGTTCACTTTCACCAGAATGGTATTGCTTTTTGAAATATTCTCTGGCCTGGAGCAAGTATTGCCAAAGGGTCGTAGGTGGATTTTCTCTGGACAAAAACTTTCCACTGTGGGCCAAAGTGGGCTTGCCAGTCTTCCTGCATAGTGTAGTGGGGCAGGTATTGTTTTACCCCAAGATTTGCTGTTTCACAGAATTCTAGAATTCTTTTATTCTGAGTTAAAATATGTTCTAAGCTGTCAGTTCCTGCGGAAGAGTTAACTGCAGAGGATAGAAATGCCACTAGGTAGAAAATATCCTCGTCAGGAATAACAGCAGATGTTCTGTTGTCCCACCTGAAATCAGGAGCAGCAAGTTAATCAGTGTACAAGGGTCTGAGAATTTAGTGTAATAAGTACATAGTATTTAGAAGACTATTAAAACAGTTACTTTGATTTGTTAACTGGGTAAATAAGGATGGGCCCATTGCTGGTCGTTGTAAGTATATTTCCAAAGACTTCTTCTGCAAAAGCTTGTATGTTGCTTTTAGGGATAAGAAGATTGAGCCATGGATGTGGAACCTCCCACAAGCCTTTTGACTGCAGCTTGACCTCTGACACATGAACTCTGTCCAAGAACTCTTCGTATGAAACTTCTGTGAGAAATAGTGTTGGTTGAATATATTTTAATAGGGACAGCTTGTTAATGATCTCCTGCATGGTGAGAAATAAATACTTAGTCGGATTGTGTTTTCTTTTATTCAAGAAGTCCACTATATGACGCAGGCCCATTGCAGATTACCTCATGTTGCTGGTCTGACTCATCAGTGTTGAAGTACTTCGCCAATTCTAAACAAAATAGAGTTTTTCCATCCGATTTAAACTGACTAGCCTGCACTGGGTCTTGAGGATCAAACGACGACCTCCAGTTGTTTAGGATACCAGTCCTGTTAATTATCACAAATCCTTCAATGTAGTCAAAAGCTTTTTCTGCTGCTATTAAATGCTCCTGATCTCTGGCAAATGTGGTAAAATCTGAGTAGAGAACTCTAATCCATTTCACCTATCCAGAATATAGAGAGATTTGAGAGATTTTCTTTTTATCATACTGCAGGACGACTGATTCTTTTTTCTTGTTCTATATAGCTTACATATGGTGTGAGTGTTCGTATGTTACCTTCTGAGGTGCTGCTTCAAGCGATATCCTTGCCCTTGTAATGATGCCAAACTGACCAAGTCCTCCAAGAACACTGTAAAATAGGTCATCGTTTTGATTCTCTGAGCAATTTAGGACCTCTCCTTTTCCTACATGCAACGATTACCTGGTAAGCAGTTATACTATGCTGAATTTTGCAATTCATATACACGTGTAAATGTGCCAGATGCATGCATATGTTTGCACTTTCTAGCATAGCTTTTTTGTCCTACGTTTTTTGTATCTTAACAATTGTTATGCTCAAAATTGTGGTGTCTTTCATAAAACCAGGCAACTTCAGGATGACCCTGGCTTTTATACAAATTATTACTTAACATGATTTTTATTAGAATTTTTAATATAGATAAAATGTATAGCCCGGTAATAAAAATTGGGTTTGAGTTCAAGTATTATCAAAACTGAAGCTGAATATTTCCTTGTTACTTGAAATAAACATAGTGATAATTGGTCAGCCGTTAATAAAAATTGGGTTTGAATTCAACTATTATCAAAACTGAAGCTGAATATTTCCTTGTTACTTGAAATAAACATAGTGATAATTGGATCAGCCGTTAGGACTGGATATATAGACAAACAATTGGAAAATTAAGAATTTGCACCATACCTACTATAATATTATATTAGAATTTTTAATATAAGTAAAATATAAAGCCCATTAATAAAAATTGAGCTTGAGTGTAACTATTACTAAAATAACTAAAACTAGCAATTTGATTAGTTAACTGATACTATTTATTAACTCTTTAATATTTTCATTTTTAAACCTGGATAATCTTAACAATTTTTTACTAAACAAACCTGTGACGACTTCCAACTGATGGACGTTGCTTATCTGAGGGCCATGCCGAAATGCCTGCCCACTAATCCCAGCATTGGACAGAGTACCTCCAATGGATAAATGCAGGTAGTCTGTCCACGACTTTGGCGCTAATCCATATTTGAGGGTTTCGTGTAGGACATTTATCCACAGTTCACCACCAGATACGTCTACGTATGGCGCCTTTCCAGTGTAAACATGCTTTTTAGGACTCCGGAGTGCTTCCATGTTGATAACAATTCCATGGTGGGCTTGTGCTTGACCATGGAGTGAGTGGCCATGGCCTCTTGCTGCCACGGTGATATTGGAATGAGCACCCAAGTGCCAAATATGCTTTATAGTTGTGGCAATATCAGAAACTGACTTAGGATGTAATACTGCCAAGGGTAGCATTTGAAACCTATGGCCAAAGTCTGTTGCAGCGTGATGAACTTCATCAAAGGTGAGGTCTCCATCAAAGGTAAGTGTTCTTAGTGAAGGAGGGTTGCCGGAACAACATGGCTTTGTTCGTATGGTTATGCAGTTGAGGAACAAGAACATAAAGCTTCTCCAGAAAAACCTATTATTCTGTGTGAGGAAGGGTGAACTCATTTTTCTGTCGGAAAATTCGATGTTAAGAGATTTAAGATGTTTATCTATTGTGCTTCTTCGGTTCTCCTTTTTGGGTTTTCTCGTTTACCTTTTAGTTGTTTATAAGGGCCATCATATGGATTACAAGTTGAAGAGGAAAAGCCACGAAAAAGAAAGATTTAACAAATCTTTCACTTTTTTCTAACAGTTGCAACCACAATCTCATCTTTTGCAATAAAGACAACTATGTCTTAGAATTTTCTCTTTAGCATTTTTAAGGATACTTTCCCTATTTTTGCTAAAAAGTAAATGGCTTAACCGATATGCCAATTTCTCCACATGGCCATTATTCATGTCTTACACCGATGACTGGTGATAGATTGTGTTCCTTGTGTACTTAATGGTTGTCGGAATGTAAGCAATAGTATCTATCTTTGAGATTAGATGAGAAAGACAATGGGACCTCACTTTGAATTACTTCAGCCCAGGCACGGTTCTTCTGGGGCCGATTGGGCACGTGAATCCACATGCTTGTCTGCTTTATGCCAAGTTAGAATGTGACTGATTTTATGTTTTCTTTGGCCAGGAGGTTAATTAACTGAAAGGTGTAAATGGGAAATTGGAGGATGAAGGCAATGAAAAGCCTATCTTCTGCTGTTTATTGTTTGTTTTGAGACTTAGTTCTCACTCCCCAGCATCTGGACAGGTTTGAATGATTCTGTTGTTTATTTGTTCCCGAGTGTGTTTAAATTAAGGGCAATGCGTTTTTGCTTATTAGCTTTTTATGTCAACTTGACACTGCTAACAAGTGGCAGATGTGCAAGCCCTGGAAGGAGTTATCTGTCACTTACCCCTCGGATTCTAGCACTCTTGACGAGGGGGACACAAAGATTCTAACGAGACTTCATTTTATCCAGAAATCTGGATAAAAAGTATGATATTAAAGAAAAGGAGCGAGTATTCTGATGAACTTTATGTTTCTTTGTGGTACCAGAAAAGGTAAAAAAAGAAGAAGAGTGACTGATCAACGTTTAAAGAGGTGGTGAGTTGCTCCCCGTATCAAGTGTCTGCTTATATTCATTCTAATGCAAAAACTCTAAATTATCTCATGAAAAAGAAGAGCACGATAATACCAAAACAGTATGATGGTAACAACCATAATAATAATAGTAATAATACACGGTGGAAAACAACTTGACTTGAACTTGCCTTGACCAGTCATTTGGGCCTCCTTACCCACTTGGTTATTTCCACATTCTTATGTTGGGTTTGACAACAATGTACCGTAACATGAATCAGGATTGTTTAATAACAGTGTTGTTTTTAAGGCTTTAGAATAATAAAATTCTTATAATTAGTGGAGATTGCGCAAAATTAAGTTTAATTATGACATGTTGGTGTAAGAGTCTGAACTTGATGTAACATGTTGATTTGTGGTGAAAAACCGAATCCTTCGTTACATGCTCATATTCATGGAGACAGACCTAACCCATAGACTATAGTTAGAGAAATCAAAGACAAAACCAACAGTGACATGACTAGATAAGGATTCCTCATCAAGAAGGCCTTACATGACCTTTCAATGCTTCAATTGTGGATTGCAAAGCCCTCATTTATGAGTCTAGAATTGTAGCACTTGTTATCTGACAAATCAAGAGGACATCCTGGTGTGGCTGGTCCATAATGTCTGCACAATTTCAACGTGTGATTGGCTAGTTCGATTGGAGTAGCCAATGATGACCATCGAAGAAGGCAAATTGCCACTAGTAATGGTGAGATTGCTTAGGGTCTAGCAATGCCTTGATCATCAAAATCCCAATTATATCTGAAAATACAAATATTTCACTTAGCAGAGATTGGTGTGGCACAATTTTGATTTTAAACATATGTACTATGCATATATAATCAATTCTTATCATGTTCCTTATCCCCACTTTGTTCCACGTTAATCAATCTCGTCATGTCTCCTCTCACCACTACAGTCACACACGCACATAGATTTTCAAGTTAAAAGTTAACAAAAAGCCTATGATCTAGCTCTGTTCATATCTCATGTTTGGTCTTCCTCCTTTCATAATGAGGGATTGAACAAAAGATGAACCTAATGCTTCTTATTCAACGTTAAAGAAAAAGAAATTTCTATTTGCTATTCTATCTAATGCAATCACTTCTAGTATGTTACTATATACAGAAGCAACATGAACGTGCATGAGGAGTTGGATTCTTCGATAGCTAGCTAGCTAATAGGGGATGGAGATGTGTACTTTTAACCAGTGGAACTAAGCAATATGTTAAAAGCATGATTATGTGTTAATGGAACTCCGTAATATCATTCTAATAGTTAATCTTTTTCGAAAGTTTTTTAAGTTAGCAATGCTTTATTGTCTGCAGAAGTGAGGAAGAGATGAAGTGTCCAACTCCAGCATCAATACTGTGAGTTTTTCCAATTTTTGTTACTACATATTCTATACAACCTACGCATATAAATAGATATATGTTGGAAGCCAAGCCTCTAATTAGCATATCAGAACTTGTACAGATTGTAGAGTTAAATATACTGGATCGTATGTGATATGACATTTTTTATAAATGCTCTGAAATGTCATGGAAAGAAAGTGAAGGCACGTTACTAGTAATTTGCACATTACACCTTCCAAAAGTAATCACTATCTTTTGAAACGAGAATAGAGAAGGGAACTATGGAGTGTCAGGTTCGGCAATCCTCTATCGTTCCATGTGCTTATCACAAAGTACAATTTACTTTCATTCTTCCCCAGTTAGTAGTTATCATCATCATTATTATCATTTCTAGGCATTGTGCCTCCTAGAATTTAGTCAACAGTCACTTTATGCAATATATATCATATGAATCTTTCCTTAAGATTTTTCCACCGTCCTTTTCTTTACTTCTCTACCACAAATTCCTCCTTCAACTCCTACTGCTGCTCCTCATCCTTCCAAATTTTGACAAGTATAGCAATGCACATATATAGAGTCAGCACCCAACGACACCACCATCAAGTATACGTACGTACTCCACATGAAAGTTTCTTCGAAACTACTAACTCTTCTACTTTTACCATCTGCGTCGTGTTTTTACGTGCATTTCGTGCTGGAAATAAGGTTCACTACTAGTGTTCTTAATAATGTCTCTACCAATGGTTCTGATATTCCCAAAAAACATGAGACTTGCATTATTGATCCAGTCTAAAAAAGAAGACTTTGAGAGGTGATGGCTGATGGGTGCGTAACTGTAGTTGATCTTGAATTCCTTACAGGTAATAATTGCATCCTTTTGTCCTCTTTAACTTCCAATTTTCTTAGTTAAGTTTTGGAATATATATATATATATATAATAAAGACGAATGGAATAGAGGAAGACATAATTCTAGTATATTGTTTATTTCGTGAAGAGCTGCGATTTGTGCTATACTTTTGTCACGATTGAGACTTGAATTGTCACAATCGTGCCATTTTTTTAATGTTTTGTTCATAAAAACGAGGCGACCACGTTTTTGTACTTATCTTTTACTAAGAGCGACTACATTTTCATCTCACTGACCGTTTCATCAATAGCTCAATTTCTCCACTATACTCTTGTCACGGTGGTGACTTAAATTATTATAGCCGTGACTCATGTTATCCTCTCTTTTTTTTCCTTTCCTTCCACCATAGTGTTATCACGACTGTGACTTAAATTATCAGTCATGACTCGTGTCACCCTAATTGTTTTCTTTTCTTATGTTTTGTCCTTAAAAGCGTAAATTGTCATGTCACCTCTTTTTTCTTTCCTTCCACTATACTATTGTCACAGTTGTGACTTAAATTGTCGCAATTGTGACTCATGTCATTTCAATTTTTTCTTATATTTTGTTCCTAAAAGCGTCAACGTTTTTGTATTTATTCCTAAATACACTTAGTAAGTATATACATACACCAAGGACGAATATGTTGGACGACTATAGATTTCTATCTCACTGTCCGTTGCATCCAACGCTTTTTATTCTTTACATTTTTCATTCATCGTTATGCTTGCCGTTACTTCTAACTTTTATTTCTTTTCTCTGTAATTGTTCCACGTACTTGACGACCACACTTTTTCATCACTCATTATTGTCCAAGCTTTGTGACTTATATTAATTATTTTTATTAACTGTGATATTAATATAACCGTGATATTATTAAGTATTATATATTGATATTAAGTATATAAACCGTGCATTATCACTACAAGAAATTACTCAATTACCGACGGAACTATCCGTTAGAAAATTGAAAATTTCTGTCTATAAAATTAATTACCGACGAAATTTGGTAAGAAAATGGGCTGTAGTTAATATTACCGACGGTAAGTTCCGTCGATAATTTACCAACGGTAATTACCGACGATAATTCATCGTCGGAAATAATTTAACAACGAAATATGTGAGGTTAAATTCCGTCAGTAAAATTTAGGGACGGATACAATTTTGTCGCTAAACCGAAGGCAATGACCAAGAAAGTCAACTAAATTTACCGACGGTTTTATTTATCGTCTGTAAATTGCATCAAAATTTCTAGCGGAATTGTTTTCTGTCAGTAATAGATGGTTATATTTTTTTAAAATTAAATTCCAATGTTATGAATTGTTGTTATAAATGCATAATATTAAGAGTTACCAATTATTTATTCATAATAAATTAATTTGTATATATAATTTAATTAAACAGAAAATTAATTAACAATATAACATATAAAGTATTTTAATTAATAATAAAAACATAACAATGAACAAGCATTTGGTTTTTTACTGAAAACAAATGACAATGATAAGCTAATGTCGTAGTGATCGTGGATGTTCTGAACTGTTAACCCTCCCCTTTAACTATTCCATCTCATGTCTCAGCTGAGCCATCTGGTCTATTTGCTCTCTCATCTTAGTCATATGTTCTATCTTCGCTCTCATTTAAGCAAGCCGCTCCATCTCATTTAAGCAAATGCAAATTCACTTCATCAATGGCAAGGAAGCATTTGTGTTTACACTTTTTCTATAGACATCTAATCTTTGACCCATCCATATATGCAGGTTGCGACGATGCATAATGAATAAACGTATCAACTCCCTCAACAAATTCAGGATTAATGAAACCATCAACGGTTAAATGTCTATACATCCAAGATCTATCACAAAAATTCATATCTGGAGGACTGTTATTTAAAACATTGAATCCAAAGTTAGTCTGTTATGTTAGTCACATATAAAAAAACATATCAGATAAGACATGTTATTAAACATCAACTTTTCTCGTTCTTTATCCTAGCTAAGCTCTTACAATATTTAAACATATATCCAACATATATGTTTGTAATCATATATGTCATAAGATAATGATTGATCACAATTTGATATTTAATAGATTTTAAATATCAACCAATTACAAATAAGTATTCATAAAATATGAATATTATTGGGAGAACCTATTTTAATCAATTTGTTGAACATATACAATTTCATAAAAACATATCAAATTATGTCTATATAATAAGTAAAGATCACCTCATCATTTTAAAGAGCATCCATCATTAAGTTTGACGTTGTGCAAGCCATATCAATAAAAGATTCAAGAAATTGTTATGGGAAGTTCATCCTCAAAAACATAAATAAAGAGCAAAAAACTGTAACACAAACATGAGGACTAACCTCAATCGAAACGCAGTGAGATGTTCCTGAAGTACGTCACAATAGAAGATGATGATAGAGCTATAATGAAAACTAACAACAAAATCATTCATAGCATAATTAGAAAGCGGGATATATAAAAATAGTTACCATGAAATATTATACTCAATGAATGACATTATACTCAAATAATTCAACCATCATGACATATCCTCAATAATTACCATAATTATAAGTATCATGCAAAATAAGATCATAAGTTAAAACTAATGAGCTCATATTTTAATTTCAAAATCATCATCTAAGAGGATCCTATTAAAATTTCGGCAGCATTTCTCCTATAATACGGACATCCCCCTTATGAAATAAGGGTCCCCTTGCAATAAAAGCACATTTCTATATTAACCAGTGACCACAATGCAAGTTTGGTCTCCATACTACATGTCTCTTGTCAATGTAATATAAATTTGAATAACTTCCTTCAACAGTATCCCTTTCGTAAAAGTTATAAACCACATATAATACCAAAACCCCTAAACATGACATTACCTTCACCACATGATTAATTATCAAATTTCTCGGACAATTAATGGTCTAGAATTATGACAATATCATAATCACATGACAATGACATAATGCATAAGTATGAATTCATTTTCTTATGCCAATTTTGAACACATTCATTCTCACTTGAGCAAACTAATCATGCCGTATCCAACATAAGCATTCGTCATAATGCACCAATCAATACATTAAGTAATTACACTTTATATGTATTCACACAAATTCCTAATTCACGAACATTATCAAACTAACACATCAAAAGGGATTGTTTAATAAGAAGAAGTAGAATGGGGAAAGGAAAACTAATGAGTTACTAAAGTTTGCTAAAGTAATGTAGAAGGATGACTCAAATTATGCTATATATTTCAAATTTTCAACTTACAAGCTAATATATTCTACATATGAGATGTTCATATCTCATTACATAAAACAAGGAAAAGTTTAACTAATATAAGTTAAGCAATTTTAGTTCTATCTGCTTGAGTGATAATAAAACTTATGCAATAGTTGCATTAAGAGAAGTCAAAATTAAGATGCAAGATGGTATTGTTAGAATATTGAGTGATGTTAATCATATACCAAAATGAGAGAGAATTTTATTTCTTTACGCGTTTTACATGTAAATGATTTTAGTTATATAATTGATAGGAATAAGCATTGCCTATATTTAAAGGATTGAGACTTGAGGGGAAGTTCATTACCTTTATTAATGATTTCTCTAAAAAAGAATTTGTGTACACTTTATGAAACATAAACTTTTTTTAAGTCCTTACTAAGCTTAAATTTTGGAAACTTGAGGTTAAAGGGTAAAAAAACCTAAGTACTTGTACGTTGATATCAGTATTTACACAAACTCACTATTTTAAAACTTTTGAAAGGAGCGTGATATCTAGACATAATTTACCATTTACAAGACACCATCGAAAAGTGGCATTTCAAAGCATATCAATAGATCAATAACTAAAAGGACTGTGTTTAAAACTAAATACAGGGCTTCTTAAACGTCTATAAGAGAAATCAACAACTATGATATGCCATCTCATCAGCTAATCACTATAGGTTTTAGATTGAAAAGTTATATAAGAAGTGTGGACAAGGAATAAATTTGATTTTTTGGGTTAAAATTTTTTATTTGTCTCACTTATGTTCATAATTCCAAAGATAAGAGGTCAAACTTGGAAATCAAATAAATGTGTCTTGATAGGCTATCCACAAGTTGTCAAAAGGTACAAGTTTTGTAATTTAGTATTAAAGAAAATAGTGATAAGTAGGGATGTGACGTATGATGAGTAGTCTATGTTGAAATATACATACGAAGATGATGTACAAAAGTCATCAAGAAGCAATACTAGTCCAAAAGAAATACATTTAGAACGTGAAAAACCTATTGTAAATGTTAGAAGGATTGATAGTTCTAGTTTAGGAGCTTAAAAACTATTTTAAGCATAAAGTAGCATCATATTATAGCAACAAATAAAGGTAAATGAATCATTAGACCTCCAAACAAGCATAGTTAGGAAGACTTAGTCTCTTTTGTACTTATATCAATAATAAAGGTCTACCTACTTTTTAGGAGGTTGTGAATAGTCAAGAAGAAGATACAAGGATGGATGTTATTATAGAGGAAAGGAAATGAAGTCATTAGATAATCACCAAATACGAGAGCTATTTAGCTTCCTAAATGTCTATAACTTACAGACGGATGTACAAAAGGAATCCAATAGTAATATAAAAAGAAGGGGGAAAATATATGCCTCGCTTATTGATAAAAGGGTATTCACAATGGAAAAGGATTCATTATGATGAGATTTACTCCTATAGTCAAACATACTTTCATCAAGATAACGATAGTATTAGTAGTTATTCTAGACATAACTTAGAGAAAATGGATGTGAAGAAAAATTTTCTTCATGAGGATTTAGAGGAGAAAATTTGTATTGCACAATCAAAAGGATTTAGTCAACTTAGAGGGGAGCACTTGATTTGCCAATTAAGGAAGTTACCTTTGTAGGATCGCGTACGGTCCGAGTATTCACAATACACTATAGAAAAAGACCATATAACAACACGATGTATAATCGAAAATACCAAGGATGTACGAAAATATCTTATTTTCGAGGATAGGTTGCTTCTTTTTCGGATTCCAAGACACTGCAAACGCGAATACCCTCTACCGGTATCCACACGAGTATGCACGATCCGGGCTGCGGCTATGGTGTGCTAGCACGTCCTGAAACTCTTTTCCAAACGCCGCACGGTTTTTCTCTCGGATGGTAGCTAGGGTTTCCTGATAATAGTGTCTAACCCTAATGAGACCTAAGCTTCTTTATTTATAGAGAAACCCTAATCCCATTGAGGCCCCAATAAGTTTCAGCCCATTATATCTTATATAATAAAAGCCCGACAACTTAATTCAATCTAGCCCAATAAATATATCTAAATATATTTATTCAATACCTAATAAATTAGGCCCAAGAGAATAAGCCCATATCACATCACTCTTTGTGTGCGACCCTGTAGGCTCATTTGATGTTGACAATGGGCTTGATCAGCCTCTGGCAAGACATTATGACTACCCAAATCAAATGAGAATCGATAATCCGATTTAACCTGTAACCATGGTTATAGGCTCAGTCCTTTTGTAACACGATATCAAGATTAATCACAAGGCATGGTACATGTCAACCTTTGATTAATCATAGTTTCTTGATCACCAAGTTGACTGATTATAACAAATGACATTGATGACTCTTCATCAATTCATTTGAGCATGACCATGCATTTCTTCAGTCACACTTGTCAAGAGGCCCAAATGATATTTCTCTCATTTAAGAGAGGTACAAATCTCATCTACGTCATTCACATCCCTCCACATGATTTATTTGATGTTCAACATAAGAGTACTTATTATTCGGTTAAAAATAACTTAGTCTAATATCAAAATACCGAATTTCTCATGTAGGGAACCATGATGACTTCAGGTCAAAGGACTAAAGTCAAACCATATTAAGAATCACTAATAACATGAAACCATGTAGTATTCTTTATGTGAGTTTGTCCAATATATGTTCTCTAACATATATCTATGTTTCTGATTTGATATCTCATATCCATGATCAGTAAAACGTGATCATCAATCAAAACACATACTAGTCTTAATTCATTATTGTTCCACCAATAATGATCGACTAGGGACTGTCTAGAATAGTGTTATAACACTTATGGTTTTACTATCAAGTCACATACTTGATGACATAAGTCTAATACCATTCATAGAATGTAAATCACATTACATAAACGAAATACATGCATATATGAAAGGAATACCTCATAATATATTATTAACAATTCATAATATTAATACATGAATCACAAATATCCATTGGCCTAGGGCACACTACTAACAACCTTATGGGTTAAAGCACTCTCCACAGTAATGTTATAAATAGTCTTACTCTTACTAGTTATAAATTGGCTATATAAGATGTGAGTATGGTTGTTATATATGTTAAGAGCCTTATTGATGGCTCTTTTACTCTTACTGCTATATGTAAATAATATATTAATTACTTTCAAAAGTAAGCATGATGTGAATGAACGTAAAAAACCTGGCTGGCATGACAGTTGGATATAAAGAATTTGGATTTTGCCACAGTGATTTTTATAGTACAAATTCATAAGGATAAGAGATCTAGAAAACTATGGTTCTATTAATTCAATTATATTGAGAAGGTGTTAGATGGATTTGGCGTGAGCAATGATAAACTAATGAGTGCTCTATTGACAAATCACTTCAAAATTTTCCTCGATTAATGGCTAAAGACATGCATAGAGATTGAAGAGCAAATGCTTTAAATATCATTTGAAATGGATTAGTGTAATTCAAATGCTTTAAATATCATATGAAAGTTTTTAAAGACCAAACCCAATAATAAAGTTGGACAAAAGAGCAATTCAACTCTAACATTTAGAGTACAATATAAGTTAAATCACGGAGCATTTAATTTAAACTTTAATACTTTCATTACATTCACAACAGACCTTATGAGAATGATAAATTTAATAGAAATGACTATCTATCAATTAAATGCCAAGTTTTAATTCATGTGATGTATTTTTAATTTTGTATTTAATAGTAGAAAACACGTACAATATGAGCTTTTCATTTTAATACCTGCTGAAGTTTCTCTATAATCTCGCACCAAATGAATATATTGGAATGTGTGCAAGTTCCTACAACCAATAACAAATTCGTTGACAGGTTAGCAAGCGGGAAACCATTTGCAAATTCATGGGAACGAATCACATTTTCTACCTTACATTTTAAATTTGTTGACAACCATATAAAAATTTATGTAGTCAATATTACACAGACCGGCATGTCAAGTATCGCGAGTTAATAGTGCCGTGACATAAACTTCATATGTTTTTGGGAATGAAATTGATCTTTTAGTATAATGCACATTGTTAGGATATTTCTGTGTGTATATAAGATATTCAATTATATCATTTACTTATAAAATACTTTAGTTTATTTGATAGTACCACGTACCAAATAATTTATTTATTTGATAACTCTTTGATTCAATAATCTATATATTGAAAAAGCTCTCTAAATCAAATTACTTGTTTGTTTGATTGACATATTCAAGTAATATGTCTTGTAATGACTATCTTGTTCATGTCATTTATTTATTTAATTCAAGTGATGTATTTTTAATTTTGTATATAATAATAGAACACACGTACAATCTGAGCTTTTCATTTTAATACTTGCTAAAGTTTCACTATAATCTCACACCAAATGAATATACTAGAATGTGTGCAAGTTCCTACAACCAATAACAAATTCGTTAACAGGTTAGCAAGCGGGAAACCATTTGCAAATTCATGGAAACAAATCAAATTTTTAACCTTACATTTTAAATTTGTTGACAACCATATAAGCATCTATATAGTCAATATTACACAGACGACATGTCAAGTATCGCGAGTTAATAGTGTCGTGACATAAACTTCAAATGTTTTTAGGAATGAAAATGATCTTTTAGTATAGTGCACATGGTTAGGATATTTACGTGTGTATATAAGATATTGAATTATATCATTTACTTATAAAATACTTTAGTTTATTTGATAGTACCACGTATCAAATAATTTGTTTATTTGATAACTCTTTCATTCAATAATCTATCTATTGAAAGATGTTACTTTATAAAAGGCAAACTAATTAAAGTTAATACTATGACATGCCAAAAGGGCCTAATTAGCCAAATAAGTATCAATACAGACACCAATACACATTCATACATATCACATTATCTATAACATTCATACTCCACAAAGATCCAATAATATTCATCAAAGTCAATGCAATGTTGTATTCCATCAAATTCCTATAGAACATATTCAGTGAACTCTAACTATAAACATTTACCAACCAATCATAACTATAATTAGAGTAAAAAATGACAACTCAATTCAATATAGCATTTTCAAATTTAAGTCAGTAAATATAAAGGTCTGAACAATTTATCATTTATTATGTTGTATATTAACGAATTAACATAATGTACACAAATAACAAATTCGAATTCTTGAAGGAGATTGAACTCTAATCCCTTTAGAACTTAACATTGATATTTTCAACAACAATGTTCAATTTTAATTTTATTAAATAATTACAATTATTGTATCATGCATCAATATATAATATTTGTGATAAAAGTCATTATACTACAAAATCAATACAAATTATCGGTTACTTTACAATCAACCGTAATTATTCTACCAAAGTTAAAATTCAAAATTTAAGACATAATCAATATTCTAGTTCCAAACAATATGATATAGAATTTTAGTATTTATTTAAAGCTAAAAATATGATAATATCAATATTTTAATTAATTAGTTTCAGAAATTATGTTTTAATTAGTTTCAGAAATGAATTAGTTTCAGAAAGCCCTTAAATTGATTTCTTATTTTGTAAGAGTAAACAATTAACTAAAAAACAATTAGAAAAAAAGGAAAAGAAACCAACAATTGCGCAGACCATCGGAGAAATGAGGGGTTGAGAACAACACGATACCTTCTATTTGGAACGTTGGAGAAGACAATGGCAGCGATGCACCAGGTCGACGGCAGCTACTCACTCCAGGCGGCGACGATGGCAGACCATAGGCGGCGGCTGGAGAAGGAAGAAGACGAAGGAGTCGCAGGCGCAGGTGTCGGGTGGGAGGGAAAAGAAAGGGAGAGGGTTGACTTTATTAATAACCAAAATGACGTCGTTTTGTTGCTCCACCTTTTTCCTGTTGCATTATACCTTGCCAATCGGATCATTTTTATATCGGTTATAAACATATTTTTCAAAAATTGCAAAATTCTCAGTTGGTTTTATTGTAATTTTTTATTTCTTGTTTTCATTTTCAATTTTAATATCAAAAACTTTGGTTTTGTTTTTACCATAATTTATTAAAATTATGATTTCAATAATTTTAATATTTAATGTAAATCTGAAATTAAAATTATTTTTCAATAATTTTTCATAAAAATTAAAATTATTTTGTAAAGAAAATTTTCATATTTGACAATTATTTACTTACTTAATTAATAAATTAATTTATCTATAAACTTTATTTAATATTTAATTATTAAAATAATAAACAAGTAACTTTATTGGCATTTATAATTAAATATATTTTGCTTAAAATATAAATCAAAATTTGGAAATAAAATTGACCATGGGTTAGCACAAAAACTAAAGAGATTGGTTTTATTGTGATTTCAGTTTCTTGTTTTTATTTTCAAATTCATTAAATTTGGAGTTTTATAAGGTCAAGTTCCAGGTTTAATCATAATATGATTTATTATTCATTAAATATATAATATTATCTATTTATATTGTTGGCAATTAGACGATTTTTATATTGGTTGTAAATATTTTTGTTAAGATGAGGACAAATATTTCATAGAATTAAAGAGCCATATTTATTCATATTTAAATTGGATAATTTTTTACTATTAACACATATAAACAAAAATAAGGTTATGGACAACGTTTAAAATTAAAGTTAGATTCCTTATCATAATTACTCATTTGTTAACAGTTTTTGACATCTTTTCTACTTAGATTAATATAAGATATATATTTTTCAATCGTGATTTCTTGATTTCATTTTATAAAGCACCATGCTTAGATTGCTCTCATTTAATTACATGTTTTAGCCTTTAGATCATTAATAGATTTAAGAACTGAAAATGATTCAATTCAGTGATTTAGATTTAAGAAGTTTTGATATTCCTCCATGAAGAACAAGTTTGAGGCAACAATTCTCACTTATTCATTGACATTTTTATAATGATTAATGATGTTAAATTGTGTTGAATGTCCGAATGCTCTACACCATTTTTCAGTTGATTAACTATAGATGATACGACTGTAGTTGCCACTGAAATTACTTATGAAATGTATTTCCTTATGGCATATGAGTTGATCATCATGCATATTTAATCAAGCCTTTGTTGTTAATCTAATTTATTCCTTCCATCTTGTTCGCTCATTATTTGTATAATTGAAACTAAAAACCCTTACATTAATTCCAATTTGGAGAATTAAAGATGTATAAATTGAAACTAAAAAGCCTTAGGTTAAGTTCAATATCATGAACTCAAATTTAATTTATTTAGCGATCGTACAGAGGTACATGCTTAAGAAACGAAGTTCTGGTAATGCATATAATCGATTACCTTTACACATTGTATTGATGATTGTTACATATAAAGTTGAATATTGTTTTCCATTATTCTTTTTATTTGTTATTCTTTTTTTTGTATTTGAAATTCGATTGGTCTTTAAGAATATGTTGAGAATCTTCCTCTATTGCCCATGAATTATATACTTTAGTAATTTCTTTTGTTTGATTGAAAAGTTTTAATCAGGTGTACATTAAGGTTTTTTTTCTAAATACTCTCCTCTATTTATGTGATGTGCGTATATATTGGGAATATCAACCATCAAATGGATTGTTCTCATGCATACATACACTTGAAAATGTGCCACGGAAAAAAAAACTTGTAATGTACACGATATTAGATGCTAGCTTACTCCAAGATGTACATATACTTGGTTGGATGTTCTTTCAAATAATTGTTTGACAGTTGGACTACAAAAGGTTTTGTAACTACTTGAGTCAAAAGATGCCAATGTCAGAATCTATGTACTAAAAGTGGTGGCTAACTTAGCTGTTGAAGGTCAGTAGTGTATTTTTTTTACCCTTTTCAGTTTTGCTTTCAAGTTACTAAGCCAACCCAAAATGTCGATCTGAATTACATCTTTTATCTATGGCCTGTTCTATAAACTAAATTGTAGCCATTTAATAGGAAATATAGTTCTAAACATACTATTTAATACTGCCTATGTTGATGTGCTTTCATCCCTTGTTCACTTGCTAAAAATTTGATAAATTTCAAAACCTATCTAATAGGATGAGATAGAAATAGAAACCTATTTTATTATACCATATCATATCAATTTTTATCATTTAAAAAATTGGAAACTTTTATATTATAATTTAATGGAGAAGTAGGCAAATGAGCTACAAACAAAGAAAGTCTTAACAAAATTTTAAGAGATGATTAGGATCCGAAACACTTATGGAGTCTAGAATATGCTTCTTGGTACAAGTCACAATAGTGTTCTTTCAATTGCTTTTTTTATGCTCCTCAGTTAGTTTAAAATTGTTCTTTATTATGTCTTTGTAGGTATGGCCTTTTACGAAGAGAATAATGAGTTTGGTTTTGTTCAAGGGTCCTTCAATATGACGCGTGCTCTTTTTGGCTTATGAGTCAGATGATACTGTTTTTGTCGGACTAGTACAATCTTCTAAGGTATGCTCATGTTTCATGTGAGAAGATCTTCATTACAAGGAACAAGATAATTTCATGATTGTATCTGATACTAATTTTTCTTTTATGTAAATTGCCAGGGTAAAAGGAAATTAGAACTCTATACATCTAGACTATGCTTTAGTCTGAGTTCCTATCTCTATTTTCTAGTCACAAGGATATTTATGAGACTTCAAGTGTATATATATATATATATATATATATATATATATATATATATATATATATATATATATATATATGTAGGGGTGATCCTTTATGTCCCTTTGTAAACCAATGTTTTTGATCTTGAGAAAGAATAAAGACTTGTATAATTGACATATTGTGTGACAGGTTTCTTCAGAATTCAAACAATTACCATTCTCCTATTATCATACAACTCACTTTGAGTTCAATTGCTTCTCTTCTTAGCTCCCCACTTCTCTTGAGAGAGTCATGTAATACTTAGTATAGACCCTATTATGTATTTCGGATCATACATGAAAAGATAAAAATTAAGGAAATGTGGAATACCCGATTTCGGGTCTATTTTGACTTCTGAAGCAGTTTTCGCCATCTAAATGAGTTCCGATCCTCCCGGGACAGTTGAGGAAATTGTTCATCGTTGCTCGGTTTAGGCCTTTCTATAGTTTCCTCAAAACATGAGCTCTCTTAACGGGTCAAAAAAATTTATGCTCGTGAATGATATGAGTAATTATAGGAGATCTTAACTTTTATATAGCTTCCATTTCGAGTTTTTCCATCAAAGGTTGATATGACCAGGTCTAAATTGAAAGGGATCTATTTTCTTCCCGAACTTCAACTTATTAATCTAGATCATTTATTGTGTCACTTTATTATCTTTATTTGGATCGAATTACGTAACTTAACTGATAATTTATTGAAAACTAAAATTACAATTAATAACTGTCTATTTAAAGAAGAAAGACAAAAATGTCCTTAAGGGCAAAAAATGTCTAACAAGTCACGGAGGAGAAATCTTTATTACTAAATAAGATAAGTCTATATAAATATATAGATAAATTTTAATTAAATATTATAGAAATACCGTCAAAACAAGAGATCTAAACCTTTGGCCTCTTGTCATAGTCATCAAAACACGCCCTGACATGTCAATTTCTTTGCTTCGCACCGCGATAAATAGATGTCGGCCGCAGCAGTTTTTCTCCGAAAACCATGTGCCTGCCTACACACTACATTGGCTATAGGTTAGGGCCAAGTCCAAAAGAGAATGGGGGAAGTTGAGTGAGACTAGTGCAGTCTGTCTAATCAAGTAATCATCCTTCATTTTGTCATTGAGTGGACATGGATCGGGTACATGACCATTAGGATATTGTTTACATCCATTATGACATCTAGGCCTAATTTTCGGGACGTGAACTTCTTTCCTACTTTAAATATCATGTTTTCATTTATATAGGATTTACATAAATAGAAGATTGAGATTAAAGGAAGCAAGATTGATACAAAAGAAATGAGGCTGAAGATTTGATGGGCTAATTTCTCCTAGTGCTTCCTCACCTTTAAACTTTCAGGATCTGTCTCCGTTTTTATGTACCTACCTTATTTTATTAGATTGAAGTCATTTATTTATATAGATCTCACATAAAATAGATGGCTTGAATCTAATAAAATAAAATAAGTATAGAAAAATAGGGACAGAAGATTTCAAGCTCTAAGATTCACTCTAATTTACTGCAAATATATGTCAGCGACACGTTAGTAAACATACAATGATAATCTTTCTTTGACTCGAGAGAGGAACAAGGTTAGCAACTGATCGGTCTAAGTCTAAGATGGTATCCAGTTAAATGTACTTTCAACATATTGACATAGGACTTAGGCCATCTCTAACCAAGACATCAAAAGTACACACTAAAATGGTGCAATGAACAGTAACATATCAAACACACCAAATTTGGTGTATTACTATTCATTATACCAAAAGGACAAAAAGATAAGTTTAACTATGTACTTTTTAACCTTTTCCTTTTATATCATTTTCACAAATTGATTTATTTACATAATTGACTAAATAATTAAATTTAACATATTTATTACTTTACACAAAATATATCATTACAAAGATCTCATTGAGACATTTAAAACGAGACTAATATTGAATATAATATTAATTTATTTTAATATTTATTTATAATTTTATTAATAAGTGTTATAAATTCATTAATAAAACATGTTAAGAACAAAAAGTAAATTTGAAATAAAAAGTACATAAATTTAAACCACACAATTGATTTTAAAATTAAAACTCAACATAAATATTTGAAATTACATATAGACTTAAATATATTTTGTAAATAATATTAATTTAATATAAAGTATATATTAATTAATTAAGAATAATAATTTTATTTTATTTTAATAAATAAATAAATAAAATTCTTTAATAAATATAAATTAATTTAGTTAATAATTAAATTATTGTGGTTATATAAATATAAATTAATTTAGTTAATAACTAAATTATTGTGGTATATTCTTTGAAAAATTTTGGTGTAAAATTTTGGTGTAAAATGGTTGGAGTAACACCAAATTTAGTGTAAAAAGATTCTAGGAATATTCTACTTTACACCAAATTTGGTGTAAAAATTTGGTGTAATGATTGGAGATGGCCTTACCATGCGTTTGGTTAGTGTCCTTATGGTTGAGGACGGTGGACAGAGACACAAAAGTTCTGTCCTTCGTGCTGTTTGCTTGTTGTCCTCAGTTATTTTTGTTCCATCTTAGAGGACAATGACATAAATTTTTGTTCCTTCTAAAACTGAGGTACAAGAATTCTTGTCCTACGGACAAGAACTGAAAATATAAAAAATAACCTTTTGAATTACATACGAAACCTAACACGTCCCTTGCAACAACAACAACAACAACAACAACAACAACAACAACAACAATAACAACAATAATAATAATAATAATAATAAATAAATAAATAAATAAATAAATAAATAAATAAATAAATAATCATAATCATAATCATAGTAAAATAATAATAATAATAATAAATAAATAAATAATAATCATAATCATAATAACAATAATAATAATAAATTAATAAATTAATAATAATAATAAGATAATTAATTTCATATAATAAAATTAATAAAATAACAATCATAATAATAATAAATTAATAATAATAATAATAATAATAATAATAATAATAACAATAACAATAATAATAATAATAATAAGATAATTAATTTCATATAATAAAATTATTAATAAAAATAAAATAATAATAATAATAATAGGTACAAAATTTATTATAATAATAATAATAATAATAATAATAATAATAATAAGATAATTAATTTTATTTCATTTATAAGTTAATAATAAGATAATTAATTTGTAAGATAGTTAATTTTAGGTTTCGTATTTCAATAAATATGTTTAATATCTTATTTTATTTTATCGTAATTAACAAATTACATATATTTCAAATAAATATTGATACAATTATAAAATATCAATAAATTACATCTTTTCAATATATTATACTGCAGGGGCATTTTCGTCATTAACATTATTTTTTGTTTTGTCTACTGCAATTAAATACATTTCAATCCTGAAGACGGGGGCAATTTTCTCTGTTCTGTTCACCGCAACTAAACACCTCATTGTCTCCAATTTTTGTTTTGTTCTGTCTTCAGATTTTAGTTGGATCAAAGAGATTTATTAAATTTAATCTTAAATCTAAGTTTAAATATAAAGTAAATTAAATTTTTCGGTCTCCAGAGAGAAATTACTTTTTATATAGAAAATTTATAGACAAATTTACTAGAGTAGAGAGTGACTGTTCTTGTTTTCGTATGTCATCCTGTGCCTGAGACCCTCCATTCATTTGGGTTAGAAAACATAACTTAGCTTAGTAAATTAAGATCAATTATCTTGTTTCTATTTCGTGTGTCACTTTATACTTGAGATCATTTATCTATTTATTAACATCCATTTATCCATCTATTAAAATGTTAATAAATACTGAGTAACATATAGAATAAAAAAACGAAAGAATTGATCCTAATTTACTAAGCTAAGCTATGTTTTCTAATCTAGCAAGACACCAATTCTTCGTAAAAGTTTGCCCAATAATTGAAGATTATTTATTAACGGTTTCAGTTAGTTAAAGATAGTTACTGCAGTTTTTTCCTCTCTCAATTACGTAGTGCATGTATATAAAACGATGTACAATGAATATGTTTCAGAGAGGTGAACAATCCTTAATATTTGAGATCAAGTCTTGAAGGAGAGATGGGGACGAGATTGCCGGTTACCGATGAATCTCAGGATGATTGTTTACAGCTATACAATTCCGATCATCCTGATATGATACTTGTTACTGCTCAATTCATGACTGACGCGAATTTCTATTCTAAGAAGAGTATTTCCATTAGCACGTCCTTAGAAGTTTCTGCCGCAATGATGTGAAGTGAAATGGCTACGTTTTATTCCGTATTCATCAATTAGTTGATAGTGGGTTGGCTTGGGACAAGATCTTAGTCCAATTTTATGATGTTTTATTCTGTCTTATCAATTTTAGACATTTATTTATATAAGATTCACGCGAAATTTACATAAATAAATAACTAAAATTTATTTGATACAATTAAATATCATAAAATTAAATAGAAGATCTGGACTCGATTAGCTTGGGCTATAGTTTTCAAGTTGTTGGACAGCATTAGACTTAGCAAAAAGGTCCGGATTCAACACGGTTCAATCTGAAGTCTATAAAAAGATCGTGGGCTCAATTAGTCCAGCAACACTAGCTGACTTTAGATGAACTTGTTACCTGTGGAGCAAGACTGATACATTCAAGTAAATTTGAATAGATGTTATCCATCTGATATACATATTGATAGCAGCTAAGAACCAATGACTGCACAAGCAAACATAGTACTACTGGATCTCGTCTCAATTAGTTTTGTTTCAACTTCTGAATTCACTATGATTATCCCATGTCCGAAACGAGTAGTCTGAATTGAAGCTGAGGTCCTTCAAGGTCCGGCTAGATCTTATAGGACAGTGAACGCCTTTCAAGCTGGGGGACCTTTGCTGGTATGCACTTAGCTTCCCAAACCTACCATTTCTTGCAACTTCTGAAGTTCTAGACGGTGTAAGATGGACCCTATTCTTAGAAGGTGAATAGCTATCAGAGTATGCATCAAAACCACCAGCCCTTAGCTTTGGTGAGCTCATCGATCTTGCCTTTGCTTTGGCAGATTCAGTCGCTGCCATGTAAGTTGGAATTAAAGGAGATCTTGAAAAGCAATTGTCTTCTCCAAGTGAACTCTGCGTTCTGTGAAAGGACCTTCTCGGAGCTGCCATTGGAGAATCCAATCCTTCAAAGTGATGCTGTCTTGACAAACCTCTCAGCTTAAGTTGTTTTCCTCTATATTCCACTCTAGGCTTTGCATCTGAAGTTAAGACCGAGTCCAAATCCTCAAGTTCTCTACTTTTAGCAATCTGAGTATCTACCCATTGCTCTAACCAGTACTTCCATCTTCCATTTACCTTGTTTCGTTCAGTTTCTGCAGACTTCTGTAACATTTTTTTGTGCATAATGAGAAAATGATATTGAAGATAGACAACAGCAAGATTTTAACTAGAAATTTTCAGGTTACTGCGATAATGGTGATTACAATTTGAAACATAGGAATCTGAAAGTAATAAATGTATAGAGATGGAGAAGGTTACCCGGTGACCAAATGCATACTCTCTGATACGCTCTCTCTTCGTTGCAGCCTCTCTCCTGCTTAGAAACGTAGCATCTGCCTCTTCTTTGGTCAAGATGCTCCCATCCCATCGCTTTTGACTGTTCATGTCCATCTGAAGACACAATAGCTTGTTAACCTTGGAATCCTTGAAAGAACAAATGATCAATGACATCGAATCTGATTCGAAACAATATTCTGTTATGCAAAATATCGTATTTCAACCACTGACCTTTATGATCTTGTCTTTCAAATTGTGTAAATCTTCTTTCTCGTCCCATTGACAAGTTCCTTGGAAAGGTTGATTTCTCCTTGCACAGGTTTGTGACTGAATATTAATAATGGACTGCAAGCATTTCAAAGTACTGATAGCTTGACGTCTCACATTTCGGCCTCTAATGATAGCCTGAAGCGTCACTATACCCTTCAATGCCCGCAAAGCTTTTCTTGCCTGCAAATTCTCCAAATTTATACTAATTCTTCTATTCTTATGGGATCGTGTAACAAAAATAAATTCAATCCCAGACAAAAAACAATCCACGACTCTTACAAGGTAACCCCGAAATGCAGTTTGAATTCGAAGGGCAGCTAATTCTTGAATCTCCGTCTGATATATTTGGGTGTAGGAGGACCCAGGGGGTTGCTTTATAATGGCTGAAACCGCTGTTTCATGGCAGTATTGATCAATAGCCTTAGGAACCCCAGTGAGAAAAACAACCTGAGCCGCCTTAACGGCAGCTTCAGCAGCAGCAGCAGAGGCTAGAGCAACACTTAAAGCACGCTTGTTAAGTTCTTCCTCTGCATCAATCAGTGCTGTTCTTTCTCTTGGAGGTGATGATGATGGTGCTTCAATGGCAGCTAGCCTGCTCTTTATCTTAAACCTGCCAAAGAATAACCATCTTCGTCTCTTCTCCTTCTGACAACGGTAATACACCATCAGTTACTCAAATCAATGGAAACTAAGCGATTGCAAGTGATGAAAACTCATGTACCTTTTCGTTTTTTGATTGCTTGTCCAAGAGAAAGAATCTTCTCACAAGATTGAACCAACTCTTCTTACTCATTAATGCACTATTACTGACTGCAATAAATCGGATGATGAATGATGATCTTCATGACTATGAAACTAGCACCAATATAGCATGCATTCTGTCAGTTTCTTTGTCAAATCAATCCATTGGAGCGTTATGAAATGAAAGGAGAAAAAGATTTTCTTCACTGAGCAGAGTAGTTAACAAAAATACAGAGTGCCAAGTCATATAAATCCAGAAATGAATGCATACTGTGGAGATGACTTAGAGAAGAAACAAAGTCATTCTATCAATGTCAAAAGCTGCCTATTATTCTCTCTCTGCAGTTGTTTTTGCCTTAAATCTGACAGTAAGTAAAATGCTGAATTTGATGTTGATAGTGGATGCAGGAATAAGCTGATCTCTTACCATCCCAGGAAATCCAGTGATTTTGATTTACCAACGCCGATTCAAAGATTTGTCAATTCTTGGAAGTTACTAACAAGACCTCTGGAAATATTGAAACGAGCACAAAGCTACAAAGAGAAATCGTTAGTCAATGAAATAGATGAGTTGAAAGAAGATTTTTTTTTCCAGCCTCGAGGAACTGAGATCACAAACATCAAAAGGTCTGCTGACTTTATGCGTTGGATAAAAATTCCTGATATGGGCATGTTGGTTTATCGATGCAATCATTCATTTCATTTCATGATGAGTTTTTATCTGCTCAAAGTAGTGGGCCTTTAATAAAACCACTGTTTCTGAAGAAAGGTAGAAGCATCCTCTGTTTTCATGGAGGCAAACTCTGCTTTCTGAATTATGAAAAGCCTTTCTCAGCTTTATGGGACCTCTCGTCTTTTCTTTCCAACTTTCACGTTCCTCAACCACTGTAATGTCCGTAGTGTCTGCAATTATCGTAATGCCCTCTTCTTAGTTGATTATGATGGCCATTGATGGCTACTTTCTAGGGAAAGTCATGGCTATTCCCGGCTATGGATTATCAAAATACTGTCTCCTAAATTCATCACAATCATTATGCAAAGAGAAGTTGAAAAATTACTTCTCTTCTTCTTCCTCTCCATTTCCAAATGTTATTTTTCTATGCTTCGTCTCTGTCATATTTATTGTGCAAACTCCTGAAGAAAGAAGCAAAGTCCAAGGACAGGTTGTTGAATGAGGCTTACTCCTGCACAGAGTTGGAAACGGACAGGTAGTGGCATTATTGAGGGAAGTTGGGATGAATGATATGTAGAGAACAATTCAGGACAGGAGGCATTGAAACTGAAAGCCAGCTGTATGAGGGCCCTGGAAGAGCAAGTGTGACGTTTCTTTATCATCTTTTCCAGGATCATAAAGTTTAGTCCTTCAGTTGTAGTTAAGATAGTACTTTAGGCTTTAGAGTTTCTTGGAGTCACAAAACTTATAATTACCAATAACAACTTTATAATCTCAACTTGATCAAAAATTATATTGATCAAAGTAGGGTTGACATGATCTGTCACCCTAACTCGGCCAACTCAACTTGTCCAGAGTTGGCATATTCGGGTTGAAATGATCGATCTTCGATAATTCATAATTATTTATCTTTTGAGTATATATTAAATAAATTGTCATATTAAACAAAGAGTTACTTGCTTTGCCTGTGTTTTACTTCAATATCATCATTGGGAATTTTGCTAGAGCAACATAAATGTTGGGCTTTTTTCTCGATCTTTGTTCTCGTCGGTTAGTTTTACATTTAGTTCTTATAGTTGACGTTGTTAGTAGTTCTATACCACTAGTATATCTGCTGAAATCAGGATGCAGCAGCATTGTTGATGTATTTACAGCTTAGAGATTGAATTATAACGCTACTTGAGTCAAAAACCTATGCCATGTGAAGAGTCTGCTTACTTGGGAGCTGGGTTATGCTCAACTGGGCAATAAGAAAACCACATTTGTGAAATGCTTGCTTTATTTTAGCAGTTTAGAATATAGGATCTTGATTGTTGCATGTAATGTATTGGGTTGATAAGTATGGCAATCGACCGCAAGACGAGGTGGCAAGTAAGATATCGTCCTCTTCCTATTTTCCTCTCTCAAGTTTTTTCAGGTACTTCTTTATTTTCGTCTTTGTACCCCTCTTGCGCTTGCTGGGGTGATTATTGAGTTTTCTAGCCATAGGTAATGTGTTTAATGGTCGGGGAGGTCAAGATTCGCTAGTATTTTTTTTTTCGTGTGCGTGATTAATAGTTTGTTTCTTGCATTGATTTATTACTAGCAGGGGGAGGTTCTGAGTGTAGAAGTGCTTCTCAATAACATTGCTTTTCAACTCTTCTTTTAGTACTTTTATTTTATTGTCTTTTTGTCTTTTTCTTAGTTTCTATTATTCGTATTATTCCCACCTGTGAGTATTATTTGTTTTAATATTTATATTCATATATTAGATTTTGGTTTTTTTATTCTTATTTCTATTAGTTTTGGTGTTACGTATTAGTTTTGGTTTTGTCCTTCTTACTATTATTATGGAATATTGATTATTACTATTATTATTAGTATTTATGTGTGATTAGTATTCTTATTGTTATTTGCATTTATTTTAGCTCTATCTTGAGATTCAGGTATTTTTATTATCATTTCTATTTAGTGCTTTTATTTTTCCATTACTTGTATTTTCATGAATTTTCTGTTTTATGAATTGGTTCTGTTACCTGCATCATTCTTTTATTATCTCATCTGTATGTGGGTCCACCGGAAACAGCCTCTTTATTATGTAGGGGTAAGGCTGCGTACTATCGGACCTCTCTAGATCCTGCTTCAATGCGAAATTTCAGATCGGGTGATAATGATAATGATGATGATGATGATGAAGTACTTACAATCTGACTTTAATTAGCCGATGATCTTGTCCAAACGAGTTGGTTTAGTGAATTTGGTTATCATACTTTTTAAAGATACTAGCTTTACCACTTACCACTAAGAGACCACTCTTGAAGCAACAAAAGCAACCAAATTCTCTTACCCTTTAGGAGCATTCATCTTATTCTTTGCCCATATATGCCAAGACAAGCATGTAATGTGCTCTAGTCAGTGCTGAACATGCTTCAGTTGGTTCAGACACGTGAAGTGTTCCTGTTTTAATAGTTCCAACCTGGTCCGTTAGAGGCTTAATCTCGAATTCCGTCAAAACAGAACCGCTCCCTTACGTTGTTTCTCCGTACGGATACCTATAAAACGAAGGAACAATCAAAACTTAGCATGGACCACGGAAGGAACCGTGTAGAGCTTGTCGTCACGTGCCTCCCCATTTTATATTTGACTAAAAGGTGTTGTTAGTTTAAGAAATTTGAGCAAAATATCGTACTAAATTTAATACTGAATTAGATTTTAGTACGATATTATACTAGTATCGATTAATATCAAGTATCATTTTAAATAATTTTTAAATTTATAAAATAATTTTAAATTTTTAAATTTACAAAATAATCTATTATCATATTATACAGTTATCTGTATATTTTTAATAATGTTTCAAAAATCATAATAATAGATAATAATCACGATTTTATTTTAATTTATAAATTAATTTAATAATTATTGATAAATATAATTAAATTTAAAATATATATATAAATATATACATTTTAAATAATTTTGATTTAATAATTTAAATATATATAATAAATATTAGTTTATAAATAATAATTTTAAATTATTTATTTTTAAAAATAAAATATGTTTATTAATACTTTATTAATAAATATTATATATAGATATTAAAATAAATTTAAATAAAAATATTTTTAAAAATTTTATTTTATTTATAATTATTATTAGTAATAAAATATTTATTATTATTTTAAAACAAAAATTAAAAATCACAATAATTATAAAAGTTGAAGTAAATAAAATAACTAATTAAAAATATTTAAAAAGAGGAAGGAGACGTAGGAAGGAGAGAAATGTTTTAAATTTTTTTGAAAATTTTGCAAAAAATCCTTTATTTTAAAATTTTTTTGACACCGGCTTGTATTTGGCTGATATTTTGAATACCAGTCGGTATCTATCGGTATCATTTGAAAAAGACCAGTCAACCAATTCTTTATTTCGTACTAGTTTTGATCCAATATGGTACGTACCAGATTTCATATTCAAAATTATTTAAAATTTCTCTATATTAGTATTGAAAATTAAAAATAATTTAGTAATTAATGTTTTAAAATTTGTATTAAGTTGTTGTAATCAATGTCTTAAAATTGAAAGAAAATTAAGCAGTAAAATAAGAAGTTTAAAATTTAAAATTATCAATTGGTATTAAACCTATTAAAATTGAATAAAATTAAAATTTTGAAATATAGTTAAAAGAGAATGTCCTTACCTGTCAAAAAATTGAAATTTATTAAAAAGAGATCATTAAATTAAAATAAATAACTTTATTTTAAATTATAAAATTGATTAGTTTATAAAATTGATCGATTAATTAATAAAATGATCATTTTTTAACAACAAGGATTATTAAAGCAAATCGAATTAAGAGTTGAAAATCGAACAAAACAATTAATCGATTCAAGATTTTTACAATCGAATCGACCTAACTAATTCAATTTTTCAATCGATAAAAGAATACTAAATAGATATGCATAAGTAAAATAACCTTTTAACTTGATTTGTACATTAAACTAAAAGAATTTCTAAAGATTAAATAATTTTGGAATTGTTATCATTACTTTAATGATTTAGAAGATGACAGAATTAAAATATAAAAAAATATTTTGAAATTATTAAAATTGCTTTCACTAAATAATTTAAAAGATGATAAATTTATTGAAAGAACTTATGTATATTGTATTATATTTTGTTAGAATTTATTATCAAAGAGTTAAATTAAAATTAATGTCTAATTTAAAATTTTTATTTTTTAAAGTATTTAATTAAACCCCTCATTCATCGTTGAAGCCCAATGGCTTCTTTCGGCTTTTGGGTTTCGGAACTTTTGGAGAAACCGTAACGAAAAGCCATCAAAATTTCCCAAAATGTGATCCATCTCACTGGAACCATGTACCTCAACGTGAGTCACACTTTCTCACGTCTGTCTTTGGGCGATGGGTAAGAGAAGAAGAGGTACTTAGATTTGATGTTAAGAAACTGGTGGATTCAGTAAGCGTTTTGAATGGGAAATTGGAGAAATCGTCCGCCCCGTAGATTCTTCTACGACCGAGATAGGCCTCCAAGATCGTCTTCTTATTCAACGTCAGCTTCAGGTTAAAAAATACTTTCCTTGAATTGGGGTTCTCTTGTTTTTTATGTTTCAGTCATATGCACTATCTTCATATTCAATGTCAGCTTCAGGTGAAAAAGCTTTCCTTGAATTGGGTTTCTCTTGGTTTTTCATGTTTCAGTCATATGCATTATTTTCTCAAATTTGCAATCTTTATTGTAGTACTAGTGCTTATGACCATAGTTTAGTTTCTATATGGAGATACGATGAATATAGATGGATGGAAGATATGATTTTAAGTTTTTTTTTTTCTTATCCAGGAGCGGTACATCTTTACCTTTTAATGTTGTTTATATGGATGTCAGCTCTCTAAATTTTCCTCTCCATTGGTTTCAGCTATTTTAGAATGCTTCTTTGTCTTTGTTATGCTCTTTTGTTGTCTGGCAAAATTTGATCCCTTGCAGCTTTATGTGAAAGAGTGTTTTCCAAATTGATGTTCTCGCATTTTACAGGGTTTGTTGAGGATGGTGTGCCTCCGTGGGAAAAGAAGTTTTGTTCTTTGATCGGATCGGTACCGTGGTGGAAGGTTGTAGATGCTAAGAAGTTTATGTTTTGTCATAGTGAGGTACTTAACTGGGATGATTTAGCAGGCAAACAGGCATTTCAAAATGCCAAAGAGCGGTATTGGGCAGAGATAAATGGCTTCCCTTGTGACATCTCATTACCTGATCCTGATATGTATATTGATGACATAGATTGGAATGCTGATATCGATCCTGAGTTGATTAAAGACTTAGAGCGAGAGTTCTTTCCAGTCGAGGATAAAGAAAATGACGGCAAGTTTCAGCAAAAAAACACGAATGCCATTGAGTCAGTGCCTGTTCCTTCAGAAGGGGGTGGTGCCAACAAAAATCCCTGGGAATCTGACAGTGCTACGCAAAGTATAACAGCTCAAAACGATAAAGCACATGGCTGGAGCCGGTGGGATGCTGCTCATGATAATCCCTGGGAGTGCTACATTCCTCAGGAAAATAAGTCTGTGAAGGGTAACACATGGGAAGCTTACGGTAATACTTTGTGGGGTTGGAGCCACAGAGGCAGTGATCAGTATCGATCAAGTAACTTCAACAACATTGGCAATCCTTGGGAAAGCAGCTGTCAGGTTGTTGACACAACTATGAATGACGAAAGACGGAGCAATTTTCAGGGTAACTCTCAGGGGTTTATTAAGCAGGAGACCGAGAGATTGAACGACAACGGCAATCCCCAGGGACGCAGCAGGTTTCAGGATAGAAGAATCCCAAAACAAAGAGGATGGGCTAATCATGGTGCCGATTCAGGGTTTTGGAGACGGAGGGACCGTCCGAATAATTTACCCAGAAATACTGAATTCCAACAATCGAGCAACGACAGGGGAGCCTGGAATGAGGTTTTCCGGAAGAGGGAAGGCAACCAGCAATACAATAGGTTACAGAAGCACAAGATTCAAAGAGGATGATTATCCTGTATGTTGTAGGATTTTCAGTCCCAGAAAGTCAATACCACCAATCAAAAGATCAGAAAGTTTTGACCTATTGTTTCTAACAATGTTATTCTTTTTGTGCAATATGTGAACATGTCCCTTGAATTGAATGTATACTGAATCATCTAGTTAGCTGACAACTTCTGATGGAATTGAGGTTCCTTTGGTCTTATGTAACAAGTGAAAGTTAAAAGTATCTAGAAGTGAGTGTTCCAAGTAGGTCTTGTTCATGTACTCCTGGCTCCTGAAACTTTGGAGCCAAGTTCATAAAATGGGAATCTTGATAGTTTGAGATCACTTTATGATTCACTCTAAATGAAGGGAAGGGTAACGTCGGTCTCTCTTTAGCTTCAAGGGGAGAGAGCTAGAGAAAACGGAAAATCACGAAAATGCCATCAGTAAACCCTTCAAAGCCCTACTTCTTCTACGGCCACCGCAAGCCCTCTCAAAATCGACCCATCGTGCGCGGCGGACTTTTCTCTAACCGACAAACGCTCAAGCCTCAAACAGTACCGAAACCCACCACCTCTTCTCAGCCGTTCGATCTTCGGAAATGGGACCCCCACGATCCATCTCCACCGTCGTCTCCATCTCTGCGTCTGCGGCAACGGTCCTTCTCCGTCACTCAGCGACTCTCCCCAATCGCACGATTCATCGTCGATGCTTTCCGGAAGAACCAAAATCAGTGGGGGCCGCCGGTGGTTAGTGAACTCCACAAACTACGACGAGTTACGCCTAATCTCGTGACGGAAGTGCTAAGAGTGGAGAATAACCCTCAGCTTGCGTCCAAGTTTTTTCACTGGGCAGGCAAGCAAAAAGGGTACAAACATAATTTCGCCACTTATAATGCTTATGCTTATTGCTTGAACAGAAGCAGTTTGTTTCGCGCCGCCGATCAGTTACCGGAGTTAATGGACGCACAAGGGAAGGCTCCGAGTGAGAAACAATTTGAGATTTTGATTAGAATGCATTCTGATGCCAACAGAGGGCTTAGGGTTTACTTTATTTATCAAAAAATGAAGAGATTTGGAGTCAAACCGCGCGTTTTTCTATATAACAGGATCATGGACGCTTTAGTTAGAACAGACCATTTAGACTTGGCGTTGTCTGTGTATGAGGATTTTAGGAGTGCGGGTTTAGTGGAAGAGAGTGTTACTTATATGATTTTGATTAAAGGGTTGTGCAAAGCCGGGAAGGTTGATGAAATGATGGAGCTTTTAGACAGGATGAGAAGCAACGTGTGTAAACCCGATGTGTTTGCATACACAGCTATGGTTCGGGCTCTGATCCAAGAGGGGAATTTGGATGCGTGCTTACAGGTTTGGAAGGAGATGAAGGTGGATGGAGTTGAGCCGGATGTAATGGCATATGCCACTTTGGTTACAGGATTGTGCAAGGGAAGGAAGGTTGATGACGGATATGAGTTGTTCAAGGAGATGAAGAAGAAGGGAATTTTGATTGATCGGGCGATTTACAGGCTTCTGGTTGAAGGGTTTGTGGCAGATGGGAAGGTTGGTTCTGCTTGCGATTTGTTGAAGGATTTGATAGATTCAGGTTACAGGGCTGATTTGGGCATTTACAGTTCTCTTATTGAAGGTTTGTGTAACGTGAAGCAGGTTGATAAGGCAAATATGCTGTTTCAGGCTACAGTTAAGGAGGGTCTTGAGCCAGACTTTAGGACTGTGAATCCTATGTTATTGTCTTATGCTGAGATGACAAGAATGGACGATTTTGGTAAGCTGCTTGTGCAGATGGAGAAGTTGGGTTTTTCTGTTATTGATGGTATTTCCAAATTCTTCTCATTTGTGGTGATTGAGGAGGAGAGGACAATGATGGCTTTGGAAGTGTTTGAAGATCTGAAATTGAAAGGTTATAATGGTGTTTCAATTTACAATATTCTCATGGAGGCTCTCCTTAAAATAGGAGAGTTTAAGAAGGCATTATCACTTTTTACTGAGATGAAACAATTGGATTTTGAACCTGACTCGAATACCTACAGCACCGCAATTATATGTCTTGTTGAAGATGAGGATGTCCAAGAAGCATGTGTATGTCACAATATGATAATTGAGATGTCTTGCATCCCCACAGTTGCAGCCTATTGTTCTCTTGCCAAAGGACTGTGTAATATTGGAGAGATAGATTCAGCTATGATGCTTGTTCGTGACTGCTTAGCTAATGTTACAAGTGGGCCTATGGAGTTCAAGTACACACTTACTGTTCTTCATGTCTGTAGATCTGGTGAAGGTGAGAAGGTGATTGAAGTTATAAATGAGATGATTCAAGAAGGTTGTCCTCCCTGTGAAGTCACATACTCAGCTATTATCTCTGGCATGTGCAAGCATGGGACGTTGGAAGAGGCGAGAAAGGTGTTTGCAAATCTGAGAGAACGCAAGCTCTTGACAGAGGCCAATACAATCGTGTATGATGAAATCCTGATCGAACACATGAAGAAGAAGACAGCAGATTTGGTGCTATCAGGATTGAAATTTTTTGGATCAAAGGCAAAGCGTTGGAAATTTCTCCCAAGTTAACGTGTACAGATATCTTAGCTGATGAATCATGACAGGGAGGAAGGGACCGACTTGAACTTGCTAATATCAGGCATATCCATATTCAGTTCTCTGTAGGTGTGGTCACATGATTGGTGACCAGATGACAAATTGGTGCAGTCATATTCTGATGCTTCCTTCATGTGGACGAGGTGGTGAATGACTGGTTCAGGTGATGGATGAACTGGATTTTGATCTTGCTTTGTTCTGCATGTATCGTGCAGTTTGAATCTCAAATCCTTAAGACAGGCATGAATAATCACTTGGCATCTAGGCCCTGAAGTGCCAGAACGCACACATAGTTTTCTTTCCTGATCCAGTTTCCCCAATCTGGAACCTGCACTCTTGTTTTTCAGTATGGAATCTGCAGTGTAGAGAAGAGGTCTAAATGTCCAGTCATGGTTGCAACTGGATAATCAGTGAAGCTTCATGAAAAGTTCTTATGATGCATATCTTGTTTCTGGGATCGGTGACAAACAAAAATTGTTTTGGCTTTTAATAATTTCTTACATTTGGTGGCATTTTCTGAGGATAATGTAATGAACATGTTATTTTTCTCTGTCAATGCCATGAATTTGAAAAAATTTATTAAATTCGACCCTGATTAAGCCTGAAAATTCGAGATTGAATACCATTAAATCGATAATATAGAGAATATAAATTTTGAATTTATTAATAATTCTCTAATTTTACATAATATCTATATGACAAATTGGTGCAGTCATATTCTGATGCTTCCTTCATGTGGACGAGGTGGTGAATGACTGGTTCAGGTGATGGATGAACTGGATTTTGATCTTGCTTTGTTCTGCATGTATCGTGCAGTTTGAATCTCAAATCCTTAAGACAGGCATGAATCAATCACTTGGCATCTAGGCCGTGAAGTGCCAGAACGCACACATAGTTTTCTTTTCTGATCCAGTTTCCCCAATCTGGAACCTGCACTCCTGTTTTTCAGTATGGAATTTGCAGTGTAGAGAAGAGGTCTAAATGTTCAGTCATGGTTGCAACTGGATAATCAGTGAAGCTTCATGAAAAGTTCTTGTGATGCATATCTCGTTTCTGGGATCTGTGACAAACAAAATTTGTTTCGTCTTTTAAGAATTTCTCACATTTGGTGGCATTTTATGAGGATAATGTAATGAACATTCAATACCATGAATTTGAAGAAATTTATTAAATTTGACCTCGATTAAGTCTGAAAATTCGAGATTGAATACCGTTAAATCGATAATATAGAGAATAAAATCTTGAGAGAATTTTGATTGAATCTTATGTAACAAGTTATATAGATATTATGTAAAATTAGAGAATTATTAGTAATTTCAAATTTTATATTTATTTTGAGAGTAACAAATTAGTAATGGATGGATACTTTAGTCATAATAAAAAGGTTTAAATTTCAATTTGTAATTAGGTAAAAATTGATTCGAGAATTTATATTTAGAATTCGTTAAGACGCCAAAACAGTATTCTCAGTTCGAGCTGAGTTGGGAGGATTGAAGGTGAATATCCCTCTTCTTGTTCAAAAGACTCGAGCTTTTTAGTTAATTTAAGGTTCCAAACTCAGTCTAATGACTCTAATCGACTTATTGTCGTTTTTTTTTGAGAACAGATAATCCCATCTTTGATCTGAAGGTAAGCTATGACGACCCAATTGCAACATGTTGCAGATCCTAACTTTTAAGAGTCCTAAAAACCCAGCTTCAAAAAGCACAACTTGGTCTTGGCCCAATCAGGTAAAGAAGTAAAAGAGGTAATTTCAATTTGTTTCTCTGCTACAATGTGCATCTATAAACCCTAAAATGAGAAATTCTTTGAAGGTGTGCGATTGATATTTTCGATTCCTGAAATGAGGATTCTTCACGTACCAAACCTGCTTTCTTCTCTGCTGCGAAGACGGTTTTTGAGAACATCTGCAGCATTTTTGTCTCCTGTACCCGACACTAACACACGGTCGTCGTACACATGTAAGTTTCTGGTGGATTCTGTTGGGCTTACCTTAGAATCTGCTATTCCAGCTTCCAGAAAGTTCCAACTTGACGAAGCACGAGACCAGAAATCTCAAGCATTGGTTGAATTATTGAAGTCTTTCGATTTTAGTGGCACCCAAATCGCCAAATTGATCGAAAAGAGACCTGAAATCTTGCGATATAGACTAGATGGACTCAGAACTAAAATGGACTTCCTTGTCCAAAATGGCGTCGTGGGTCAGCTCCTACCTGAGCTCATTCTGTCGAATCCTATAATTTTAAGGAGGGCTTTAGATAGATTTATCAAACCATCGTTTGAATTCTTGAAGTTGTGGCTTGGTAGTGATGAGAAAGTTGTGAGTGCTATTAAGCGTACTTCTTGGCTGTTGACGTTTGATCTGAAGAGTACTATGCAGCCAAATATGGATTTTCTGGTGAAGGAAGGAGTGCCTGTAAGAAGTATAACAAAGATGATAATGACGAGTGCTAGATTTTTGACACACGGTCTCGACAGGATGGTTTATGTGGTCAATGATGTGAAAAGCATGGGACTTGAACCAGAGAGCTCTATGTTTATGCGTGCTGTTACTGTGAGGATATGCATGACAGATTCAACTTGGAAGAGGAAATTTGAGGTGTTAAACAGTTTGGGGATGAGTACTGAGGAGATTGTTTCGGCTTTTAAGAAGCTACCGTACCTTTTGGCAACTTCTGAGGATAAACTCAGGAGCATGTTGGATTTCTATCTGAATACTATGAATTTGGAACCTCAGTATGTATTTGCACGTCCGTATTTGTTTGCATTTTCTATTGATCGAAGGATTCTTCCAAGGTATAATGTTCTAAAGGTTTTGAAGTCCAAGAATCTGATCAAAGAAAACAGGAAGGTTGTTTGGTTATTCCTAAGAAGCGAAAAGGACTTCACTAACCAGATTGTGTTGAAGTACGTGGACAAAGTTCCTGGTTTATTGGATATATACAATGCAAGGAAGAAGCAAAGTAGGTCTCAGATACAGAATTCAACCAACAATGGTGGTTCCATCTCAAGCTAGAACGAAACATAATCCATTCTCTATGAAGATGGCTTTTCTAGTTTAACTCTGTATGGTGGAGGCATTGCATTTTAAGTTACAATGGAGTTTAATCCGTTTTTGAGGAAGATGACTTAACTAGTTTAACTCTGCTCAGTGGAGACATGAGGAACAAGTATGCTTAATCTGTTATGTAGCACTATTTTGGATGATGTAGAGAACATATGGTCTATCTGGATGATGGCTCAACTGATCGGTGGCAATGAGTAATTATCAAATCACCATTCTTCATGCCTTTTTTTTTTTTTTTTTTTGCTGAATTGGGTTACTAGAGATTTGAATAGTTGAACAGCTTGGGGATATGTGAAGTAAATATCCTTATCGATTTGCATATTCAATCATTTTTGTTTTTCAATTGATAGAATGATTAGTTCAAGGTATATAATGCACCGAAGGTTTTTAAGTGAAGGGAGCTGACACAAGAAGTTTGGTTGGTTGCTAGGAAAAACTGAAAAGTAGTACGTCTCAAAGTATATGGACTTCTAGGTTTATTGGAGATTAAACAGTTCAAACAAAGAATAAAGAGGTACTTTTGCAATATTCACAAGGTTCTATGACTGTGCTCCTTAAGTAACTCAAATTTGGCCTTCGTGATTCCATAATTCCTTGCGATATACCTCTTAAAAGAGTTTATTTCCTATGTGTTATGCATGGAAATGCAGCGGTAACTAAAACTTATCTTGAAGGAGGGAGGTCCAATAATCCAGTCTGTATGTGCTTTTGTGGTTTACCTGTACAGGCTTCAATATAAAATTTCCTTTGAAGTTCAACTCTTTTGTTTGATAACGTTTACATTTATGCTGCTCATTGATCTCAGTTCAAGCTTTGGTAATTGAATTCTCCATTCCTGGTTTTCTGTAGCTCGATCCTTCGGAACCATAAGAATCTTTAGAATGTGATTTCAACTCACCTCCTCAACACTGAAGGGTATTTCTCGATTATAGCCGGAAATTGGCAAACTTTTACAGCTGTAAATGAAATTTAGAATTCGATGAAGCAAAAGAAGTGAAGATAGGAAATCCAATGATAATCAATGAAATGATACAGAAATGCCCTGTATCTACTTGTCTCCCTGATGATATGGAGCATAATGTATGAAGTAAGTCAGCCATGACACCTCTGATATATGGAGAGGAACTCCCTAAAATTCCTCTCCACATAATAAAGGCTGTATCACGTCTGGCAGTTTCCTATACAGGATAAATCTATGGCCTGAACTAGACAATCCCAGACAATAATTTGACACAAAATCTCTAACTAATCCTCTCTCTTAATGTACAATGGCGCTTGGATCATGATCGGGAAGAATCAATGAAATATACATTTATAACCGGGGCCTGCTTGATCTTCACTTCTTTCCCCATTCTTCCCTGTAGAAGCTAAGATGTAGCCAAAACAATTCAAAGAGGAAAGAGATGAATGTGTAGATCAATGCTTATTCGGCGAATATTTCATCAACACCTGGGGGAGACAATGGTGGAACAGCCTTCTCATGAGCTGTCTTAGTGTCTAGTTCCAACACCTTTCTACCGGTCGCCTGTTGTTCTCTGTGTCCACCCATCTTTCTTGATGGTGGAGATTCAGAGCCAACAGCTTTTGCGGAGTTATTGCTACCAATAGATGCAAGAAAGTTGTCCTTCAAAAGAGTAGTTTCAGCAGATGCAATGACCGAGCTGAAGACACCGGACTCGCGTAATCCCTGTACTATGACCTAAAAGACAACCATAGCATTATGACAAACAACAGTAAGTACTCGAAAGAGCACATGCAATTGGACACTGAAATCAAGCAAATTGGGAGCCTTCCAGAGATAGATGTATACCAAAAGCAAGTTTGAGCCACCTATTTAATTTGCTAAAGATGTAAATAGAAATGACAAAAATGAAACTAGATATTTCCTTCTCGTTTCATTGATTCTTACACTGCAAATTCCCTTTCTTTACATTTCTTTAAATTTTACAGAATATTTCTTCACTTTGTGGAAGTCATAAGCCAATTAACTCATCACCAAATTACCATGTCGATTACTAATAATGAATCTGATTATTTTGTGACATTTCATCCCTTCAATTTATATCTTTGGATAACACATTTCCTAGGCAAGTCAGTTCCAAAGAAATTCACTTTTGCTTACCATGGGAGAATATATCCGAGTTAAAATGCCTTTCCTCAGAAGTTTCAACTTTAGCTCTTTGTCACCCCACACAACATGTTCGTGGTACCTGAAAGCATACTCCAAAATACCATCACTTTTTTTCGAAGAATAAATGAGAATAAAGAGACTATATTTTCCTACTTTTTTTTAGTAATATATCTAGAAAAACCTGTTGATTTCTTATTAACACTCGCTCGAACACAACTGGTACATTCCAAAATTACCCTTACTCGGTTCCAACATAAATGCATATCCCAAGAAAAATAAAATTTGTACAATCATATGCTTACCAGTTTTTCATTTCCTCCTCGGTTGCAGTTGATGCAATTATGAATGCCTACAATTCATAGCACCAGACATTAGGAGAAAAGTAACGTCAAAACAATTCATTATTCATAGCAAACTTTGGGAAATTTTATTATCTAACAACTTAGATTATTGAATTTAAAATTATAGTGTCAAATTGCATAAATAGAGAAACTGAACTCACAGCCCTATCAAATTCCAGCATAAAACATCTTTTGACATCCTCCTTTGTAGGTTTGCAGCCACACCGATCACGTCTAGAAGTCAAGTCTGAGAATTTAGAATATGTATAATGTAAAACAGCAGCCTCTTCCAGCTTCACCTCACTAGCACAATTTAATGAGGAATAACATCAGTTTAAAATATGAAACGCCTGTAACACTTTGAATAGTTGTATTGAAAGTAATTATTAACATTAGTAAAAATGAAAACAAAAAATTTAGACACGTACTGGAGGCATTTCTTAAATCAATATATTATATTTTCTATTCAAGCACTAAATAATCTAAAAAACTATGATCGGTTACATACTTTGGGGTTTTCATATAATTGTGCCATCTGTGTGCACCATTGGGACGAAGATGCTCTTGAATTCGAGCGGCTGATTTCCCATTTCCATATGTTAAGAAGTAATTAGGATTTCCACGAGTAGATTCTTTATACATGCCAAAGTACGAATCCTTTGGTAGATGGTCATAATTCTTCTTGAACATAGACACCTGTTTGCGTACAAAAAAAAAAGAGTCAAACAAGTAGGTACTGATTTTATCTTTGAAAAAGGGCGCCAAAAATAATTACAATTACTAAATTAAATCAAAGCATTACAATTTACATATTAAAGAGATTTACCTCACTGAAAGGATCCTTGATGTCATCTCGTTCAACACTACTCTCCTGGAAAAGAAAACAAAAATGTCAACTGAACAAAGAGGATAACCTAAAATCTATATAAGATCAAACTGTTAACTACATGTAAAGTTAATATAATAGCGTCACTCACATAATTTGGAAATATGACCATGTCCACATTTCCTGGAATTTCAAGCAGCAACTGCCGCAGAGAATATTCACTGGCACCAGCCGGATGCATCATTTCATCAGTATCAAGATGAAGTATCCAGTCCATACCTGCATCCTGGAATTTTGAGGAGTGCAGTTTGAAACTAGTTATGTCAGTAGATGGACCATTCAAGATCAACAAAGGAATATAGTATTTAAAAAGAAGGTTGCTGATTATGCATACCCTTGCCATAACAATAGCCATTTCCATGTTGAGAGATTGTTTCACAAAAAGCTCATAATTGCATGGTTTATAAAAGAAACTCGATAACCATGTCTCATTCCAGATGCGGCTGAAGGAGGGATCAGGTAAATAAAGAAAAGACAAAAGAATAAGTCGAACAAATTCTTCAACGAACATATAAGAAACGTTTTAAGATCTGACGTAGAATGTAACATATAAAGGACACAGTAGCTGACCTTCTAGCCTGCTGCTCCTCTAGCTCTTTTGTTCTATAAATCACCTTCACTCCCTAAAAAGACAACAAAATCTTTGAGATCAATGACCAGAAAAAAATGCAATTCCAATAGCTAGAAAGACCATATTAACTCACAGGAATAGATTGAAGGACTTCGGATACATCAGGTGACGCCGCCTTTCCTTCCACAAAAAGGAAAAAGGTTGACACACCTATAACCTTATGAAAATACAACCACGGTAGTATCTGATTTAAGCCAGCAGACGTGCTTGTTGTTATGCAGATCTGCAAGTTGAGCAACACAAGTGAACGAAGGGATAAGCCAAATGGCAAAACTAATATTGTGTTTCATTTTCCCCTAAAAGAAAAGATATTACAGATCACACAAAGAAGATTGATAAACTTCTAAATTCCCCACTAATAGAACAGGATCAAATTCAAAATCCGAAAATAAGAATTACGCCAAGTTGTCATTGATTAACTCTTGTCAAAACAAACAAGAAATAAAAAGATCTAAAGATCAATTCTTGTACATAACTAGTCAACGCTAAGCAACACACATGACTGAAAACCATAAACCCCAAAGTAAAAATCTTTAGGGAAACAGATCTAGTCCAGAACCAAATAAACATACAACCATTAAAAAAGACGAAAGAAAATGCACGTGTACCTTTGGGCGCAAATTGGAATCGTAATCGAATTTCCAATCACGAAAATAGGGAAAAGAAGGAGATCCGCTTCGGACAAGACTAGAACAATCGGAGGAATGGTGAGGCTTAGTGGAGAGAACCGAAGACGACGATTCCATTCCAGGAAAAATCTCGTGATTATGGGAGCCACGTGGTGCCCACCGGGCGTGTGCAGCGGTGGGGTCCGTGAGGCCTCGATCGCCCTTCCACTGAAGAACAAACGCCAAAGCGGCGAGAGATAGAGGGAGGAGAGTCAGGAGAGCTATGATTTTGGAGGCGAAGGACTGCGTAGAGGAAGAAGACGGCAACGGAGACGGCCGGAGAGCCGCGTGGAGGTGGTGGTGGTGGTGGCTGGGCATTGTGGTCGATTGGCCAGTCGAGTCGAGTCGGAGTGAGGGTGAACGTACTAGACGGTTTTCACGAAGAGGAAAAGAGCCAAATGAGTTACTCATCAGTTGTTGGCGTTTTGAAACGTTTCGTGTAACTTAAGGGATGGTGTTAAGTCATTATTAAGCCCATTGGGCTTGTTTTATGTGATACAACTAGTTAAACGTCGTCGTATCACTTAGAAAAATGAATTCTTATTATTTGTCTTTTATATGATAATTAATATTATAGAAAATCAGATAATAATTTTAAATAAAATTTTAATAGAAATTTCAGTTAATTACACTTTATCTATATTATGATGAATTAAGATTTCAGTTATTCACATTATTTCAAGTATTGATATGAGATTATCTTTTAATAGAAGTGTGATTTCGGAATAAAATTTTGATGCCTAAAACATAAACATTTTATGAACTTATTGCATTTTTATGTTATATAAAAAATTATTATATTTTATTTTGATAATTAGAATTTTATATTTATTTATAATATTTAGTGACTATATAAATTAGGAAAAGAAAACTATAAATTAAAATTAAAATATTAAATACAATAATAAAAAGGAAATGACACTTTTAACCAAACTAATCATATATCGGATGTTTGTTTTAATTTTATTTTTGTTTTTTGTTTTCAAATTTAATAAAAATACTTGTTTGTTTGAATTTTAGTTTTAGTTTTTTTCCTATTTTAAAAATTATGAAAATAGGAGGTTTGTTTCTATTTTTATTTTGGTTTTCTTGTTTTCAAATTCAATAAAAATTTTGTTTATTTGAGTTTTTAATTTTAGTTTTTATTTTTGGTTTTGGTTTGGGTTTCTTCTAGTTACAGTTTTTGTTTTTTATAATCTGATTTATTTTTAATTTTAATAAAAGTTATGAATATATTTAATAAATTAAAATTAATTATCTATGAAATTATGAATAATTTTATTTAATTTAATTTCTATAATTAAATTATATATACTTAAATTTAAAATATATAAATATTCAAATAAAACTTGATTTAATAATTAAAATATATTTCAAATAAATATTAATTTATAAATAAAATTTTAGTTTTAAATTATTTATTTTATTAAAATAACATAATTTATTAATACTTTGTTAATAAATAGTATATAAAAGATTAAATAAATTTATTATTTAAAATAATTTATCTATAATTTTATATAATATATAATTATTATCAGTGATAAAATATAATTATATTACTGTTAATAACTAAACATGATTTTGTTTTTATTTGAAAAATACTATCTATATAAAATTCTAAATAAATAATTTTATTTAAAAATAAAATAAAAACTATAATCGTAGATTAATTAAATACTTCAACAATTTTAAAAAAAACATCAATCATATAATTTGAGTTTGAGTTGCTTAACGTCGTACTTAAATTGACATTTACCTAGGATTTTGATAGCGTCTTTTGTTTGAACCAATTAAACTACTTCACATGGAGACCGTAACGACGTCGTTACCAGACACAACACAGCACAATTTCTCGGTGGTAAATAAAACCTAACCCTAAAGCCATAACCGACCAGAAAAAAGAGTCCAAGCCCTTCATCTATGCTCCGTCTCCAAGGGGAGTGTTTCCTAACGCTTGGAGGAGAGGGTTCCATTGTTAAATGCTCTCTCCGATTGTGCCAATCAAAGACAGCTCCTCTTATTTCATGTCTTCGATCGACGCTTTTGTTTCCTCTGGTCCTTGTTGCTCAGAGCGGAAGTGGTCTCATTCCCTAACTTCCATAGCTCGTCTTGTGTTTGTTTCCTCTCCATCTTTTCTCTGTCTGAAAGAAGATATCAGTTCTCGTGCATTGGGGTTCGGTTCTTGTGCTTTGGACTTTCACACAATATGAGCGATTCTAAGGTGGGTTTGTCTTTTTTTCTCTTTAGCTGTTGTAATTTGTTTATGAGACTTTGGAAGGTCTTGTTGATTGCTTCTTTGGGCTTACGTTGTTGGTAGAAAGCTAAAGTCTTTATCGTAATTTTTCTTCCGATTTTTTGCAGACCAGTTTTCGGATTTGATTACTTTTGCAAGAATTGTGAAGTTTTTGTTTTGCTAGTATTTCTAGATTTTTTTACGCTTGTGTTTGAGAAAAAGAGCATGTAAAAGGTTTTGAATTATATTTAGTTTTTGGAAACCGTATAGCCAGTAGGGTCTTGGACAGGAAGCCGGAAACTCAGAAACTGCTCGTTTTCCCGTTGTGCAAAAAGACTGGAAGCTTTGCTCATTACAGTGTTATGGCTTCTGGCTTGCAATTGCATGGTGTATACTATCTTCTAGTGTGACCGGTTGAATTGTTTGTATTTACTACCTAGTTAGAGATTTTACTTTGATCTATTAACTGTGAGTTGCTGGAACTTGCTTGCATTGCTTTTTTTTTCAAATTTTTATTTTATTCTTGTTATCCCACTTTGAAATTCACAAGTTTTCTCTATCTACAGCAGGTATTAGTATTTGGGTCATTCACTGAAGATGAAACCAAGTCATTGCTGAAAAAGCAGTCTTCTAGTAATGATAAAAAGGCTGAAGAAAAGAAAGCATTGCGATTCGGATCTTTAAGTGTTGCCACTGGAATAACTTTTGGTAACTTTGATTGTGAATTGAGTGGGAAGCTGAGTTCTGGAAATGAACCAATCAGTTTTCAGACTACAAATCCATTTGAGAATGAGAAAGGTGTGAAGATAGTTAAAATAGCAGATGATGTTCCTAGAGTGTTGGGAAGTCCAAAAGTAAATGAACGCATTTACAGCAAACCTAGTACTTTTCCCCTTAGTAATGGTGTGAAAGACTTAAAACCAGAGAGTATCGGCTTAAACGATTTGCACTTGTGCAAGAATGATGGTGGTCCAGCAAATCAATATGCAAGTTCAAACTTTAATGAACTTGATAGTAGAGAAGTGAAGGGTTCTGATCAGAATGGAAGTATCCAGGACTATTCAGTGCATAGAACAATAGAAGACATCAAAGTATCAGCAAATGGGTCTGTTATATCAGTTAGAAACTTTCTACCACGTGGCTTAGTTAATTCAGGGAATTTGTGCTTTCTCAATGCAACCGTTCAGGCTCTATTATCTTGTTCCCCATTTGTTCAACTCTTACAGAAAGTTAGAGTTCAGAACCTTCCTAAGGTATACATGGCATTTTCTAAATGCTCTGTCAGTGTATTTTGAAAGTACCTAACAAAAGCATCAAGTGATGTCTTTAATTATTGCTTTGCATATTTGGCAATATTTGTATACTTATGGAAGACGTGTTATTGTCAAATCATGATTCACTAGGTTGGATTTCCCACATTAACTGCATTTACGGAGTTTCTTGCTGATTTCGAAATGCCTAGCAGTTCAATCATGAAAAAAGACACTACAGTTGTTGAGACGGGAAGGCCTGTTACTCCTACCATGTTTGAAGCTGTTCTTAAAAATTTTACTCCAGATGTACCAGAAAGTGTATCAGGACGGCCAAGGTTTGTGTGTCTGTTATTGCAAGTATCCCTTCCGTCTTGTATTTGTTCTGCTAATACCCACTAGCTGTTCAGAGCATATCCTTTTGGAAACTGTATTTATTTTCTGCGTGACATCAGTTATCAGTTTGTAACTTCATCTTGAAATTTTTTTAGTACATGAGAAAAGTGGTGAAATTATGGATCTGTTAGGTTTAAATGGGATTTCTATTTACATCCTTGTTAAGAAATGATGGTAAGGATGAAAAATTGTCTGATATGAGCTGAGGGTTGTTGGTCCTTTTGGCATTCATCGCCATCATTTGTTTGTCAACCATGGTGCTTATATGGTTAATTGGCTTCTGAATTTTGGTTTCAGGCAGGAAGATGCTCAGGAGTTCTTGAGCTTCATCATGGACCGAATGCATGAAGAATTACTTAAGCTGGAAGGACAGTCCACTGGTGCTAATGGTGCTAAATCTTTGCTGATTTCTTCTACTGAAGATGATGAATGGGAGACAGTTGGCCCAAAGAACACATCAGCAGTTACTAGGACCCAAAGCTTCATACCTTCTGGGCTTAGTGATATTTTTGGAGGACAAATCAAAAGTGTGGTGAAGGCAAGAGGTACTTTTTTCTACCTTCTTCCATACTTATTCCAAATTGGGCAGAAAACCTTAATTGAATGTGCTTATTAGCTATTTATTGCGTCAATTATATTGTTTTTATTAGTATGGTCTACCTTATCTTTGCTCTGTTTAAACAGGGAACAAAGCTTCTGCCACTGTTCAACCCTATCTCTTACTGCACCTCGATATATACCCTGAAGTTGTTCGTAGTATTGAGGATGCTCTTCGTTTGTTTTCTGCATCAGAAGATCTTGAAGGATACCACACATCAAACAGCGGGAAGGTACTATACCTACTTAATTGATTTTTTTTCTAGACTCTGGCAGTCCTACTTTCTGTTGTTAAAAGGGCAATCTTTCTTGGCTGGTTAAGAAGGTGACTACACATGGTTAAGATGAATATTATTGTGATGATGACTACTTGATCTGAATGAACTTCTACCTTATATCAGCTCACATTTACTTTCAGGCTGGAGTGGTGAGTGCCAGGAAATCTGTGAAAATACAAACTCTTTCGAAGATAATGATATTACACCTGATGCGGTTCTGTTATGGAACCCAAGGGAGTGCCAAGCTGCATAAGCCAGTGCATTTTCCACTTGAGTTGATGTTGGGTCGCGAACTACTTGTTTATCCATCAACTGAGGTAGTAATAGTTACTTAACATCTTTAAAGATCTCTTGATTAACAGATATAGTTACTGGTATCTAATTTTTTCCTCATGCTTAGGTTGTTAAGACTTTTTCTATCTCTTAACTGATTCTACATTGGTATCGAAATAGTTGGGTTCATACTTCTTTGATGGTCTGAACGCTTTTACATGATCTTCCAATGGTTTTTAGGGTCGAAAGTATGAGCTTGTTGCTACAATTACACACCATGGAAGGGACCCATCAAAAGGTCATTACACTGCTGATGCTCGCTACCCTAATGGCCTGTGGCTACGTTTTGATGATGTATCTGTGACTCCAATTGGAATGAACAAGGTGTTACATGATCAGGCCTATGTCCTTTTCTACAAGCAGATGTAACTTGTCATGCAGATCTCGTGTCCTATTCTAGAAGACTGTGCTGAAACTGGACTTATGATTGATCAGACTCCAATGAGCAAGATAAAGAGACTGAAACTCTGAATGCTACTAACCGATGGACTATGTTGTTGAAGTTTGAGAAATGCCTTGAGATTGTCAGGTCGGAGCATGGAGGCAACGAGGACTTCCGCAGCCATAGTATTTTATGGTTTTACCTTCACCATGATATGGATCTGAAAATCCTTAAATCTCAGGGTCTTACTCGTTTATATACTGGATTAATGTGATGTAAACTTCGACAGGTTTAATTGATTTATATAGGAGGTCCGATGTATACTTAGAGCCTGTATTTTCATAACAGCTTTTCTTGTATGTTTTACTGAAACTATATTATTACATGGGTTTATATACTTAGAGCCTGTATTTTCATAACAGCTTTTCTTGTATGTTTTACTGAAACTATATTATTACATGGGTTTATATGTTATGGCAGGAGAGTCAGGTTTAGTTGCTATTAACTGTGTGAAAGCTAGTAGCAGCAGTTTGTTTCTTTAACTAAGAATGGGATCGGATCAGTTTAGGTCTGAATTAGGGAGTTTGAATTTGAATTCTTGAAAAGTTTGAATTCATTTGACAGATCAAATTTGACCTGAACAAACTTGAAATGCTTGTTTCAAATCAAAGTCACATGAATTTAAGTAGACATTTCGAGTCTGAGTTCGATATATTTATCATCTTACTGTAAAGTAGTTGATTATCAACTTCTTTCTCCTTTTTTCGCCTTTGTTCCACACTACATGTTAACGAGTGAGTACATTTCATTGAAATCTTTGGAAAAAAGTGACCCAACAGGAATGTGATTTGTTGTACAAACTGAAGTGCTGAAAAAGAAGTCTTAAACTACTCCTAAAGAAGCCCTACCTGCAACTCCTATGGTATCTTCTTTCCTTTCACATGAATCAAACGAAATTAGATTTAATAATACAAGGCTCAAAAAGACTTGCAAACCAGTGTGGCTCAATTGGTTGCTTTAAGCTGAGCCAAAGAACTTAACCTTACACTTCTCGTTTCCCTGTAGTTATAGGACAACACGTGGTCCAATGTCTGAGCCTAAAAGATAAAGTTAGGCTTTTTCAAGTCTCTGAGAGGCAGATTCCATTGTAGAATCTTTAAGAATTCATGCATATTTTGACAGCTGTTGGGAGGATAAAGACTTCTCATCTACTCTATAGCCTGTACGTAACAGCAGGATGTTCTGTTCTGAAATTTCAGTTTCATGTAAGGCCTCTTCAACTGCAAGTTCTCCGCCATGGAAGGTAGGTAGTTTAGGAACGAGTTAAGTAGCAATTTTTAACGTTAAATTCGAGGATAGATATATATACATAAACTTAGATTGCACAAAGATTAAAGAACAGAAAAGAGAGCTAAGCAAACCACCTAAATCAAGCAATCTTCATTGGCTTTTCACCTAAAAGAAACTTTAGATAAAGTTATACATATAGTAGAATACATAGTCACTACTTTTCGAGTGCGCAGAAAGTAAATTATCTGGTACACACAATAATTTATAATCCGACACCTGAGAAGCAGCCTCCAACCTTGAGGTAACTTTAGATTAAGTTGGTCCTGGAATGAGCATCCTAGGATATTTCCTGTCCTGGGGCCACGATGTGCTAGCAATGTCAGGATTATATGCAGCATTGCCATGTTCCAGGGACATTGTCCAAAGTTACAGAATCCAAGTCAGGATTATAAATTCCAATGAACAAGAGAAGATCTACTTGTTTAAGTGCCAAATCCTTGAACTTATTTTATAGATTGATTGCTTTACACACCAATTACAATTCACGATCAGAAACCAAAAAGTATTTCACAAAAACCTGAAACCTCGCAGAAACATAAACAACAGGAGATCAAAATCTTGAGGAAAAACAATACAGTGAAAAAGAAATAGGAAACTATTTTGAGTGTAACCCTTTTTTTCCCTACGATCTCGAGTATGAACTAACTATAGACTAGAACACCAACTTGGAAGCACTGCAGACACAAATAAAAGGGAACCAGTGCTTCATCTTCAAGATTTAGACAACCTGAACTAACACGAATTTATGGTTTTTCCTCTATACTCTGTATCGAAGACTTGTCCTTTGTGTCTGGTGAGTCCTTGGGCACCCACCAAACTCTTAAACTCTTGTCAAGACCACCGCTATAGAGCAAGAAACCTCCACCAACACTACAAGGTGATGCTTGAAGACACTTGACAGGACCTTCATGTCCATTAATGGCACCTACTTTACAAAGCTTGCCAAAAGCTTCTCTCTTCCAGATCCCAATACTCTTATCAGCTGATCCACTGCACAGAAACTCACCCACCAGAGACATGCATAGAACAGCAACCTGATGTGCCTTGGTCTCACTCACTAACTTCCAACTCACAAAATCGTAGCTTCCTTCCCAACCCATCACATATCCATCTGATCCACCTCCATAGACCCATTTTCCATCTTCAGAAACCACCACTGAGTTCAGGGAAACATCCTTGTGACCCTCCAAAATCCCCTTCAAAGAATGTGAACTCTTTCCTTCTCTTCCCCAAGCTTTGATCTTCCCATCTGCAGATGCAGAATAAATTACTCCTTTACATGCGACCAACCCATTAATGGCATCATCGTGAGCCTTGATCGATTCCAAACACTTCAAATCGGAGACCCTCCACACCTTAAGTGTCTTATCCCAAGAACCAGAATAAAGCAGCCCATTATAGAAAGTTAAACAAGAAATGCTATCTGCATGCTCAATCCATAACTTCTTATGGTGTCTCCTGGTCACCACATAATTGCTCTGCCTCATGAACTTTCCCAAGTAGTCCTTTCTCGTAGGAAGGGTGTCCACAAGCCTAAACACATTCTCTGAGCTTCTTGACACCTTCCATACACGAATTCTGCTATCTTGATGAGCAGTGAAGACCCTGTTTCCAACTGCCACAACTGCCTTAACTGAACCATCACCTTGTCCAAACTTAGTGAACAGCTTCATATCAGGCTGTTGCCACACTATAATGTCTCTGCCCTGTGACGCACTTAAGATGAATTCTCCACACAGAGCCAAACAAGAAACTGATCCCACATGACTAGTTAAAACTGCGAGAGACCGGTACGAGTGAGCCCCAGATAAAGACTTGCTTAGATATGAATACTTCACATCTTGGAGCTCAAATCGAAATGAAGTTGGTGGGCTATCGTAACTCGCTTCGCTGCTGCTGCTGCTACTGATGCTCGAAGTGCTTGATACTACATCTAACAATGGCGTCGTGGGGTTGATTTCGACACCCAGATTACTCATCAGATCAACCATGTTCAAACCTGTGAGAATCTTGATTCTCTGATAAAGAAAGGTTCTTTCTTTCCTGTTCTTGAGAAAGAAAGAGGGAAATTTTGGAAGCAAGGAGCGGGTTAAAGGTATATATATATATATATATATATATATGAGAGAAACAGTAAAGAAACACGGATTTCTTGGCAGAAAGTGATTACTTGAGAGTCTATAGAACGGACATATTCTTCATTGTTGAGTATTTAAATGATGTAAGAGGGTGGTATAACGGCTACTTTGGAAAATGTTGGCTTGATCATGAGAAGTAGGCCTGTTAAACAACTATCACATAGGACCACTATCTTTTTTATTTTTTAATAATTGACAAATTGTTTAATTTAAAAATGGTTTTAATTTATAAATTTAAAATATTTAAGATTTAAACTTGTCATTTTGATCACTAATCCATTATCAACCATATTCTTTGAAACCGATCCCTAAAGTTCGAGTAGGGAACTGAAAATAATTTGAGATCTCATTTGTTACATTGATTTTTTGTTTTTTTACATTTTAAAATCGAATCGATTAAGTTAATTTAATAGTAAAATTTGTTTGATTTTTAACTTTTATTTAATTTAGTTTAATAATCTTTGTTATTAAAACTTATTAGCTTTAACTAGTCGGACAGTTTTCATAAATTAATAGATTTTAAATTATTAAAATAAAAATAATATAATTAATTTTCATGTAACACTCTTATTTTTCAATTAAACTTTAAATTTTTCGACAAGTAAAAAATCATTCTTCAATTATTTTCAAATTCTTTACTTTTATTCAATTTTAATATATTTTATAAAAGTTTAATAGCAACTCAAAATTTTAAAATTTAAATATTTTATCATACTGATATAACTTTTAACCCTATTTTTTAAGTATTGGTATACTTAAATCTCATTTCAATTCTGAATTTGATTAAATCCAACTTGATTTGTTTACTTCAAATAAAATCGGATTGGAATCTTTATTATTCCTAACAATGTCCACTTTGGACAAACAAAACATAGAAACCACTATTTCTTCAGCACTTCCTACCTCGAGGTTTCCTGGCTCCAGGATGATTCCTTGACAATACTGCTTCAGGACAAATCCAGGGAAAGGAAAGTCCTTGTCCTGTTAGCAAAATTACTGGCCAATACGAGGACTTGGGAAACTTCTTACTGATTCTGATAGAAATTGATTGATGATGCATCTGAACCAAACTTGGCATTAAAAAAGTTTTAAAAGTCCTATCAAGAGCTTCCACTTTTTCTGCAGACAAGAATCAATGAACCGTGTTAGTTAGCCACCATTTGGTCGTACCAAAATCCTGTCAGTACTGAATTGTAACAGATAATATAAAGTTTTCAGGTAAGTTTCGTAATACGTTCCGTTTAGCTCGAGTCAAGCTGTAATTGTAATAAACAAAAAGGTCCGACCGACCATCGAGAAGAAGGGAGGTAAATCTATGCCTGCACAATGGTGATTGGATGATCTCTTTGCAAGTCAAGAGTTTGCTAAAATGAAAATGGCTGCCCCGAATTTTCAGAGTTTTAAAGAAATGGCGTTCACATTCCTTTATCAACCTGATTACTTTATCCTTGAATAGAAAATACAGTTTTTTTTAAAGCAAGAGACCCAACACATATTACATGATTAGTCTAAGAAAACAGGCTTCTGACATATTCTCTACAAAAATAGTATAACACCTGACGAGTGTAGTATCAAAAATAACGATTCTTAAATCAAAATATTCTGAAAATTGACGAGTCAATCAGCACAATAATTACTCTCTTAATATTCCATCCGATTTATAATAAGAGTCGTTTTAGAAAAATACACGCTTATTAAGAAAATTAATAAAATTATAGATATACCCTTATTAAACTCCCATAAAATTATCTCGGTAATCAGCATCTTAAATGAAATTGTGAGAGAAATTGTCTTGAAATTGTGATCTATATAATTAAGATAAGAGAGAAATGAAAGGTTAATTTAGGAAGAAAAGTTATAAACGTGCATACAAAGTCAAGAATGACACTTATTTTGAATAATTAAAATGTATTTAAAACGACTCTTATTATGAATCAGAAGGAGCAGATGTGTTGATATTCAGTAGTCTAGTTCTGAATAAATAGTTCATTAATACTTATAATTAAAAGATCAAGAGATATTGATCGATTTGTTGAGAATGACAGGATATTTCATCCCTAAAAAAATAGGAAAGATAGTTTCCTTGCAAGTTACTGGAAGTTCCGAACTTTGCTGATTGACATCGAATTGGTCGCTCGACATAAGCGACAACATACAACGTTGGACATTCCTATACATTCAAAGACAATTTCTGATTAATTTACGATTAAACCCAACTAACTCTTCCTGACTAATGACGATTCTTGTCAGAACAGATGCCTTTTTCTTTTATTAGTGGCTAGTGACAGAAACCTTTTGGCTTGCAGCAGGAGCTTGTTTTGTTTTCCCCCGTTTCCGGGAATCTTGTCCGAGAGCGATGTTAATTTGTTCTTTGTTTCCTTAAAGTTGCAGTGTCGTTTGGTGGGTTAGGTTTGCCGCTTTACTGTTTCGGTTGGACCAGGATTGGTCGGTGGTCTTTAATGTTTTCTTGTAGTGGAGTAGCAGGAATGGCTGTCTGGTTGATTCATATAAAATAATAATAATTAAAACGAGAATAAATACAGCAAAAGGATAAGGATGAGAATAAATATAATCAATATAATTATAATAATTAGTTAAGAGGAAGGAATGATTATAGTATTAATAATTGGTTAGTTTGTTGAAGATTTTCAAAATTTAAAATTTTATATTTTAATTAATTAATAAATTATATTTTAATTAGTTACATTATAATTAACTAATTAATTATATTTTAATCCATTAATTATATTTTAACTAATCAATTGATTATGTTTTAATCGATTACATTTTAATTATATTTTAATTAATTAATTAATTATATTTTAATCAATTATATGTTAACTAATTAATTATATTTTAATTAATTATAATTAATTATATTTAATTAAAAATTTAAAATATTAATATTTGCGTGAATCAAAATCATTCCTCCAACACATAATAGGTATGAACTATTACTTAAAACTGAGGTATGGAAGAAAAAACTATTCAATTAACTATAACAAATAACCAGCTAATAACATTTATTTCTTTCTCATTAATTTATTCTTATACTCTTTAATCAAGCACTTCCTAACTCTAAGCTGGTTTTATTTCGATTCGAGCATAGTTCTAACATTTTTTAAATTTTTTTATTTTTTGGTCGAAAATTAAAACTTGAGAAATCTAAAAAAAATTAATTTTATTTTTAATTTGAAAATATAAAAAATCTAGTTAGATCGAGTTTCAGAAGTCAGGCTTAAACCGACCCAACAAAAATTTTCTAGTCAAATTTGTGCCTAAATGGGCCCTACCTAAACCATTACCAAGCCTAGATAGAAGTATAACATGGGTCGTATTGAATTAAGTTTATTACTAAAGAGAGTAAAGACACAATCCAAAATAATAATTTTTTAACTTCAAAACTATGATATTCAATAATAAAAAATACAAACTTTTAACAGTTTCCCAAAGTTAATCAACTTCAAATCAGATTAAACCTGTTTTAAATCTCTTTACCATCCTTATTTAACGTACTTCAATAAATTATCAAATGTATATGATAATTCGTAAATAATATATATATATATAAGATTTATTAATACATAAATCATTTATAAAATAAAACTTATATTTTACATTTTAACATCTTACAAAAATATCTAACATCATTTTATACTTACTAAAATTATACTCTAATATTATTAAAATTAACCATTATATGTAAAAATAATAATAAAAGATAATAAGTCAACCATTTACTATTTTTAGTATAAAAATTAAATTTTACTTTAAAAATTATTTTCAAAATCATATCAATTCTTAATAAATACAAATTACCTGATTATAATATAAATAAACTAAATTTATAATTCATATACAAAAATGCTAAAATTTTAATTTTTACAATTCTATTTCAAAAATAATATGATATTATATTATAAACAATGATAAAAATTAATTTACTTTTTAAAAATATTTTTCAAATACATAACAAAACAATTCGTAATTTGTCTTATCAAACCAAACTGAAAGGTCCAAACCCAAATCCAACTTAAAACTTGAAGACAGACTTAAAATCCAATCAGCTTGATCCAATCAACTTGGTCGAGCCCTTTTATCATCGACCCAAGCTTTTACTTATGGGAGGGGAACAAAAAAGGAAAATCAGTAAAATCATACACCAAACCTTTTGGGCGAGCTCGACAGGACCAAGCAAACGCGAATTTCTTTTTTATTATTATTTTGTCACGAAATATCTAGGCAAATCTGAACTATAAGAAAATACCACTTAAATTAATTTCCGCTCGAACCGAAAAATCCCTTATAAAAGATAAAATTTTGACCCCAAATTTTAAACCGCAAGAAAGTTCGAATCCATGCCAATTTGCTGTGACCAAACTCACGCGAATTCCAATTTGCTAGGACCAAACTCAATAAAGACACCCAATTTGCAGACGAAGTATTCCCACTCTTTCGGAATTTTATTACGGTTTTTTACATTACAAGACACCTTCTCAAGATACCATACAATGCACGAGAGGGAATAACCCAACGCCGTCAGAAAAACACAACTTATATACACATGCTGCCTAACCTTAGTCCAGATGAGGACTACTCACTTGTCCTGCAAGAAGTTGCAACCTCATTGTACCTTCCTTACCCTACTGTGTCAAACCCCTATCCCTCTCAACGAGGTTGGTGAATGCGTCGTGGGGTGCACTGGGAGCTCACACAATACGCTGGCTTCATTTGATACTTTGGAGACACTAATGGCGATTTGGGATTATTCCTTTCCTTTGGAGGCTTTGCCATGGTGATGTCCTTCAGCATGGTTTTAGAATCCACTTTTGAAGCTATGCCTTGCAAAACTGAAAAAGGGAAAATGCAAGTTAAAAGAATGTACTCTCCATGATCATATACTTCAAATAACAGATCTTTTAGGCCAGAACAACCAAATCAGGCGATCCAAAGTCCAGTAGGGTCGATGTGGGTGTCCTTCGGGGCGGGCGTCAGAGTTGACGGGCCAATAGGGCCGACGTCATTTTGACCAAAACAGTCCGAACCAATTCAGGTCGGGCATCGGAGTTGACCGGCCAATAGGGCCAACATCAATTTGAGCAAAACAGTCCAAACCGAAACAGATAGGGCACCGGAGTTGACCGGCCGATAGGGTCAACATCGTTTTGACCGAAACAGTCCGAACCGATTCGGGTAAGGAATCAGAGCTGACCTGTTGACTTCAGTCCGGCCAGGTCAGATTGTCATCCCTAGCTACTATATATGCAAACATACCTATATACTCCCCTCATACTGCTAGATCTCTAGTATCTACTCTGCAACTATAAACCTTCAAAACTTAAACGACAGATCACAGCAAACGAAGAACATATCATACCATTAAGATGCTGCTTTTCCATTTCAAGAGATCCAATCAGCGAGTCAACAATCCCATCATCATCGTCCATCATGGTCATCATCATCTCCTCGAACTGAGCATCATCCACTTCCAGATCAAAGCTATCCGGAAGTGAATCCATCACATCGTCTTCAAAGCTGCCCTCTGGATGCTGACTCAGCCAAAAGTCACGAAACCATGTCGAAGTCTTCACAAGCTCCCACCACTCCGGCGAGAAATCCTCCACTTGCCGGTAAACCGCCGGAACAAACAAAGGCGCGTAAGGGTTTAACGTCGATCTCTGACCCGCCACCAACGCCATCATCCAGATCAAAGCCCTTTATCTACACAAACAAACAATCAGACAAACAAACCCGTCAAAACACTCAAAACTAACAAGAACCCAGAAACCAAATCACATAAATGTGCTTGATCTCAAACCAAGCTCACTTAGTCCTAGGTTGCTCGTAGCAGGAATACAAATCCTAGACAGATAAGATGAGAGACCGAAGAACAGAAGAACAAGCGACAGTTCCGAACCTAGTTGCTTCGTACTCCGAACTTGAGGTTACATACACCTCGCTTCACTTCTGCTTATATATTTGTAGCTTTAACCGGTACTAGCCGGTAAGCCAGTGAGTGTTGTGGACACGTGTATTGAGATGGCGTGATTAATGGCCAATGGATTGAGGATAAATGATTGGATATGGGGCCACGATCAACGGACGAGAGGGCTTCATGTTTATCGGACGGTTCGTGTTTGAGACGGCATTGAGATATTTTTATGTTTTTGATATTCGGTCCAGGTACATTTATAAGTATTTGTTAATTCCTTAGGTCGGTTGTCAAGACTTTTTTACTTTTTTTATCTTTTTAAATTAAAGCTAAAGCGAAGATTCGAGACTCAAGCTACAAGTGGAGCATAGATCGAAATTCTCAAATTAATATAATTTTATAATTAACTAAATTTAAAAATTATTAAACTTAAATTTTAGTTTATTAATCTAATTAACAGATTAATTTGTCAAGCTAATTCATTTAATTTTTCTCAATATAATTATCATAAAATTATGCATTTTATATTTTAAAACTCATCGTACATCTAATATTTTAATTTTGCCAAATAATTAAAAAAATTATTTTTAATTATAAAGTCACATATTTAAGTCACAAATTCTAATCACGGAGCTATGAAATCTACAACACAATAAATTGATATTAAAAAATATAATTCAGCAATTTTAACTTAAAATAAACGATATATGCGTCCTATACTATGAAATTTTAAAATAGATCAACTTATAAGAAAAGAACGTACATTTATTATATCTTCTTATTAATTAATACTCACCTCCACATGGGCAACCTTATCCATGTCCAGAACATCCTTAACGTCTTTGGTAATATGGCGGCACAAACACGGAACATCCACACTCTTTATTACATCACAACACGCCCGTGACGGCTCAACCCTATATCCCTGTTTCTGAACGTACTTCGCACATTCTGTTGCTAAACCTTGCAAGTCACCTCTGCAACCTTGGCTCAGAACCAGGTTGTCGGTAGACATGAACATTGCCGAGATTGCCAGAACAACCAGTACCAGCTGGTAGCGGTAGTTGATGATATTGTTGGGATAATCGGGTATTTTTTCTTCTAAGGCAAACAACTAATGAAGTAAACCAATTTAGTAATACCTAGGAAAGACCGTCAAACAGTCTCCTAAGACAGTATTACCATTCTACGTAAGATCCCAGGAAAGGGCGGAGGGGTCACAAACATTCCACTTAAAATCCGCCTCCTGAGACGAATTACGTCTTGCGGTGTATTTATCATAACCTAAACCCGTGTACAATACGAACAATAAATACACTCAAATAAATTGAACACAACACTACAAATATACCGACAAATAATATTAAATACTATAAATGCGGAATAAATAAAAGAGATAAGGAAAGAATACACGAAACTTGATAACGGAGTTGACCAATTTACTTACTTCTCCGAAAGCACCACTTAGGCAAATTCTTCTTATTAAGAAGAGAATCTAAATTTGATATGTATACTGACTTTGGTGTATTTATCAAATGTTTTTGGGATGGATTGATTAGGAGGGGGAGGAGTTATTTATAACTTCAAAAACTCCTCTCTTCTTCATTCCTTACCAATGTGGGATTAGGAATTTTGCCAAAAAAAGTCAAAATAATACAAATCCTTCAAAGTCAAAAATACTATGCCATCAAAAGTCAACATAGTACAACAAATCTCCGCCTTGGCACAATTTTCGGGTCCCACCAAATGCAAGCATCATTCATCCTCCCAATCAAACAAAACAGCCTTTGTGGTGCTTTCAATTTGCGCCCTCAGGCGCCAACTCAAATGTGCAAGATATTAACCAAGTCTAAACAATGTTTAAACTTGGCTCTTGTAACCACCTTGGTCAGCATATCTCCATGATTCTCTGTAGTCCGAATCTTCTGAATAAGTATCTCCTCTTCTTCCAGAATTTCCCGCACAAAGTGATAGCGAACATCAATGTGCTTCGTCCTTGCATGAAAGACTTGATTCTTTGCTAAATGAATAGCACTCTGACTGTCAGAATATACCTCAAGTTGTTTCTGACCAACTCCCAAGTCTTTAAGCAACCCATGAAGCCAAATTGTCTCTTTTACAGCTTCTGTAATAGCCATATACTCTGCCTCTATTGTAGACAAAGTCACTGTTGACTGCAAAGTAGACTTCCAACTAACTGGCGCCTTCGCTAAAGTGAACAAATAGCCAGTTGTAGACCGTCGCTTATCTAAGTCACCTGCATAGTCAGAATCACAATATCCAACTACACGTTGGCCAAGTAATTCATCCTGCTCAAATGCTAAACCAACATCTATGGTATGTAGGATATACCGTAAAATCCATTTCACAGCTTGCCAATGAATCTTACCAGGATTATGCATGTACCTGCTTACAACACTAACTGCCTGTGAAATATCGGGTCTCGTACATACCATTGCATACATCAAGCTTCCTACTGCATTAGCATAAGGGACTTTTGCCATGTATTCTCATTCTTCATCCGTCTTTGGAGATAATTGGCTACTTAGTTTCAAATAAGGAGCAAGTGAGGTACTTACAGGTTTTGAATCTTCATGTATACCAAAACGTTGTAATACCTTTTTCAAATACTGCTTCTGTGACAACCAAAGCTTGCCTCTCTCTCTGTCCCTGCTTATCTCCATGCCGAGAATCTTCTTGGCGTCCCCTAAATCCTTCATCTCAAACTCTTTTCTCAACTGAGCCTTTAATATGTCAATTTCACTTTGGCTCTTTGCATTATCGAGATATCATCAACATATAAGAGTAGGTAGATGTAGGACCCATCTTGAAGTCTGCGCAAATATACACAATGATCGTATTTACTTCTTATGTATTTCTGACCCTTCATAAACCTGTCAAATCGTTTGTACCACTGCCTTGGAGATTGCTTCAGTCTATACAACGATTTATTCAATTTGCAAACCCAGTTTTCTTTATCAGCAACCTTGTATCCATCTAGCTGAGACATATAAATTTCCTCCTTCAAGTCACCGTATAAGAATGCGGTCTTCACATCAAGTTGAGCTAGCTCCAAATTCAACTGTGCTACCAAGGCCAACAAAATTCTATTGGAAGAATGTTTAACAACTGGAGAAAATACCTCATTATAATCAATTCCTTCCTTCTGAGCATAGCCTTTAGCCACCAATCTTACCTTGTAGCGAATATCATCTTTATCAGGAAATCCTTCTTTCTTTGCAAATACCCATTTGCATCCAATTGCCTTCTTTCCCTTCGATAGTTGTGTCAGCTTCCATGTCTTGTTCTTCTCAAGAGATTGCATTTCCTCCTCCATTGCACCTGCCCATCTGCCACTTTCTGAACTTCGGATTGCTTCTGGGAAGGTAGATGGAACATCATCAACAACTGGAAGTGCATAAGCTACCATGTCAGTAAAACGAGCAGGCTTGTGAATTTCTCGTCTTGTTCTTCTAACAACAATTGACTCTGATTGCTGCGGAGGTTCTTGGGTCGGAACCTCTTCCTCAACTGACTCTTCTTCTGTCATAGGAGAGTCACTAGTAGTGATTTTTGCTGGGATCACCACTGTCTGTTCAAACTCCACCTGCTTCGGCATACATTCCACCTTTTGTGAAGTACCATTAGCTCCTTCTGGAATTACCTTATTTAATATGACAGATTCATCAAAGGTAACATCCCTGCTGACAATTGTCTTCTTTGACTCTAGACACCATAAACGGTATCCCTTAACTCCAGTATTGAAGCCCATAAGTAGAGCCTTCTTTGCTCGTGGATCCAACTTTGATTCAATCACATGATAATATGCGGTAGAACCAAAAATACGCAAAGAATCATAATCATTACGTGTTTCCGCACCATACCTCTAATGAAGTCTTGCCACCAATTGCAGATGATGGCAAACGATTAACGAGATGTTGAGCGTATGTCACTGCCTCAGGCCAAAACTTTCTGCCTAACCCAGCATTAGACAACATACAACGAACTTTCTCCACCAGTGTCCTGTTCATACGCTCCGACACTCCATTCTGTTGTGGTGTTTTTCTAACTGTAAAGTGGCGAACTATACCAGACTCTTGACATACCTCAAGGAAAGGATCACTCTTATATTCTCCACCATTGTCTGTCCATAGAACTTTGATCTTTCTTCCTGTTTGGTTTTCAACTTGAGCTTTCCATTTAAGAAAAACTCCAAGCGCATCATTTTTGTTCTTCATAGAAAACACCCATACTCTTCTGGAAAAATCATCAACAAAAGTGACAAAATAATGCCTACCTCTAAGAGATGGAGTCTTAGCAGGTCCCCACACATCTGAGTGCACATAATCCAAAATACCTTTAGTGTCATGGATAGCAGTGCCAAATTTCACTCTTTGTTGTTTTCCCAGAACACAATGCTTACAAAATTCCAATTTGCAAGTCTTCGTACCTTTCAACAATCCTTGTTTGGCAAGAATTTGCAAAGATTTTTCACCTGCATGTCCCAAGCGCATATGTCACAGTTTTGTTGCCTCTGCATCCTTCTTGCTACTAGAAGTTACTGCCGCTACTGTACCAACAACTGTACTACCTTGGTAGTAATATAGATTATTTTTCCTTGTGCCTTTCAACATCACAAGTGCTCCCGAAGTTGCCTTAAGAATTCCATCTCGCATCATCACAACTAGACCTTTTGATTCTAAGGTCCCCAAAGAGATGAGATTCTTTTTCAAATTCGGCACGTACCGAACATCCTTCAAAATTTTGGTGGCTCCATCATGATTATTCAGCTTGATTGAACCTATCCCAGCTGTTTTACATGGATTGTCATTGCCCATGTAAACAACTCCGCCATCAATTTCTTCAAAATCAAAGAACCACTCCCGGATGGGAGACATATGATAGGTGCAACCTGAATCCAGAATCCACTCGTCTGAATGGAATGTTGAAGGTGATACCACCAAAGAGACATCTGACTCTGCTTCACTTTTACATTCTACAACATTTGCATCTTGCGGAGCCTTCCCTTTCTTCTTCAACTTTGGACAGTCTTTTTTCCAGTACCCTTTTTCATGACAGAAAGCACACTCATCTTTGACAACTCTGTTTTTTGATTTGGATCTTCCTCTTCTTCCCTTCGACCGGCTCTGCTGACGACCTCTTGTCACAAATGCTTCATCTTCTATAACTGCTTTACTTTTCTTTTTATCTTGTTTTCATAATTCATGACTATACAAAGCAGAACACACAGCATCTAAAGATATATTCTCCTTCCCATGAAGTAAAGTAGTTTCTAAGTGTTCAAATTCATCCGGAAGGGACGATAACAACATCAAAGCCAAGTCTTCATCCTCAAATTTCACATCCAAATTCAACAGATCTGCTATTAACTGATTAAACATAGTGATGTGTTCATTCATAGTAGTACCTGGTCGGTAATCAAATCGGAACAACCTTTTCTTCATAAGGAGCTTATTCTGACCACTCTTTTTCAGAAATTTGTCCTCCAATGCCTTCCACAATTTGTGCGCAGAAGTCTCATTCTTGAAAGCATACTTTTGCTCTCTAGACAAACATGATCGAATTGTTCCGCATGCCAACCGATTTATGATACTCCAATCCTTATCTTCTACATATTCTGGTTTCTCTTCTTCAATAGCTATGTCAAGGCTTTGTTGGAAAAGGGAATCCAAAACCTCGCCTTGCCACATGCCGAAATGACCAGTACCGTCAAATATTTCCACCGCCAACTTCATACTTGACATTGGAATCCTCTGCCATGTGGACGAGGAAGTCGATGCCGCTTGTGTCATATTTGTTGTGTCCCCAGTTGCTGGTGAATTTATAGACGTCATTACAGACTCAAATAATAGTATTCAATATTACAAATATTACAAACAAGCCAATGATGAACCTTCGGCTCTGATACCACTTGTTGGGATAATCGGGTATTTTTTCCTCTAAGGTAAACAACTAGTGAAGTGAACTGATTCAGTAATACCCAGAAAAGACCGCCAAACAGTCTCCTAAGACAGTATTATCATTCCACGTAAGATCCCAGGAAAGGGCGAAGGGGTCACAAACGGTCCCACTTAAAACCCGGCCTCCTAGACAGAAATTACGTGCACGGTATATTTATCACAACCTAAACCCGTGTACACACACGAACAATAAATACACCCAAATAAATTGAACACAACACTACAAATATACCCAACAAATAATATTAAATACTATAAATGCGGAATAAATAAAAGAGATAAGGAAAGAATACACCCGAAACTTGATAACGGAGTTCAGCCAATTTTGCCTACTTCTCCGAGCACCACTTAGGCAGCCTGCTCTTATTAAGAAGAGAATACTAAATTTGATATGTATACAACTTTGGTGTATTTATCAAATGTTTTTGGGATGGATTGATTAGGAGGGGGAGGAGTTATTTATAACTTCAAAAACTCCTCTCTTCTTCATTCCTTACCAATGTGGGATTAGGAATTTTGCCAAAAAAAGTCAAAATAATACAAATCCTTCAAAGTCAAAAATACTATGCCATCAAAAGTCAACATAGTACAACAGATATAAGAGCAGCCATTGTTGTGTGTGTATCTAAAGCTTGTGTCCTCTTAATGTGTTTGTGAGTTTATATAGTGTGTGTCTGTTTCAGAGGCCTCGGGTTTTCGTGGAGTTGGGAGGTTTGGGAAACATGGAGCTCCAAACAAGTAGGGCGTGAACTCTGAAACTCTCTCACGAGGATTTTGTTCGTCTGTAAGACGAGTGGCCCGGCAATGGCGTCAAGATTGGGGTATTTATAATAGGATAACCTAATCCGTTCATAAATAATTTGAATCTGAATTTAAATGTCAGGTTCAGAATTTTACGAACCTGAACTTGAACCTAAAGAATTTATAAGATCGGTTAACCTATTTTCAGGTTCGATTATCAAGATAATCAGAATATATTCATATCAATATATATATAACAAAATATTATAAAAATAGTTAGTGAAAATAAACACAAATTATTCATAAAAGTATGTATATAAAATCCACAAAGATTAATCCAATATGTTAAACCTAAGCAAAGTAAAAATAAGTCAAATAATATCTTATAAAAATCCATACTTAAAAAAATAGATAAATTATTAAACAATTATTCTTCTAATAGAATGATATGATCTATTGTTATACATGAAGCCATATTTGTAGAAAATAAATAACAAAAGAGTTAGATTCGTTATTTTTTCTTAATTAAAAAATATTATTTATTTATTTATATATTAAAACAAGGTAAAGTAAATTAGATTACTTGATTCAATTTGCTCAAGTTTTTCAAGTCTCTCTTCTACGCAAATAGGAACTTGTGATTTTCTCAACCATTTTTGTCTACAAATAAGAGCTTTCACCATCTTTGAAGTAAGAGAGTTACGAAATGAATCAACCACTCGGTCTCCTGTACTAAAAGTCGACTCAGATGCAACAGTAGATACAGGCCTAGTTAAAACATCTCGAGTCATTAAAGCAAGCGCTGGATACTTAGCAAAATTTAGTTTCCACCAACTCAAGATATTGAAAGTCTTGTCTTTGGGTTCACAATCTTCGGTTAAATATTTATCTAGCTCACTTTTGGTTTCCTCACTTGCTTGACTAACCTCTTGCTCATAAAAATTATTATCTAAAAATGCTTAAATATCCTTGACGTTATCAACTTCCATATCATTTGAAGCTTGAGATTTGACACTTAATTGTGCAATAGGAAAAGACATAGAGGATTGGTAGAAATCAAACATTAAATCTAAAGTGATTTTTACTTTCTCACACGGCTGCTCATATTTGACATTATCATATGTTTTATAAATTACAAAGTTCACATACTTCAATTTGCAGTGTGGATCGAGAACGACAGCAATAAACAACATACAGTTGATATTAACATCTCTCCAATACTCATCATGCTTCTTCTTCATCCTCATAGCCATGTTTCTTGCACTAAAATCACCAAGTCCACATCTATTTTGAAATAACCATCCCAATGACAAAATTTTCTTTCATGTACTCATTAGCAATTACATAATGAGAGCCAGACAATTTTAAAATAACATCATAAAAGATGGCAAGAAAAGGCAACAAGTTACGTGCGTACTCCCAATCACTTTCACTAGGAACACCTTTATTTTTTTATTATCACCTTTGCTATTCTTTTTTCATAAAGGTCTTCAATATACTTAGAATCTTGATTTTCCAATAAATCAAATGCTTTTTGAAATTTCAAAGCTGACTCTAACATTAAATAAGTCGAATTTCATCTTGTTTCAACATCTAGACAAACAATACTCTTGTTGTCTATTTTCTCTTTTTCTATACAAGACTTGAACTTTGTCATTCTAATAGGAAAAGATCGAACATATTTCATTGCATTGCGAATCCTAATGATTGAATCACCTAATTCTAACAACCCCTCTTTCATATTTAAACCTAAGATGTGTGCATGACATCTCATTTATATGAACTCACCTTTCAATACACCACCCTTCCAACTATTAATTCTTTTTCTCAAGTTTTGAATAGCTACATCATTTAAACTTGCATTATCAATTGTTATAATGAATACTTTTTTAATATCCCAACTAATCAAACAAGTCTCAAAAGCTTTACTAATTGTATCACCTGAATGACCAGAAATTAGGCAAAAGTTTATAATTCTTTTGCATAATTTCCAATCATCATCAATAAAATGTGTCGTGAGACACATATAACTAAGACATGATGTCCAAGTGTCTGTAGTAAGACAAATTTTGGAAGGCAATTTCTTAAAAAAACTCCTTCATCTTCTTTCTCTCTTCTAAGTAAAGTGCATAACAATCTCTAGTCACTGTAGTGTAGGAAGGAACTTTAAATTTTAGTTGAAGCCAAAAAATTATTTTGTTCTTTAGATTTTGTTCTTGCTACTGTAGAAGAGCTTGATGAAGTTTGAGAGACAAAAACAAGAAGCAATAAGAATGTAGAGAATTAGGGTATAGAGAGAATAAGTGGCACATAGGAGAATGTAGAGACGAGAGAAGTTTACTTAGGATATACTAAGTGATTCCTGAGTGTTGATCTCGTAAAATGATGAGTAGACATACAGGACAGAAGAGGAAATGTAATCGGTTGTGTATCTTATGACATACGCATGCATAGAGTTGTGAGACTATATGCACATTTTTGGAAAAGTTAAAACAACACCATAAATGACTCCTTTTTTTTTTAACACGTGTCAATAAGAATGTCAACTTGAGAGAAGCCTTCTAATCTAGAAGAAACCTACTATCCTAAAAGGAGGTTTCTAAACTAAGAGGGTTTCTAAACTCTAAAGAGCCTACTAAACTAAGATAGAGCTTTCAGGGAATCATAATCGAAAGAGCCTACTAAAAGAAATGCAAAGACAAGTAGCAAATAATATTTATGTAGAAATAATATCAGATAGTTTACACATACCAAGTTCTTTTCTTAACATGCAAAATTTATCTTCAGAGAGTGGCTTGGTGAAAATATTAGCTACTTGATTCTTAGTATTAACATGCAAAAGATCAATGGTTCCTTCTAAAACATGTCTCTAAGAAAATGATGTTTGATTTTTATATACTTAGTCCTATAATGATACACATGATTTTTAGAAAGACTTATAGCACAAGTATTATCACACAATATCGAAATATGAGAGAAAACTTGTAGTTAGGGGTGTTCGTGATAGGATAACTTGACCCGTTCATAAATAACCTAGATGTCAGGTTCGGTAATTTCATGAACCTGAACCTAAAGAATCTATAAGATCGGTTAACCTATTTTCAAGTTCGGTTCTCAAAGTAACCAGAACCTATTCATATCAATATATACGACAAAAAATTATAAAAATAATTGGTGAAAATAAATACTAATTATTCATAAAAGCATGCATATAAAGTCCGTCAAAGATTAGTCCAATATGTTAAACCTAAGCAAAGTAAAAATAAACCAAATAATATCTTATAAAAGATCCATACTAGAAAAAGATAAATTATTAAACAATTATTCTTCGAATGGGATGGTATGATGATCTACTGTTATACATGAAGTCACATATGTAGAAAATAAAGAATAAAAAGAGTTAGATTCGTTATTTCTTTTTTAATTAAAAAATATTTATTATTTATTTGTATATTAAAACAAGATAAAGTAAATTAGATTACTTGATCCAATCTGCTCAAGTTATTCAAGTCTCTCTTCCACGCAAAGAGGAGCTTGTGATTTTCTAAACCAATCTTGTTCACAAATAAAAGCCTCCACCATCTTTAAAGTAAGAGAGCTACGAAATGAATCAAATATTCGACCTCTTGTACTAAAAGTTGATTCGGGTGCAACAACATATACAGGCTTGGCTAAAACATCTCGAGCCACTAAAGCGAGCGCTGGATACTTAGCAAAATTTAGTTTCCACCAACTCAAGACATTGAAAGTCTTGTCTTTAGGTTGACAATCTTCAGGAAAATATTTATCTAGCTCACTTTTGGTTTCCCTACTTGTTTGGCTAGCATCTTGCTCATCAAAAATATTATCTAAAAATGTTGTAATATGCTTGACGTTATCAACTTCCATATCACTTGAAGTTTGAGATTGAATTTTTGATTGTGCAACAAGAAAAGACATAGATGATTGGTAGAAATCAAACATCAAATCTAAATGATTTTTACTTTCTCACACAACTGCTCATATTTAACATCATCATATGCTTTACCAATCACAAAGTCCACATACTTTAATTTGCAACGTGGCTAAAGAATGGCAACAATAAACAACATACAGTTGATATTAACATCTCCCTAATACTTATCATGCTTCTTCTTCATCCTCATAGCCATGTTTCTTGCACTAAAATCACCAAGTCCACATCTCTTTGAAATAACCATCCCAATGCCAAAAATTTCTTTCATGTACTCATTAGCAGTTACATAATGAGAGCCAGACAATTTTAAAGTTGTATCATAAAAGATAACAAGAAAAGGCAGCAAGTTACGTGCGTACTCACAATCACTTTCACTAGGAACACCTTTATTTTTTTAATTCACACCTCAGTTATTCTTCTTTTCAGAAAGGTCTTCAATATACTTAGAATATTGACTCTCCAATAAATCAAATGCTTTTTAAAATTTCAAAGCTGACTCTAACATTAAATAAGTAGAATTCTATGTTGTTTCAACATCTAGACAAACAATTCTCTTGTTATCTATTTTCTCTTTTTCTGTACAAGACTTGAACTTTGCCATTCTAGCAGGAGAAAACCGAACATATTTCACTGCATTGCGAATCCTAATGTTTGAATCACCTAATTCGAACAGCCCCTCTTTCACAATTAAACCTAAGATGTGTACATCACATCTCATTTGTATGAACTCACCTTTCAATACACCACCCTTCCAATTATTAATTATGTTTCCCAAGTTTTGAGTAGTTATATCATTTGAACTTGCATTATCAACCGTTATAGTGAATACTTTTTCAATATCCTAACTAATCAAACAAACCTCAACAATCCTACCAATTGTATCACCTGAATGATCAAAAATTGGGCAAAAGTTAAAATTCTTTTGCCTAATTTCCAATCATCATCAATAAAATGTGTCGTGAGACACGTATAACTGAGATTTTGACATGATGTCCAAGTGTCTATAGTAAGACAAATTCTGGAAGGCAATTTCTAAAAAAAAAACCCTTCAGTTTCTTTCTCTCTTCTAAGTAAAGTGCATCACAATCTCTAGTCACTGTAATGAGAGAAGGAATTTTAAATTTTGGTTGGATATTTGCACAAAAATCACAAAACCACTCTTACTCTGCGTGATGAAAAGGTAACTCATCAACAATAATCATTATAGCAAGTACCTTCCTATATCTTTCTTAATCAAACATCCATGTTATCATTCTACATGATGTGCCATATGTTAGAGTAGTACCCTAAAGGCAATCGCCTTTAGCGCATTTTGTACAAAGTTGTGTACATACTTTATGAATAAATAAAGAAAGGCATATTTCATTAATTTGATGTTCATTATTTATGAATTGATATTGATCTATAAGCAAATTAATGAAGTCCATGGTACATGACATAGCATGAAGGAAATTGTGATGTGATCATACTACTGAGATTCCTATCATGTGCAATTATGTCAGTATCTAAATTATCCCTAGTCATAGGATTACTGAAACTGGAAATCGTTAATCCGGAGAGACTAGCACATTTTAAACTCCTTGATTTGATCAAGCAGTTGATCTCAGAAACTGTAAATATGAGATATTTAGGGTTGAGATGTGAATGCTTACTAGATGTAGTAAGTACATTGGATGACCTGCTATGAGATCATCACATGGATGTCTTATTCTAATGTCAGTGATAATCTCATCATAGTAATGGTGCAAGTATCCTTAGACTTGAGGTACTCAAGGATATCTTGGATACTGATTATATGCTTTGACTCCATTCCTTGTTGCCTTACACAGGTCGCTCATAGGGTGGTGATTGGATACAGTTTGAGGTATTCGAAGGTAATTGAGTAGCCAATAAAGGATTCATCACTTCTGTGATAGCAGAAGATGATACCCATGGCCTCTTGTCAGGGTCATTACTTGGAAATCTCTGGTCGGAGTTCATATGTCATGAAGAGTGTCTTCAGTGACATATAAAGTAATGAGTCCCAGGACAAGAACTAATATTACTTAGACTAGATTTGACGTACTCAGTCTAGTAAGAGTTGACACTTTGTCCATACTCATAACCAAGTGGGTTATAGCATGGTGAAAGAACGAATTGCACAGTAATTGTCTATGGAAAGGTTCGTGATGAACATAGGTTCATTCGTCAAACCAATTACTTTCCGGTCAATTGGGGGTCATGATGTGTTGCTATATACCGCTCATGACTTGCTTGGATTAAGTGTTAATCTAAGTGGCCAACATAACCGGGAACCTAATGGGTCACATGCATAAGAGTGACTCGGAGAATTCGTAAAATAGTTTTAGATAGAGATCCTTTATATGGAGAGCAATAGGACTAAATGGATCCCGATGAGATCGCGATATCGATATTGCTGAAACAGGTCTTCGATGTTTTTTTCCATAACGAGACCTATAGGCCGGTAGGACCGACCCCAGTGTAACTGGACCACTTCAGCATTTTTATATATATATATCTTATTAATATATATATATATATATATATATATATATATATATCATCATCATCATTTACGTGGAAGGAGAGAAGCCTTGTCAACATTTTCATTTAATGTCTTTTAGCCTTGTCAAAAGTAGCATTTAATGTCTTTAAATGAAAAGGACAAGATGACTAAAAGACAAAAACTGCTAAAGGAAGGTTGATGGTTGTGGATTATATAAAATGAGTTTGTAAAACTAGTTAAAAAACCTAAGGTTTGAAAGAAAGAGTTTATCTCTCAAGCTCTCCATCATCCTCTCTCTAAGCTTCACCATCTTCTTCTCCTTTAGCTCTCCAAGAATAAGGTAAGATCTAGCAGTCTTCACTTTATTCTAGCTATTTTCGGGTCAAAGGGTTTGCCCCGGTTAGTTTCTTCGACCTCTGCGTGGATACCGTTAGAGACGGTCTCATTTGGTCGTTATGGTTTGACTTTGTTATATAGACACATAGATCCTGGCTTTCGGGAAGGTCCCGGAATAAAAATTTTTGTTTTTCGCACTGTGTATATGTGATGCACACACCGGGATTTTCCTACACCATCTTCACCTTTTTCTACTATTTCTCCTTCTATAGCTTTTTATACACTTTCGGGTTCATTGTGCTTGTTATATGGATACTTAACACATATATTTAGGTGATTGATTAGCCTGGTAATACCATTATTCTTTTTACAAGCAATAGATTTCTTACAGTGTTGACACACACCAACTTTATCGTTAGCTTCACCTGACTTGGCATAGTATTCCCAAACCCTAGAACGTTTCTTGTTTAAAGAGGTGGTAGGAGGCTTAGGGAGATTTGATGCATTAGAATCAGGTGTTTGGGGATTACCAAAAGTTATTATAGAAGCCATGTCAACACCCCCAAAGCTCTGAGAAGTGAGAATTATCCCCATTAGTTTCGTGAGTCAATGGTGGGGCATTGCTAGTACAGTCCATAGAGGTTGACATCTGATAAAAAAAAGCTTTTGTAGTTGTAGATTTCCTGAACAATAAAAAATAATAATTGGGATATTGAAAAGAAAAGGTTTTACATATAAAAATAGAAATAAAAAATAATTACTTGTTCTCCTAAAAAATCAAGATCGTGATTTGATCTTTTGTGTTTGAGGAGGAGAAATAGATGATGAGTGTTACAGTTTGAGAGATGAAAGGTTGAGAAGTGACCATAGGATGAAAGATTGAATGGATTTTTTTTATTTGAACGAATAGAATGACCTTTAACTTTCCTTTGTTTTCATAAAGGGAAAAACCTTTGAACTTCAATGGTTGATATTTGATAAAAGATCAACTGTGATTCAAGCGATCTTAGTTATAAATTTATAAGGTTTGTATTAAGACTATTGAATTGAATTATCTTTTTTTTTAGAAAAATTGAATTTAAAAGTGATCTTAGCAATTTTATCAATTATTCATATAAGAACAAACTACGTTACTATATCAATTGCTATTCTCAATTTAAATATTAAAATGATTTCTATTCATTATATTAACAAAAATTGAACACAAAACCTTACGTAAGGTTTTTATGGTAATGTTTCGTTTCTTAATAAATTTTCAATAGAGCTTTCTATTACATTTCAATCAAGCGCTTAGAATAGGACTTTGAAGATTAATTATACACACAATATGGCTTTTTATTACTATGAATCAATGAGGGAACGGACCGCTCTACTGGACCTCATTGATTAAAAAAACTATTCTTCTAACATCATTAAATCTTATTTTATAATGTTAAAATAAATAATAATAATAATAAACTAATAAACGCATAAAAGTATCATTTTCTTATTGCAACTTAGTGTAGAAAATGCAATTAATATTATAGTCAAAACTTCAAATATTATATTATAAAAACGCTATCATATAAAAAATATAATCCATAGCTTATTACTAAATCAACTTATTTTCATTCCTTTCTAATAAATAAAACTATGTTTGTATTTGTACAAGACAATATTATTATATGTTTATTATTTATTAGTAACTATATTATGTATTTTAAAATTAGTATTCCTTGCTTGTTTAATGTTTATAATATCTCATAAATATCTAAGCTAATATATGTGCCTTAAAAACTAAAATTGTAGGATTTCTTAATAAATGTGTTTTACACTTATTAATTTCTTTAATTAATCTCTAAATGATTATATTATTTTAATCAATGAATTTTTTCTATTAATAGTTTAATACTTGATCAATAACTTTGACATATATTAATTACTATCTGAAGTAGAAGTATTGAGTGTTTTGCATTAGTTGTTACTTATAATAGCAATGCTCGAGAGTAACGTTTAATAACAAAGAATTAAAATATTTTTCCTTTTCCTCTTTTTTTTTTACTCTAGAATTAATATAGTAAATACTAGTGAATTTATTATTATTAATATCTTCTTAAATTATATCTAAATATATTATAAGTTTTTTTGGTGTTTCATGTTCAGGTTTAAACCTAAACCTAAACCTATAAATCAAGTTTGGTTCGGTTAACCTACTATAGCTTCGGTTAACCTAAAACCACAAGTTAAAAATTTGAACTTGAACCATGAACCTGATTTTTCAGGTTTGCTTTATTTATAAGTTTGGTTCATGTGATTCAGGTTTGATTCACAAGTTCATTGGTTGTCTTGAACATCCCTAATCAAGACCCATAAGTAGGGGTGCTCAAGAAAACCCGCGAAACCCGACCTAAATCGCATGAGTTGAACCTATAAATAAGGTTAATCGAACTTGAGTTTAGGTTTGGTTCAAACCAAACCTGAAAAATCAGGTTCATAGTTTATGCTCAGGTTTCTAACTTGCGGTTATAGGTTAACCAAACTGAACCTGATTTACATGTTTAAATTTAAACTTGAACCTAAAATATCCAAAAAAAACATATCATATATTTAGATATAGTTTAAGAAGATAATAATAATAATAAATTCATTAGTATTTACTATATTAACTCTTGAGTAAAAAACGAAAAAAAGGAAAAAAAAAACTACTTTAATTCTATGTTATTAAATGTTAATCTTGAACATTGCTATTATAAGTAACAACTAACGATAACACTCAATACTTCTACTTTAAATAGTAATTAATATGTGTCAAAATTATTAATCAAGTATTAAACTATTAGTAGAAAATTTCATTAACTAAAATAATATAACCATTTAGAGATTAATTAAAGAAATTAATAAGTGTAAAACATTTATTAAGAAATCCTACAATTTTAGTTTTTAAGCACATATATTAGCTTAGATATTTATGATATATTATAAACATTAAATAAATAAGTAATAATGATTCTTAAAATATATAATATAGTTGTTAATAAATAATAAGCATATAATAATATTGTCATGTACAAATACAAACATAGTTTTATTTATTAGAAATTAATGAAAATGAATTGATTTAGTAACTGAACTATAGAATTGTATTTATTTATACGGTTATGCTTTTATATAATATAATATTTGAAGTTTTAATTATGATATTAATTGCATTTTCTATACTAAGTTGCAATAAGAAAAATGATACTTTTGTGTTTATTAGTTTATTATTTATTTTAACATGATAAAATAAGATTTAATGATGTTAGAAGAATAATTATAATTTTTAATTAATGAAGTTTAGTAGAGCGGTTCGTTCTCGCATTGATTCATAGCAATAAGAAGCCATATTGCGATATTTGATAAAAGATCAATTGTGATTCAAGTGATCTTAGCCATAAATTTACAAAGTTTGTATTAAGATCCTTGAATTGAATTACTGTTTTTAAAAGAACTAAATTTACAAGTAATTTTGGCAATTTTATCAATTATTTATATAAAACAAACTACATTGCTATATCAATGATTCATATAAGAACAAACTACACTGCTATTCTCAATTTAAATATAAAAATAATTGTTATTGATTATATTAACAAAATTGAACACAAAATATTACGTAAGATTTTTATGATAATGTCTCGTTTTTAATAAACTTTCAATAGGGCTTATTATTTTTTATAATTTTTTGTCATATATATTGATATGAATAGATTATAGTTCTGCGATAATCGAACACGGAAATAGGTTAACCGATCTTATAGGTTCTTTAGATTGAGTTCGAGTTCGAGTTCGAGTTCGTGAAATTGTCAAACCCGATATTCGGAGTTCGAGTTCGAGTTATTTATGAACGGGTCAGAGTATTCTATCATGAACACCCGTACTTATAAGGTGTCTTCCTGCCTATAGTCTATATATATAAAAAATAAAATAAAACAGTCAATGTAATTATTTTACAATTCATAATTGGGCTCGCGTTGTCAGTCTTAAAATAGAAAATGGGCCCAAAAGGCCCAATTATGGCTTGGGTAAGGGAACAATTGACAAAGTCAGGCCCGGAATCTTGAAAATTCAGAAGAGACAAAACTCGCGCTCTTTTTTCTCAACCACTTTCCTCCGATTCTACATGCTCATCAACTTCGGATCTTACTCTCTCCACAAACCCTAAACCCCTACATGTTCGACGATTCCCGAATCGATTGAAATCTTAAGGATTGAATAATTAGTCAGGAATCTTCAAATTCATTGAAAACCCTTGAAATTCCCGACGATGGAGAACCAGAAACGGGTCCTGTGCCCTGAAAACGAGCCACTTGTGTCCTACATGTTGCAAAAGAGAAAGGAATTGGCCGAAAAGCCTAAAGGAATATCGGAGAAACTTGATGCTACTCTTTCTAAGGCTTACAACAATGTTTGTTGCGCTAAAGCTCCCATCCGGAACCTCAAGGAGCTGTCTCAGATCAAGTACATTACTTTCCTCGTTTGTTTTACTGATTTTGGTGTGTAATTTTTGAGTTGAGAATTTTTTTTGGGACTTTGTTGAAGTGCTTACCAGTATCTGGATGACAGGGGTGTGGGAAAATGGATTTTAAAGCAAATGCAGGGGTATTTTGATATTGGCTGCGAAAGTTCTGAGCCAGAAGACTCATTGAATAAGGGTATCATATCATTTGATCATTATTTCTGCATAAACTCGCACCACTTTTGATTGAATTAATGCCATATTTCATTATTAATTATGTAGGTAAGTGCGGTCGAGGCACCAAACGTTATGTGCCTCAAAAGAATTCGGTTGCATACGCATTATTGATTACCCTGTACAGGTAAGAATGGCCTCTTTGTCAAAATAACGGTGTTTTTGTTTATCTTTTCATTTGTTTTCCAGTCAACATGACTACTCGAGTAGGTTAAGGTGTCTTCTTTTCCCAGGGGCACTGCAAGTGGTAATGAGTATATGCAAAAGAAGGAGCTCATCGACGCAGCTGAAGCTAGTGGGCTTTCTAGGGTTCCAATCGGGTTTGTTTTTAGCACTCTCTTTCTTTTTATCCACTTTTTCTGGATGGTGAAATTGATGACCTTTTTTCATACAATTAGGCCAGAAAAGGGAAAAGGGAAACCAATCCAATTCGGAAGCTCTCCAAGGGACTGGTATAGTGGTTGGAACTGCATGAAGACATTAATAACCAAGGGATTAGTAATTAAATCGAGCTGCCCGGCAAAGTATAGCTCCTATTTGTTTATTTTATTGCCTCCTTAATTTTCTTCATATCAACCTCAAAACAGCAAGCAAATGATGAACATTTACAATTTTCTCCTGTTTATTTCGACTACCAGAAATGTCAAACTCGACATCTTTTTTTTAATGCAATGATACCTAAATGTGGTGGTTACTGATGGAATGCTGATTTTTCCTTTAATTTTAGACCTGTATATTTAAGTTTAAATAGGGTGATGAATTAACATTCTGTCATGCATAATTGTTTCGAACATCACATATATGTTGTCTTGCAACCTTGGGGAAGTGTATAGATATATGTGTGTGATGGAGTAAATGTTGCATGCTTCTTCACCCTGTTGTTTAATGTTTGGAGTTCTGATGGATTTCCCATTCCTTTATAGGTACATGCTCACTGAGGAGGGGCAAGAAACAGCTCGTGAGTGTTTGATGAGATCTCGTCTAATCGATCCTGGAGAATGTTCAGCTAATGTAGAAGGGTCTTCTGATGTGCAAACCCACGTTGCATCAGACCTTGAATCTACTCTACTTAACTTTGCTGGAGAATCATCTTCTTCTGTTGGTTTAAGTCGACTGCAGAAATCTGTTGATGTCCCTATTGATTCTCTCGAGAGGGTGTGGTTTTCTGCCAACCTTGGTTCTTTTCATATCTGTCCTCTGTCCCTCTCCTCTCCTCTCCTCCATCATCTGTCTCCTACCTTATGAATTAGTTCCAGTGTTAAGTCTTCATGTACTGTTGTAATAATTCTTCTCTCACTGGTCCTGTTCTTTTGAGCTTCCTGAAAAAGCTGTTTGATCTTTTGCTTCTTCTTTAACCTTCCCCATATCATGAAAGGAAGGTGGTGGATGTTAGCTATCAACACCAAGACTCTTGTAAACATAATTGCATATCCAGTGTCTTAAACTTCATACAGTGTTTCTTTTGTACCTGGCCTGTATATTCCCTAGCTCCCAAGGTTGATTCTCTATAATTTTAGCGAAGATTTTCTCTTCTAACTCAATTTACTGTTTGTATAGTTCACGCGCATGGGGTTCTCTAAAGAGCAAGTTGTTCATGCTTTCATGGAAGTTTCTCATGATTCCCAGAACAAGCAAATCTCATCACTCTGGCCAGCTGTTCTGTGTCGTCTTCAAGAAGATCAAGTTTATGTTCTGCATTCAAAACCTCAAACCTTCGTAAAGGACCTATTGAATTCAAATTCATATACGTCAATACATGGTTTAATATTTCCTTCCAGATAGTAAATTATGCTCTTACTCTTCTCTAGTAAATTTAGATGTTGTTCTTACAAGAGCCACTCTTTAATGTCTAGATCAATTTGATGCCAGCCAAACTAGTCAGATGGGTTTGACTACTGACACTGCCAACATTCCAATGTCCTCTTCTTCCAGCTCTAAACCTGCTTCATTTAATTTGAGGGCTTGTTCATCATTTGTACGTATGAACTTGTATATGTCAAAAGTTTCTATGCGCTTTTTTCAACTCTCATATATTACTTTGACTTGTTCTGATAACCACACACATGCTTATATATATGTATAGATATTAGTGTCTTGTTGCCTGTTATCCTTCAGGATTGTACTGTGATTGGTCCCAAAGCAAGCAGAGACTGTTTGAGCATGCCACCTCTGAGCTACGGTGAGAAATTTGAGGATGCATATGAAATAGTGTTGATATTGGATGATAGAGAGCAGTTTGCATGTCACGGGTAAGTTGTTGAAATCATTTTATTGCTGTGAAAGTGCATTGCCTGATGCTTGATATACCTAACAAATTGCACGCTGCCTTGTGATGTGCAGGTCCAGGGGCAGGAAACTCATTGACAACATTTGCAAGGAGCATAAAATTAAAATATTAGTAAGCCTTTTTTTATTGTTAACAGGTTGATATTTTAATGCATCAACAAATGAAGGTTACCTAGCTGGTAGAATCTATTGGGTGGCTGATGATGTGTTGTGGGCTTGTCGAAAGTTTCAGAATAAATCTGATGATTTAAAAATCTCTTGCATCTTAAGCTTCAATCTAGGAGTGTAATCCCTTTGTGTAATGTCTTAAGAGTTCAATTTGAAAGCAGAATTTATAGTTTCATATTTTCATATACTGATGTGAAAGATAAACCAACATTTTATCACCATTTCTTCTTCAGATTGGTTTCTTCCTATGATTCCAAGATCATGTTTCGTGCTTCTGGTTTTGATTCCAGTGCACTTGGCTGATAGTGGTTTTTATGTTGACTATCCCCCAGGTTAGACGGTTGCCAGTTGGGGATGGAATCTGGGTAGCTCGTCATAAGTACTTCAACACTGAATATGTTCTTGATTTTATTGTCGAGAGGAAGAAAGTTGATGATTTGCGCTCTTCAATCACAGATAACCGTTATAAAGATCAGAAACTGAGGCTTCTGGTATTGATTCTGATTAGGATGTCTCAATTTTTTACATCCTCTTCTTTCTTGCCCCAGTTGCTGTGCTGTTTATTGTATTTGTTATAATGTGTGAATTTCTATCAACTTTAGTTGTATGATTTGTTAAAAACATGTCCATTGTCTTTCTGTGTCTTTATTTCTGTTTTAGAATTGAGAACTTGATCTAACTAGATGCATTACTGGCCTACATGATTTTCCCGATGACACTTGGAAATGGAAGTATTTCCATATGTGCTATTTCATATAGCTGAGATGTTAGTATTCTTTGGACTTTGAAGGGGCTGATCAGTTAGTGAATTATCGAGGACTAAAGCTTAGGAATTGCTAATTCCATCAAAATTACTTGATTAATTTGATCAATAATATTGGCATTTCACTCTCAAAGTTTCTCATGACATTTTTACTTGCTGTAAGTAGCAAGTTACGATTTAATATGTAGTTTTCTTAGTAATTATGTATTTGTTTTTATAGTCTAAAATGTTGCTTATAGTTAATAACCAGAACCTAATTTTAACAACCATGTTTCTTTATTGCTATAACGTCTCTGATTTGGGTATAAATTTTGCATATTGTTAGAGGTGTGGCCTTAAGAGGTTGATATATCTTGTTGAAGGAGATCCAAACTATTCCGAAGCTTCTGAAAGCATCAAGACAGCGTAAGCCCCTAATCTTGTGTATTCTTTTCAACTCTTAGATATTTTAATCATAGATGGTTTTGATTGTTAATTGGCAAAAGCAAGATAATAATATATATTTCATGGGTGTTTTGGGTGTGCTTATGTCTAGTTATCTATGGTAATACCTGATATGTTCTATCAGCATACTATTTGTTTAAAATTCTATTCCTATGGATGGGATGATAACCTGTTGAAATTAGAGGCTGCATGTTGTGAACATTTTCTTTTGATATGAAATTGGTTATTAACAATCTTCTAAACTTCCTGTGTAGTTGCTTCACAACAGAGATTCTGGAAGGATTTGATGTGCAGAGAACTAACAGCTTGCCTGATACACTACAGAATTACGGGTATCTCACTCTGGCCCTCACTCATTATTATACGTCGCAGCTGCCCTGCGACAATTTCAAAAGTACAGGCATCTGTCCTCCTTTTGATGAATTTGTCAAAAGATGCCAAGACCTAGACAAAATGACTGTTGGTGATGTATTTGCAGTGCAGCTCATGCAGGTGGGTAGTACTTTCCTTACAAGAGGAGTACGAATAAAAGTATAGGTATAAGTGTATTTGACCATCAGCTAGGTGAAATATCTGATGTCTTGTATACTATGTTGGATTCAAATTTTAGAGAATTTTTTTTGGAAATTGATTTTTCTTTGATCTAGAAAAAGGAAGGGCTTTCTTCTTGGCATTTGGGCTTAGAAATGCTTTCATGTTCTCTTATATAGTTACGCGTATGTTTTTTATCTACGTGTTTCCTTTTGTTAGCCTGACAAGATCTTCATGTTTATGATTTCAGGTGTCACAAGTCACAGAGGAAGTTGCCATGGCTATTCTTGATTTGTACCCAACTCTCAAGTCTCTTGCGCAAGCTTATTCTCTCCTTGTGAGTTCTTCATGAAAAAAATATCAATTATAATCTGTGTGGTAAAATTAAAACATGTATCTTTCTAGTGTTCCATTGCTGTTTAATTATCTATTGCTTCTTTTCCCTTGCTGATTTATATAGTTTGTCTAATTGATCTAGGATGGGGATGCATGTGCACAAGCAGAGATGCTAAGAAAACAGAGCAACAACACTGTGAGTGCAGTTGCTAGTAGGAACGTCTTCAATTTTGTCTGGGGCGATGAAATTTGAAATTTCATTTTTACCTTGCGGATATCAAGTTTAGATATGTGCATATGAACTTCTGATGCAGCATACGGTTGTCTTTTTCTCTTTTCACTTTCGTTCATCTTTTCTGTTTGTTGTTGTGCTAAAAAACAAAGAAATAAAACCTAAAGAGCTCAATTTAAACTTTTTAAGTTAGACATCTATTAACTCGGTAAAGAAAAGCTGTATGAAATGGATCCAAATTGAAGGACACCACAATCCATAGACCGGAAGTATAAGCATAAACATAGAAAATCCCCTCGTTATTTCATTGACATGAAACAATTGCAATCTGACGGGTACAACACTCCAGCTTCACATCTTATCTATATTTTCTGCTTTCTGTTGACTATGCCCCTCATCTATTTTCTGATGATGCGGAAACTGTCCTCTATCTTTCTGGTATTTGAATTCACAAACTGAAACAAAAATGAGAAACAAATTCTTCAGATAAAAATGTATTTGTTTAGATGATGTCTGAACACATTACTCACTTTTATGCATATATATATATATATATATATATATATATATATAGATATGTAATCTTTTGGAATGTGGGGTTGTTTACTAACCTCTAAGTTGATCTGTTGCCTTGTCGCATGTGCTCTTAGATAGCCGAATTGTGAAATCCTTTTCAAGCTCCAGCTGCCAGGCTGGAAATTGGTGACAGTGCGATTTGTGTCAGTTATGTCGAGTGTCAACAGGAAATATTTCATTAAAGTATGAAACTTGTGCTTGAAAGGAATGTTAATGGAATCAATAATTCGAAGCTTAGTGGATGCCGACTTACAGTTTCAATGAAACCATCGAGACTGAAGCCAGCCATCCCTATCACTGCCTGAACAGGAGCTACGTAGTTGGTGTGATTGTAAGTGTCGACTCCATTTCCGTCTTTAGTTGGCATGGCTAGGCATTTTTTTTGGTATACTGAGCACGTTCTCTCGTAATTGTGAACATGGCCGAACAGAGCAAGATCAACCTTGTTCACATCAAAACGTTTGTAAGAACACTTGTAAGAAAGGAAGAAAGAAACTGACATTTGCTAATTTCTCTATCCACTTGTGAGGATGCTAACCTTACTCTTTAGCAGCAAAGGTTCTACAGCAGCAGCAAAGAGTTTGTCGACCGAAAACAATCCAGTTCCAGACGAATACATTGGTCTGTGTCTGCATTTGGGAACGTTTCTTCTTCAGTCCTAACGTGCAATTTAAGAAGGAAGAGAACTCTTAAAGATGCACTTAACTTACCCCATGAAAATTAGCCAAGGAGTTCTTGATCTATCAACTGAACCCATGTCCTTTTGCATCCATTCATACTGAAGGAACACGAGACATTATTTGATCATAATCTCTGAAACTAACATATCCTATCACAGTGACTGAACGGTGCATGGAAGCTGAAATGAGGAGTAAGAACTCTACCTGCTCAGAATTTGGTCTCCAGTCGTGCTCAGTTGAAATGACTGTGACATGGATACTTCCTTGTTCTATAGAATACCAAGGCTTGTCTTTAGCTGGAGTTGGCATTGGAAAGTAGGTTTCATAAGGGACTCCACATTCTCCTCCAGAGTCAGGCAACTGGTACAACGATCCTGAGTTCTTGTAATCCCTGAAATCTTATGCACAATAAGCTCACCTTTTCTATCATATATAGCTCCATGTATGGAAATCTTAAACAGCTATCAACCTTTCATGGTTTCCTATGGCAGTCATGTAACTCACTCTGGAGGCCATTGGAGTGATGAGATTGAGGAAGTAATCCCATTCAACCATAAAGCCAGTTGCATAGCTAATGTCTCCTATGTGGAAGATAGAGTCTACAGTTCCCGATATTACTTCATCTGTCATTGCTTTAACCACCGAGAGCGATCCTGGCTGTATAATTTTCCAGGAAAATAACATGATCAGTGTATTTTCTAGCTTTTACAGGTCAATAATTACAAGGTTTTAAATTGTGGATTGCAATATCGGAATCATGTCCGAGATTGTTAGTAATTGCTGCAATCCTTCGGAATCACTTACCTGTATGAAGTGTTCAGTAGAAGCGTCACGAGGGGCTTTTCCCATATCTCCAAAGGCTAGAAATTTAACTTCACCTGATCCTCCTGCAGGTGGAGTCCGAAACTGAACTTGATCACTCCATCCAACAGAATCACTGTACTTGAACAATAACGCCATTAAATTAGGTTCAATCAAGAGAATTGCATGCTCTAACACTGAGCTTTTATGTTAGGAATATGTAAGCTTCAAGTTATTATAGATCATGTTGATACAGTACATACCTGCCATATCTGTAGGAGAATGTGCCTGAAGGGGTTAGGCCCGTCATTACTGCTGTATGAACATATCCAGGATCATGCCATCCAAAGTCTTTGGCTGGACTTGGAAGAACCAAACTACCTATATAAATTTTATCAAATAACACACACTTGTCGGACTTACTCTAAATTCAATCAAAATAACCTTAAAGGACAATTTGTAAGTTTCAGTTCCAATGTGCAGAAGTGAAGTGAATAGAAAATAGAGAGACTCACTGCACATATCATCTTGAGTGAAAGTGGTAACTTGAGATGTAAGAGTTGTCCCATTGGAATATTGAACTAGTTGGGGTATCTTGTCACCACTAACCCATGTTACTCTCATCTGCATTAACTCAAGAATCGTACCATATTTGCATTACATAAGACAATAATAATTTCAATTTCAAAAAATGTCTAAAGCTAATCTAAAATTGATCGTTCAATGTCTAAAAAGATTTAGATTCAGAGTGAAATTTAGTTATAGGAGTATTTCACTCGAAATTCAATTCAGATATATATATATATATATAAGAATTAAATTGAAAATAGATTTAAAAGTGAAAAAAGCTCAAATTCCAATTCAAAAAATGAACTTGAATTTTTAAAATATGTTCAAAAATTGCTTAAATTCAACTCAGACTCGTAGACTCGAGTTGAAACTGTCATATCCAAACTTGACTGCAATTGTACACAGATTTGAGATCTACTAAAATTTGCAACTTTTAATTTAAATTTGGATTCAATTTGATCTACTATCATTCTTAACTGTTTGTATTTTCTGCATTTGCGGCGTATTTTGTGTAATGTGTGTTGGTTGGTTCCATCAATCTCATCCTATAATTACTACTTGGTTCCTTACCAACCACAACCTCAGCTTAGTAAGTAACCACACAACACAACATGATCTAAGCTTGTTAAGGTTTTTATTATGTCTTGTCTTTTCTTTTCTTAACGGAGAAGTCGATCAAAAGACGTTGATGTTGATGATGACGAAGGTGTTACCGAGGTTGCAGAGGAATCAATGCTGGAGAGATGTGCGTATAATGGTTTGTTTGGATTTCCAAATTTCAGGGGTTTGGATCTGACGAAAATGCATGGAGTATCGAATCCACCACCAAAGAAGGCGAATTCGATGTCTGTTCTTATGTTTATCACATCGAAAGTTAATGTTCCACTGCAATTTGCCACAGCAAACCTCCTTCCATTGTTCTTGCATGCTAGATATCCTGGATCATTGCTCAGGAATTGTGCCTGCATGCCATGCCATTTTCCAGCATTAGTTCAAAAGCTTCTTCTTATGTTATTTCATCACGTATCAATAAAATATTAACATATACAATTTTTTGAATTGAATTTTTAAAAAATTTAAACACTTAATTGAAAATTAAAAAAACTAGACATTCAACCACCCATCCAAGTCCCGAATAAAGCGAAGTGCGGAGAGATCGATAATCTGTGATCTTACCTTTGCGTAGTAGAGATCGCTTCCGATAAACCCACATGTAGATATGGCAATAAAAGGGTAATGCAGGTCAAAGAGTAAATAAGTAAAACTGGCACGTTAAATCATTATGTAAATAAAATTACAATAAATACATAAATAAATAAAATATAAATATAAATCTGACTTTTAAAAAATATTTTAAAACTAAAATATAACGAAATATATCATCTCTTTATCTTTAGAAAAACATTAATACCCAGATGATAAGAGAACAATAAAGCATCAAAGAACTCGACTTTGAATCATACAAAATACTAAAACCCGAAAAAAGAACATGTAGAAATACAAAACGTTTGAAACCATAAGATCATTAAGCATAAAATTCAATCTTAACATAAATCCAATAATATTATATGCAAAGTGATCAACATACTAAAACCCAAAAAGTATTAAACACCAAATAAAATAAAGAAACTAATATTAATATAAATAATAAGAATATTATTTGGAAACAATCTTTTGTGAAAATACAAAAGAAAGTTGTGTACATTATAACCGTCATGAGACCTGCTTTTGACTTTAGGAGTATTATTTTATAAAATAAAATATTTTATTTAATAAAATAACTATTAATAACCATCAAATAATAGCCACCTATTATTTCCCTAATACCACATAAAAAAAAACAAATTCATTTGTTTTACTTTCTGGTTATTAACGTACATGCATGTTAGAATCGGACATTTTATGATTCAATTACCTTGACAGGATAGTGACAAAGTAGAGGAAGATTGCTTAAATCACCGGTTTGTATGTACTGATTTGCGTTCAGAGGACAAGACTGCACACTGTTTCTAACACGAAAATACAAAGTTTCAGAACTTCATCATCAACAGAATCAAACTGATGATCAACACCAACTTCTGTAACAAATTACCTGGAACCAGAAGGAGAAATCATGGCTACCCAATCATCCTTTGAAGGATTTCTTACACCACTCACGATCACCTTCACAGTTTCTTCATCTGATAGAGTAGAACTGCTCGATACAACATCTAGTCTCAGAGACTGGTTCCCTCCAGGACATGAGATCAAACTTCTTCTGTTAAGAACCCTAAAACTCGACACGGCCGTGTAGTTCGTGTGTTCCATAGCTGATTTGGCAATCTCAGGAGGCAGTGAATGTGAGGAAGAGTAGGAAATGAAGAAGAGTAGATACAGAAAGGAAGAGAATTTCCAAGGAAAACAAGAGGGTTCCATGTCAAAATCTGTGATCTTTAGACAGGATTGAGTTACGAGGTTGTAATCCTGACGAATCTTCTTTAAGGTTGAGCTCGTTTGTGGTTTAAGGAGTCATTGTAAATATGGATAGCTGAAGAACACACATTTCTAAGGTTTCAGTTACATGGAATAAGGACATAACAGATGGTAGTTTGCGTTTGTGTATTTATAGACTCGTTGAAGTGTACGTATCGGCGACTAACCGAACATTACGTAGACATATATTGATTTGAGTTCGACGACGTGACGTTTTCTTTGTGGATCTTTATTTTTTAAAATATGTATTAAATAAATTTTTAGAGAGTCACACCTTTTTTTATTTTTCTTTAATATTTGCTAATTTCTAAAGCATTTTGAGGTGTTCACAATGTTGTTCTTTCTTGCAATTCTCATTCTGTCTTGAAATGGCGCTATTGGGACGTGATAAGCTCCTATAGTGTTCTATTTTGGGTCTGAAATTGGGACGAGATCTTTTGTTCCAGCGACTTATTTTTTATCATTAGATCTCATCTACATATTTATATGAGGTTCATATAAATGTGTAGATGAGATTTAACGTAATAGAATTAAAATAAGGTAAAAGAAGTAGAGGATTTTATGTATTGAAATTGAGGGTTTCTAGATTGTAGGCAAATTGAAAAAATTATAAACATGTTTCTCCCTGCTTAGATTCTTATAAAAAATGTTTTAAAAGCCAAATTGGTTTGACCGAATTTACAGTAAAAATTTTGAATTTGTTAATTCTTGGTTTAATTTTAACTTTTAAATTTGATTTAGTTAAATAATTTTGTTTTCAAAATTGATCAATTTATTAATTAATCGATCAGTTTTGTAATCCAAAATAAATAGATTAATTTTCATTTAACAGTTTTTCTTTTAATTAAACTTTAGAATTTTCGATGATAATGAAATTCTTCTCTAATTATTTATTAGATCCTTTAATTTTATTCAATTTTATCCAGTTTTATGACCGCCTAATGCCGATAAACCTTTTATAACACTCACTTGAACACAATATATACATTCCAATATTGACCTTACTCCATTATCTTTAGTCCGATCCTTTCTTAACTTTCTTTGAAATTTTTATTCATTCAATTATTTTATTTTTTATTTAAATTCAAGAACAAAGTACTCATGTTTATATATGAAATAATAAATAAACCATGGACTTATATATAATATATCATGGCAACTAAAATTACAATAAACTAAGCATGTTAGATATTACTGAATTTTAGGATCTCTTCAGATATATATGAAATTACCATTAAAAAACAAAAATAAGCACCTTAGTTTACTCCAAATTGTTGGATTTTCAAGAAGGATCTTCATCACCAGAAAAACAAATGAAGGGATTTTTAAAAATAATAACTTCAATAAATTATATTTTCTCATATATACTAAAATTTTAATTCCATTTTCTCACTAATTATATTCATATCTTAATTTATGGAAAATAATCATATTTTCTCTGGACCTTAAACAGAAAAATATTATATTTTTTAGGCTTAATGTCATCTATATCTTCATCATTATCATACTCGGTTTGAAGTCCATGATAAAAGCAGTGCGGAGAGGTTTAATAATAATATGCAGATCTTACCTTTACATAATAGGGAGATTATTTTCGATAGACCCACATATAGATGTGACAATAAAATAGTAATGCAGGTTAAAAAGTAAATAAGTAAAATCAACACGCTAAATCGTTACGTAAACAAAATTACAATAAATAAAATATAAAATATAACTTGACTTAAAAAATAAAACTAAAATATAACAACATATATCATCTCTTTATCTTTATAAAACATCAATATCTAGATAATAAGAGAACAATAAAGTGTCAAAGAACTTGACTTTAAATCATACAAAATATGAAAATCCAGGAAATAAAAAGAACATGTAGAAACATAAAATGTTTAAAACCATAAGATTATTAAACATAAAAATTCAATTTTGACATAAACCCAACAATATTAGATTCAAAGAAATCAACATAATAAAACCCCAAAAGTATTAAATACTAAATTAAACAAAGAAAAATAATAAAGAACATAAATTTCTGAAAGTTTCAATATCATCTATATATTAAATAAATTTAAAAATTTAAAAATATATGTTTTAAACAAATTATTTAATAAAATAATAATTATATCAAATAATGAATCCGATCCAACCAGAAGATAATAAACCCTAATACTAAAAGTACACCTATACCTTCTAATAATATAGGTCATTGAGTGAATTGTCAATTGCTAACAGTACGACACAATTCATGACACCGTCATAGTGTAATGCATGCATTGACAATGAAGCTACATAACGTGCAAAAACTGGAGAAATTAGGCAAATGAGCAAAACGATATGTAAGGTTAGGTTAGGCTACGTTAGGCACAAGTCCCTGTACTATTATTAGGAACTGTGTCAGCAAAATGTTGTCCCAAGGCTATTTTTATTTGTACGGTGCTATTATAACCAACTGAGTCATTACTTCCCACATGCTAACAGGTAAATGTCAATAGCCTCAACTCAATTAATGCACTAATCACTTAGGTTTAAGTCTATAATTAAGCTTAAAGTTTAAACACGGGTTAAGACTTTCTATACTTTTTCTTTTATAATTTAAAAAGTATCATTTATTTGTTATGCTTTTTATTTTGAAACAAAGGAAACGTAACTGTTATCATTTGGATGCGTAATGGTTAAATCTCTAATGTAGCGCTCCTTTATTGTAGGGTATATGCCGAAATGTTCGTAGGTCATTTCGGTATATATCTTACGATAAGAATGAGCGGCATTTATATGCAAGAACATAGAAATACATCTCTAACTCTCATTAATCACTCACATTTATTATTCTAACCCTCCCATAAATAATGAGATGTTACATCTAAATTGACGTAATAGTCTATAAATCATGTCAACTAGGTACTCCGCACTAGGCAAGTCCTGTATGATAGACTCAATTGAGAAAATATAGATAAGAGGATTCTAACACAAGAATTTTTGGCCCCATACTCTTCACTTCACCAGCTCGACTACTCTCTAAGAGGCTTTATTTCTTATGATATTCTTTAGCTATCACATAATTATAATGTTTTAAAAATTAGGGTAGAAGTTAAAACAATAACACAATAGATTTAAGGTTTAAAAAGTTCAATCGTTATTATGTTTTTATAAAATCGATTAAAATTGAATAAAATTGAAGAATTTGAAATATAATTTAAAAAAATCGTTCATACTTATCAAATAATTTGAAGTTTAACTAAAAAAATTATTAAATAAAATGAGTTGATTTATTTTAGTTTTAAAAACTTTTAGTTTACAATAATTGACAAATTACATAATAAGTTCATCGGTTTAACAATAAAATTACTAAAGTAAATCAAACTGAAAAGTTATAAATCAAACAAAAATTGATTAATTTAAAATTTTTACTATTTAACCGACTGAATTAAACCGGTTCTTTAATCATTGCATAAATCTCTTTATTATGAATGAATCAAATATTTGAGTTGGTGAAGTGAGAAGCATGAAGTCAAAAGGTTCTATGTTCGAATTTCGAACCTATGTTCTTTTCATCGAACCTGACATATAAGATTTGTTAAGTGTAAAGTATTTGATTCGTGTAATTTACAAATTATTGCGTCAATCTAGAAGTTTATTTAGTGCGCATCTAAATAATGACAATTATAGGTTCCTTTGTTTCAAAAAAAATTATAGGACTTTGATGATAGTTAAACAATATTCTTTACTAAAAGATAAGCGGTAATTTTTAAATATAAAAATTGAAATAAAAATATCAAACTATCCTATATAAATAATAATTAATTTAAAGTTGTTAATTTATTAAAAAAATTATTCATATCGCATATTCGCATAACTAATAAATTATGATATATTTTTAATAATTTATCCGAAATAGATCTTAATAAATTCCCCTGTGAAATATGAATTACGAGCATGATCCCTGAACCAGTCGTGCACGTTTCTAAAAGCTTTATGGCTAAGCAACAGTGAAATCTTTAATCACTCAACATATTTCCTTAAATTGCACATCAAGATCTCTTATGCTTACTTATTGGCAATTTTGGCTCGACCTGGTTTTGATTTGAGTTGATTGGGTCACAGCTAAAATAGTTTGGTCCGATCGGGTTATAGACACCGAAATAAAAAAATAATGTCATTTCGTAAATTTTATATAAAAATGTAAGAATAAATTGGATTGGTCAGGATTGTCTACAGCTTCAATATATGAAATTATAACTTTTTAGGTTTATTATTTTATCAGTAAAAAACATATCTTATAAAATATGTAAAAGAAAAAAGTTTGATTATGCTTCCTCCTTTTTAATTTGTTAACCATCTATCTCTTTTTCATCAAATAGAATGTTAATATTTCACATAAATTTGTAGGGTAAAACATAATCAATTTGAATTCAGGATAACTGTTTTAAATTTAAGTGAAAATTGAATTTAATATCTTATGTTTATTTTTCGTGAAAAAATCTCAATTGAAGTGGAGGGTTTCTTTAAATAACAAAGAGCCGAATCAATTATTTAATCAAATGATCCAATGAGGATCGGCCATGATAAGTTTTTTTTCTCACAAAAATGTTAAGTTTTTATAAAATTATTTAAAGATAAAAGACACAAATTTTCTTTATATTTTAAAATTTTTAAGGAACTTTCTAAATTTTAAAATTATTAAAAAACTTTGTACTTTTGATTTTTACAAAATCATTCTCTTATACTTTTATTAAAAGCGATAATAAAACATAAATAGCATAAATATTATTAATATGAAAAATTTGACTCAACCAATTAAATTTGATTTGGATCAATAATATAATATACCTATAATAAGTTATTATTTTGACTGGATTTAAATATTTTAGATCAAATTTAAGAATTGAATTATATTGCTATATTAGTAATATTTGATTGATCATGTCGGCTCTCAACACTTCATTTATCTTATAATTCAATTTATAGAAAACTTCACGTTTTCTATATTTTAAATTTTTTTAAAATATTGATTTGTGTAAATTGAAAATATTTATTTAATAAACCTCGTAACATTGAAATTGGGGCCTTCCTAGTCCATCTACTTCATCTTGGGCTCTTCCCCAAGTCTAACCCATTACTCTTCAGGTTTCCCATGGCAGAACGATTTTGAATCAGGCCGAGTTCTAATCAAACCACTCCGTGTTTGGTTCACACACTAACTAACGTGTTTGACAAGCATAATCATGTGAACAAGAACTCAAAGATCTATTTTGTTTGCCTGTGTCTTGAAAGAGTGATCTAATTGGTAGACTTTGATCTCCTTGTATTTGCCCAGAACACTTTGTTTTTCGGGTAGTGGTTGAACTAAAGTTGTCTTATTTCCTCCATAACTTGTCTTCTTCGTTAAATAACAAGACCGGTCCAATGCTATTTCTACTATTTTGGCTTATAGTAAGATAGCAATAGCCCCATCCGAAATTAAAGTCCTCAACATATTTTATAATTTTTTCAATCCAGTATCCAAAATTTTAAAACTTTTAATTGAGTAGCTAATTTTAAAAAATATTTACAATTTAATTCAATCAGTATTCTTTATGGTTAATGATATATAAGTGTGTGGTTGAAATAAATTTCTCAATTATAGTCTAACTATGACAACTATTTTTCAGATCGACATCTACATGTTATGAATATAAAAATTTTGTTAGTCAAATCAGTAAATTATGAATTGAACTAATATTTTTATCTAAATTATCAAAGTTTTAAAAGATAGATCCCTCAATTGAAAATTTTAAAAACTTAGATGTTGAAATGATTTTTTAAAAAATATTGGAAACTTTAGATAGATTATTTCATTAAATAATTATTAAAATACCCCAAATTTTGTCTTTTAATTAATCTCAAATATCTATAAGGATGTCAATGCGCTAGCTCAGGCCTGGGTTGCTCATGGCCTGAACCCCAGCTCGTGTGGCCCGCAGCTCGACTGACCGGAATGGGTCGACCAGTGAGTCACGGGTGGGCCGGGCCAAACTGGACTTGTCATATATATATTTTCAAGAAAAAGTAAAAAATGACATCATTTTTGAAGGAATAGTCAGACTACGAGCCTGATCAGGCTGACCTATGGCTCGCCTGTAGCCCGCCTGGGTCTGGTCAGGCCGATCAACCACCCCTGGCCTTTCAAACAGGGCTAAAATTGAGCCAAGTCAGACTGATTTTGTTATCCTTAAATACCTAGATTGGCATTTAGTTAAATATTTATTTTCCAACTCCCAATCCAATGCAATATTCCTACTTTAGCTAAAAACATGGTCGCCCTGTGGTTTGCTCGTGGCTTTTTCTAATCAAGCCGATTTTGTCATCCTTAAATACCCATCCGAGTATTTAGTTAAATAATGTATTTTTCGATTTTGTCATACCTAAATACCCATCTGAGTATTTAGTTAAATAATTTGTATTTGAACTCCCAATCCAATGCAATATTCCTACTTTGGCTGAATGTTTCGAGCACTCCTATACAATTCCCACTTTAACTTAATCGAAAAAAGGCAGGTTTGCCCGGCTACAAGACACCAACATATGTTCCCTAGAAAACACCCCCACAAACACAACACAGCGCAAGGCATTGTTTCCAAGGCCGAATGTTGCTTAAGACAAGGAACTAACTTTTATAGGACAAGACCAATTTGTTTGTCTTCAATCCTCTAACCTGTTTTAAACAAAATGCCAGAAATACTCATCTTTTATCGGCAGAATCTACTGTCAATCACTAAAAGGTCCCTCTTTTCTGCTTCAGATCGGGTATGAACAGGATCTACTGGTGTCAACTCGGCTAAGCTTGAACCCAAACTCGAGCCCCGTCAAACCGACTTCAGATTTCCTATACCAGTTGTCCTGTGCCTTATGTGTTGCAAACCATTTCAACCATTCGAGACAGGAGATTTGCTCCCCGTCAGACCAAGATAGCCAGAATCTTGACTTAATTCGGTCATTTAAAAATAAAAATAAAAATAAAAATATAATTTTTAATATCATTTTTTATAAAATAATGTCATTTTTTTAAATATTTATCAAATCTCCGGTTAGGCCACAACTACATAACTCGAACCTACATCTCATCTAGGGTTCAATTAAACCAGGTCTAACCTTTTGATTTCAAGGTTAAGTAGGACGATTTGGGAGGCTAATCTAGGAGTTTAAATTAAGATTGAGTTGTACCATTTAAATTATTTTAAATTGTTAAAATAAATCAATTAATTTTTTATTTAATAATATTTTTAATTAAAATTTAATTTCTTAAAATTTTTATTAATTTTTAAAACATACGATTACCGACAAGTCGTATAATAGCTCACGCGTGTCCGAATAAACAAGCCCGTTTACGTATTTGTGAAGGAAGCAAGAACAGGTTAGTTTGACTCGCCGATGTTTGTCACTTTCGGTTGAAAGTGAAGACGTAGGTAACATCGACCTGAAAACATCCGGCAGGAACAGGGTTGCACCTTTTCACATGTTAACGTTAAAAACAACAACAAGAGATGCTTCAATTTGTCCCTTTCGTTATTGTCTGATACAGTTCCTGCTCACCATTTAGAGCAATGTCATGACTAATTAGTCAAATTATATTAATGATTATAAAATGAAAAAATACGAGAAAATAAAAATAAAAATAAAATTTACGTGATTTGATGAATATCGCTTAATAAAAGATATATGTTTTTAATGGTTCTTCTTAAAGACAGTACTCTTTTAAAGTCATCTAAAATTTTATTTTACAAAATTATTTTCAAATTATGAATATATTAGGAATATTTACAAAAATCTAATTATAGTGAAATTTATTACTACATAAATATTCAAAACTTTAAATTCATATGAACTCTATTTTTATAAATGATCAGTAACAGTAAAATTATATTTTGTTAGAAGTATAAATTTATTAAAATTTTACTTTATCAAATCGAATATTATCATTCGAGTTTAATTATTTTAACTAATCAAAGTTAAAATTATATATTAGGGTCTGTTTCCAAACCTAAGATTAAGCGGATCAAATCCTCTATTCTTGATTTCTAATACCACCCTGTGCCCTCTCTATCTTAACCATCCATTCTAATACCACCCTGTGCCCTCTCTATCTTAACCATCCATTATGGGCAACTATTTAAGTTGAGGTACAGGGTGGTTGTTCCCGATTTTCAGTGCCACCCTGTGTCCTCTCTATTCAATTCATCCATTAACATTTATGTGTCATCTCCATCCTATCCATCTATTAAAATATTAATAGATGGATGAGATGGAGATGACACAAAATCACCCCATATTTCAGATTAAGTAATTGCCTAACTATTATATTGTTTAAAGATATTAATACTTTTTTTTTTCATTATGACATTCCTGTAAGACTCAAAAAGGAAACAAATTCTCAGTGTTACCCTATGTCATCTCTATCTCATCCATCTATTAACATTCCAGTGCCCTCTCCATCTTATCCATCTATTAATGTGACACTGAAAATTGGGAACAGTCATCCATCTCATCCATCCATTAAGGTGATACCGGAAATTGGGAACAGTCTGATAAGGATACTTGATTAGATTAGGATATTTTTGAATTGTTCAAATATTATCTTAAGACTTAGTTTATTATTTTATTGTTGTAACAATCCCTGGAGATCAGGATCTTTTAGTTTAACTTTCCCTGTATTTATTCATCACTTGTATTTGATCTAAGTGTGCAATACAACCATCACACTCATTCTTCGGTAACAACTAAACCTCTTTATGGTATCAGAGCCATAACGCATAAAGGCATTATTTCTTTTATGTGATCTGACTACACTCATTGCACTTTCTCTACATCTGCATAATCTTCCTACCAGCTGTGTCTCAGCTCTTTTATCTACATAGCAATTTTCTTTTTTTTTTTTTCACGTTTTCAAACCTTTAATTCATGGCACCTGATGCAACGCCAATCGCTGATGGAACTTCCAGCGTAGTCGCACTAAATATGCAATCTGGAGTGAAGCTAACAGGTTCTAACTTTCCTGCCTGGAAAGTCCAGCTCTCATCACTCCTCATCGGATACGATCTGATGGGTTACGTAGATGGTAGCCTCCCGTGTCCACCCAAAACTGATCCCACATACAAGCATTGGATACGGCAAGACAAACTTATCCTTCATGCAATAACAGCCTCTGTTGATGAAACGATCATCAACACCCTTGGATCCATGATCTCCTCCTCCCAAGCTTGGGCGTTTTTAACCAAGATGTATGCAAATCGTTCTAGGACTCGTATCATGTCATTGAAAGAGCAACTGACCACCTCTGTCAAAGGTGATCTATCCATGACTCAATATCTACAACGTATAAAGGGAATAGCGGATGAATTAGCTGTAATACACGGCCCAATTGACGATGAAGATTTGGTTATTCACACCTTAAATGGTCTACCACCAGATTATAAAGAAATCTGTGCAGCCATTCGCACTAGAGAAACTGCCATTTCCTTCGATGAATTGTTTGATAAGCTTGTCGATCATGAAGGGTATCTATCAAGGCAAGGAAGGCTACAGTTCCTCCATTCTCACTTGCCCAATGCCATTGCTAGAGTGCGGAATGGCTCGCAACAACATCTGTCTAGACAACAATCCCACTCACAGCAACATCGAGCTGGACAAGGAACACCACAATATCCTACTCCAAATAATAATTATCGAACTGTGGTGTGTCAATTTTGCGAAAAGCCAGGACACACTGCCAAAGTCTGCCGAAAGCTTCTGAGAAAACGTGGGGGCCAGCAGTATCACTATGGGACTAAACGCTATTCTGGTTATTCTGGTTTGCAGGCTCCACAGGCACATTTTGGAACTGCTGGACAGTGGACCTTCTCGCCTGGGTCAGGAACTGGTGGCTTGCCGCTGGACTCTGTTGCTGCTCCCTCTGGATCGTCATATCCTGTCCACAGCACTGGCACTCCAGGGAACTCAGGGCCAGTCACTGCTCCTGCTGCCTATTGCTCGGGAATATCAGACCACTTCTTTGCACCCACCAATACACCGAGATCTGACCAAGGACAGCAGTGGATCCTAGACTCTGGCGCCTCGCACCATGTCACAAACGAGCTACAAAATCTGACTCTCAGCTCTCCATATATGGGTAATGATCAACTTCAGATAGGTGATGGTCACAATCTCCACATCTCAAACACGGGTAGTTTTTGTCTCCCTACTTCAAAACAACCATTCATTTTTAAAGACGTCCTTCATGTTCCTAATATTAGCCGTAACCTAATTTCTATCAAACGCTTTTGTACTCACAATAACGTCTCGGTGGAACTATTTCCTAATGGTTTTCAGGTGAAGGATTTACAGACGCGGACAGTACTTCTTTCGGGAACTTGTCACGGTGACTTATACAACCTACAACTTCCACCAACTCAACCTTCTGTTTTTCTTTCCAGTCTTCCTCGTCACGATGTTCTTCATCATATTCTTGGCCATCCTTCCCACAAAATCTTAAAGGTGCTTCAGTCACAACAGCAACTCAAGAGTAGTCCACCAAAGTCATCCGTTTGTATCTCATGTGAATGCGCGAAGAGTCACAAATTACCCTTCTCTAGCCAGCGTCTCTCTAGCTCTCGTCCACTGGAGCTGGTTTTCTCAGATGTATGGGGACCAGCACCCATCACCTCATCCGATGGTTTTAAATATTATGTTGTTTTCATTGACCACTTTTCAAAATATATTTGGCTTTATCCTCTACAAAATAAATCTGATGTCTTTTCCATCTTTCAACAATTTAAATCTGTTGTCGAACGCTATTTTGGCTTGAAAATTACGTCCCTATACACTGACAATGGCGGCGAGTTTATTAAACTTCGATCTTTTCTGTCTCAACATGGCATATCCCACTTCACCACACCACCACACACCCCTGAACTAAACGGTACCTCTGAACGCAGACACCGTCACATTATTGAGACTGCTCGTTCTCTCCTCCATTTTAGTCATCTTCCCTCACCTTTCTGGTCCTTTGCAGTCTGTACTGCAGTATACTTAATCAACCGCATGCCTACTCCTCTTCTCCGCATGATGACTCCTTACGAGGTCATTCATCAAAAACCACCCATATATCACCATATGCATTCTTTTGGATGCTTATGCTTTCCTTGGCTCCGACCGTATGTTACTAATAAACTTCAACCTCGCTCTATTCCCTGCGTTTTCTTAGGTTACTCCCTTTCTCAATTTGCCTACCTGTGTCTTGACCCTAAAACAAACAAAATCTACACATCCAGACATGTCAAATTTGTTGATGATTCCTTCCCATATCCCTATCTATCCTCCACTGTTTCTCCTTCCCCACCTCCGCTTCTTACCTTCCCATCTTCACCTCATCATATTATTCCCATAAGTCCCGTGACAACGCTGCCGCCTACAGATGTACTACCCTCGTCTGACCATTCTTTGCCACCAGACCCACCTGCACCACCATCTCCGCCTACCAATAATACTGTTCCAAACACTAACCCACCACCTCCACGCATACATCCGATGCGTACTCGAGCTCAAAATAACATTTTTAAACCAAAAATATTCACTGCCACCAAATACCCACTACCTGTTATAGATGAACCCAGGACTATCACAGAAGCTTTACGTTCTCCACATTGGAGGGCTTCGGTGTCTGAAGAATACAATGCTCTTGTCCGTAATGGCACATGGGTTCTGGTTCCAGCCTCGGAAGCACAAAACGTGGTTGGATGCATGTGGATTTTTCGTACGAAGCGCAAATGTGATGGTTCAATTGATCGATACAAGTCTCGACTGGTAGCAAAGGGTTACAGTCAATGTCCCGGGGTTGATTTTCATGAAACATTTTCACCAGTAATCAAACATCCCACAATAAAGGTTGTCCTCACTGTGGCATTATCGCATGGTTGGTCTCTGCATCAAATGGATGTCAACAATGCTTTTCTTCAGGGTCATCTCGATGAAACCGTCTACATGAAACAACCTCCGGCTTTGTTCATCCGGATTACCCATCTCATATTTGCAAACTAAAAAAGGCTATCTATGGGTTGAAACAAGCCCCACGGGCATGGTACAATGAACTGCGGGGATTTCTAGTTCAGTATGGGTTCAAGACTAGTGCTAGTGACTTATCTTTATTTGTTTATCATCATCAACAGGTCACCATGTACTTTCTTGTCTACGTCGATGATCTCCTTCTCACAGGGAATTCCACACCTCATCTTCGACAATTTATGGATGCCATCTCCACAAGATTCTCGTTAAAAAATTTGGGCACACCAAGCTACTTTCTGGGGATTGAAATCCTTCAAAATGACAAAGGCCTATTTTTGTCTCAGCAGAGGTACATCCATGATCTACTTCACAAGTTCACTATGGCTGATGCAAAACCATGTGCTACTCCACTATGCACATCCACTATTTTGAAGCTAGATGATGGCACTGCCAGTGTTGATGGAACACTGTATCGGAGTATTTTGGGGGCTCTTCAGTATGTAACTATCACTCGTCCTGACCTCTCTTATGCCGTCAACAAATTATCTCAGTTTATGCATCAACCTTCCGACACTCACTTCAAACAATTGAAACGGACCCTACGATATTTGAAACATACTCACGCCTATGGTCTTCAGCTATGTGCCTCACAACGTCTATCATTAAGTGCGTATAGTGATGCTGATTGGGGAGGCAATGTTGACTCAAAGACGTCCACCTCTGCATATGTTATCTATCTGGGCAATAATCCCATTTCCTGGTATTCCAAACGTCAGCGAACGGTTGCTCGCTCTTCCACAGAAGCAGAGTATCGAGCGGTTGCCAACACTGCTGCAGAAATTATGTGGCTTCGCAATTTACTTACTGAGCTACATGTTCGTCTCCCCGACATACCTACCATTTATTGTGATAATATAGGAGCTACCTATGTCTGTTCAAACCCAGTGTATCACTCACGGATGAAGCATCTGGCACTTGACTATCACTTTGTTCGGGAACAAGTCCAACAGGCTCAACTTCGAGTTTCACACATCTCCACTCATGATCAGGTTGCGGATGCACTCACGAAACCACTCTCTCGGTTCAAGTTTGAGGATTTTAGAAATAAAATGAAGGTCTCTCAACGAGACATCATCTTACGGGGGCATGATAAGGATACTTGATTAGATTAGGATATTTTTGAATTGTTCAAATATTATCTTAAGACTTAGTTTATTATTTTATTGTTGTAACAATCCCTGGAGATCAGGATCTTTTAGTTTAACTTTCCCTGTATTTATTCATCACTTGTATTTGATCTAAGTGTGCAATACAACCATCACACTCATTCTTCGGTAACAACTAAACCTCTTTACAGTCACCCTATACTCCAGATTAAATAGTTGCCTAACTATTCCATTGCTTAAAGATATTGATACTCTTTTTTCTTTGGACTCAAAAAGGAAGCAAATACCTCAACTTTAATGTTATAATCTTCTTCTTTTTATTAAAAAACCTTAATATTTAAAACTTTATCCAAAAAAAAGAAGAAGAGAAAAAAAAGACTTTGTTAAGGTTTGGTAAAACACTATCCAGCAGCTTCAATTGGAAGCATTTCCCCAAAAGAGAGAACTAACAAGAACTCATGCTGGCCACCACTGTGGCCACTATTAATCTACTTTTGTTCACTCTTTTTCTGCCCTTGAATGTGTCAAATGTCTGACTCAAAACAAATTATGATCTTACAAGTGGTTGTGCATATCACATATATGCTGTTACAATCTTCCACTAACATGCTCAACTCATCTGCTACCACTGATGTGGTATACCACTAGCAGGGGTTCATGTCCGAGTCTAACTTGAAATCCAAAAATTCGAATTTGAAACTAAAATCAAGTGAATTATGGTTGATGGGTCGAGTTTTCGAGCTTTAAATCCGATTTTTTTAAAGTTCGACTTTGGTGTGAAGACAGTCAAATTCTTGAAGGGTGACAGATTTATAACTATGGCGAGGAGGTAAGGTATATCAGGAACTCCGTCCAAAGACTCCAACGTCTGAAGTTGAAGTTTGTCTGGTTTTGGTCTTTTTGACAAGTACTTTTTGTCCTGACATGAATGAGAAAGTAACAAACAAATGGTCTAATATACCAATGCCATTTTGAAATGGTACAAAAAAGGGGTTTAGTTAGAGGCTTTTTCTCTTGCGATACCCACTAAACAAGCAAGAAGAAGTTGTTCTTGTTGTGTTCGGACATGTTTGGCTTGTTCTTGTGCTTGAGGATGATGCCATTTGGCCAACCTCTTATTCCAATCCACGTTATATACTGACAAAAAGAACTCGAACTCTGGATACAGAGGATTGGTAATGGACAAAGGAAATTCTGGGGGTTAGAGAAAGAAACAAACAATTCCACATTACACAGAGAGAAAATCTGAACCTTCTTTGAATTCCAAGAAATTCCATTCCCTTTGATCAGTCCAAAGGACAAGAAACAAATGACGACAAAAGCAACCCCTTTTGTTGTCGCTAACGCAGCCATGGCAGGTGCTTAAAAGACAACATCTTTAATCTCATCTTTTGCTGATCGCTTTGTATCCTAGAAGGCTAGAAACCCTTTGGCAGAGATCCAGAAGGGTGTCTTAATCTTTGTTCTATGAACTAGGAGAACCAGGTTTTCAAGATTTGCTAATTTCTTCAGGATCTCTGTCGAATTTTAGCAAATTTGGGTCCTCATTTTAGAGCCGAGTTTGAATAGTTGTTCCCCGTAGGAGGAGCCAGCGAACTCTCTCTGGTAATTCCTTGTCTTTGCTTTCTGATTATGTTACAAAAGCTTTCGTGTTCTTATGAGCTTTCTCAACAAGAAGTGCTTGTTCTGTTTTGTGATGAACGTTAGTTTGCATGCTGTTTGTTCTTTTGTTCTTTTGCTTTTTCTCTTTTTCTTTTGTATATCTGGATAGCTATAAGAAAGAAAGAAATGGAAGAGATGTGTTACAACCTGGTGATGATTTTGGTTTTAAAATCTGCAGTAAAGTTCGTTTTCTTCAGGAGTTTTTTCTGTATCGATCTTTGCTCTTTCCTTCTAAGTCCTGTTTCTCTTATTCATCATATTCATGCAACATTAATGGAGGATTCAAAGCGGGTTGTTTCTTAACTTCATCTTCTCTTTGCGAGTTGATAGGTACCCAGTCGAGCTTTGTTCGTTTAGCTGTGGTGGTTGGTACTGATTATGCTTCAAATTTGACCTGGTTCTGGACTATGTTTAACCCAAAGATCTGTATTTTTCAGGGTATTGACTTGTCATCTCATTCTTGATGGTGGAAATGATTCAAGGAGACGGATCATCATCTGTTACTTCACCACCCCTTCAGTTCTTTCCCTGGTTTTCTCCATCTCCAGGAATGGGATCATCATATCCATGGCTAAGAGAACTTCCATCTGAGGAGAGGGGCTTGTATTTGATCCATCTTCTTCTTGCTTGTGCCAATCATGTTGCAGCAGGCAGTATTGAGAATGCTAATATTGGTCTGGAGCATATGTCTCAGCTTGCCTCTCCTGATGGTGATACTATGCAACGAATTGCTGCTTATTTCACAGAGGCACTTGCAGATCGCCTGCTTAAAGGTTGGCCTGGTTTACACAAAGCCCTAAATTCGACGAAAATATCATTGGTGTCCGAAGAAATTCTAGTTCAAAGATTGTTCTTTGAGCTATGCCCGATTCTAAAGCTCGCATATGTGATCACGAATCAGGCCATTGTAGAAGCAATGGAAGGGGAGAAGATGGTACATATCATTGATATAAATGCATTTGAGCCTGCACAATGGATTAATATTCTTCAGTTGTTAACTGCAAGGCCAGAAGGACCACCCCATTTGAGAATTACAGGCATTCACCAACAGAAAGAGGTGTTGGATCAAATGGCTAGTCGGTTGACAGAAGAAGCTGAAAAGTTGAACATCCCATTTCAGTTCACTCCAATAGTGAGCAAGTTAGAAAATCTCAATCCCGAAAGCTTGAGGGTTAAAAGTGGTGAAGCCCTGGCTGTCATTTCTGTGCTCAAGTTGCACACTCTCTTGGCAACTGATAATGAGATGTTAAAAATGAAATCACCATCAGCAACAAGTATCCAAAGCTCTAACCCTTTGAAGATAGTAACAAAGATGAACCCGAACCATCGAACTTTGGGTGAGTGGTTAAAGAAAGATCAGGCCTTTCTCTACAACCTCAGTCCTGATTCAGCTTTATCCCCATTATCACTAGCTCCTTCACCAAAGATGGACAAATTTCTAACTGCAATTCGGGGTCATTCTCCAAAGTTGATGGTTATAACTGAGCAGGAATCTGATCATAATGGTTTTACATTGATGGAGAGGGTTAAAGAAGCATTGAACTTCTATGCTGCACTGTTTGATTGCTTGGAGTCAACAGTGCCAAGATCATCAATAGAACGACAAAAGGTCGAGAAGATGCTATTCGGAGAGGAAATCAAGAACATAATTGCGTGCGAGGGAATTGACAGAAAGGAGAGGCACGAGAAGTTGGAGAAATGGATTCTTCGGCTCGAGTTGGCCGGGTTTGGGAAACTTCCTCTCAGTTTTCATGGTATGCTGCAAGCTAGCAGACTTCTGCAGAGCAATGGATATGAAGGTTACAATGTCAAAGAAGAGAATGGATGTCTGGTTATTTGCTGGCAGGATAGACCCCTTTTCTCTGTTTCAGCCTGGAGATTTAGGAGGTTTGATTAGAGTATCATCGATGTTGTGAGGCTTGGGCTTGTGCTTTTGATTTCTCCTTTTTGTTTTTCCATTTTCCTGTATAAAAAGATGCTAGCTTTAATCTAGAATTGCATAGTGTTTCAATGGAAGAATGAAACCATTGGTGCTCTACTTTACTACCACTACTAGCTCCGAACTTGCTCAGAAGAAAATCGACAATGGCACCCCCAAAGACTGGAATTTCCCTAACATTCTGTTTCCCAAGAATGGTTAATGCAATACCATTGTAATAACTTCTACAGAGGCAAAGCTTAATGCCCTGTTGTGCTCTTCCCACAAGTTTGGAAGTAGGTTATGGTCCCTGACGAATTGTCCATAACTAAAACTGCTGATAAATCTACCAGAGCCGTCAGATCCCTCCTACACTTTCTCACAATCTTAAGGTCATCAAAACTTTCTGACAATAACAAAGTATATATATATCTTAAGGTTGTCAAAACTTTCTGACAATAACAAAGTACATATACTTGTATAGATATCGTATTGTAATAAGATATATTTAGTTCAAAACGACGCGTTTTGATTAAAAAGAAAACGACATCGTTTGTCAAGTTTGAGCCGCCCAACCTCTCCTTCTTCCTCCTCTCCCGTCAGTCTCACTCCGTTTCCCTGTCGCTGCCGAATCCTTAATAAATCCCTAATCTATCTTTGCCGCTCGCCGCCGCTTGAGAGGACTTGAGAAGCTTCGCCGCTGTTTGAGAGAAGTTTGGAAGCAGGTTTATTTATCTTTCCTTTTTTTTCTTGGAAAGTCGAGAACTTCGGTACTGTTGAATGCGTGTCTAGTGGAGGAATATAGATAGTCAGGTTTCTTACGTTTTGTTTGTCATCCTGTTCTTGGCATTCCTACTGCAGATATAAGATAATCAGTCTCAAATCCCATTCTCAACAGCTAGAAAGCTTGCAGATTTGTTATTCTGATATCGCTTACTCTAGAAGAACAATTCCTTGCTCTGCGTTGCTTACCATCACTCTACTAGGTAATTTGCTGGTTTTTACTGATTTTTCTGCTCATGGAATCTCCTCAATATATCACGCACTTACTTTGATTACTCGACTATCATACGGAATTGGGAACCGCTTTTGTTGAAGTTAATTATGACTGTTTATTGTAGTAGAGGAACGCCATAAAACCTAGTTTTGTACCGAAAAGTACAAGCTCTTTTTAGTGTGCTGTTTAGTATTTGTTATTGGGTCCAGATTTAGGACCTGAAACCTAGCTATGAGGTTGATCTGAAAGGTAATTGAATATGCTTGTTGGTCTTCTGTCGATACCAGTTGAAATTCGATTGGTTACCGCAATTGCTTCTGCCCTGATTTTGAAGTTATGGAAGAGTTTACGGTTGGTGTTATCTGTCAATGAATTACTACCATAAAAAAAGATAAAAGTTCATCATTGAGGAGAGGGTGAAAAAAACAGTAGGTAATTTAATTAGTGACTTGATGTTTTTAGAGGGTGGAGGAGCTAAAGATCAAAGCCTAGGGTTAAGGTATATTCTCTTGTTGTAGCTGAATGGAAAATAAAGTTGTACATATACGGCATTGACATTAATTTCATATGCATAAGCTTCTTTTGGTATTTATCTAAGGTCATTTATATAGATTTTACTACTACTCTGGTTTGTTCAATTGATTTTGTTGCTGGATTTTCAAGTGTATTTGATATGGAGCAGCTTTAAACTTGAAATTTTGTTGTAGTTGGTAAGATTGGAAAATTTGTTAATTCTTTTGTTAATTCAAATTTCATTATGTTGGTGTACCATCCTCAAGTTTTGGATTGAATCTCTAATTCTTGACATTTTGTGTCTGTTGGTTTGATGCTTTTATTAGATTCATCTGTATTGCACATTAAACTTAATTCGAGATGCCCAAGAAGAGTTCTTCTAAGAAGAATACAAACATGCTAGTTGAAGAAACCTCCTCTGTTTCAAAAAAAGGCTAAAGCCTCTTTTGCTACGAAGAAACCGAGCAATGAAATTGACGCAATTTTCTCCGGAAAGAAGAGGAAGAACCCTGATCAACAGCCCAATTGAAGTGTTGCTGAGGATCCAAAATCGTTAAAGAAGAAGCAAAAGCAGAAACAGAATAAAAGTAGAGAAGAGAAAGAGGGAAATTTTGCTGATCCACTAGCTAAATCTCGAAGGAAAACAGAGGATGGGTTCACCGTATACACAGAAGAGGAATTGGGTATACATAATGGTAATGCTGGTGGTACCCCACTTTGCCCTTTTGATTGTGATTGTTGCTTCTGATGAGAAATTCATAAGGTGCTTTATTGCTTCTCTTATGTAGTTGACTTTTTGAGATTTCAAAATGTTTTTTAACTCTTGTCCAGAATTTTATTTGGAGGGATGATTTTTGACTGCTTAATTTTCTTTCTTTGTATACTGTGCTTGATGACATGAATTAAACCCTCAAATTTAGTTGTAAATTCATGAAATTATATGCTGGTGTCTACGTTTTCTATCTGAGGTAGATCAGTGTTGGAGAAGAATGACCTTAAACAATAACATTTCCGGAAAAGATCAATCTGTCAGCACGATATTTGTCATTCTATCTGCCAACTGCTATCTTTGTTTATGTTCACTTGCAAAATTGACCTTTATATGTGGCTATGACCTGGATTCTCTTTTATGTGGTTGGGCATTATGATAGAAAAACATATATCATGCTGCTGTACCCAGAGTGAACAAATCCCTGCTTCACTTAGAACCTTTTGCTTTTGAGTCTCTTTTCTGAAGATTCTTCTTAGTTCTTAGGTTTGCTCCTTACCTCTTGTCTCATTATTGGGCATTGACTTGTCACTTTTCGAGTTTTCATTTCCCTTACACAATAATAAAACTTATTACATTGTTATCGAAATAAAACGGTCTAATCAAGATCATCCTGACCACAAAAAAAAAGTTATTAGAATGATGATGAATTGATCTGCAGAATCTCATCTAATCTAAAATCAGAGCTGCATACAGTAGCTCGTTCCAAGTGTCAGGAACTCCAGCAATACACCAATGAGTGCAATCCATGGCCTTGAAGCCATTATAAGAGCTTGGATGCGCGTCTTTTCTTAGCTGTGATAGAGTAGTTATATTGAGCAAATGAATAGGTTTCTTGATGCTGCTCAGCACATCATCCACTACATTCAGTGCCAATGGTGAACCACCAGGGTACAATGATCCGCTTAAAGGTTTGGTCTCCTTTCCACAATTTGTCACTCCTGTTTCATTCCAGTCTTTACCACTACCATAACAAGAAATGAACTCAATGTCATCAAAACTTTCTGACAGTAGCAAAGCATATGTATAATGGTTAAGTGGAGAGTTATGAAGGGGAACGAATTTGTAATGAGAAGGGGAAATTCCTTGGAACAAAACTCTTGTTTTGGTTGTATCAACATCAGAATCGACCCACTTTGCCCATTTTGTTAAACCTTTGCGAAATGCAGCCATTCGATCCATGTCTTTAACTATGGTGTCACCTTCTTGAACATAGTCCCATCTGAAATTGGAGAACCCATGTTTCTACATTATACTACGGACATATAAACAATATCTGTTCGATTCAAAACGTTGGTTTAGGAGCTCATACGGTTGCTTGGATCCTCCCCGGTACCACCAAAGCCATGTGTTAAATATCAGAACATCAGCTTGCTTCCATACGTCAACACTTTTTAGAGAATCGAGCTTTAGTACTCTGCCAATCTTCTCCTCTTCAATGTCTACCAAGTAATGAGTTAAAAACATCACTATTGATACCTCATAATCCTGAAAAACATAAATTTAGATATATAAATTGCTGATATATTTTTTTCTGGTAGCAAGAATCCTGAAACCCGAGAATTGTAGAACATTACATCAGAAATTCCTTACCCTGAACGTCACTGTAAGAGTAGTGTTAGTTGACTTGCTAGTGACTCTGAGATCAGGCACAACAGAGTGAAGCAAGCACAAAAGAGACTCAAAATGGTTGACACTTACAGAGTCCCCTACGTACATAATTTTCTTTCCCCGAAACCTTGCTAAAAAGTCCCGACCATTGAACCTGCCACGTTCAGCACCTTTCAGCTTGGAATCTATTGGGAAACAACTAAGATTCCTACGTATTGAAATTCATATTCAGTGAGAAAATGACACCATCGTTAAGGACAAAACCATTAAACCAGAACCTGTTAGGTTATGATCACGAGTATACAGTGGAATCCTATGCTAACTTCAGGACCATTTTATTCCTCGTCCCGATCCACACAGAAAAAGAAAGACAGAACCTTTCTTTGATCTTTAAACATGGCGTTACTCAAACTCAAGTGTAACCAAACTTTAATATGATCACTAGAAGAACATGCATGATCACAAACAAGAACAGAAAGGAGTTTGAACTCTTTAGCTTTACCTTGGCAAGTCACAGCCTGTAGGTTTCCATTTATAATGGAGGTAAAAATGATCAGGACGACCATACTTCAAGCAATCGTACTCCTTGCGAATAAAAGGGCAAGTTGCAGAGTCATAAAGAGGAAATGTCACTGGGTCGTAGACCCACATTCCTTGGTAAAGATTGCATGTTGTCTTTTTTGGCTTTCTCAGGTTCTTCACTTTGCCTGTATTGACATGGAAATTCACAGAGTTGGCTTGCAGACAGAGGACTGAAGATGACAAAAAGATGGCAATGGAAAGGAAAAGACAGAATCTTTGAACTCCAAAATTCATTCTTTAGAGATAAATAGAGAGTGAAAGTTAAAGCAGGTTTAAGTTTTAAACCTTTGAAAGGAAAGAGTGTCAAGTTGGGCAAGCTTGTCTTCAATGGCTGCCAGTTTAGTAGTTTTTCTAATAAGGAAGTGAAAACTACCCTCTCTTAGTCAACTAGTTACCATCTCTGATGTTATACCGCCACACTTACCTGAAGAGGAATGGAGTTTACGTATAGAATTAATTGTGTTACCATAAGCACTCGTTTCTTGTGATTAACGAGAAGAGATTTAGTTCTAGTGAAACTATTTTAAGAACATATGTGTAATGACAGGAAACCAAAACCAGAAGAAAAAGGTACGAAATATCGATAAAAATATTGATTAGGTGCATAAGCCAAAACCATTCAGTAACATTACAGGATCTAGATCCATTATTCCATATATGATTCTTCAAAGGTTACTATTCTTTGTGTTGGAACCGGAGAGCTTACTTTGACGGGAGATCTATATCATGGGTCTAGTGATGAAACATACTTGTAGGCTTTGACAACACACTTTAACTCAAAACTTTAATACATTAGATTTATGGGTCCTTTGACTCCTTTCCATTTATGTATTCTTCACTAGTTCTATCTCTTTCTAATGTGAGATTTCTACTTACACTTGACATTTCAGTATTTTGTCAAATTAAAATTTAGTTCAAGAGTCAAAATCAAGGAGTATCCTTTTTCTTCATGTTCCATCTTAAAGAACTCTTTGTTTGAAGGATCAAGATCAGCTATTACTCTTCGACTGCTTTTCAAGTTCGTAATTGAGTAAATTATTAGGTATACATAATCTGACGAGTTAGAACCAACTGAAAGGTTGAAAATTTTGAATGAGCAGAACTGAAACATCGTGCATGGGCCATCTTCCCCACTGTGGATGGATATGCCCACACTCACATGCAACACATGATTAACAACTCAGTTGACCAACACACTATAGTTTTCTTAATTAATCGCATCATCGAGCAGGTCCTGTTATGAAGATGATTATCTTCTATTATCAGAAAGAAAAAATGGTAGATCTATCTTCAACTAGAACATAATATAGATCTATTCTATTCACATGACAGAATTAAGTAATGTTTGTTTACCAAAGCAAAATGAGCCAAAGCGTGATGTCAAAGCCTACGAGTATGTTTCATCACTAGACTCATGATGTAGATCTCCCGTCAAAGTGAGCTCTCCAGTTCCAACACAGAGAATAGTAACCTTTGAAGAATCATATATGGAATAATGGATATAGATCTTGTAATGTTACTGAATGGTTTTGCCTTATGCACCTAATCAATATTTTTATCAATATTTCGTACATTTTTCTTCTGGTTTTGGTTTCCTGTCATCTACAGATACGTTCTTAAAATAATTTCACTAGAACTAAATCTGTTCTCGTTAATCACAAGAAACGAATGCTTATGGTAACACAATCAATTCTATACGTAAACTCCATTCCTCTTCAGGTAAGTGGGGTTGTATAACATCAGAGATGGTAACTAGTTGACTAAGAGAGGGTAGTTTTCACTTCCTTACTAGAAAAACTACTAAACTAGCAGCCATTGAAGAGAAGCTTGCCCAACTTGACACTCTTTCCTTTCAAAGGTTTAAAACTTAAACCTGCTTTAACTCTCACTCTCTCTGTTTCTCTCTAAAGAATGGATTCTGGAGTTCAAAGATTCTGTCTTTTCCTTTCCATTGCCATCTTTTTGTCATCTTCAGTCCTCTGTCTGCAAGCCAATTCTGTGGATTTTCATGTCAATGCAGGCAAAGTGAAGTACCTGAGAAAGCCAAAAAAGACAACATGCAATCTTTACCAAGGAACGTGGGTCTACGACCCATTGACATTTCCTCTCTATGACTCTGCAACTTGCCCTTTTATTCGCAAGGAGTACGATTGCTTGAAGTATGGCCGTCCTGATCATTTTTACCTCCATTATAAATGGAAACCTACAGGCTGTGACTTGCCAAGGTAAAGCTAAAGAGTTCAAACTCCTTTCTGTTCTTGTTTGGGATCACGCATGTTCGTCTAGTGATGATATTAAAGTTTGGTTACACTTGAGTTTGAGTAACGTCATGTTTAAAGATCAAGGAAAGGTTCTGTCTTTCTTTTTCTGTGTGGATCGGGACGAGGAATAAGATCTGGGGTCCTGAAGTTAGCATAGGATTCCACTGTATACTCGTGATCATAACCTAACAGGTTCTGGTTTAATGGGTTTTGTCCTTAACGATGGTGTCATTTTCTCACTGAATATGAATTTCAATACGTAGGAATCTTTGTTGTTTCCCAATAGAATCCAAGCTGAAAGGTGCTTAACGTGGCAGGTTCAATGGTCGGGAATTTTTAGCAAGGTTTCGGGGAAAGAAAATTATGTACGTAGGGGACTCTGTAAGTGTCAACCATTTTGAGTCTCTTTTATGCTTGCTTCACTCTGCTGTGCCTGATCTCAGAGTCACTAGCAAGTCAACTAACACTACTCTTACAGTGACGTTCAGGGTAAGGAATTTCTGATGTAATGTTCTACAATTATGGGGTTTCAGGATTCTTGCTACCAGAAAAAAAAACTATCAGCAATTTATATATCTAAATTTATGTTTTTCAAGATTATGAGGTATCAATAGTGATGTTTTTAACTCATTACTTGATAGACATTGAAGAGGAGAAGATTGGCAGAGTACTAAAGCTCGATTCTCTGAAAAGTGGTGACATATGGAAGAAAGCTGATGTTCTGATATTTAACACATGGCTTTGGTGGTACCGGGGAGGATCCAAGCAACCGTATGAGCTCCTAAACCAACGTTTTGAATCGAACAGATATTGTTTATTTGTCCGTAGTATAATGTAGAAACATGGGTTTTCCAATTTCAGATGGGACTATGTTCAAGAAGGTGACACCATAATTAAAGACATGGATCGAATGGCTGCATTTCGCAAAGGTTTAACAACATGGGCAAAGTGGGTCGATTCTGATGTTGATACAACCAAAACAAGTCTTTTTCCAAGGAATTTCCCCTTCTCATTACAAGTTCGTTCCTCTTCATAACTCTCCACTTAACCATTATACACATGCTTTGCTACTGTCAGAAAGTTTTGATGACATTGAGTTCATTTCTTGTTATGTTAGTGGTAAAGACTGGAATGAAACAGGAGTGACAAATTGTGGAAAGGAGACCAAACCTTTAAGCGGATCAGTGTACCCTGGTGGTTCACCATCGACACTGAATGTAGTGGAAGATGTGTTAAGCAGCATCAAGAAACCTGTTCATTTGCTCAATATAACTACTCTGTCACAGCTAAGAAAAGACGCGCATCCAAGCTCTTATAATGGCTTCAAGGCCATGGATTGCACTCATTGGTGTATTGCTGGAGTTCCTGACACTTGGAATGAGCTACTGTATGCAGCTCTGATATTAGATTAGAAGAGATTCTGCAGATCAATTCATCATCATTCTAATAACATTTTTTTTTTGGTGGTCAGGATGATCTTGATTAGACAGTTTTATTTCGATAACAATGTAATAAGTTTTATTATTGTGTAAGGGAAATGAAAACTGAAAAAGTGACAAGTCAATGCATAATAATGAGACAAGGGGTAAGGAGCAAACCTAAGAACAAATAAGAATCTTCAAAACAGAGACTCAAAAGCAAAAGGTTCAGAGTAAAGTAGGGATTTGTTCACTCTGGGTTACAGCAGTATGATATATGTTTTTCTATCATAATGCCCAACAACATACAGGTTAAGTGAAAAAGAGAATCCAGGTCATAGCTACATATAAAGGTCAATTTTGCAAGTGAACATAAACAGAGATAGCAGTTGGCAGATAGAATGACAAATATCGTGCTGACAGATTGATCGTTTCCGGAAATGTTATTGTTTAAGGTCATTCTTCTCCAACACTGATCTACCTCAGATAGAAAACGTAGACACCAGCATATAATTTCATGAATTTACAACTAAATTTGAGGGTTTAATTCATGTCATCAAGCACAGTATACAAAGAAAGAAAATTAAGCAGTCAAAAATCATCCCTCCAAATAAGATTCCGGAAAAGAGTTAAAAAACATTTTGAAATCTCAAAAAGTCGACTACATAAGAGAAGCAATAGAGCACCTTCTGAATTTCTCATCCGAAGCAACAATCACAATCAAAAGGGCAAAGTGGGGTACCACCAGTATTACCATTATGTATACCCAATTCCTCTTCTGTGTATACGGTGAACCCATCATCTGTTTTCCTTCGAGATTTAGCTGGTGGATCAGCAAAATTTCCCTCTTTCTCTTCTCTACTCTTCTTCTGCTTCTGCTTCTTCTTTAACGATTTTGGATCCTCAGCAACACTTCTATTGGGCTGTTGATCAGGGTTCTTCCTCTTCTTTCCGGAGAAAATTGCGTCAATTTCATTGCCAAGTTTCTTCGTAGCAGAAGAGGCTTTAGCCTTTTTTGAAACAGAGGAGGTTTCTTCAACTAGCATATCAGGTAAGCCATGCAATGTTATCTTCTGCTTCCATTGTTTATCTTCTGCTATATCATGTGCTCTGTTATCTTCTGCTTCCATTGTTTCTCTTCTGCCCTGCCTTCTATTTTGAAAGATGCTTTGAATATATCTAGATCATTAATTCCCTTTCAATACGTTTCACCAGAAGTACAAATTGTAAGAGGCAGTACATGGTGAAACATCATGATAACAGAACATTTTCTTAACAATTGGGCATATCAGCATGTTTATACTGAGCATTTTCTTAATAATTCAAGCAAGACAAACTTCAACAATTATGTAAAACTTTTGTAGCTTTCTCTAGCAAAGCTTTTGTTAATCTATCTATTGGATGCTCTCCAATGTCTAACTCAAATTTATTTCTCATTTAGAAACATATTCTGTAATGAAATGTAACTATATCTCAATATGCTTGGCTCTTCTTTGCTGAACTGGGTACTGAAATGTAACTATATCTCATTTAGAAACACATCCTTCTTAACTCCATTACCAACAGACTATTTATCAGTAACATTAAGGGGAGTCCTAATAGCTTTATAATTCAACTTTCTAGCAAATGACGGTATATGTAACAAATACCATATTAAGTCACAGCTAAAAGATTTGGGAAATGAGTTCTAATATGTGTTGGAAATTCTTTAGCGAACAGCGGAACTTATGTTTCACTATGGTAGATAGTCTGTTGTTTTTGGTGCTAGCGAGTGGCCATTAAAATGTGAGCATTTGTAGTTTTTCCTCCAAGTCCTGCCAATTGGGCTTGGGGATTTAAGATAAATGCCGATATGAAATATTTTTTGGAGTTTGTCAGGCTTCTTGTGTTGCTACTGGGGTGCTTGGGGTTTGGAATATTCTCCTACATATATCATGTTTTCCCTACACAGTTTGTATGTGGAACCATTTACATACTCACTCTTGCGTTGACCAAGAAATAAATACACTATCAATTTCTAGTATTATTAATCTAATTGCGTTTTTCTTCTGTGTTATGTTGGATTTCATTCTTATAAGCTTTTTGAGACTTTTGAAGAACAAGCAACGCAGGGTAAATTCATTTTGAATGTCACCCTCATTTTTCAGTTTTATCTTTTAAAATAGACTCGGGGTAATTGATATTCAGTGAAAAGCTCTGTTTAACAATGTGATGAATCCATGAAATTTGATATATACAATAAACTTTAAGGATAGCTAGATGATATCATGTTGAGGAATGTATTTTCCGAGGAACTTCCATCTTTTAGGCAGGTCTTGGTTCTCTGTGTTCTTAATTTGTTACCATGGGATACTTGTATCCAATTTGTTTTGTCGTGCTCTGGTTTAATTTCTTAGTACACTTTGGTGACTCTGTATAGTGGGCACAATCTAATGTATAGTTCTGGCGTGACTGGAACACTAAAGAAAAGGTGGTGCACTTGTAATCTCATCCATCCCACCAAGCGTGTTTCAAGATTGCTTCCCGTAAAAGACTTTTTATGTGATTGAACATGAATATGTAACCATGTACATTTGTGTTAAAGTATTATTGGTTGGGCATTTTTATTAATGAATAGTTTAAGTGTCTACCAATTCTATTCACTCAGGTGTCCCTTTAGTGGTCAGGATATGGTTTTAAGTTTTAACTACACATGTATATACGTTCTTTTCTGCTGGTAGTGTTTTGTTTCTTTTCAAGTCATGTAAATCAGTTTGAAATTTATTTATTAATCTAGAAATAATTTCTAGTGAGAAGATTGTATGCAAGTGGTGAATTATTGGTGTACACACTAGAATAATTTGCCTGGATGATCAGCTCATATGTTCTCTTCCCAGTTGACAATTTTTGTTTGCTTTTATAGAAGATAAGAAACAATTTTTGTTTGCTATTCCCTCCGCTTCATTTTTAACTGTTTATGACCATTACGCTGCGTTTGGTTGCTGTCACCAATAGCTGGAGGCGGAACGAAACAGGACGAAACAGAACAAACACTAGAGACAGTGAAGTATTTGGTTATGGTTGACAAAACAGAAATTTCTGTCTTCGTCTCGAGGACATACAGTCTGTTTGGTTACCGTCTTCAACATGTAAAGACAGAATGAGACAGAACAGGACAAGACAGGACAGGACAAAAATTAAAGACAGAGAGATGTTTGGTTGCGGTGGACAGAACGGAGATAATTGTCCTCGTCCTAAGGACAGAAATATGTTTGGCTGCCGTCTTTAGAACAAAAAATAGTGTTAATGACAAAAATGTTCCTGTAGTGTAATAAGACTTGTAGGTGTTAATAAATGTAATTTTTAGTATTATTTTTATTGTTAATATTGTGAATAACATTATTATTGCTATTGTTATGATTATATTATTAATATTATTATGATAATATTAATTATAATTATAATTATAATTAATATTATAAATAGAATTATTATATTATTATTATGAGATTAAATTTTATACTATTATTATTTTTGTTAATATTACGAATATTATTTTGCTTATTGCTACTATTATAATTATTATAATAACGTATTAATATTATTAATATTACTATAAGAATTATTATTATTATTACTATTATGACAAGTATTATTATTATGTTTATTATTATTATTATTATGTTTAAGAATAATAATATTATTATTATACATTTTAATATTAATAATAATAATATTTAAAATATTACTAGAATTAATTTTGTTAACATTATTAATATTATTTTGATTATTGCTATTATTATTAATATATTTACGTTGTAATATTATTATTATTATTATTATTGTTGTTGTTATTATTATTATTATTATAAATATTATTATGACCTATTATTAATATGGTTCTATTATTATTATTATTATTATTATTATTATTATTATTATTATTATTATTATTACGTTTATTATTATTATTATTATTATTATTATTATTATTATTATTATTATTACCTACTATGACAAGTATTTGTTGATTTGTTTATTTTAGTATGATATTTGTTAAAGAAAATTAAACATGTTATTATAATTATTATTAATTATTGTTGTTACTATTACTAAGATTTAGTATAAATTTTGTAATAAAACAAAATTAATAATTATTACTATTATTAAATTTTGTCATTACTTCTATTAGCAATTAATATATATTATTTTGAGTTTATTATTATTATTATTGTAATTATGACTATTATTTATCATATAGCATTTCAAACTTAATTAGTGAAAATCTATAATTAGTGAAATGTTTAAGTAATAGCTGCTAAATGATTATGTATTGAACTGTTGGGTTGTAATATCCGTTCTATACTTGTTGAGAAGGGCTTTTGTTCATGTATATGAAAATGTTACTGTTGCAGAATTTGTTTCATGGAAATGCAAAGCCCTTCGGCTCTTTGTCAATTGGTTTCGACTCCAGAAGCATTTTGTGGAGCTATAGTTTCAATTACAATATCATGACTGATTCCTAAGGAATAGTTTCAAGCATCCAGAGATTATGGCTAAACTTGCTAGAATTGACAACATTCTTCTCCCTATGATAGTCTGCTTTAGGAAGCTTACATAACCCATCTAGTGTGTCGTTAGATGTGCTGGAATTTTTACTTAAAAATAAGAATAATGTTATTTTGAAATACTTGTGATAAGGTTCTTCTCCATGCAAATGTAGTATTGCTGAAAATGGAACATGTTTTATTAATATAAGCTTGAAGTCTGCATTTTGACGTTCGATCAATCTGCTTTCTAAATTGGGAATACTGGTGATAAATCAGTAGTCATAACGTAGAAGTAAATGAAGCTAGAAGGGAACAATTGTTGCTAACTGTGGACAGATTAATTTCAGATATAAATATTATTTGACATTTCTTCTTTCCTCCTGTTGTCGCATGTCTTAGGGGATGAAAAGGTGAAAGAAACTAAGAAAGGCTTTGCATCGTTTAGGAACTGTGTTGTTGATTTTGAGTTGGAGGCAACTCAGTAAACTTAGTCATTTATGAAAAATAAAGGTAACATGAGCACAACAGCATATACCTAAAGTCTCCTAATTCAAGAAAAACGTTATGGAGAGTAGAGATATATAGCTAATCTGTCAAAACCAATTGAGACCAATAGCTAATTCAAGAAAAAAGTCATGGAAATGCAAAAACAAATGTGGAGACCTATAGCTAATCTGCCATGGAACAGGATCTTGGAAATTCTTTAGAGCAGTCAGCTGAAAATGCAGAGATATTAATGGGAAATGTGGAACCTCACACTGTGTTAAGCACTGAAATAACAGCAGAAAGTCGACAATTTGGGATCTGACTCAATTCGTATGATTGGTCATTCAATATCAGAGACAAAGGCATGTTTTGATGATTTTTTAGCAGGGGTCACTGACTCCATTAGCAATTCAGTTCGTAAGGGAGAGAATGCTGTGCAGAGCACAGTACATACAATCAATTCATCAGTAGCATCCATTACTATGTAGTATTGCTTTGACACTCAAACATGAAACCTTTACATGTTGGTCATAATGTTATTATTCTTCATGATTATAATACCCTTATTCAGTTCAAAGTTATAATTTTTCTCACTCACCTCATTCAAAACCTACAATAGATGCTCATACATGAAATGTAGCATACACACAAACAACAGCCCCTATATATAGCTCCCCTACAAATAAACCAGCCTCCCAAGCACTACCTACATTATTATCAAATCAGCCCAATGAATCCAGCAAGTTCTGATCCTAATATCATTTCAACGGAATCCATATTTTTAAAGGTGGGCAGAAACTCAAACATTCTAATTACACTTCTTTAAATTTGCAAATCTAAGCAGTTACCACATTCAGCTATGTATACACAACAAACACAAAGAATATTTGAATATGAAGGTAAGATCAAGAAGGACTTACCACTTTGATAAGAAGTATCCAAATTTCAAGTTTCCGAATGGAAGAAGATTGTTGCAGAACTGATGCAAGTACCACACCCTGAAACCGTAATTTCAGCTCATTGATTAGTTGAATCAAGTGCAATTAAGATATAACTTTAACACACACCTATCGCTTACCCATGTCTCTATTAAACAATAAAACCAAAGGATTCAATAGTTTGATGCATTGATCAAAGAGACGAATAATAATCATCATATAGATAAGACTCATATTTTGCACTCCCTTATACCCTTTTACTATGCTTGAATTATCTCGATTAAATGATTAATCCTTGTTACTTGCATCGATATAATTCATAAGTTAAAACTATAGTCTCTTTCAAGACACACAATCCTTATACCTAAGTTGAATTGACCATAAAACATGAATAACTGTTATGAAAATAAGAATCTTCCATTTCAGAGGATAACATTTTATCATCAGATCATTTTTTCAAATAGAGCACGCATGTTAAGGAAAAAGGGTTGGTTGAGACAATGGTCCCTCATTTTCTTGCCTTCATACTCTGTGCTCTGTGAAACTTTTATGTGTTTTATTCACCTACTCACTTAAGCAACACTTAAAATTTTGAACAAATACAACTTGAAAATTTTGGCGTTTGTCTGAACAAATACAAGTTCACAGCTAGGAGATTTTCCTAGAAGCATCTACCCTTACAAGAGTGCATCATGTGGTATTGATAGGGGCCTCCAATTTCATCTTGCGGATGTTTTCAAAAGTGAATACATATAAATTGGGTGCTGCTCGCAAAGTTTTTATTCAACATGGCAGATTCCAAGTATGACCTTATGCCTTTTTTATCAGCTATTGTAGCATTAGAAAGTTGAATCTTCATACTAAATAAGCATATATGTTAGTTTTGCCTATACATAGAATTCATGGTGTTGGGAATGTGCTAGTCTATTGTAAACCCTCATCAGATATTGTCATAAGTTAATGAAGTCCTTCATTAGCTTATATGTCATGTTCATGTTTATTTCTGTACCAAATAGCCCCTCATTATAATGTCCATAAGGAGTTTGATATTTATTAAACTAAAAACCACTTCTGATCTATCCATGTATATGAAGAAACATGCGTCTTCATATCTAGTTAACTGCTTTTCGTCCTCTAAAGTCCCAACATTGCTATTATCACAATGCATACCAACTGTTCGAGCAAAAGGTTCACTGAACTAAGATGGTGCAACGGCATCTTAGAGCAACATATCAGTGTTTTCCCAAACCTCAACTAAAGCCCGTCACACCTACTATGCACTTCATTATTTTTCCTCAATTGACTTATTAAATAAACCAGGAATAAACTAAAGGCCCTTTACTATGGAATCGTATAACATTAAAGCAATTAAGATAAACAATATCCCCTCGCAACCCAGTACAGTATTCGAAGCACATACGTTCAAACACCCAGAAGAAGAAGAAGAAAAATTCCAAACATAACCCACATTCTAAAAACCAGGGATTGGTGGGATGAATGTCTTACCCAGAACAGAGGGAAGATGGTAGGAGGCTGCTTCAACGAAGACGGAGGTTCGTTGGAGACGGAACGAAATCAAATCTGGAAGAACGACACGCAAACAATGAGCAAATGTATGGAGCATAGAGAGAGAAGAAGAATATGTACACCCATATGCGAACATTCAAGGGGGAAGAGAAGCTTTTGCAAGAACAGAAGTTACTTACCGCGCCTATCAGCGGAGATGAAGGTTTAACGAAGGAGGACGCAGCTGTTGGTAATGGAGAATGAAATTGTTTTAGGTTTTCGACGGTTACGCTGAGGTTATTTTTGACTTTTCCTTATCTTGTCCGTCGGACAAAAATTTCTGTAGGTACGCTGCGTTTGGTTGCCATTGCGAATTGTAAAGAAAGACGAGGAGCGGAGCATTTTAATGCGACCTGACCTGACGTAATGTGAATCGGGGAGATGTTTGGTTGCGGTTGTGATGTAACAAAGATAATTGTCGCCGTCCCAGGGACGAAAGGTGTTTGGTTGCATCATCTGCGGAATGAAAATGTTAATTAATGGCATAAACGCCTCAGAAATAAAAAGACTTGTAGATGTTAAAGAATGTAATTTTGTGTATTAATTTTATTATTAATATTGTTAATAATAATAATATTATTGTTATGTATAATTATAATAATTATGATTTGTATGTTTAAAAATAAAATAATAATTATTTTATATTATTATTATTATATAAAATTTATACTAGTATAATTTTTATGATATTATGAATATGAGTTTTGTTAAGTGCTATTATGATAATTATTATACTAACGTATGAATATTATTAATATTACTATTATTACAATTGTTATTATTTTGTTTATTATGATTATGATTATTATTACAATTGTAATAATAATTATTATTATTATGATTATTATTAGTATATTATTATTATTATTATTATTATTATTATTATGTTTAATAATTATTATTATTATGTTTATAAATTTTAAAATACCCATGGTAATAATAATATTATTAAAATATGACTAGAATTAAAATAGTTAACATTGTGCTCATTATTTTGGTTATTGCTATGATTATTAGTATATTTACGTTGTAATATTATGTTTTAATTATTACCATGCAAGTAATATATTTTATTTTGAGTTTATTATTATTATTATTGTAATTATGACTATTATTTATCTTCTTATAATTATGAATAGTATTATGAAAATTAGTTAGGACAAAATAATTTAACAAAGCATCTAAACATTAATATTAGTAATTACATTATAGGTTGGAAAAGCGTCGTGAACCATCCAAATTCTAATACATAATTGAGCTAACATCTAAACATTCATTACATTAAATACATTGATGCTTTAAAATTTATTGAGAATCATGCGAGGATAATCATGCCGACAATGACCCCAACAAAGAATACTGAATAATGTCCGACTCGATGCCAAACTCGGTTGCATGTTGCAGTGACATGTGGATGTTGAGCTATGGGCTGTGGAAATTGAAGCGCGAATGGCGATGGTTCCGTTGCATGTACTTGGTGCTTCCAACTATCTAAGAAGTGACAAGGTTACCAGATTTGATTGATGACTTGATGATCATTCACATGTGGTAACAAGTATCACAAGCAGAAGTATGTTTCTCATCACAACACAGCACATATATTTTGTGTTCTAACAGAAAATGGGATACAAAAGTTGCTCTTCAGTTCGAAGCATTCTAACATAATAATCGAAATGTTTTCGCCCATTTCAAGTCCAAGAATTCATGTGCATGTTTGATATTGCTAAATCTTAGCTAAACCACAACTATTTACACTTCTTTATATTTGCAAATATAAGAACTTACCATATTCAGCTATGTATACACCACAAACACAAATAATATTGCAATATGAAGGTAAGATAAAGAAGGACTTACCACTTTGAGAAGAAGTCCTCAAAATTCAAGTTCCCGAATGCAAGAAGATTGATGTTGAAATATAGAATGTCCCACACCCTGCATATGAAACATTAATCTCATTGACTATTATGGAAATCATGAACACAATGTACTTTGTTGAAGTGCAACCGTTAATAACAAGAAGGATTGAATTATGTATTGACAATAACAAAGCAATACATAATTGCAGCACCATGATAGATGCAAATACATGCCAAATAAACTCAAGAAGGCTATTCCCAACTTTTTGCAAGAGAAGCAAACTCTCATGTTCGGAGATAAAATGTCATAAAATGTCAAGACATCAAATTTCTACATTAACTTCCTTTAAGATTTTGCAACAACCGATCGACATATCAATAGTCGCGTGGGACACATTCTACTTTAAAATGACAAAGACAAGCATGCAACACTTCAATGCAGACTTCCTATCGATCGCTTCCATTGAAACAGATGAAGATTAAATGTAGCAATTCAATTTCCTTTTCTTTGATTCCCAATTTTCACAAGAATAAGTTAACCCCGAATCGAGTTCGGTTCCTAATTCTCCAGATTGGTATTAAAACATAAACAAAGTAAAGCAAAGAAATTAATCGACAATAGATTGTCATCAAGTTAAACAAGGAGATAAACCTCAATGATTTGAGGAATTGTAGAAAATAATCAAATGAACTGCATTTTATTATGTAATGGAACTCAAAGTTCTCATCAATATCATTGTATCTTTAATGTTATTTCCATCGCTCACGGATCAACAATGATGAAATCAACTAAAAGATCTTATAATCTAGTTTCCTCTCCTTTTCATGGTTTTAGCTTCTCGAATCTCAAGGTAATAACAAACGGAAATAACATAAACGGAAAAGAAGAGCAAACCATCCTAAATGATAAACTATCAAATCAAAGGTAAAGCATTTAAGAACCAGAGAAAATGGCATTCCAATCTTGAAATGTAGCATAAGCCAAACCAAAACAACAAGAAAACTAAAGATTCACAAACATCAACACTATTCCCACATTCCTCGAAAACCAAATGAAGGAGCCAATTCAAGTAAAAGCAAAAGGACAATAGATAACTACTAAAGACTCAAACTTTGTAAAATTCCCAAGACGAAAAACAAAGAAAGATGAATTACCCCGTGAAAATCGAAGCTTTGGGTTGGGAGAGAGGGAAGCACTGGAAAAGTCAAGGTTATTGCAATGAGGCAAGTGGTGGTGGAGTTCTTAACCACAGTGAAGGAGATGGGGTAGCAGAGAGTGAAGAAGCCATCTTTGAAAGCTTGGGTTTGACAAGCACAGAGAGACAACAAATGGGGTTGGTTGTGATGGATTATATAGATGTTAGAGTAGATTAGGTGAGGGCTTTGGGTTTCCGTCGATGGGTTAGTCTCAGTGTTGATCTGAAATCGAGAAAGTAAAAAGCCACCAAAGCAAAGAACATGGCTTTGCCTTACTGATTTCGGACTTTCCGATGAAACCAATGAGAGTAAAAGACTTGAGACCATATAGATCGTAGTAGTTATACAAAAAGCCAAACACCCATTGCAAACCCATTGCCCATACAGAAAACAATACTCATGGATGAAGAGTCTTACCCAGATCGAGATATGATAATGGCTTATGACGGTTTGCTTTGGTGGAGACCGGAACGTTAGCGAAACAGATCTGAGAAAGACAAAGAAATATCGCTATGAGTCGCCCGTGCGGACGTGCGAAGGGAAAATAACCACGACGAGACGCAAAGAAAGTGAGGAAGGCGACACGAGGTACGGGTAGTTTCAAATAAGGAGAACTGCGTTAGAAAGAAATGACGAAGAAGAGTTGGCTTCGGAGGTCAAAAAGTGAGGGCATTATGGCCATTTCACTATCTTGTCCAATGACATTGTTCTCTCGTCCGATGGTTTTGGGTTGGACAAAATAATTTGTCCAACTCCATTGAAGACAGGACAAAACTTTTGCAGACGGTAAAGCAAACACCTATCAGGACAGAACGGTTATGTCCTTGTCATCCGTCCTCACGTTCAAGGACGGTAACCAAACGCAGTGAGTGGAACAAAAAATTTTATGTTTGACCTTTAAAAACGGAACTGAAATTGGTGAAGACGGTAAACAAACACGTCATAGGACAGAACTTTTATATCCTCATCATCCGTCTTCACTCCCGTAGACAGTAACCAAACGTAGAGTTATAATGTCCTTGGCAGGACAAATTTTGAAGCGTTTTATGCAATTTTTCTCGGAAAATGAACATTTTTACTTAAATGCGATTTTTTATTAGATTAAATCCATGTTTCTACAGCTTGAGAGAATCTATATTTGATTGGATTGTTCTTTATGGTATTCAAGAGTAAGGGGAGAGCTTGAATTGATCGTTTTAACATAAAAGCCGATTTAGACAATTTCCCATACGGTTTTATAAAATGAAAATGATGATTCAATAATATTTAAAATAATAATAATAATAATAATAGTAATAATAATAATAATAATAACATCATTTAAACATAATTATAATAAATTTCAGTAGATTGTAAAAATAAATTTGAATAATAATAAGCACAAATTATATAATAATAATAATAATAATAATAATAATAATAATAATAATAAATATTGAATATAATAATAAAAAATAATAATTGGACATAATAATAATAATAATAAATTTGAAAAATTATTATTACAAATTACATATTTATATTAATAATAATATATTTGAATAATAATCAATACAAATTATTTAATGATAATAATATTTATTAGACATAATGATAATAATAATACAAAATATTGAATTACAAACTATTCATAATAAAAATACCATTGAATTACATCTTCCTACTCATATTAAAGACTAGGGGCATATTCGCTATTTCAGACTTTCATCTTTTTCCTTCTACAACCAAACACATCTGCCCTGGAGATGGAGACAAGATTCTCTGTTCTGTCGACCATAAACCAAACAGCTCACTGTCTTCAATTTCTGTTCCGTTCCATCTCCAACTACCGGAGACGCTAACCAAACGTAGCGTAAGAAATAGAGTCTGCTGGAATCGTTGTTTCGTGATGATGAATGCAATGTAGTTACTAAAACGGGTCTGTAAGGAGAAAACTAAGAAGTTGCAGACTGAGTCTAATCCTCGTAAGTGGTCTGTAGGGATCTTTTATCAAATTTCAGTATTAGGAACAGAGAGATAATCTGCTTGCCAGGAAGATAATGTCAAGTTGAAAATTTGATTTTTTTTATATAAACAGAGATAAACACGATACATATTATATGACGAGTTTAGGTTGACAAACCTTCGGTATATCCTCTAATAAAATTGAGAGACCACCAATAAGTGTTATATCAAAATTAGTGATCCTTAGCTTGAACTGGTCTGCAAAATTAGCGAGACAGTCAATACACTAATTACCTTCCTTGCAGATGTGCCGAGTTAAAACTACCCAATTACAGGTACCAAAAATTGATTAATGATGAAAGAAAACAAATGCACCCAACTAGGCCCGTGACGGTACAAGAGGAAAACTACCTACTTACCACATCCAGTAGTCCAAAGTAAGCTGTTGGACCAAAAGGTAGATGGCTTATTACCAAACCATCTAGTGCTCCTCTATGCTTAGTGACCAAAATGACGTCTCCATAATCGTGTGCTAATTTCTTGTATTTTTTAGTTTTTAAATAAATTATTAATTAAGTTACATAATTTAATTCAGATAAAGATAATAAAAATGACTCAATAAATAATATAAATTAATAAGTCAAAATTTAGGTAAAAAATATATCTCAATCAATATAGATCAGACTCATGTTGACTTTATGATATGAAAGCCTGATATGAAAATTATACAAAGGTTAAGGTTTTCTACAATTACTCAGATCAATAGTAAATATAAAAAATCTCTTTTATGTTAAAAGAGCTTACATATTAAGAAAATTGTAAAAAACCTTACTAGAGAGCACTTTCTATAAAAAAGTCCCAGAAAATTCTTGATCGTTTGAAATTCGGAGTCAGCATCGAAATCAGATATAAAGCCAAAATATCTAACTTATATAAGTCCGGTAAATTTGAAAATTTTAAAATCTAATTAATTGTAAAATTTTAAATCATGTCATACTTAATTTATTACTAAATCTTATTTAAAATTACGCATGCATTGAGATTGGAGCCCTAAATTTTAGGTTAAAATAGTTTCATTTTTTAATTTAATTTTAGTCCGATTGAATTTTGGATCATCCGAATTGAATCGAGCTTGGATTAAGACCTTAGGTCTTTGAGCTCGATCAAGTAATTTATCGAAGCAGACTTTAGCCCATTATTAATTTTTGTGGGGGTTGGAGATGGCAATTGGATCTAATAATGGGCCTACTAGTATATATCATTTGTGGTTCTCCAAAATGGATCAAGATCCATCTTCCTTCTTCAACAGAGCATTCTCATGGATTCCAGGTCCCACCAGAAGCTTCGCCAATGGAAGCTTAACCCAACTGGATAAGCTTAGAAAGTCCCAGAATGTCTATCCCACTTCGCTATAAATACCTGGTCTATCCCCCGACTCATCATCGGCGCGAAAAAGAAGCAATTCGTACTAGTTCTTCTGTGTTAAGGTCGTTCAAATAACTACTCAACCATCAACAGCGAATCGATCCTTATTGAAGCTCAGTTAGTGAAGATGTCGTTAATCCCAAGCGTCTTCGGAAATCGACGAGGCAATGTCTTCGATCCATTCTCTGCGTTGGATTCATGGGATCCGTTCGGGGACTTTGGTTTCCCTTCATCTTCTTCCCTCGTTAGTGGGGGAGAGCTCTGCGTTTGTTAACACTAGCATAGACTGGAAGGAGACGCCGGAGGCACACGTGTTCAAGGCGGATCTTCCAGGGTTGAAGAAAGAGGAAGTGAAAGTGGAGATTGAAGACGACAGAGTGCTCCAAATCAGCGGACAGAGAAAGGTGGAGAAGGAAGACAAGAACGACAAGTGGCATCGCGTGGAGCGAAGCAGTGGGAGCTTCATGAGGAGGTTCAGGCTTCCGGAGAGTGCAAAGATGGATAAAATCAAAGCTGCTATGGAAAATGGCGTTCTCACTGTCACTGTTCGAAAGGAGGAAGTGAAGAAACCTGAAGTCAGGTCCATTGAAATCTCTGGTTGATAGGGTTCTTCTGTCTGGTAATGAGTCGTGATGGAGTGTATCGATGAATGGTAAAATAATCTTCATTTTGCCTTACCTCTAAGAGTGTATGATTTCCTGATGTATGTGTGTTTTCTTCTATCTGTTTACCTCTGTGGAGGCGTTGAAGTATCGCGTAATATATCAAAAAATCTTTTAAGTAATTCTTCGTTTGATGAGAGTTGATCGGGTTGATTCAATAGATTGAAAATCAGGTAGTCTGGCCGGATTTCTGAAGATTTTAGATTAACTCAAGATAATTCCTGAATTGAACGATATGATCAAGAACTAGTAAAATAGTGTGGTTTAAAATATACAATGCACGTACAAAAGTAACTGGACCGAGTTTGTGGAAGCTCGAGCTGTGCCAATACTTGTGCTATTGTTGGTTTCAGCCTCTGGTCAACGTTTTGAGCTGATCAATGAACACCACCTGAGCAGACTCATCATGTTTCGCTCTGTGTTCCTGAATCGTGGAAAGCCTCTCCAGTATCCAAATTGCTTTGCTTTGAGCCTTTACTTTCACTGTTACCAAATACCAATACTCTTATTATGGCTTCAACGCCTGACATTTCAGCTTAGTTGTTATTTCCACTTTCCCAGAATTGATCTTGCACAAGTGTTGCAAGTGCATTAAGAGCAGCTTCATTAGCTTCCCTCGCTTCACCTACTTGTCGTATTTGGATCAGTGGGGAGACTGCATCGGCTTTGATCAAGCACAATGTGGTTTTAATGCTGCAGTAACTAACCATTGTGAACTTTGCAAAATGATTCAGAAGGTGGTATACAGAGCCAGCTTGCAGCTCTGCACTTACCTAGTATCGATCCAACTGAAAGCAATTTTACAAGGGAATCAGTCCCAATTCTGCAGAACGAAGCTGTAGTTTTTTGTCAGAAGGAACGGTAAGTCGAACCAATAACTCCGTGACATTTTCCTCTAGCTGGCTTGTTAGAAATGTTGACCTTGATGTGAGTGCACTTAATGTTGTGATCAAAATGGGCAGTAAACATCAATTCTTTACAACGTCTGTTGCTTTCCTATTGCCAGTAGGAAGGAAGACTGCAAAGTATGCCAACAGCTGCTACTTTTTCACCATACTGGAATGGATGACGAGACAACATCGATGACGTGATTAAGGTATTTACCAAGCTGTTCCGTCAACTCTTCTGGTGAATCTGTGGAAAGATTGTGAATCAAATTCAAGGCAGCTACTCTGATTTTGATGTTAGACTCTGCTAGGAATGGAGCCAGGAGCTGAAGTGCCCCAGTTTGTTTCAGTTTTCTTCTCACTTTGGATGCATTTGAATGGGAAGCGCTGGACTAGAGAGATTCAAAAGAGAAGAGTATTTGTTGAGCCACATCTTGGTCGACAAGAACTGTACCTGCTCGAGCAATTTTAGCCAAAATGGCTCGAAGAGTCATAAGCACAGATGTGACAGACAAAAGTAACTGAAGGAGCGGAACTGCGATCCCTGAACTGATCAAAGGGGTATCCTGTTTCTTCATGTTCCTTCTGAAAGATCTCTGTTTGAAGGATCAAAATCAGCTATTACTTTTGGGCTGCTTTTCAAATTCGTAATTGAGTAAATTATTAGGTATACATAATAATCCTAAATTGGTAAGTGAGAATCTGGCGCGTTAGAGCCAACTTTATAATTTTTTAATGAGCAGAATTGAAACATCTTGCGTGGGCCATCTTCCCCACTCTGTATGCTTATCCCCACACTCACATGCAATACACGATTAACAACTCACTTGGCCAACAGACCTTCATCACTCGAGCACTCCTGTTATGAAAGTGATTATACATGTTCATTTTCTATTTTTTGAAAACTTTCAACATAATAATAGAGCTCTCAAAGATCTTAAGGCTATTGGATGTTTTCTGACATTTCTTATAAAGTTGGGTAATATTTAATTATATTTTTCAATCTTTCAATAACCTATCAATTTATGTATTTGATCAAGATAAAGGAAATAAAGTAATCTAATAAGTAATCTAAGTTGATGAGTCAAAGTCAGGGAAGAAAATAGATTCCGATCAGTATAGATTGGTTCCATGTAGGGTCTATGATAGAGAAGCCCAATATGGATGCTTTATAAAAAAATTAAGGTCTCATGCAGTTACTCTTATCATTTACAATCATCAGGATTATCTAACTTGTTAAAAGAGTTTATATTTTGAAAAAATTGTAGAAAAGCTTTATTACATCTCGGTGAGCAATTCCTATGAAAACGACGTTAGATTTGCACTTGTTTTGACTTCCAAAAGCTCACATGAAATTATGGACCTTGAATTATGTATTTTCAACATTTTTTTGTTTATTTCCCTTCCACGTTCGATTCGAAATACGTAACTAAAATCCTGAGGGATCTATGAGTGATTAATGCTTTACAAGCTCAAAAACAAAGAAGGCAATGAGAAACCAAGAAAATTAAAAGATGATGGAGAGAGCCTATCTAATAAAGGTTTTGTCACCAAAGAAGAAAAAACAAATTCTCAATGTGGCCATTGTGAGAAGTTTAGTCACGAAGAAAAAGATTGTTGCCAATAAAAGGAAGTCTCAATATTTTCAATGTAAATGGTTTGGATATTTGGAAAAGGATTGCAAGTTTAACAACGAAGAACAAGCAAATATAGGGCAAGTAATTGAAAAAGACAACCTTTTTTAGTTCGCGATAAGTGTACCAAGATGCATCATAGAGATAAGTGTTTTATGAAAATAAGTGACGAGAGAAATACTCACATTGAAGAATAGAGAGAAGCGCTTTGTTGACAAGATTGGAGAGAAGTGCTCTAAAAAAAAGAATTGTGGAAAGGTATGCTTCATATTTGTGAAAGTTTTTTTTTACAATTTTGAATTAAGGAGGAATGTTGAGAATTAATTTAAAATTGTAGAGTTGTTAAAATTTCTTTTAAATAGGTCTTTAGTTTGTTTTAATCTTATTTTATAAGTCAGATTTGTTAGTTGAAATATCTATTTAAGAGATATTGAGTTTTTGTATTTTGCTTATATAAGACACCCAACCAAGTTCATCATTCCAAAGATATAATAAAACTTGAATGTTACTTATTCTTTTATCTTTTATCTTATCATATTTTATACATCATCTTTTCTTTAAAATTCCGACACTATCTACAACTAGAACATGGTAAAGATCTATTCTATTCACATAACTGCAATAAAATAATGTTTGTTTACCAAAGTAAAATGAGCCAAAAGGTTGCTTCAAGTAGGAAGAATGAGAAACAGAGATTCTGTTGGAATCATTGGTTGGTGATGATGTAATGCGATGTAGTTACTGAAACGGGTCTGCAAGGAGAAAAGTAAGAAGTTGTAGATTGAGTCTAATCCCCGCAAGGGGTCTGTAGGAATCTTTTCTCAATTTTCAGTATCAGGAATAGAGACATAATCTGCCTGCCTGGAAGATAACGTCAAGTTGAAAATGATTCCAAGAATGAGATAGTGAGCAAAAGATAAATCACTAACAGGCTCTGGAAAAGTTCTTACAGGTTCCAGAGCCTGTTGATGAAGTTGCAGAATTGACTGGTTGTATAGTGAATACAGTTAGGACCTGTCGATTCAGTGTCAATCCTGTTTGATAAGAGAAAGATCCTGTATTCATGTGCAACAATATCCACATGCAGATTTGATCTGCAATAATCAATATCAACTAATAATATTCACACTTCAAAAGCTTGTAAGATGTTCTTGTAATATCATAGATGAGGAAGAAATTGTGAGCTCAAGCATGGCAGTACTAAAGAGGAAGAAATTGTGAGCTCAAGCATGGCAGTACTAAAGAGGAAGAAATTGTGAGCTGTGAGCTCAAGCATGGCAGTACTAAGTATTCAATATGACCAAATCATCTAAAGACTCGAAGGGAGTGGTTGCTGCAAGTAAAGCCTCCATCAACCAACAGATTAGCCCCACTGATATACCTTGCTTCTTCACTTGCTAAGAAGAGCACGGCATTAGCCACATCATCAGTCGTCAATTCCACGCCTTGCAAGTTAGCATTCCTTGCAACGAAACTACGAAAGCCTACCCAGGCATCCTCTGTTCTCTCCTCCTCAGGTAAGTGAGCCAAAGCCAAGCCTGTTGCAACTCCATAAGGAGAAACACAGTTAACACGTATTCCATGTTTTCCTAGCTCAGCTGCCACACTTTTGGTAAGGCCTAATACAGCATGTTTTGAACCTGTGTAGGCATGTGGACCCAAGCCCCCGATCGAACCAGCAACACTACAAATCGAAATAATTGAACCCTTATTTTGTGGTATCATAGCTCGAGCTGCATGCTTCATACCGATGAAGGTACCTTTCACATTTACATCAAACACTCTCTCAAAGATGGATAAGTCCAGATCACGAATGTCTGGACAAGGCGGACCTGAAAGCCCTGCATTGTTAACCATAATATCCAGTCTTCCAAATTTATCAACTGTGAGATCAACAGCACGGAGAATATCATCTTCTGATGTGACATCACCATGGAGATAGATAATGTTGTCACCAAGGGAGTTGCAGACATTTTGTCCGAGGTTGTCTTGCAAATCAACAATACAAACTTTTGCGCCATGTTGGTGGAACAGACGAGCAATGCTCTCTCCAATGCCAGAGGCTCCACCCGTGACCAACGCCACTTTCCCTGATAACCTACAAAAAGAAAAATGAATACAAGGATTAGAAGTGGGTAAAACTACAACTACAACAGAGTATAGACTCCAAATGTACATGTGCTAAACCGATTACGATCAAATCAAACACAGCAGAATCTGACCAAATTGTAGTTACTTTCTAAAAAGACCAAAAATCATATGCATTAGATGCTGTAACCGTGCAGCGACATCGGATTTGCTAATGTATATGTCCAGTTAATGTTTACCATATTCCTCTTTACCCTCTTTTGTACTATCCTAAATCCAAACCTCAGGATCATTCTGATGGGGACCACTGCACATCATCCTGTATGGACAAAGATGAGAACAACAAAACCCAGAATTGGAAGTGTCGGAAAGCCACCAAGCCTTTGTCTGAGGAATTAACTCGACTTGTTGGTTAAATCTAATAGTAACCTTTTGCCTGCTCTTAGTGCTGCAACAAAAATACCACCGCTCGCCAAGTTTGCTCTTTTATCTTGGCTGCACAAGTTGTCAAGAAGCCTCCTAGTTGTTCGAGTGAAACTTTACACTTCTATTACAGATGAATGAACATAAATATTGAGGAAAAGCTTCCAGATAGAATTAATATTTGATCAGAAGTACAGATCTATGGAGAGATCAATTAGAGCACAGCTTCGACACCAAATAAGTCTAAAACTCTTGATATCGCAATCAAACTGAAATAAAAGCATCATCGGTCTTAAAAACAAGCATCCTACAGACCAGCACAAAGCATATAATCCTAAATGTCAAAACTCCAGTAACCCATCAAGTAACGATCCAGTTCCTTAGCTGTTGATGTCAAAACGTGATCACCTCCCAAACCCACCCAAATGATTCACAAATAAATTCATTGAAACAAAGATACGATAATGAGCCAGAAGAACAAAGTTTACAGACGCAGCCGTAGCTAAAGATCAGTATCAACATGAGAAAGCAAATGCGTAGCCAAAAAACAGGAGATTTCGCTTTACCTCTGACAAGAAAGGGTCGAAACAATTGAGGCCGCAGAAGCCATAACCAGATCTTTCATCTTACTGCTTAACGCTTTCCAATGGGGACTGATTCACTCAAAAAGGCCAAAAAGACAAGGACTTGACTTTCTAAAAGACACGAATTGCCTTGAAGTAGCACCATTGTTGTCCAGAAAAATAATAAATTTAATCTTTTAAAAAATTAAGATTAAATTTATACTTGGAGGAGAAAGATTCTTAAAACAGTTGTCTTTGGTCTTATTGACTGCTGTTTAAGTGAGGTTCTTGAACAGTAAGACTTTCAGTTGTCTTTGGATTATTGTCTTATTGATTGCTCTTTAAAGTGAGCTTCTTGAACAGTAAGATTCTTGAACAGTAAGACCTTGTCGTTTTCTTGTTGTGTGGTTTTAACCAACCGAATAACAAAAAGTAAAAACTGAAAAGTAGGCGTTCATCGTACGCCAACGCCAAGTTGACGAACGAAAGGAGCATTAAATGTCGTGTCTTTTTCCATTGAAAACGTACAACCAGCTGTGTCATTTTACAAATGTTGTGTCTTATTTGTTACATGATATATGAAACCTCTCAGACCTGTTTTATTATGGAGCTTCGAATTGAGTACAACATTGATAAAATGTGTAAGGTTGACATTTTAAGCTAATTTGAAATTAAATATAAAAATTTTAAGCTAATATCAAACCATTGCTTAATAAATATTATTTAATAAAAATTTTACGACCATACAAAATTATTTAAAATATAATAAATATCAGTTTTATTGTAAAAATACATGTTTATTTAAAAGATAACAAACTAAGAAATTCCTTCTCTTTCAAAATTTGCCAAGTTTTTTATAAACTAACATTATAAACAATGTATAATTTAATAACCATCCTTTAAAATCATGTGAATATCCATCATTTTATTTTATTTTATTTTAAATTTGAAAGATTAATTATTAATTACAAATTTTAATGTTGAATTAAAAATATCAAAAATTACACTCTTAAATATAGGTTTTGTTTCAAAAATATAAAACTTTGTAAATTTTAAATTTTAAAATAAGTTAAAATAAATGAAGCTTATTCTTATTAAATTAATAAAATCTTAATAAGATCATTTTGTATTAATTAATTAATAAAGGTTTCATCTTTCAAAATTTGCCAAGTTTTTTAAAACTAACATTGTAAACGATGTATAATTTAATAACCATCCTTTAAAATCATGTGAATATCTATCAATTTAATTTAATTTATTTAAATTTTGAAAGATTAATTATTAATTACAAATTTTAATGTTAAATTAAAACTATCAAAAATTACACTCTTAAATATAGGTTTTGTTTAAAAATATATAAACTTTGTAAATATTAAATTTTAAATAAGTTAAAATAAATGAAGCTTATTCTTATTAAATTAATAAAATCATTTTCTATTAATTAATTAATAAAGGTTTCATCTTTAAATTTATAAATTCAATATAATTTGTGATAAATTGTCATTAATAAAACAGGCCAAAATTGACAGTAGACAAAAGTAGAGATTTATGAATCCCCAATGAACTTGCGCTTTTTAGTGGTATTCATGTAGGGCCGAATTACCCATTCATTCTGGGCTTCATTCTGATCCACTGTTCCCAACTTTATCTGCAAAATGCAAATATCATACTTCATTAAAACTTTGATCATATTGAAAGAAAAGAAAGGTCAGGTTCACTGTAACTATTTGTTAGGTTCTAATACTTAGTTAGCTTAGTGAAAGATTTCCAGTAAACAAAAGACTTCTTTTAACTTGGAGTGGCCGGTGAGGGGTTAAGTTCAGTTATAGAATGAATTCACAGGCAACAGAGTTACCTGATAAAGCCGCATTTCAAAGCGAGGGCCGATTTCCTTGAGCTCAACAGATTTAGGACCACCGTGCTTTTCATAAATATGATGCCTGAAAATTTTATTAATGGATATTATTAAAAAGTGATCAAACGATGAAGATCGAATCATGTTCAGTTTATGAAAAATACTTTATCATGCAAATTTAAAAAGGAACAGAATCACTTGAATCAGAAACTATTTTACAGTTTATCTGAGTATTGCAGTAATATACAGAGGATCATAAGATGATACTTGGCAGCAAATGAAAGGAACATGTAGAAGAAAATATGCAACAGTATGGTCAAATCAGTAACGAACCTAAATGAAATATCGTCGGATTGGTTTGCGAAAGTTATAATTCGTTTCGTATACGGCTTAGGCATTGGGAAAAGATGCTTCAGAATGGTCGCTGTTCTTTCACCAAGCTATCAGGAATAACAAATTTGTCAATAGATAAACAATAATTGGCTAGTTGATGATATATAAACGTACAAAATGCCCATCAAGTACAAAAGGTCCGTTAAGATTTATGAATCGAAAGTTGAAATTATGGTTGCTAAAAAAGAAGAGAAGATACTTTCGTAGTGAAGTTGTTAAGAATCAAGTGTGGGTAGGCCTCAGGCATCGTTCCAATAGCTTTCTTGTTCTTGATGTCATGTCTAGTAACCTACCACCAAAATCTGATTAATGATGAAAGAAAACAAATGCACCTAACTAAATCGATGACAGTACAAGAGAAAAACTACCTACTTACCACATTGAATAGGCCAAAGTAAGCTGTTGGACCAAAAGGTAGATGGCTTATTACCAAACCATCTGGTACTCCTCTATGCTCATGAACCAAAATGACATCGGTATAATCATGTGCACGACAACTTTCAATAATTTCTGAAATAACCTGCAAGGAAATTATATGCCAGTAGTTTATATCATAGTAGACAATAAGATAACTTTTACGTACAGTAAAGTGAATTTTTAACTGCACTGTATAATCATGTGCACAGAAGCTTTTCCATGAAATTAGTCACCACTAGTTTATATCATACTAGACAACAACGTAACTTTTATGTACAGCAAAATGATTTCTTCATTGTTCAATTCTTTTTTAACTAGATCAACCAAGACAATACAAGGTATTAATCCATAACTATCAGAGGAAAATTATAAAGAAAAACAAATGCGCTGAACACCCCAGAAATTCCAAAATCAATCAAAACATAAATAGGAAACCAAAACCTAAAAATGACGCCCAAAAACTGGAAACACGTTTTCTAATAGATATGATACACATAACACTAAACATATTTCAGCACAACAATAAAGGAATTTGTTCATTACCAGATGATAGTATTCTCAAAGAGAGGCCTTTAGAACGAAATAAAATAAAGTGAAAAAATAATTAGCTAACCTGACCACCGCGATTGATTCTTTCAGCATTAGGGAATACAAATTTCAATTCCTGTAGAAAAGAGGCAACTTCAATCCCAATTGCTAATCACAAAAGAGATAGTTGCATCGCAAATAAAGCTTAATCTAGAGAGTAAAGCCACTCGTTGAGTACTACAAATTACCTTTACAAACTGTACAAGTGGGGCACTTGGATTTCGAGAAGTAGTCAATAGAATCTTGGGGTCTTTTTCAGTGGCATGTGCATACTCGTCGTCAATGTGTGTCTTTGGGACTATATTTCGGCAAAAACACGAATATAATAAACACAAAAATATGAAAATACACAATCTTTCTAACAAATTAAAAATAAATAAACACATGCCTGCAGTGTTATCGTCTTCAAGATCGATTTCTTGGCGAAGAGCAGCTTCTTCGTTCCTGAGCTCCGTAGGAATCGGTTTTCCCTCTGCGTAGAAATTTCACAAATTAGAACAAAACCCAAGAAAACGTGAAGATTCGCAGAAAGGGTAGAACTAGTTAGTGTTTTCTTCGATTGATAAAATACCAGCTAGGGCTTCTTTGATTTTCCGTTTCTTTTCGTAGAGCAATCGTTCTTTGCCTTCCAAGCTCTTCCGATACAGATACTCTCTCCTCAGTCTCAAGTTTCGACGCAACATCTTGGCCTTTACTGTCGAAAGAACAGAAGTTGAGTCGTTGAATCCTGGGAGGGAGGCTTTGTTAGGGTTTCGGTTAAATGAAAAAAGAATGGGGCCTTTCTCTTTTGGTTGTTACGGGCTTATGGCTAGTTATGAAAATTTGGGTCTTATATCAACTATCTGGATCGGGTCATAAAATCTGGACCTACTGGTTGAGTTGGAGATGTAGATCGGGTTGGGTTTAACCAAGTTTGTTATTAAAGAAATTAGTCTGAGAAGAATAGTTTAAAGATTCTTTTTTATAATTAAAATTCTTTTACGACATCTGGTGGGCAACAACAACAAAAAAAAGTTGAGAATTTTCTTCTAAAATTTGGATAAAGAATTTAATACTTACTAAAATATATATTTATATTAAAATTACTAAAAGTTGCATTTACTTATTAGCGAAGACTATTATTTAAATATATATTAAGTATATATTCACAATATTTAATTAATATTTTACAATTAAATGACAAACTAATTTTAATTATTATTTAAAATTTTAAAATTCATTATTTTATAAACTTAGATTAAATAAAAAGGATTTAACTAAAATTTTAAATATTTAATTTTAACTAAAATCTTTGTGGTTCTCCAAAATAGATCAAAATCCGTCTCCGTTCTTCAACACCAAGTCCAGATTCTCATGGATTCTAGGTCCCACTATAAACTTCGCCAATGGAAGCTCAACTCAACTGGAGAGGCTTGGAAAGTACCAGAATGTCTATCCCACTTAGCTATAAATACCTGGTCTATCCCTCGACCTCATCGTCGGCGTGAAAAAGAAGCAATTCGTACAAGTTCTTCTGCCATCAAGTTTCCCACTAGGACACCATCAACAGCTAATAGATCATTCTTGAACCTCAGTCAGTGAAGATGTCGTTGATCCCAAGCGTCTTCGGAAATCGACCAAGTAATGTCTTCGATCCATTCTCTGCGTTGGATTCATGGGATCCATCCAGGGACTTCGGTTTCCTTCATCCTCTTCCCTCATTACTAGGGATAACTCAGCGTTTGTTAACACTCGCATAGACTGGAAGGAGACGCCGGAGGCACACGTGTTCAAGGCGGACCTTCCAGGGTTGAAGAAAGAGGAAGTGAAAGGGGAGATTGAAGACGACAGAGTGCTCCAAATCAGCGGACAGAGCAAGGTGGAGAAAGAAGACAAGAACGATTAGTGGCATCGCGTGGAGCGAAGCAGTGGGAGCTTCATGAGGAGGATAAGGCTTCCGGAGAACTGTTTTTGCCAAATGGTGGCACCTTCTCAGTCTTCGAAATTAAAAGTTGCTTCACATAATCAAAGATAGCCAAAAGGATCTTCCAGCTTGCGTGACATCTATACATCATAGAAAGTTAATCTGCAACAAATACCTTTCGCAGTAGAAGGTGAAGGCAAACAAAACTACTCGTACTTGATTTTGTTGCACCTCCTCACGTTTGCTGCAATTGAACGTCCTGGAAATATATATATAATGATTTAGTTGCACTGGCAGAGGCATTTTTCATCCACTATTTCACATCAAGATGCATCATGAACAAATATTAAACTTTCCATTTCAATTACCTTTATAACATCATAAGGTATGTTATCCATTGTTTTGTAAAGGCATCATTTTAAGAATGATCAGTATCGGCATTTCAGAACCTGAATTTTGTTTATAAGCTAGATATTAAGAATCTGAATCATCGCAGGCCAAGAAGCTTTGTCCATAAGAAACGTGACTGCAAGCTTTCTAAATGTTGTTGGACAGCTATATTTTGTTGTGCATAAGACTGGAAATTTTAGCAATGTTTTTCTTCTATAAAATCATGGATATAAACTTGGAAATCGTAATTAAACCTAGAAACTTGTAAACAAATGACAAATAAAAGAATAGGGAGAAACAGTAAAAATTTCCAACTCTGGATAAGCAGGGAGAAGCTACCATAGAACTTCAACAAAGGTTTCTTCCCACCCTTGAAGAGTTCCAACACAAAGACATCTCCCGCTCTTAATTAGCCGCTTTGACCTTGCAAATGTGGTCCAGAATTGTATATAACAATTTTCCCCAATCCGACAAAGTATACACCTATGTGTGCCACTGCATGTATGCCTTTTGCTTTTATAAGTTTTCTTTTTTTTTCAAAAGTTGCTAGAATATAGGGAATTGTAAGTTGGTAGAATGAATCTCCAGAATTGTATATAATGTAGGGAAATTACATACCAATTTATTTCTTCTGCTTAGAATAGATCTAAATGCAGATTGTATCATTTCCTTATCATTTGAAGCAGTGATGGTAGGCATTTTGTCAAGATCATTGGAGTTGTTAGTATCTGGAGCATTATCACTTAAAGGCAACACGCCTTGATCTGAAAGGATGTTGTTGCACCTCTTTTTTCCAATGGTCACATCTCTGTCTTTGTTTTGGGATATTCTCCAGCTCCTCCTTGAGTAGAACATCTCAATCTGCATGTCCATGGTGGACGTAGCAAATCAAATGAGGTGATCCTAGATGGAGATTCTTACCATCAGCAACACAATAAAAGCTTTCATTTTGTAATGATAAATTATGCATTTACTTAAAAATTGTAGACCTTGAATACATCAGAGATTCCCGTGGCTTAATGATCAGACCGCAGTCTATTCATTCTAAGTATCAAAGTGAATGAAATCCATGTATCCATTCCTTTAATTGCTCTATGTTTTCTAAATCCTATGTTTAGAGAGCTGCAATGAGTTTAGCATAGATGGATTGGTGTAGTCCATAATAGCACAACTGACAGCTCACTTAGTTGACTCGGTATCTTTATTCTAATTGTAAATATTTATTTTGTTAATAGTTGTTAGCTAATTCATAGGAGAATATCCTGGAGATTTTGTTACTCCAATCAGTTTGATTTTGAATGTACAAAATGTAATCTCATGAGTTTTAAATACTCGAAAGCAATAGAAGATAGATAAGCTTTTCAATTCTCATATGGTATCAGAGATTTGAACTCCACCGAGTTTTTTTTTCTCTCTTTTCGTTCAGCAACGTCCCTACCCACCCTCAACAATGGCTCCTCCTGCTACTGTCCTTAACTCAGACAATACTACCTCGACCACCATAGTTCAATTCAATGCCTTGCATCTACTACCAATCAAATTAAACGGCTCCTCAAACTTTGCTACCGAAAGCACGATTTCCACACCGATGAATGGCCATGATCTTTTCGCCATCTTAATGGCACCAAGCCCGCCTGACCAAAACAATCACTCGAGCTAATGTCAAGTACCAAATCCAACTTATCATCTTTGGTTCCGACAGATCAATTGATCCAAAACGCTTTAATGGTGTCCGTTGATCCGACTCTCGCGTCATCGGTTGCCAATGCTCCCAACGCTCAAACCGCTGAGCACATTGCATCTGCGTTTGCAACAAGTCGCAGACGCGAATCTTCACCTTCACGATCAATTAGCTCGACTTCGCAAAGAGTCTCAATCCATTGCCGTATCTTCGACAAATCCGCTCAATTGCCGATGAGTTAGCCATCGCGGTGCCCCATCTCGAATGATGAAATGACTATTAAAATCTTGAGTGGCCTCGCATCGAAGTTCCGTGAAATCTCCGCGCCATCCGGTCACGGAATCGATCATCACCTATGAAGAATCAGATGAAAAGCTCGTTGATCACGAGCTCTTCCTCAACATGAGGAAGCACGGTTGTCTCTGCTTTCAAATTTATAACGGCCGCTGTTGCTCAAAATCAACCATTGAGACATAACCGCATGGCTACTCCAACAATCAAAATCGGCGAATAACTACAACCAAGGGTCCAATCGAATCAATAAGGCGTAATCAACAACCAAGGCGCCGAACCAACATGCCTCCGCAACAACAAAGAAGAATACCTTCTATTAATGAATTTGGCACCGGTGTCACTTTGTGAAAAGCCGTGGCACTCATTCGTGTGTGCCGCAATCCCATGACCACATACAAGCTCGGGCTTACCATGCTCGGCTCTTATCAACAACAAGACCTTGGATCATTGACACCGTGCAACGCATCATATTGTCTCCGACACTCAGCAGTTCACAACCTTACAAGACTACAATGGCTCGGAGGACATCGTCATGGGAAATGGTGAAACGATTCCGATTTCACACACCGGTAACATTGATCTAAATGCATCAAACTGTCACTTTACCTTAAACAATGCCCTTTGCTCCCCTTCCGTTACTAATAATTTAATCTCAGTCTCTCAATTTTGTCGTGACAATAACAAATCCATTGAATTCTTTCCCTTTTCTTATGTTGTGAAGGACCTAGCAACGGGGGCGCCGCTGGTTCGAGGGGGAAGTGAAGGCAGTCGTACCACCGCCACCGAATTTAATTTTACTGATGTTCCAAGTTGTCGAATGGCCATGTCTAGTGACCTGTTGCATCGTCGATTGGGTCATCCCAATCGCAATACCTTAAATAAGGTTTCCAATCAATTTTCAATTTCGAAAACTAACTCACAACTTTCAGTTTGTAATTCTTGCAATTCAAATAAGATGCATCGGTTACCTTTTTCGGAAAATACTTTGCAAACAAACTCACCATTGCAAGTAGTTTACAGTGATGTTTGGGGTCCCTCCCCTGTTTTATCAATTGATAAAAAACGTTATTACATCTTGTTTGTTGATCATTTTTCCAAATACATGTGGCTCTACACACTTCAAACTAAAGATGAAGCTTCTAAAATTTTTCAGCAATTACATCCTTTGCTTGAACGCAGATTTGAAACAAAAATTTTAAGCCTCTACACCGATGGAGGAGGTGAATATCAAGGCCTAGATTCCTATCTACGTAGAAGTGGCATTGAACATTTAGTGTCCCCACCATACACTCCACAAAGAGTAGCTGTAGTTGAGCGTCGACATCGTCACATAATCGAAACAGCCAAAACACTCATGCATCAAGCCTCCATGCCGTCTCAATTTTGGACATTTGCATGTCAACAAGCCACATATTTAATAAACCGCCTACCGACACATGTTCTAGGAAACCAAAGTCCGTATGAAGTCCTCTTTAGGGAAAACCAAACTTACACTCCATTAGAACTTTTGGCTGCCTTTGTTACCCATGGTTAAAACCATACTCCAAACACAAGTTAGATCCGACATCCAAGCCATGTGTGTACCTAGGTTTTTCCACAAAATACCACTCCCACCAATGCTTTGATTTCACCACTTCCAAGGTTTTTATGAGTCGGGATGTCATATTTTATGAAAATGAGTTTCCTTGTGCCTCCACACACTTTCGTGTCAAAGAAAATCTTTCTTTTGTGTCTTGGGAAAACATAGAAACCGAAACCACGATCAACAAAATTTGCAATGCTTTGATTTACCACACTACTTGCAGTTCGGTTGCCTTCTACTTCTCCTTCACCAAAGAGATGCCGCTAGCTCGTATGCTTCTTGACCCATCACCCAACACTACACCTTCACCAGCTACTGACAATGAACAGCTGGGACCTCCACAACCAAATTTAACCCCACCATATCCACATATATACCATCGTCGCACCCCCTCTTTACCAAAAACTACAACCTCAAATCAACCTATGTCTCTAGTTTCAAATCGAACCAACCTCGCCACAACCATCGCCCACTCCAAATCGCTCCACCCAAAGATTCAACCTTCCTCAAACTGCCACCACTCACGCACAAACACAATCAGTCGTGCCCATATCACTCGATCCCAAGCCAACTCATCACATGGTCCTCCGGTCACACACAAACAAATTTTAAACCAAAGCAATTTCATGTCACGACATCTCTGTCTCCAACCTCTATCCCGAGAACCTATAAACAAGCCCAAAAACACACACACTGGCAACTAGCTATGCAAGCCGAGTATGATGCATTGATTGAAAATCAAACGTGGACCCTTGTCCCATATGATGCTTCCAAGAACATTGTGGATTGTAAATGGTTATTTCGTGTAAAGTACAATGCTGATGGCTCTATTGCTAGGTACAAAGCCCGATTGGTAGCGAAAGGATACACTCAAAGACCGGGAATTGACTTTCATTCGACGTTCAGTCCAGTTGTAAAACCGGTGACAGTCCGCCTCGTTCTTACCATTGCTACACAACTTCGATGGTCCATCAATCAGCTAGATGTGAACAATGCTTTTCTTCAAGGCAAGTTGGATGAGGAAGTGTATATGCGGCAGCCCACCGGATATGAATCAGCATCACACTCGGGTTATGTGTGCAAATTGCACAAGGCAATCTATGGTTTAAGGCAGGCTCCCCGAGCTTGGTACACCGCTATCAAAACCTATCTTGTCGACTATGGTTTTGTCACTGCAAAGTCTGATTCATCACTATTCATCTTACATCAATCGGGATTCATTGCTTATGTGCTTGTCTATGTAGACGATATAATTGTGACAGGTAACATAGCATCGGGGGTTCGGAAAGTCATTGCCGATCTTGCATCGAGGTTCTCACTCAAGGATCTTGGTACATTGAATTATTTCTTGGGCATTGAGGTGTCGTATGATTCGTCTGGTATGTATTTGTCACAACACAAATATGTTTTGGATATGCTTGATGATTTAAAAATGGCAGATTGCAAAGGAGTGCACACCCCGATGTGCCCCACATCCGATCTCTCTGTCAATAATAGCGATTGTGAAGTTGATGCTTCCATGTATCGTCGGGTAATTGGGAAGTTGCATTATTTGTCTTTCACGAGGCCGGACATTGCATTTGTAGTGAATAAACTGTCTCAGTTCATGCACAACCCCGGTACAAATCATTGGCGAGCTGCAAAGAGAGTCTTGCGCTACCTCCAACAATCATCGGCCATGGGCATTCGAATTGACAGGGACTCCAATCGCCAATTGCTCACTTATTCTGATTCCGACTGGGCTGGTGATCCACTGGATCGAACATCAACAACAGGTTATGTCATCTACTTCGGCAGCACGCCAATCTCTTGGTCATCGAAGAAGCAACGATCGGTGTCTCGGTCATCGACGGAGGTCAATATGTATGGTGGCAACAAGGTCTCGAGACAATTGGATTCGAATTTGTTAATTGAGCTTGAGTCCCGACCAAGAAAGTACCCATTGTTCTTTGTGACAATGTCAGCACCACATACATTTGTGCAAATCCGGTCTTTCATAGCCGGATGAAACATGTTGCTATCGATTTTCATTTTGTCCGGGAACAAGTTCAAGGGGGCGTAATCAAAGTCAATCACTTGCATTCCGCTGATCAAGTTGCGGATATTCTCACCAAACCTCTACCGAAGGCTGCTTATCTTCGAAACTTAACCAAGCTAGGTCTCGTTGATCACATCCCCAACTCGAGGGGCGTAATAGCACAACCGATGACTCACTTAGTTGACTCGGTATCTTTATTCTAATTGTAAATATTTATTTTGTTAATAGCTGTTAGCTAATTCATAGGAGAATATCCTGGAGATTTTGTTACTCCAATCAGTTTGATTTTGAATGTACAAAATGTAATCTCATGAGTTTTAAATACTCGAAAGCAATAGAAGATAGATAAGCTTTTCAATTCTCATAGTCCAGCCTAGTCTTCTAGAAAAGACAGGTAATCTGGGATAATCTAATAGACTCATAGAATTCTTATCATTCCTTGTCTTTTTACTGTTTTCGGATGCTGAAGTATCTTTCCTAGAACTTACCTTCTGAAATTTATGTCTTTTTTGGTCTGCAGGCTTTCTGTAATATTTCTTGATTGTGTTCTTTGTTTTTTCTGTGTTGCTTTGGCATGCGTCATTGGTATTGCTGTATGCTGCCGTCTTCCTTGTATAATTGCCATCCTATATGTTGTTGCGGATCAGGTATCTCTATCTTATTCTCTATCTAATCTGATTCGTTTTTTATTTTGATGACATAAGATACTTCATTAATTTGGTCATTTGAGAGATTCTTCTTAGTCTATTTAGCTCTGTTTTTTGATGGCTTATAGGTTTGAGCATCCAATTCAGTTTTCAGTCTCCATGGTGTAAGATAAAGAACTGTGAAGATTACTCACAATCACGGTGTGCGTTAGCATTTTTTTTTTCAATCGTTCATTCAATTTTTGGTGTGCTTTAGTTGCCAAAAGGAATCAGGCCTTTGATATTTAGTGGTATTAGATTGTCTAAGGTATGATTCGCATATAGATAATGGATTTTCTTGGTGAAGTGGCACAAGTGCTCTTTTATGAATAAGCATGAGGTTCTTGATACAAGTTTAGATCTTTTGTATGAATTATTATGTTCCAACTCTGTAGAGCTTGGTAAGAACAGGTTGTGATCTTATGAGTATAGACATTGATGCTAAAAACCAAGCCTATACTGTTGCCATTGTCCATTGCTTATGAACGTATTTATATTCCATATATGTCAAGTGACTTCTCTTTCGTATCACATTCAAACTTGATTTTTATACAATAATACTTAATTGATTGTGATTAAAAAATGAAATAACTTTAATTTTAATTCTTTAAAAGAAATATGTTGTTCCAGTGCCCATATTGCGAGATAATTTGAATCCTCTATTTCATTAAATTTGTTCCAACCTAGTTTCGCAACAATACAACGTCGTTTTAGCTTCAACGAGGCTAATGCCTTTTTTTTCTTTTTTTTTGTTTCTCCTTTACAAAAAAGCGGGAATGCTACACTTAGTGTTTCATACAACGTCGTTTTAGCTTCTTTTTTTAGCTCCAATTGTTAGATATTTATTAAAGTTTAATGCTAAAGGATTCATTTTTGCTTCTTAATTAAATTGTGAATTCTACACTTAGTATTTCTCTATATCATAAAAGTGAAGTATTCATTTTTAATAAATTTCAATTGTTTTTTTTGGGTTTTGTCTCAGGATCAAACCTAATAATTCTATGATATGTGTATCTTCATCTTATTGTTAGTTAAATTTTGAAGATAATATTGAAGTTGGCAGGAGTGTTGGTGAAAATGAGCTTATAGCTGTCATGAGTTTAAACAGTAATTAAGATTTGCAAGCTACCGGTTCATTTGCATCCAAAGAATTAATACAAAAAATTAGAATAGAATTTGAGACAGAAAAAGATGCTTACCAATTCTATTTGACCTATGCTAAAAAAGTCAAGTTTGGGATAAGGAAAAGCAGAAACCACGAAGACAAGTATGGAAACTTCATTGACAGATTATTTTGTTGTAGTGTTGAAGGCAAATGAGAAAAAGATAAACGACATATATATGTAAAAACAACATGCCTTAAAATAAGATTTAGTTGTAAAGCTAAAATGAGAGTCATCCGTTGAAAAGGCATACAACTATGTGAGGTTCAATTTATTGAGGCAAATAATCAATATCTCTCGAGTCCAAACAAGATGTACTTACATAGATCTCACCGAAAAATATTATGGGATGATATTGTGGGAAAAAATATTAGCAAAAGTAAAAATGTAAATAAAGTCATAACGTAAATGAAGCTATGACAAACTCATGGTGGAATGGAATAAAAGAAACCAGATTGTATATAAATATGTATCATGGGTTACATTCTGGAAAACAAATCAATACTAGTCAGTTTTAAGAATAAATCACAATCTACAAATATAATCGTCACAAATGATCTTTGAATTCATGAGCTAAATAATTGTAATACAAGTTTTGACTTTAACTCCAGCTTTTAAAGAAAGCAAAGAGAAGCAAGAAGTTGAAACAGTTGCATCCCCGTTGCCAGCAAAAAATGTAGGACTTGGAGCAAACCTAATCTCAGCATATTACTAACTTGACAAATTGACGAGCCACCCAATTCTTCCTAACAAAAGCTGTACGAGGATAACTTAGCTGCAAAACCATTTGTGAAAATTAAGATTAGAGAAGTCAATAATGCTTGATATGTTTATAATAGCATAAATGAGCAAAAATTTTGTGTGACGTTAAAAAAAGGACAACTGTTACCTGGTAGCATAATGTTGGAGCAATCATGAAATATAACAAGCTGTTGAAGTTGACATCTTGAGTATAATCCACATTCAGAGAATTGGGAAAGGACAACCAATTAATTATCAAGATAGATGTGAAAACAAGGATTAAATGAAATTGGTGCAGAAGATAGAACACTTAGTCAAGCAAAAGATTCATCTCGATTTAGGTTTTTTTCTTCGGTGGGTTTTTTGTTTTCTTGCTTTTTTTCTGTTATGTGCGGTGGGGAAAGAGGAGGGGCTGTATGGCCTAGGTATCATGAAAAATATACCGAACTGAGCTTCAGCAGTTTTTAATCCCACAATTTGTAAACAATGACCAGGAAATTTTTTTCTCCTCTTGTATGCATTTCCATGTACCAAAACATACCTCAAGATCACAAAAATGGGATACAAAATTGCTGCTGTCGTGATGAATATATGAAGCAAAACAACAATCTGCAATATAAACTCATAGTTAAACCTTAATAACTTCAGTAATACCAAGTCATGTATATTCCTGTAAAGAGCAACATACTAAACAGACTTCAAGACTTACAGGTTCAGCTATACATTTTCTATATGCCAAAAACATATAGAAAATGTATATATTTTGTTTTTGTTAAAAGTAAATTCAGGCTGCTACTTTTGTTTTTGATTTGTTTTGCCATGTAGGTATTAAGAGGCTATACATCACGGACAAACATCAAAACGAGACTAAGTCGAGAAAAGAAGCAGAAGGTAACTAGTATGAGTCATTACATAACACAGTAACCACCTGAATTGCAGTATCTTTCACTACCAGACTCAATACTATAAACATCGGAAAAAGATAGCGGAAACAAAAGATACAAGTAAATGCTGCCCTTGGTGTAACCCTTTTGGAGAGTCTGGTTTTCATATTGCATAGCTTCTCCTTCCTCGATCTGAAATGAGCCAAAAGAGTTCTAATTACTACAATATTGTCCGCAAGAACAGTAATTACTACAATATTGTCTGCAGGAACAACGTAATTTCCATATTTTAATCCATGGTAGCAACTGTTACATGAAAGAAAAGAAAGCAGGGAGTACATCATCATTAGCAAGACCAACAGTTTGCTGAAACTAGCCCATTTGATCATATAGTTTTCCCATGACTAATTCAATTAGGGACCCGAGATGCGTTTAGAAATAAACAAACATGCAACAAAGAAGGTACACACATTGTGATATGCTTGCAAACCAAGAAGAAAAAAATTGATTCAGAATCCAATATATTTCTCTGCATCAACAACCAATTTCTAAGTGCAGCCATGAAATCAGCCAAATAATGCGCCTATGCTAAATGAACTAATATGCTGTAATAGATAGTCTAATTATCACATCCAGAGAGTAGTCAACATATAGTTGCAACATTTCTCCAAAACATTTTTTGCCCCAAGAATAAAGTTAATATAAGAGAAATTATGTAAAGCAATAGATAATAGTCTCAACCATCAATAAGTCACTTTTTAGCAACTCCATTCAAAACCACCTATTACATTAATACCAAGAGAAGTATGCTGTTATTTGTAGAAGAAAAACAGAAAGTAAGTACTCCATCCAAGACTAACAATCTAAAATTTCTATCAAAGGCAGCATTACCAAAGAGTTCTGGAAGCGCTTTTGCAGTGGCTTCTTAGGGTTCTTTTGATGCTCCAATAATGACTGAAAATACAAAATGTTAAAATTACCTAATGTGACGTTGACAAGGCCAAGTATGAGTATTACGATAGCTCCAAGCCGTTTGTCAGGTACCATTTGCCCAAAAATATCCGAAATTGATCTCCTCTTTTCTTTCTACCTTCAGCTTGAACTGTCTAAGATTTAGCAGATACATCCCAAAAACCTGATGTTAATGTAATAACAGTTAAGAATGTGAAAGATATTTCCCAGCAAGCAACACAGAGTTTAATTTGCATTTATATCAATCTAAGCTTCTAGAACTGAAACTCTATAAACAGATAACTTCCCTAAAAGAGACCAGAAGTTCATAGCACAAAAACACACGCACGGAAAAACAATGCCTAATTTTCAACAACCCCAGATGCAGAAATTCAGATTATCAAACAACAACGCCAAAGGATCTTACAACCTAAAATAATCAAAAAACAAAGAAACCAGATGGGGAAAGTGAAAAAGGAAATCAAAAAGAGTACCTGATTCAACTCTTACAAAAATCTTCGGTAACAAGCCATCACCACTCAAAACCCGACCTACGGACAGAGAGCCCCTCAAAGAGGAGACAAGTGAGCATGAATAACATGGAAGTAACAAATGGTATCACTGTGCGAAACTCTGAAGAATAGGCGCAAAAGGAGGATTAACGCAACTTTCTGTTCAGCACAAATGGTATCGCCGTAAAGAGCAGAATCAATGCAAAAGGAAGCAAAAGGAGGATAGAAAGAGTTAAGAAGATTAGGCGCAACATCGAAGAAGTGAAGCGGGAAACAAAATCAAAAGAATGAGGAGCATCGGCTGGGTTTAGAAAAGCCGAGAGGTTTGTTTTAATTAAAATGTCGACGTTTTAATTACGGAACAGCACAGGAATAGCAATTTCGGAACAGGTGATTAGATGCCCTCTAACTATGTAGCGATGCCAGATCCCCTAATGTATATGTCCAATTAATGTTAACATATTCCTCTTTACCCTTTTTTGTACTATCCTAAATCCTAACCTCGGGATCATTCTGATGGAGACCACTGCACATCATCCTGTATGGACAAAGATGAGAACAACAAAACCTAGAATTGGTAGTGTCGCAAAGCCTCCAAACTATTGTCCGAGGAATCAACTCTAACTTGTTAGCTAAATCTAAAAGTGCTCTTTTGCCTGCTCTTAGTTAGGGGTGTTCAAAAAAATCCGCGAACCTGTGAACCGGACCTGAATCGCATGAACCGAACCTGTGAATAAGGTTAACCGAACCTGAGTTTAGGTTCGGTTCGAACCAACTCAAAAATTAGGTTCATGGTTCAGTTCGTTTTAACTTCAGATTCTAGGTTAACCAACCTAAACCGCACCTATAGTGCTTAACCGAACCGAACTCGATTTATAAGTGTAGGTTTAAACTCGAACTCAAATACCTAAAAAACTATCATATATTTAGATACAATTTAAGAGGATATCAATAATAATAAATTTACTAGTATTTACCATATGAATTCTTGAGTGAAAAAAGAAAAGGAAAAAAACTTTACTTCTATGTTATTAAATGTTAATATTAAACATTGCTATTATAAGTAACAACTAATGCATAACACTCAATACTTCTACTTCAAATAGTAATTAATATGTGTCGAGTTATTGATCAAGTATTAAACTATTAATAAAAACATTCATTGACTAAAATAATATAATCGTTTAGAGATTAATTAAAGAAATTAATGTAAAACACATTTATTAAAAATCCTACAATTTTAGTTTTTAAGGCACATATAATAGTTTAGATATTCATGAGATATTATAAACATTAAACTAGCAAGTAATACTCGATTCTTAAAAATATATAATATAGTTGCTAATAAATAATAATAATATAATAATATTGTCTTGTACAAATACAAACATAGTTTTATTTATTAGAAACGAATGAAAATGAGTTGATTTAGTAATAGACTATAGGATTGTATTTTTTATACATTGCGCTTTTTATAATATAATATTTGAAGTTTTAACTATGATATTAATTGCATTTTCTACACTAAGTTACAATAAGAAGAAGGATACTTTTGTGCTTATTAGTTTATTATTATTATTATTTATTTTAACATGATAAAATAAGATTTAACAATGTTAGAAGAATAGTTTTATTATTTTTTTAATCAATGAGATCTAGTAGAGCAGTTCGTTCCCTCACTATTGCATATGAGTCAGCTTTTATTACAAGAGATCGAGTGCTTGATTCATTTCGTAGCTCTCTTACTCCAAAGATGGTGGAGACTCTTGTTTGTAGACAAGATTGGTTGAGAAAATCACAGGCTCCTCTTTACGTGGAAGAGAGATTCTAAAAACTTGAACAAATTGAATCAGCAATCTAATTTACATTACCTTGTTTTAATATACAAATAAATAAAAATTATTCTTTCAATTAAAAAGAAATAAAGAGTCTAACTCTTTTTATTTTTATTTTTATAGATGTAACTTCATGTATAACAAGAATCATCCTACCATTCTATTCAAAAAATAATTGTTTAATATTTTATCTTTTTTCTAGTATGGATCTTTTATAAGACATTGTTTTGTTTATTTTTACTTTGTTTTGGTTTAACATATTGGATTAATCTTTCATGGATTTTATATGCATACTTTTATGAATAATTTGTATTTTTCACCAATTTTTAAATAATTTTATCATATATATTGATATGAATAGGTTACAGTTACTGCGAGAACCGAACTCGAAAACAAAGTTAACCAATCCTATAGGTTCTTTAGGTTCGAGTTCGAGTTCGAGTTCATGAAATTCTTGAACTCGACATTCGTGTTCGAGTTTAGGTTATTTATGAACGCAGATTGAGTTACCTACCATGAACACCCCTACTCTTAGTACTGCAACAAAAATTCCACCGCTCGCCAAGTTTGTTTTTTTATCTTGGTTGCACAAGTTGTCAAGAAGCCTCCTAGTTGTTCGACTAAAACTTTACATTTCTATTAAAGATTTATGTACATAAATATTGAGGAAAAGCCTCCAGATAGAATTCACATTTGTTTGATCAGAACAACAGATTGTTGGATGTGGATACCTTAGATAGAAGGATACCATTTTCAACAAATACGACACTGACCTGCAAATTCAACAAATACAACTGTCTTCCTTTTGTTTTCAATAAATACGGCAGGTCCTTTACATAGAAGGACACCATTTTCAACAAATGCGGCATCGACCTGTAAATTCAACAAATGCAACTGTCTTTCTTTTATTTTCAACAAATACGGCACCGTACTTTTGGTGTCGCATTTGTTGAAAACAAAAAGAAGACAGCTGCATTTGTTGAATTTATAGGCCGATGCAGCATTTGTTGAAAATGGTGTCCCTCCATGTGAGGACCCGCCACATTTGTTTAAAACAAAAGGAAGACAACTGCATTTGTTGAATTTGCAGTTGTTTGACACAGTGGAGTGCCTATACAAACACACACACAAAAAACATAGAAGAAAACCAGAGTAAAGCAACGCTCTGACGTTAGGAAATATTTTCTTAAAAGGTTAGTGAGTGACAAAATAGTGAGGTTAGTATTTTTAAGCCGTGAAACATTTTATGAGCCACTATTTTGATTTTTATCTCTGTACACCTACTATTTGTAATAGTGGAAGAATTATTCTGAATTTTGTTCGTAGACGTAGCCCAAAATTAAGGGTGAACCACGTTAAATATTTTATGTCCATTTTGCTTATTTTTTTTTATTTTTTTAAATTCACTCATTGCGCCCAACACAGATCTATAGATAGACCAATTAGAGCACAACTTCGACACCAAGTAACTCTAAAACTCTTGATATCTCAATCAAACTGAAATAAAAGCATCATCAATCATAAAAACAAGCATCTTACAGATCAGCACAAAACATATAATCCTAAATGTCAAAACTTCAGTAACCCATCAAATTATGATCCAGTTCCTTAGCTATTGATGTCATAATGTGATCACGTACCAAACCCACCCAAATTATTCACAAATAAGTTCATTGAACCAAGAAACGATAATGAGCCAAAAGAACAAAATTTACAGACACAGCCATAGCTAAAGATCAGTATCAACATGAGAAAGTAAATACGTAGCCAAAAGGGTATTAAAGAACACGAGTATGTCGCTTTACCTCTGGAGCGAAAGGGTCGAAACAAGTGAGGCAGCGAAAGCCATAATCAGATCTTTCAGCTTAGTGCTTAACTTTTTTTAAAAAGAAATTGATTCACTCAAAAAAGCGAAAAAGAAAAGGCCTCAACTAGCCAAAAGATACGAGTTGCCTTTAAGTAGTACCATTGTTGTCTATATTTTGAGACAGTGAAAGGTTTTGTTAGGGTTTTAGTTACGCAAGATCTGAACCACAATATAAACTAATTGTAGGCTTATTTCACTTTAATGGAACTCACATTGATGGTGAGTATGCAATGTAATTAAAAAAGACTCGAAAATTCTATTGACTACTTCTCGAAATCCAAGTGTCCTACTTATACAGTTTGTAAAGGTAATTTGTAGTACTCGAGGGGCAACTTGGCTAACCTGACCACCGCGATTGATTCTTTCAGCATTAGGGAATACAAATTTCAATTCTTGTAGATAAGAGGCAACTTTAATCCCAGCTGATACTCACAAAAGAGGTAGTTGCAAAGCAAATAAAGCTTAATTTAGAGACTAAAGCCACTCGTGGAGTACTACAAATTACCTTTACAAACTATATAAGTAGAGAACTTGGATTTTGAGAAGTAGTCACTATAATCTTCGGGTCTCTTTCAGTGGCATTTGCATACTCATCATCAATGTGGGTCTTTAGAGCTATATTTCACCAAAAAAACACGAAGATTCCACAACAATTAATATAATAAACCCAAAATGATGAAAATTCAAAATCTTTCTAACACATTTTTGAACAAGAACACACATACCAGCAGTGTTATCGCCTTCAAGATCGATTTCTTAGCGAAGAGCAGCTTCTTCGTTCCTGAGCTCGGTAGGAATCAGTTTTCCCTCTGCGTAGCAATTTCACGAATTAGAACAAAACCCAAGAAAATATGAAGATTCGCAAAAAGGGTAGAACTAATTAGTGTTTTCTTCGATTGATAAAATACCAGCTAGGGCTTCTTTGATTTTTCGCTTCTTTTCGTAGAGCAGTCGTTCTTTGCCTTCCAAGCTCTTCCGATACAGATAGTCTCTCCTCAATCTCCTGTTTCGTAGCAACATCTTTGCCTTTACAGTTTAGGGATCGTCGAAGAACAGAGTTTGATGCTGTGTTTTGAGACGGTGAAAGGTTCTGTTAGGGCTTCCGTTAAGAAAGGAATGGCGCGCCTTTGGGTACGACGCCGTCTAGGAGACAATTCAGAGTATTTCGCTCTTTTTCGGTTATTATGAGCTTATGGCCCGTTATGATGATTTTGGTCCCATTTCAATCCTATCTGGGTCGGGTCATAAGATCTGGACCTAAATGTAGGCTTATTTCACTCTAATGGTTGAATTGGAGCATGTTGATCGGGTTGTTGATCGGGTTGGGCTTAACCAAGCTTTAGTTAATATTCAATACTCCCTCCTATTCAAAATAAGAGTCGTTTTAGATAAATGCGCATTTATTAAGAAAGCAAGTGAAATGTTTCATATACCCTTATTAATTGCATGTTGAATTGCCTTGAAAATGTAATATGTGTAGTTAAGATGTGAGAGAAATTAAAGGGTAATTTTGGAAATAAAATTATAAATATGCATGAAAAATCGTGAACGACACTTATTTTGAATAATTAAAATCCCTCTAAAATGATACTTATTTTAAATAGGAGGGAGTATTTGTTATTAAAGGTATTGAGAATTTCCTTCTAAAATTTTCATAAGGATACTTACCCAAAAAAAAATCCCACCCAATCAAATTACTAAAATTTGCATTTAGTTTAGAGCCAAGACTATTATTTAAATATATATGTATATATTAAATATAGCTTCACGATATTTAATCAATATTTTAAAATTAAATAACAAATTAAATTTTAATTATTACTTAAAATTTAAACTTCATAATTATATTTTATAAACTTATATTAAATTAAATTAATAATTTAATTTAATTTATATTTATATTTATATTTATATTCAAATTTAAATTTGAACATTTTAAATCTAGTTAATTATAAAATGAGACTCTCGTAATTAATTTATTACAAAATCCAATTTAAAATTAGGCATGACATTAATGTTCTAAAAATAATGTCATTTTACAAATTTTAAATTAAAAATATTATAGATGATTATAGTCCAATTGAATTTCAAGCCACTCAAATCGAACCGAGCTAAGACTTCGAACTTGATCATGACATTAATTTTCGGAACAAATTCAAGCCCATCGTTAATATTCAAGGTAGATTTGAATTTATCTATTAAGACAATATTTTTTAAATAAATCTACCTAAATCTACCTAAAACCTAAAACCTAACTCTTTTAAGAATAGTTAGGTCTCAAGCCGCCCTAAGCTTAGGTTTGTTCGATAAATATACCAATTAAAATTTAAAAACACTTAAATTTAGACATATATGCCGTCTATTGTCATCCCCAATTTCAGCCTTTTTTGAGTCGGGTAATAAGATTTAGAACTAAATATAACCTAATTGTAGGCTTATTTCACTCCAATGATTGAATTGGAGCATCTTGATCGAGTTGAGCTTAACCTAATTAGCTTAAGTTATTATTCAATATTTGTTATTAAAAGATATCGAGAATTGCAGTGTAAAATTTTCATAAAGAATTTAATACTAACCAAAAAGAAATATTTATATTTGCCCACCCAATTAAATTACTAAAATTTGCATTTACTTGAGAGCCAAGACTATTATTTAAATAAATATTAAATATATATTCACAATATTTAATTAATATTTTAAAATTAAATGACAATCTAAATTTTAATTATTATTTAAAATTTAAACTTAGACTCATAATTAGACTTAGACTCAATTTTAAATTTGAGAAATTTTAATCTTAACTATTATAAAAACCAAATCATGTCATAATTAATTTATTACTAAATATTATTTAAAATTAAGCATGACATTGGGGTTTGAATATAAACTTTTAGGCAAAAATAATGTTATTTTTTAATTTTAAATTAAAAATATTTGAGAAAACTTTAGTCGGACCAAAATTCGGACCACTCAAATTTAATCAAGCTCGGACTATAACCTCGTGTTTTCGAGCTGGGTCGGGAAATTAGTTGAAGCAGACTCGAGCCCACCATTAATTTTTGAGGCAGCTGGAGAGGTCAATTGGATCTAATAATGGGCCTATAGTATAAATCATTTGTGGTTCACCAAAATGGATCAAGATCGTTCTTCCTTCTTCAACACCAAGTCCAGAGCATTCTCATGGATTCCAGGTCCAACTAGAAACTTCGCCAGTGGAAGCTTAACTCAACTGGATAGGCTTGGAAAGTACCACAATGTCTATAAAATACCTGGTCTATCCCTCGTGCTTATCAGCGGCGTGAAAAAGAAGCGGTTCGTACTACTTCTGCTATTAAGTTCTTACAACTATTCAACCATCAACATCGAATAGAACCTTATTGAAGCTCAGTTAGTGAAGATGTCGTTGATCCCAAGCGTCTTCGGTAATCGACGAAGCGACGTCTTCGACCCATTCTCTGTGTTGGATTCATGGGATCCATTCAGGGACTTCGGTTTCCCTTCATCCTCTTCCCTCATTACTAGGGATAACTCTGCGTTTGTTAACACTCGCATAGACTGGAAGGAGACGCCGGAGGCACACGTGTTCAAGGCGGATCTTCCAGGGTTGAAGAAAGAGGAAGTGAAGGTGGAGATTGAAGACGACAGAGTGCTCCAAATCAGCGGACAGAGGAAGGTGGAGAAGGAAGACAAGAACGACAAGTGGCATTGCGTGGAGCGAAGCAGTGGGAGCTTCATGAGGAGGTTCAGGCTTCCGGAGAATGCAAAGTTGGATCGGGTCAAAGCGGCTATGGAAAATGGGGTTCTTACCGTTATTGTTCCAAAGGAGGAAGTGAAGAATCCTGAAGTCAAGTCCATTGAAATCTCTGGTTGATTGGGTTTTTCTGTTTGGTAATGGGTCTTGATTTGAGTGTATCGATGAATGGTAAAATAAGCTTGATTTTGCCTTATATGTACTGTAAGGGTGTGTGATTTCCTGATGAATGTGTGTTTCCTTCCCTCTGTGGAGGAGTTGTAATTATCGTGTAATGTATCAAAAGCTCTCTATATGATAATAGTAAGTAATTCTTCGTTTTGATGATAATTGATCGGGTTGACTCGATAGATCGGAACTCAGGAAGCCTTGCCGGATTTCTGAAACTTACGAATTTGAGATTAGAAGAATTCACTGAATTGAATGAAATGATGGAGAGCTGGTAAAATAAAATGGTTTAAAGTATACAATGCACCCTCAAAAGTAACTGGACTGAGCTTGCAGAAGATCGAGATGTGCCAATACTTGTGCAATTGTTGGTTTCAGTCTCTGGTCACCATTTTGAGCTAGATCAATGAGCACCACCTGAGCAGACTCCCCATGATTCGCTCTGTGTTCTTGAATCCTGAAAAGCCTCTCCAGTATCCAAAGTGCTTTGCTTTGAGCCTTTACGTTCCCTGTTTCCAATACTCTTACTATGGCTTCAACACCTGACATCTCAGCTAAGTAGTTGCTTCCACTTTCCCAGATTTGATCTTGCACAAGTGTTGCAAGTGAATTAAGAACAGCTTCATCAGCTTCCCTCTCTTCACCTGCTTGCAGTATTTGGATCAGTGGAGAGACTGCGCCCGCTTTGATTAAGCAGAATGTGGTTTTAATGTTGCAGTAACCATTGTGAACTTTGCAAAATGATTCAGCAGAAGGTGGCATACAGAGCCAGCTCGATTTCCTTGACTTTCGAAGGGCTATGGTGTTCTGAGAGAGCTGAGCTAGTGAGGTTGCAGCTCTGCACTTAACTAGTATTGATCCAACTGAAAGCGATTTCACAAGTAAGGGAATCAGTCCCAATTCTGCAGAAAGAAGCTGCAGTTTCTTGTCAGAAGGAGCTGTAAATCGAATCAGTAGCTCCATGACATTTTCCACTAGCTGGCTTGTTGGAAGTGTTGAGCTTGACGTGGTTGCACTCAGTGTTGAGATCAAAATGGGCAATAAACATGAGTTCTTTAAAATATGCGTTGCTTTTCTATTGCCAGGAGGAAGACTGCAAAGTATGCCAACTGCTGCTACTTTTTCAGTATCTGGGATGGATGATGAGACGATACCGATGATGTGATTAAGGTTGGATTCTCCAAGCTGTTCCATCAACTCTTCTGGTGAATCTCGGGAAAGAGTGTGAATCAAATTCAAGGCAGCTGTTCTGATTTTAATGTTAGGCTCCGTCAGGAATGGAGCCAGGAGCTGAAGTGCCCCAGTTTTTTTCAGTTTTCTTCTCACTTTGGATGCACTTGAATGGGAAGCGATGCTATTGAGCGCTTGTAAGAGGTGATACTGAATCAATGGACTGGAGAGATTCAAAAGAGAGAGTATCTGTTGAGCCACATCTTGTTTAACAAGAACTGTACCTGCTTGAGCAATTTTAGCTAAAATGGCTGATGCAGGCTCACGAAGAGTCATAAGCACAGATGTGACAGAGAAAAGTAACTGTAGGAGCGGAACAATGATTCCTGAACTGATCAAACGCTGTATGTTTTCAGTTAAGTTTGACAGGTTTTGTAATGCATTCAAAGCAGATAACTTTGCTTCAAGATTCCCTGATTTATACATTTTCACAAGGGGTTCAACTGCCCCTTCTTCTCCAAGCGAAGCTCTACATTGATCTGTGAGTTCCATTCTTGAAACTGCTGTTGCCATGAGGATCTTACTCATATCAGAGCCTGCTAAAACAAGAATTCTGGATTACACATCAAGGTGCAGGACAGGTACAGAGTTATATCTTCCTGTAAGAAGCTTATTAAAACTAGTTTCTAAACCAAAAACTGAATTTATTTTAATTTGAGAATGAAAGGGTGTATGAATACTGCTATTCCTGGAACCAGAGGGCATGTACAAAATTGTTTTTTGTCCATGACAATCGGCTAGAAGAGAAATTAAAGAATCATATATACATACATTACCTTCCTTTAAGCAGTGAACCAGAGGTTTAAAGTAACCAGCCTCAGCCATATGAAGCGCATTCTGAGTATTGTTTGATAATGCCATTATCAACCTTCCAGCATCAAGAGAAGCAGTTTTATCGTCCCCGTTGAAAATGGTGACTAACATAACAATACACCCCTGAATTTTCCCAATTCGCCGCCTAACGGAAGCAATATCGGAGAGGTCCAACAACAGCCCAACAGCTTCCCTCCGTTCAAGAACATCTTGTGCCAAAGATTTCACCAACACTGATAAATAGCCAACGTCAACCATTTTTTCCTGCAGGCTACCAGAAATTGTAAGATAACAATTTGATTATATTTGGATAGGAGCTGCAAAATGAAAGATCTGTTTCTTATGTGAATCACCTTGTGTTCAGGATTATCTGAAGCAATGATTCTCAGTATTTGAATGATACTCAACCGGTTGCTAGGCACGGCTGAACTTAGTCGATTAAACAGAATTGGAATAACGGCTTCATCAACCATCCACTTCTTGTCAACTACTTGATCTCTAGCGTCACAAATCAAACCACAAAGTCCAGAAAGAGCAAGGCAAAGTTCTTCATCATTGCCATACTTCAGTTGCAGTACAACATCATCAACACTGGGAATAATTCTACCTTCCTCGGTTTCCTTCTCTGATTCAATTTCACTTACGAAGCCAGATTCTCTACTTGGCTGTGAACTGATATTAACGCTATAACCAGGACTAGGAGCAAAACTTGAATCGAATTTCGCACTCATCAACTCTTTCTGCAGTGCCCCAATCCTTTCTTTGATTTCTGATGACATGTCAATACTGGCAAAGAGAAGAAGGCCTAAAGATCTCCCAAGATCTTGAGACACATCCACAATTTGCTTCGTGGGCGATCCCGAATCGTGGGCTTTGATTAAGACCTTGGTTTGATTTAGCTCCTTTTCAAGGGACTCGACTGCTTTTCGAACTGGTGGCCTATCCATGATAACTTCATTGTCTTTGATGTCTGCAAGGATTGGTAGGAATTTATCAACCGAAACTGCAAACTCAGAGAAAACTTCTCTATCAGATTCTGAGCTTTTAGCGACAGATGCCACCTCTTCTGCTGAGCACTGTAATTCTGATACAAGCTCAGATAAGCTTCTTCTGCTGTCAGAATATTGAGCATCCTTCATTTCCAAACTACCTGGACACTTCAGGGCTAAATGATTCAGTTGAGTGGCATATGCAGAAGTAAGGAGCATTCCCAGGAGGTATGTATAGAGACACTAGAGTATGAACTCAGATAAATCGACAGGACTGGAAACAAACTTGTTGACCAAAATCAAGTGGGAACCAAAGGGTCGACCAGGACTTCGAGGAAGCAAAGATTCAACACTAACAAATTCAAACTGAAGAAAATCTAGAGGCAAAAGGGACCTCGAGAAAGAAGTGTTAAGCCTGAAATCAAAACCAAACACCTGAGAATACGTCCTGGACGGGGAATACAATTTCTAGACACACCCGATAAACCTAAAGTCTTCTCTTCCACGCGTGTTGGAATCATCCGTTCGTCCTGTTCCCCTACTTACGTTGAAAATGTCACTCCTTCTACTTCTAGTGACTGACCGTGTGAAACGGAGGCTGCTTAGTTGGAGTTTTCTAACGGGTCAGTGTCAGTCTTGCTAAGCCTCAACTGTGACCATAATTTTTATATTTCGGTTTACTTTTCTTCCGATGGTGAAAGACATGTTCGTGTTAGAAAATAATCCGTGTCAAAGCCAAAGCTTGGAGCTTTACTTTGCATTTAGAGCTTAAAGCTTCGGTCTTTACGACCAATATGTATCTAGTCTTGTAGGTTTGAATGAACAAAGCGTAAGCTGGAGGATAAAGAATCCAAGTCAAAGTCGAAGGAAGGAACCGTTTTAGGTAGTTTTTCTTCTTTAGTCTTTTCGTTTTGTTGCAGAGACTAATCATCCTAATTAGCTGAATGCGAGGATACATTAGCCTTTAACACACCAAGTATTTAATAATTCATTTTTTTATAAACAAGAATCTGAAAATAGAATTGATAATTTAAAAAAAACTAACCTAAAAAATTGGGTTTAATTGAAATTTAAATATTCAAATTTATTTAAATTTAGGCTTAGATTTAAATTTAACAATATTTTTCAACTAATTACACAATATTAAATCATCTTAATTATAAAATTAAATCAATTTCAAAAATACTTTTTAATTTAAACTTATATTGGTCTAGTTTACACTTTTATTACATGACAAATTATCTGTTTTAGTTATGTTGTTTTAACCCTGTTTTATTAAATTCTATCATTATATTTATGTAAAATTTGTGTAAATGTGTGGATGAAATTTAATGAAATATAATAAAATATTTAAATAATATACGGATGAAATTTAATAAAATAGAATAAAATATTTAAATAATTAAAAAAAAAGAATTCAAGTCGCTTTTTATCCGTACCATATGCCAATGGTCTAAGCCAAAACTGTGTTCGGGCGGTCCCCTTGAGACCCAACGCCGAAAGACAAAAGGAAAAAGCTTAAAAGGCATTATTATAACAGAATTAGTCAATACGAAGATATAATATGGATTCTCTTCCACGTGAATATAACATACACAGAAAAGGAGAAAATCAAGTTCAAATAATGCCAATAAGGAATTCCATACTAAGTAAGTCTTGTATGCTCGAACGAAAGAGTGTAGGTTGAGGAAATCGAACATAAAACTTTTTAATCTCATGCTTCTTTACTTTACCAACATGATCATTTCTTATGAGACAATCATTTTATTATAAACAATAAAAATGAAAAAACCTCTCATTAAAAGGTTTAGGATAGAAGGAAGGAACCATTTTTAAGTAGTTTTTCTTCTTTAATCTTTTAGTTTTGTTACAAAGACTAAAGACTAATAATCCTAATTAACTAAATGCGAGGAAGCATAAGCCTTTAACAACAAAAAAAGAACACAACAAGTATTTAATAATTCATTTTTATAACCAATAATCTGAAAATAGAATTGTTAAATTAAAAAATGACCTAAAATTTGGGTTTTAATCGAAATTTAAATATTCAAATTTATTTAAATTTAGGCTTAGATTTAAATTTAACAATTTTTCAACTAATTACATAAAATTAAATCATCTTAATTATAAAATTAAATCATTTTCAAACATGCTCTTTTAATTTAAAATTAACTTGGTCTAGTTTACACTTTTATTACACGTCAAATTTCTTTATTGTATGTTTTAATTCTATTTTATTAATTTCCATCTATATATTTATATAAGTTTCAAATAAACGTGTGGATGATATACATTTATATAAAGTTTACGTAAACGTGGACGAGACTTAATAGAATATATAAAGAAACACGTAATGCTATATGACAATGGTTTATGCCAAAACTGTGCATGGGCGGTCCTTTTGGGACCCAAAGCCGAAAGACAAAAGACAAAACTTCAAAGGTCTTACTATAACAGAATTAGTCAATACAAAAATGATTTTTTTCCACGTGAATATAATATACACAGAAAAAGAGAAAATCAAGTTCAAATAACGCAGGCTTCAATTATTCCACGCTTTAAGATAAAAATATCCATTTTATATGATCGTTCAAAGCATATTTTTTCGGTGAATGTGTAAAGCTAATGGCATAATTATGTTTATGTTTTGTTGGAGTTTTATAATTAAATATAATATAATATAATATTATTCTATCATTTAAGTGAAATTTTTATGATAAACGAAATGAAATGAGATAGAAGACGAAGTTTCATATTATTCATCTTTTTTTAGAAAACAAAGAAACTTAAATTTGTTATTCTTTAGATGCGTATTAGGTAAACTTTTGAATTTACACAATAATTTGCAAATCACGCCAATTAGGTACTCTGCATTAACGACCGAAAGAGTGTAAATAGAGGGAATCTAACACATGACCTTTTAACCACACGCCTCTCTACTCCACCGACTCAACAACTCCTTAGGGGGCGGTCATTTTATCTTAAACAATAAAAATAAAAACCTCTAATTTAGAAGGTTTATAATAAAATATAAAATGTTGAGCAACTTTACACTATGTTCTATTATAAATTCTTTATTTAAACAATATTTCATTATATTATATTATGAACTCTTCCATCTCTTTAAACAATAATTTTCTAATATTACATCCATTTACGTTTCATTCAATTATAAATAATTTTATTCTATTTTATTCTATTAAAAATTTTACATTTAACCAAACATAACCTAAAGCGTGGCTTATGCTTGGAATAATAACGTGCTTGTGCCCATCTCAAATGGAATTAATTTTGTTATTAACACATTTAATTTAACTTACTTAGATTCAGCCTCTCTAATAATTAGGGGAAAGAGTGCGTAGAAAGAAGAGTGTGTATTATTGAATCTCTCTAAGATTCGTGTGATTTATTACTTTAATTTTAAATTAGACTGGGTCTAAAATTTTAAATGTGGCAAATAATTGTCATAAAATAACATACCATACATATGATGTCGTTCTGGGTTGACACGTCATCATTAAAATTCAAAAGTTACTTATTTTGCCCATTTCGGTCTCTTCCTTTTTTCACAGTTCATCGTGTCCCAGTGACCGTGCGACGTCGCCCATCCAAACTTGATGTAATTTCACGCCCATTTCATGGAGTTACAGAGGGATTCCTCAAAAACAAACTCTAGCTCTAGATTATTTTTATCTCATTTGCGGATCTAACTTGAAAGTCCGATATGATTGTAGGAGTAAGGCCCAATCACTCTATTGCTTTCATTATTATTCTCACTCTTTTCTGGTTTTTGTATTGGACCTTGGATCGTATCTGAGAGATTCAAATCAGAAAATGGATTGAATGTTGTTTATTTTGGGGGTGAGGGGCTATGTAACTAGCACTGCATTGTTATATATGATGTTGTGATTTTTCACACCTCTCGACCTCACGAGCTAATGCCCACACTCGTCTTAGCTATCCGTTACGTGACAAACACACAATCACACAGAATCGGGAAAAAGGACAAGAGAGAAAAATTCAATTCATCCAATAACAGCCTGGTTTTACATTATGTTACAACAGCTATATAATATGCTGAGCTAAGAATGTTCTAGACAATGCCACGTGCTTCCGACATGTTTCCTTTAGTTCCACGCTACGTTTCATTTATTCTGGCTCCTTGCTTACGACGACATCTTCATCTTCTTCCTCGCGACTCATGCAACTTCATTTAACGCAACATCCCCTCCTTCTTCAAAAATCACCTTGTCAAGCATATTTATGTCTGGAAACCTCTTCTGTAATTCATAAAACATTTCCAACTTTGCTTCCTCCTTGGTTCCCCTTACCATTGTACCAACACCTGCGTCACAGCTCGATTGTTCCGTTTCACCATTCTTCTTCCCCATATCGCCTCCGGAATTTTCGTCTTTTCCTTCATCACTACAGGTAGCTGACTGGAAGTGGGAGTACCTTCCGATACATGTGCCTTTAATTGCGACACATGGAATGTCGGGTGAATGGTCGTCCCTTCCGGTAATCCTAGTATATACGCCACCTTGTTGACCTTGGCAATAATCGGGAAAGGTCCATAATACAGAGTAGCTAGCTTCTGGTTGGACCTTCTCTGTAATGAATATTGACGATAAGGTTGAAGCTTCACATAAACCCACTTACCTTCCTCAAATTCTCTGTTCGATCGTTTCTTGTCTGCCTGCAATTTCATCCTCTGTTTTGCTCTGTTTAAGTGGAATTTGACAATTTGAAGAGTGACATCCCTCTCCTAGAACACCTGGTCCATCCCTATCTCTTTAGAGTCTCCTGCTACGTAGGGCACATACAATGATGGCGGATACCTGTATAATACCTCGAAAGGAGTTGAATTTATAGCAGAGTGGTGCATAGTATTATACCACCATTCAGCCATTGTCAACCAACTTACCCAATTCTGAAGAGTGTCACCACAAAAGCACCTTAAGTACGTCTCCAACATCTTATTCATAGCTTCTGACTGCCCATCCGTCTGAGAGTGGTAGACTATGGATAAATGCAATTTCACATTTTGTAACCTAAATGTCTCCCGCCAAAATTTGCTTACGAAAACTGGATCCCGGTCTGAAATGATACGTTCAAGCATTCCATGCAACTTAAATACATGATCCATAAACGCCTGCGCTATCTCTTGAGCTGTATACAGATGCTTAATTGCGGTGAAATGGGCATACTTACTAAACCTGTCAACAACAAAAAAGATTGCAGACTTTCCATGCGACGGTGGCAACCCCTCTATAAAGTCCATGGTGACTTCTTTCCAGCATCCGTCAGGAAGGTTGTAATTAAAAGGATTCTGAATAACTCAGTGATATTGACTTGATTAATTACGAAGTGTACACGGAGTATATATACAGAAGGGTTACAGAGGTTGCTGTAACTAACTAAATAGAGGAGTATCTAGGAGGATTACATATCTAAGAGGATATAAACGAATAAGATAATATCTGGGAAGATATACAATGAAGAGATTCACTAACTATTTCCTATTACGCCCCCGCAAGATGAAGTCACGGGAAGTGACTTTCATCTTGGTCCTGAAAAGTTCAAATTTGTGTCTGGACAATGGCTTAGTCAGTGCATCAGCAGGTTGATCTTGCGTGGAGATGTGAGAAACGCGTAGATTTCTTTGGGAGACTTGTTCTCTAACAAAATGATAGTCTAAGGCAAGGTGTTTCATCCGAGAATGAAAAACAGGATTAGAGCAAACATACGTAGCTCCCAAGTTATCACAGTAGATCGTAGCTGCATCCTTAGAAGTAACATGAAGTTCCCGGAGTAGATTACGAATCCACATAACTTCAGCAGAAGTGTTGACTACAGCACGATATTCTGCTTATGTGGAGGATCTAGCAATAGTGCGTTGGCGTTTTGAGCTCCAAGAAACAGGATTCCCTCCAAAGTAAATAACGTATGCAGACGTAGATGTCTTGGTGTCAGCGTCTCCTCCCCAATCTGCGTCACTGAAGGCGTGAAGTTGAAAGTGGGTCGGTCTATTCAATTGAAGACCGAAGTCATGTGTATGTTTGAGATAGCGAAGAGTACGTTTTAGCTGCTGGAAGTGAAGTGTAGTAGGTTTGTGCATGTACTGAGACAATTTGTTGACAGCAAAGTTAAGATCTGGACGCGTCAAGAGGACATACTGTAAGGCACCCAAGATACTGCGATATAGACGGGCATCGGTTGTGGCTGAACCATCATTAAGTTTCAGAGTAGCTGATGAACATAAAGGGGTTGCACATGGATTGCAATCTGTCATTTGAAATTTGTGAAGTAAATCATGAATGTAGAGCTGTTGAGAGAGGAAGATACCATCACCATTTGGTATGAGTTCGATTCCAAGAAAATACGACGGAGTCCCCATGTGTTTGAGGGAGAAAGTTCTGGAGATTTCTGCAATAAATCTGTTAAGTTCAGATGAGGAATTGCCAGTTAGCAGCAGGTCATCAACATAGACCAAAAAATACATGAGGACATCTTCACACTTATATACGAAAAGAGAAGAATCACAGGTGCTACTGGTAAAACCAAACCGAAGAAGAAAGACACGAAGTTCTTGATACCAGGCGCGTGGAGCTTGCTTTAGACCATAAATAGCTTTGTGTAATTTACAAACATATGTTGGATGTGCCTTGTTAACAAATCCTGGTGGTTGTTGCATATATACCGTTTCTGTAAGTCGTCCTTGAAGAAAAGCGTTATTCACATCCATTTAATGGAGAGGCCAAGAGTTTGCCAACGCTAAGGACAGAAAAATTTTGATTGTTTGATGTTTCACCACGGGTGAGAAGGTTTCTGTGTAGTCAATGCCGGGACATTGACTATAGCCTTTTGCAATAAGGCGAGACTTATATCGAGCCACTGATCCATCCGGATTGCGTTTGGTGCGGAAAAGCCACATACACCTAATGACATTCTGAGCTTCTGTAGGAGGAACTAGTGTCCAAGTGCCATTACGAAGAAGGGCATTATATTATGAAAAAGCTGACTGGCGCCAATGTGGTAATTGGAGAGCCTGATGTATTGTGCGTGGTTCATCAGTGTGGGGTAGAGGGTGACGGGCAGTGATGAAAGTTTTGGGTTTATGGATATTGTTTTTGGATCGAGTGATCATAGGATGAAGATTAGTGGATGTGGGTTGTGGTTGTGGTGAGGATGGTGAGGTAGAATCAGACAATACCATTGGTGATGAACAATGAGGCTGTAGAGGTGGTGAAGGTTCTGTATGAGCAGACAGTGCGGGTCGTATAGGAGATGCCACAATAGGAATAATTTGATGAGACATAGGTGGAGAGACCATGGTTTCAGCTGGTTTGCTCATCGGAAGACATAGATCATATAGATCATTGTGGCATGAACCTGTAAGAAGCACTGTCTGAGTCTGCAGATCCTTCACCTGAAAACAGTTTGGGAAGAATTCAATGGAGATGTTATTTGTGGTTCACAAGCGTTTAACAGAAAGAAGATTTTTATTAATTTTTGGCACAAGTAAAACCTTGTCACAGATGATGGATTTAGAAGTAGTGGGGAGATAGAAACTACCAGTATTATTGATGGAAACTTCATATCCATCTCCAACCTGCAAATTGTCATCCCCTCTGTATGGGGAATGTATGGACATATTATTGAGGTCATTGGTAACGTGATGGGTAGCACCTGAATCAAGAATCCACTGCCCTTTGGAGGACGACCCTTCCGTGCGAACAGTATAAGCACCTAGGACAGGATGTGTTCGTGATGTAGTCGGCATGTGTCGGATTTGTTGTTTGGGAGGCTTCCCATGTAGCAGCCAGCATGTCTTGGCTGTGTGCCGAGGTTTGTCATAGTATTGGCAGACAAGGTCTTGTTGGTCAGTCATGCCATGATTGACAAAAGCGTGGGCTTTGGTATTGTGGATAACAGGAGGGCGGTTTGAAGAACCAGTATGGTTCTGGCGACTATAGCGTCGTTGATAGCCTTGGCGCTGTTTACTAGTGACATGCACAGATGGTGTTTGAACAGATTCTTCCATCCTCATTTGCCGCTCCAGAAAGCTCTCAAAGTCAACCGATTTTTCATGAAGATCATTAAAACCAATCGGAGTTTCGTGAGCACGAATGGCAGCACTAACATCCTTGAAGTCAGCGGAAAGACCATTCAAAGTGTGGATTACCAAATCCGTATCATCAAGTGGTGAACTGACAATTGCAATCTCATCTGCAATGCCTTTAATTTCCTTCAAGTATTCGGAAATGGTTTTGCTTCCCTTCTGAATGCAGATCAGTTTTTCCTTGAGAGACATGAGTCTCGATCTGGACGTACCAGCATATGTCTTAGCAAGAAGCTCCCAGGCCTCCTTAGAGGAATGAACCGAGCCAAGAAGTGTTGCAATATTTGGAGCAACAGTAGTCATTAAAGCATGAAGAACAAACTGATCTTGACGAACCCAGATATCCAATTCCGGACCTGTTGTGTTTGGGCAAGAAATGGTTCCATCAACATAGCCTTTAACGTTATAACCAATGAGTAGTGCACTAACCTGTACTCTCCAAGCGGAAAATTGGCACCATTTAATTTGGAATCAGCAGAGAATCCAAAGGTTGAACATAATCGGGTTGTGAGGTAGTGTGGCTTCTATTGATGTGAAAGTGTAGTCATTGCTGCAGATTCAGTGTCTTGAGACATTGTAATGGTTTCGATGTTTGCAAAAACAGAGGCGGAAGTGGTGTTGGGAAAGAAAAAAAATAGTGCTGTTAGGCTAACAACTCTGATACCATAAAAGGATTCTGAATAACTCTGTGATATTGACTTGATTAATTACGAAGTGTACACGGAGTATATATACAGAAGGATTACAGAGGTTGCTGTAACTAACTAAATAGAAGAGTATCTAGGAGGATTACATATCTAAGAGGATATACACGAATAAGATAATATCTGGGAAGATATACAATGAAGAGATTCACTAACTATTTCCTATTAGTAATAACCCAGGATATGTTGCATGATCGTATTTGCTTCTCTGGCAAATCTCACAGTTTTTCACGTGGCTTCTTTGATCCCTGACGACTTGCTTCCAGTGGAATAAACCCTGTATCCTCTTAATGGTGGCTGTTACCCCCGAGTGCCCACCCTGTGGGCTGTCATGTGCCATGGTTATTATCCTCTTCCGCAACTCCCTGCCGCAACCCACTACTATCCTTCCTTTCCATTTGAGCAACCCGTGCCACCATTCGTAGTTTCCTGTAGGATTGCTTGTGGTTTCTAACTTCCCAATAAGATCCTTTATGATTTTATCCTTCTCCCATCCTGCTTTGATCTCATCCATCAGGGTCGCCTGTATATGTGATACCGTCAAGGTGAGTAATTGCTGACTTGAGATTCTTGACAACTCATCTGTTGCCAAACTCTCCTTCCCACTTTTATAAGTCACCTCAAAATCATACCCTATCAATTTCGGGAGCCAATTCTGTTGGAAGGGCGTGGAGATCCTTTGTTCCAGGAGGTATTTCAGGCTCCTGTGATTAGTTTGTACATGAAAAAACCTTCCATTCAAATAGTGGTGCCAATGCTTGACGACTTTGATGATGGTGAGGAACTCTTTTTCATACGTAGATAATCCTTGATGTTTAGGCGCAAGGGCTTTACTCAAGAAGGCTATCGGTCTACTCCCTTGTCGAAGTACTGCACCAATTCCCTTGTCGCAAGCATCTGCCTCAACTACAAACAATTTAGTGAAGTCGGGAAGTGCCAGTACCGGTGCCCTCGTAAGTCTGTCCTTTAATTGTTCGAAGGCTTCTTGTTGTCTGTCCGTCCACTCCCAACTTCTTATCTCTTATTTCTTCAGCAAGTCGTTGAGGGGCTTCGCTAAGATGCCATAGTACTCGATGAATCTTCGGTAGTAGCCCGTCAACCCTAGGAACCCTTTGAGTTTCTTTAGTGTACGAGGCTCAGGCCAATTCCGGATGGTTTCAATCTTCTTTTCATCGGTGGATACGCCTTTCTACGATATGGAATGACCCAAATAGTCAATCTGTCGTGCCCTAAATATACACTTACTCCCTCAAACATAAAGTTGTTATTGTCTCATAACGTCCAACACCGTACGAAGATGCTCCAAGTGTTGGAGGAAATTTGTGTTGTAAACGAATAAATCGTAAAAAAAAAACTAGTAAGAATTTTCTCAAAAAAGGCTGAAATATTTCGTTCATAAGGCTCCGAAATATAGAAGGAACGTTTGTGAGGCCAAATGGCATCACAAGAAACTCAAATTGCCCTTCATGCGTTCTAAAGGCCGTCTTCTGGATGTCTTCCTCTTTCAAGCGTATCTGATGATATCCAGAGCGCAAGTCCAGTTTGAAATACCAACTGGAACCCTTCAATTCCTCCAGTAATTCTTCGATTAAGGGAATTGGAAATTTGCTTTTGATTGTGTGTTTGTTTAACTCCCTGTAGTCGACACACATCCTCCAAGATTTGTCTTTCTTCTTTACCAGAATGACCGGCGATGCGTATGGGCTGATACTCTTCCAGATGAACCCCTGCTCCGATAGCTCCTGCACCGCCGCTTCTATTGCATCCTTCTGTTCACCTGAATAGCGATAAGGTCTGATATTAATGGTTTCCACTCCTGACTTCAAGTGTATAACATGATCACACGCACGTGACGGCGGTAATCCTCGGGGTTTTGAAAAGATTTCACTGTATTCTGCTAACAACCCCTCCAGCTCCTCTCTGGTTTGCATGTCGTCATTAATACTCAGATGTTGCATATGAATTTCCCCTTGATCTGCTAGCCGCAACATGAATAATGCACCTTAGTTAGAATCTTTGATTAATTTATGAAGATTCTTACCGGATATTTCCCGAATCGGAGTCTTTGATACTAGATGTTGTGATTTTTCACACCTCTCGACCTCACGAGCTAACGCCCACACTCGTCTTAGCTATTCGTTACGTAACAAACACACAATCACACAGAATTAGGGAAAAGGACAAGAGAGAGAAATTCAATTCATCCAATAACAGCCTGGTTTTACATTCTGTTACAGCAGCTATATAATTTGCTGAGCTAAGAATGTTCTAGACAGTGTCACATGCTTCCTTTAGTTCCACGCTGCGTTTCATTTATTCTGGCTCCTTGCTTGCGACGACGTCTCCATCTTCTTCCTCTCGACTCATGCAATTTCACTTAACGTAACATATGATTTGCGTTTGTTTAGGTTTAAGATTGAATTTGAATCGAATTGGAAGGAAATCAAATACTGTAGTGGTGATTGATTTTGGGGGGAAAGATTAGTGCGTTTTGAGTGTTTTTGTATTTGTTTAGGCGCAGTTAATCCGAAAGATGTCGGGGCAAGGCCAGCGATTGAATGTGGTTCCAACAGTAACGATGCTTGCAATTGTGAAAGCCCGACTAATCGGTGCTACAAGAGGTCATGCTCTTCTCAAGAAGAAGAGTGATGCGTTAACTGTTCAATTTCGTCAAATTCTCAAGAAGATTGTGTACAAAAGAATCAATGGGAGAGATCATGAAAACATCGTCCTTTGCCCTAACAGAAGCCAAGTATGTGGCTGGCGAGAATATCAAGCACATTGTCTTGGAGAATGTACAAACTGCGTCTGTGAAAGTCGGCTCTCGGCAAGATAATGTTGCCGGTGTCAAGCTTCCCAAGTTTGAGTACTTCTCTGAAGGTGAGACCAAGAACGACCTTACCGGTTTGGCAAGGGGCGGCCAACAGGTGCAGGCCTGTCGTGCTGTTTATGTCAAAGCCATATGAGGTTCTTGTTGAGCTTGCGTCTCTTCAGACATCATTCCTGACGCTCGATGAGGCAATCAAGACCACAAATCGGAGGGTTAATGCGTTGGAGAATGTTGTGAAGCCGAGATTGGAGAATACCATTACTTACATTAAGGGGGAGCTGGATGAGCTTGAGAGGGAGGATTTCTTCAGGTTAAAGAAGATTCAGGGTTACAAGAAGAGTGAAATCGAGAAGCAACTTGCTGCTGCTAAGCAGTTTGCAGAGGAACAGTTTGCCGAGAAGGTTTCTTTGCAGAAGGGAATTTCGTTAAGTTCAGCTCACAACTTGTTGTCTGCTGCAACCCCGAAGGATGAGGATATAATTTTCTGATGTCGATGGCGGGTTAAGCCTCATTTCTTAGGATGTTTGCTTGGCTTTCTTTCTTGGTTTTGTCGTGGAAATTTGCTAGCATTGGGATGTTCACATTCCAAATTTTGTGGTATGAATAAAAGTTATATAAACTTATCTATTGATAATTTATATTCTGACCTTAGATCTCGTGGTTGAGGATCAAGATAACTATGTCAGAGCAGTTGACTTCGTTAATGTTATTGCTTCATTTTAGATGTTCCTCCTGGCTTTATTGTTCTGTTCTTTATGCCACAACTCACTGTTCTTGATTTCTCATCTTCATTACTTCATTTAACCACCTCATTTGAGCAGAAGATCATGTGCTTATCGATTGTTTGTAATTGGATTAAGTTGTGAATAAGTATCTTCTTGTTTGGATTATAAATTTCAAGTTGTATCAAATTTTGTGGTAAAAAATTAGTGATGACAATGAACAGAGCTGAGACTAAAAGAAAGTCCTTTTGGTTTGCAGAACTGGTTTAGGCGAGACTTAGGACGCTCGGTGCCCATTCTGTCAAGCCTAGTGATGATAGATGAGTACTTGAAATACTACAATGACCTTTGTCCTGACAAAGTTACTGAAACAGGAGTGGCTTATCTTTACCAGTTCAAATTATCCACCATGAAAAGGTAATGCTTTTATTGTATATACTTAAAAGAGTGTTCATTTTATGCAAATTGTATCATATGGATGTAGCTTATGTAGAACCAAACCCGAATCACTTGCTAAGATTAGCTAGTTGCAACTTTTATTTCTGAAGATTACAGCAGCAGCAAACCAATTCCCAACTAAAACAGAAATAAGCAGTGCAGAGACTGAATCAGCGTTTTGAACCAAGTAAGGTCATCAAGAATCTTCTGTAGTCTCCAGAAGTGTCGCCAGTAACGTCATTATCCAGGCTTGATTTGTACATCTTGAGATATTCTGCCCTGACCTTCTTCAGGTCAATTTCGGCTCGAGTTACGATTGCTCTTGTTAGTGAATCTTCATCTGTCCCCAGCCCCAAGATGGAAGTTCTTATCACCTTTCAAACATTCAGATGTTGCTAATCAGTGGGAAGACAACTTAACTTTGCTCAATGGAATCACATTAACTACAGACGAAACGAACTCACCTCAGCGAAGTGTTTTTCTGGGGTGTCTATGCACCAGATCACCACTCCCAAGAGAGATTCCAGTGTGCCATTTCCAGAAGCCTTGATGTCCTGCAAGAAAAATCTTTTTTTCTGTCAAGACAGACCATATAGAACTCTGTTAGTTACAAAAGGACTGTTAGTTAGCTAACTGCACTTGAACCTCGTGAATATGGTTCCCAAATCTTTGCTCATAGGACTTAAAGGTTGCTCTGATCTGGGAGAAGCTTCTTGTGCTGAGTACATAAACTAAATCATCATTGTCTAACTGCTTCATTTTGATAGCGTTATGTAATATCTCCGCCTCTGAGTTGGCTACATCAGCATTCACCAATTCCTTGTCGTATCTGAAAGAGCTCACTAAACCCACCAAAATCTGTGAAAACCAACATGTATCTAGTTAAACATGCAAAATTCGATTCAGCCAGGTTCCGGATCAGGTCGGACCTGGGGAAAAACAAATCGAGTTTCGGGTTCAAGGTCCAGCCAAGTACCTTTTTTAGGGGAAGAGGGACTAGAGATGCAATGTCCTCTTCAATTGAGCCATCAAAACGAGAACAGTAAGCCTGTCTCACTGCCATGAGATGGTGAGGAGATGAAGCACATGCTATCTCAACTATCACTTGCAGCTCTTTAGGGCCCTTCCTACGAGCTCGTAACGTTTCATTTGCCAGTATCGCGTCTCTTTCTGGTGGGTCATATGTCCACAACATTACAGCTTTCTGTTACATCATGTTCAAAACTCAAGTTGGTTAGGTTGCTTAATCCCCAGATGTTCCATGAATCAGGTCGCCAGGAGCAAACATGTTCCAGAAATTAGGGGTTACAAAAGGGACTGGGTCGGGCTAAATCAATAAGTCAAGTCCGATTTGATCAGTATTTCAATTAAACTCGAACATAAATAACAAAATTACAGGCTCAGGACTGGATTCAGGTTTCGGGGCTTAGTCCGTATCAGACATTTAACCCGAATTCCGATCAGGCTGTAGCTGACAGGCCGCCAAAAGAAATTGGCTTACCTGGACAGCTCATTGCCAACCCCAGAAACATAGGAATGTGCTCATTGGCCGTCATCTTCACCAGCTTAGCATTATTTGACAATAAGCATTCCAGATATGGAGAAATTATAGAACAATGCCTTAGAACTAATGTCTTGAAAAGAGAAGATAATGATACATACCCTGAAGTCACCAGACAGCTCAGAGTAGAGACGATCAATGAGATGTTCTTTGTAAAGCTGTTGATACTTCTCTCTGATTTCCCTCCTTTGGCTTGCATTCCTACGCCCCAATGTCAATATGATCGCTTCCTCGTCAGTCCCAAATCCTAAACTCAACAACCAAAACAGAGAGTACTCAGGTTTATTACGTCGAATTAATCCCACTTTGGTATCTAAATAATCCAGGAAAAGAAAATCGATAATCGCATTGAAACATAAACAACTATACTATGTCATGAACACGGGATAGAGATAGAGACCTTGGACAGCTTTTCTAAGTGTCTCAGAGTCTTGGGTTGGTGAAGGAACGTCATCTAGCAACCATAGAGTAGCCATATTGTTCTCCTCAGAAATTTTCTCTGGAAACAAACAGAAACCCAGTTGAGAAATTTACGCTATCCTATCTTATTCGGTATGAAACCAAGAGAAAAACAACATTTATCTAGTGAAACTACTGAAGCCTCGGAAATGGTTCTCTGTCTGTTGCCCTGCCTACGCTGCTTCAGTATCCAGTTTCCCTCCTAAAAGACAACCCTTTGTTCTTTATGGACACTCTTGCCCTTACTCAAAATTAATAATTCCTTTTATACCTGGCTTTTCTTTGATTTTTTTTTACAAATTATCTTAGGAGGGTCCTAATGATAAGAAGATATTTTTAAGTTATCTACACTCAGATTAATCTTCGCTCGAGTCAGGTAAATCTCTTACGGGAGGTAAAGCTTTGATCTTAAATTTTAAATGACTACATATATGAGAAGAGCTCGAATATACGACCTCACTTAAATCCAAAGAATCTCTTACCAACTCACTCGCGTCATAAAGTTACCCTTTTCTTGGATTGTATATTATAATAATAATTATAATATACAAGTTTTGCAATAACGTCCCCTATTTTGCCATATTTGCAAGAATGGGCATAGAGTTAACATATTTTATGTTTCTTACCCAATAAAATCAATATTTACAACTATTTTATGAGAGATTCCCAACTTTTTCTTACCTACAACAAACTTATGGACAAAAAATGAACACGTGACCTGCATCAGCGTGTTTATTGGATTGTACGTCACCAATTATGGCAAACTATACAACTACACGTACCCCACATGCTCTTATTATAGCAACGTTATATATTAAATACACTCCCTAACAAGCAAAGCTTGCTTTGACTAATCAAATCAAACGATCTTTTAAAACTCAAGATCGAATATACTTTTATGTCTTTTAAGTTTTTTAATTCAAGCTTACTTTTTATTTAAATTCGTTACAAATTAATAATATAATTTAACATATATTTACTTCAATACTATAAATATCTTTTTATAAAATGGTTATAATTTTATAAATAATAATTTATAAATTATATCCAAATGTTTCAAATTACTAATATTAAAAGCTCACTATTTTATCTTTCACTTTATTATAAATTTGTGCATTTATAATCGGGTTATCAAAAAATCAAAATTTACTAATTTTGTAATTATAACCGGAATTAAAAAGTGACAACCAAATATTGAAGCTTTCAATTTTTAAATTCTAATTTTATGTTAATATTTTTGTTAATGTTTTTGACTTGATTTGTTACTTAAAATATAAATTTTAAACTTATATACGTTAGACTTAATTAAATTTAACTAAAATACATCATTTTGAAACTGAAATATTGTATAAAACTGTAGATTGAATATAGTTATGAGTTTATGAGATTAAGTTTTAAATTCAAGTTTTTAAAAATAATTACAATTTATTTATATGATTTTAATAAATATTTACTTAAATATTCTGCTTATAAATCTCTGACATGAATATTTCAAGATTAACACAACATGTCTATGATAGAATTAAGTTTGAAAAAGAAGTAAGAGGGTCTTTAGTTGATGCATTTGAGAAATGGTTAATAAGTAGAGAATGAAAAGTGAGTAGCTGATTGTTAATTATCATTATAGAGATAATAGTTTGATATCTTACTTTGAAAGGATCCTCATACTCTCCATTTAGTAGAGGAATGAAACTCATTTCTCAATAGTGACTTTTTTTAAAAAATGTTTTAATATTAATTAATTAATTAAAATATAATTAATGACAATATAATTAATTAAAACATAATTCATTAATTAATTAAAATATTGTAACTAATTAATTAATTAAAATATGATTAATTAAAATAAATAAATAAATATTGTAATTAATTAAAATATAATTAATTAATTAATTATAATTAATTAATTAATTAATTATAATATAATTGATTAATTATGATATAATCAATTAAATTATTATTAATTACATTATAGTAAATTAAAATTTAATTAATTAATTACAATATCATTAATTAAAATATAATTCATTCATTTATTAAAATATTGTAATTAATTAATTACAATATAATAAATTTTATTTCTTAATATTTTTACAAACTAGCTACTATTTACGATAATAATAATCATTCGTATTCTCTTAATTAATCATTATAATTATAATAATATTATATATTCTTATTTTTCGTTATATTTATTACCATTTTATTACTATCCTTATGTGTAAAGTATAAACTAACCTTATCTTAAATTAAAGGATGTGGATGTGCCGAATACTGCATTTAGGACCCGTTATGGACATTATGAGTTCTTAGTAATGTCATTCGGGTTAACTAATGCTCCTGCAGCATTCATGGATTTGATGAATAGAGTATTCAGGTCGTATTTGGATCAGTTTATTGTGGTGTTTATTGATGATATACTGGTCTACTCTAGGACTGAACAGGATCATAGTGAACATCTCCTAATTATCTTGCAGACCCTGCGGGAAAGACAGTTATATGCTAAGTTGAGTAAATGTGATTTATGGATTAAGGAGATATCATTTTTAGGGCATGTAGTCTCTACTGAAGGAATTAGAGTTGATCCTAGTTAGATAGAGACGATTGTTAATTAGAAGTCATTACGGAATGTGACAGAAGTGAGAAATTTTCTGAGCCTGGCTGGTTATTACCGTCGGTTTGTTAATGGGTTTTCAGTGATAGCATCCCCTTTAACTAAACTTTTACGGAAAGGAGTGAAGTATGAATGGTCTGATAGATGTCAGAGTAGTTTTGATCAGTTGAAAATATATGCCATCAAGCTCCTCAGATTAGTGTAACCTACGGCTGGTAAGGAGTATGTTATGTATACTGATGCGTCTGGGACTGGTTTAGGGTGTGTTTTAATGTAGGAAGGAAAGGTAGTCGCTTATGCTTCTAGGCAACTAAAGACTCATGAACAGAATTACTCTACACATGATCTGGAACTTGCAGCAGTAGTGTTTGCCTTAAAAATTTGGCGACACTATCTGTATGGTGAAAGGTGTAGAATTTTCACAGATCATAAGAGTATGAAGTATCTGCTTACACATAAGGAACTCAATTTGAGACAACGACGTTGGTTGGAATTATTTAAAGACTATGATTGTATTGTGGACTACCATCTGGGTAAGGCTAATGTTGTAGCTGATGCCTTGAGTCGAAAGACTATCTCGGCGTTATCACTGAAGCAGACTGGATGGAAATTGGGATCTGATGGAGCTTTAATGGCTCAATTGAGAGCAAAGCCTACGTTAAGACAGGAGATTTGTGACGCTCAAAGAGCTGATGATAAGTTACAACAACTTATCATGGCTACTCAGGAAGGTAAACATACTAATTTTTTTGTGCAGGGTAGTGGTGAATTGTATTATAAGAATCGGTTGTGTGTGCCAGCGAATGATGAATTGAAAAAGAAGTTATTGTTTGAGGCTCATAATACAGTATTTACTATGCATCCGGGTGGAAACAAGATGTATCAGGATCTGAAGCAGTATTATTGGTGGGTAGGTATGAAACGGGATGTTGTGGATTATGTAGCAAAATGTCTGACATGCCAGCAGGTGAAGGCTGAACACCAGGTTCCATCTGGTTTGTTAAATCATATTTCTATTCCTCAATGAAAATGGGATAACATTACCATGGACTTTGTTATTGAACTTCCTCTTACTCAAAGGAAACATGATGCGGTATGGGTTATCGTGGATAAGTTCACCAAATCTGCTCATTTTCTGCCTGTTCGTCCTAACTATTCATTTGATAGGCTTGCAGATTTGTATGTGAATGAAATTGTAAGACTGCATGGAGTACCATTATCGATTATTTCTGATCGTGATCCTCGATTTACTTCGAGATTTTGAAAAAGTTTACAAGAAGCATTGGGTATTCAACTTAAGTTTAGTACTACTTTTCATCCCCAGACAGATGGACAATCTGAACGAGTTATACAGATTTTGGAAGATATGTTGCAGGGTTGTGTGTTAGAGTTTTCCGGGAGTTGGGATAATTATCTGACTTTGATGGAGTTTGCTTATAACAACAGTTATCAGACGAGCATCGGGATGGCACATGCAAGATGTCCAGTAGTTTCCTCTTCTATTGTTTTTAATCAGTGAAAGACATTATACAGTACCGAAAGGAGTTCTCTGCTTTTGTCCATCAGGTGGTTTTAGTAGCTTAGTCGGTTGGTTTTCGTAGCTTAGTCGGTAAGTAACTCCACTGTGTTTATAATGTAAATATATATATGTTCATGCATGGCTTTGAAGACTTGTTATATATATATATATCTGTATGTTTTGTTTATGTTAGAAAAACAAGAACACGATGAATTCATCATACTCTGTTTTTATATATAAATATATATATCATATACGTGAATTATATGTTTATTTTTTGTACTGATTATGCTGGGAATTATGAGAGTCGAAGTTGGTAAGTTTTGAAATATACATTAATATTTGAAAATATACAGCAGTGTGAGAAAGTGAATATGTGTTTGTAAATGATGTTTGAAGTTGAAAATTAATTTCTGAATTGATTGGTGAGGTACATGAAGTGTAAGAATAAATAAAGAAAATGAAAGAAAGTGTAATAATAAGGAATTTGAAAGTTTACCGTAGAAAGAGAGAGAGAATGTTGGAATGTTAGTTTTGTGATCTTTGGAGTATAAAGTTGTTTCTGATGATTCTGATAGGTTAGAAATGCTAAATAGGTTAGTTTTAAAGTGATGAAGTTAAAGAAAAATGGAAGAAAACTTTGTCGTTTCGTCTGGTTTGGTGAAGAAGACTATGAACAGTAGTATAAGTCAACTTGTTGTGGTGTATAAGTCGACTTATTGCATGAAAATGTCATCTCTGCTCTTCAATAAGTCGAGTTATGCAGTGTAAGTCGACTTGTGGTGTTATATAAGTCGACTTGTATAAGTATAAGTCGACTTGTGTGTGTTTTAATGGATAAGTCGACTTGTGTAAGCATAAGTCGACTTGTTGTGTTATGTAAGTCGACTTGTATAAGTATAAGTCGACTTGTGTGTGATAAACTTCACTCTTTTGACCATATCTTTGTCATCTGACCTCCGAATGACCTGATTCTCGAAGCGTTGGATTCTCAAGAAAATTTTCTACCTCTTTATGTGAAATTTGTAAATTTTCAGATTAATTAACAATCAAGGATTTAATAATTTAAGTTAAGAATTTAGGGTTGGGTCCCGAAATTTGTCATGAACATGCATCCTACATATCCATCATACATTGGTGAATTTTTAATCACGCATGAATAGTGATTTGTATCTGTGTTCCCTATTATAGAGGAACGACCATCACGGATATTGCACGGACTTGAGGCAATAAACAAGAAGGGCGCTTTGGTAAGTAATACAGTCGAAGAATTTCAAGACGTAATATAGGTAGAAAATTTTAGTAAATACTCTAGGTAAGTAATTTGTTTTATGATAAATTTTGTGAGTGTTATTTGCCTCGCATATGAAATGTCCGAAATGAACTTGCTCGCTTTTAAACCTGTTAAGTCATAGTTGTGGGTAAATAGGCACGCTAGAAGGTCTGCAATGCCTCCCGTTATTTGACATTTTGTGTCTCTCGATATCGAGACATATGTCTCTCCCCGATACTAATTATGGTATCTCCTCAGATAAGTCCTGCTACCCACTTCGCTCATGGATTTATAGTTTGATTTGTTTTGTATTCGATATCTCGCTTGATTCTCGACATAAACTAAATTGTATTCGATTCTCAAGGATCTCCCAGATTCTCATTGCTCGCTTAGTATAACTGCTTAGTATAAAAATCGCTCAAATGCATTCTTTCTATTTATCAAATCAATTAATATAGATTAGTTATTACTCACTAAGCTATATGCTTAGACGTGGATTTGTCCCGTGTAGGTTCAGAGCGAAGAGATTAAGGACTAGGACAAGTCATCTGCAGTGGCCAAAAGAGTCTGGGTTTTGTGTTGCGCGAAAATGTATTTTGTTTGGTTTGTTTGGGCTTGTAAATATTATTTCGATATGTTTCTGAAATTATGAGATGTATTATATGTATGTTACGTTTAGTTTAGTTTTTAAAAATGCATGTGTGAAACGTTTTGATTTGTTTGTCCTGTCTTGGGTGGCATCCATGTATCCTCCCAGGGGGTATTTGGGTGTTACATGTTTAATATTAGTTGTTTAAGTGTAAAATAACTTATAAGGACATGACTTTAAAAAAAATTATAAGAGTATGAATATTATATATTTTAGTATTTCATTGAATATTCTTACAAGAATTTAGATTTTAGATATTTAATTCAACAAAAATAAAGTTTATAACTCTAATAAAAAACATAGAACATATAATAATAATAATAATAATAATAATAATAATAATAATAATAATAATAATAATAATAATAATAATAATAATAATAACAACAACAACAACAACAACAACAACAACAACAACAACAATAATAACAACAACAACAACAACAACAATAACAACAACAACAACTACAACAATACTAATACTAATAATAATAATAACCCAACGTAAAATTTTTATTAATATGAATTATGTAGCAAGTTATATCATATTAGTATTTTTATATAATATGCATTAATTTTATTATTTAATAAATTAAAATAATTTATAAGGACCTAACTTAAACAATTTATACTACCACGATTAAATATTTAATTTTACAAAATTAAAATTTTGACAATAATAAAATAGAGAAAAATTCAATTGTACAAAAAAGTATAAATGTTTCGTGCATAATTCATAAGCATAATATAATGTGATGCATGACACTATTTATAATAATTAATTTTGCTATAGTATCATGCATCAATTATGCTAAAGTATCATGCATAATACTGTAGCATAATTAATAATAATTCAATTATGCTACACCATAACACAATTAATTAATTGTAATTAGGCATAAATTGACTTGGAAAAATTGATTAATATATAGCTTGATTTATTTAAGAGGGTATAATTGACTTTTTATTCATACATAATCAGCTGGTTTGTGAAAACGCTACTCTTGTGTAGCTTTTCAAATTTCAGCTGCTTGAGCTCCAACAGCTATTTTTACATACTCGTACCAAACATAAAATTCAGCTGTTTGACATGATCAAATAACTGAAAGCCTTGAATCAGCTAAAATATAGCTGATTCAAGGTTCACCAAACGCAGCCAAAGACTTTTAAAAGGCTGCTAGAATTATGAAGTACGAAGTAATGAGGAAAGCACCGTTAAAATTCAATGTACCCCGCCTCTTAGGCAGCCTATTTTACTGTTAGGGTTACTTTTTTTGACACTATATCTTTTGGATGTCGTCACTTTTTCATTGAGGATCAGTCAGAAACTTGTGTTCCACGCACTATTTTGTAATTAAGTCCGACTTTCCCTTTAAACAAAAAAAAAAAAAAATCTAATGTACACTACAGCCGACAAGGGAGACTCGTATTGCCTTTGTGCCTATCCCTACCCTTATTTTGCGTAAGATATGACGTAGTTTTAGGATCTTTTGCTGACCTACGTAAAATTGAATTATCTGTTACAATTAAATCACATCCACGCATCTATATGAGATTTATATAAAAGTTGGACCACCTATTCTGCTCCAACCTACCCATGTTAACTTCGTCAGTGTGCTAGAAATAAAAAGCGACACATGTACCCCACAACGTGGGGAAAAAGGTCGTTAGAATTATGGAGTACTGGGAGACAAGCACCAATAAACAATTAAGTACATCCGACAAGTGACAGAGCCGTACCCATGTTAGCTTTATCCATTTGCACGAAATAAACAGAGACACGTGTCGCACATTGTGGGTCGTACATGTCTGGGGTCAGCGACTCAACATCGATTTAATAATTTAATTTAATTATTAAATTAAATAAATTTTGATTATTATTTACAATTTACATATTATCATGTATTTTCTATTTTTCTTTTTTAGTTTTTTTATATGATCGTAACATTACAAAAGTAGGCAGAGGAAGAAAAGAGGGTCGTGGACCGACGATGACTTAGTTTTAATTGAGGTAGTTGTCTAACCATATAAAAATTTCAATGCCATGCACGTTTTGCTGAGATTTCAATTTAATTCGACTGATCAGATGTGAACATCACTACTTACCGGTTTCTTTACTTATGTACTAACTTGTGATATTAGAAAGATAATATTATTTAATAGAAGTTTGCCAATTTCACTTAAATCGAAATTTTGATGAAATTATCAAATAGTTTATTTTAAAATGTTATTTACAAATTATATATATATATATAGTAATTCCATATTTTATTATTAAAATGATATAAAATTATTAAATTGTCTCTGATTCACTAAATTGATATTATGTATCAATTTTAAATTTATAAATGTAATTGAATTTTATTATTAAATTATCAAATATTGTATGAAAACATATAATTTATAAATTATTATATATTTATTTGAGCATACTTAAAAATAATAATTATAAATTTTATTATTATAATGAAAAAACTTATTAAATTATGCTTAACTCACTGAATTGATATCATATATTAACTCTAAAATTCCTTTAAATAAAATAATTCACATTCATCGTTTTTGGTATATTTTTAATATAAAGGATTCTCCACGTGATCGTATCTTCTACAAAAGCACAAGCTTTTAAAGGTAAGGTTGTTAGGGGGAGGGGTACGAGTGCAAATTCAAGATTTGCGTGGCAAGTACAGTATAATGCCAAAAGAGAACCACCGAACAACATAAAAAGACATAATTCGTGTCCTTGATTGCAAAAAGAAGAAGATATAAAACATGAATCTAAAAAGTACATTATATGCCCTCAAAAAAAAAAGTACATTATATTTACTTATTTACAGATTCCTAATGGGTAAATTGTGTTATTGTTTACAACTCCTCGATATGAAATATTCACTCACCATTGTTATAACTTAAATTAAATGTGCCTCTCAAATTTTATTACAAAATCTAATTTAGATATCAAAATTTAGCACTTACTTTATTTTAATTTATTTGAAATTTAGTATTTTCAATGCATAAAAATATAATTTAAAATTAAAATAATTAATTTGAAGGAATTAAACTTGAACTCTTTATTTAATTATTTAATTATTAATAAATTTATCTAATAATTGATTGAATAAGAAAATACTATATCTCAAATAAATCAAAGTTATCACCAAAATTTTATTTTACTTTGAATTATTGATTTATTAATTAATTAATTTAAATATATATTTTATAAAATATTAGGAAAATATTTGATTTTAAAAAAACCATATTTGTCTGGTAAGTTTCCATATCTACACAAACTTACCCTTTAAATTCTGTTAATGACACAAAAAGCCTATGGAGTTGGTATAAATACGGCAGCATCAGCTGTCACCTCTCCATAGGACCATATCAGGGTTGTCAAAAGAAGCTGAATACTGTTTCCTCCACATGCTCTTACACGTACCCCACATGCTCTTGTAGCAACGTTATATATTGTATACAGTCCCTAACAACCAAACTTTGCTTTGACTAATCAAATCAAACGATGTTTTAAAACTCAAGATTGAATATACTTTTATGTCTTTTAAGTTTTTTAATTCAAGCTTATTTTTTTATTTAAATTCATTACAAATTAATAATATAATTTTAATATATATTTACTTCAATAATATAACAACCTTTTTTATAAAATGGTTATAATTTTATAAATAATAATTTATAAAATTATATCCAAAATTTTCAAATTACTAATATAAAAATCACTATTTTATCTTTCACTTTATTATAAATTCGTGCATTTATAAACTGGTTAATTAGAAAAAAAATTAATTTTGTAATCATAATCAGAATATAAAACTGGTAACTAAATATTGAAACTGAAATTTTTTAAATTCTAACACTATGTTAGTATTTTATTAAAGTTGTCGACCTGATTTGTTAGTTAAGATAAAATTCTAAATACTTATATGTGTCAGATTTAATTAAATTTAACTAAATTATATCTTTTTAAAATTAAAATGTTGTATAAAATTGGAGATTGAATATAGTTTTGGGTTTACGAGCTTAAGTTTTAAATTCGAGTTTATGTTCAATTAAATTAATTACAATTTATTCATACAATTTTAATAGATATTTACTTCAATATTCTGCTTATAAATCTCTAACATGAAGATAAGGAGATTAGCACGACATGTCTCTGTTGGAATTAAGTGTGAAAAAGAAGCAAATTGACACAACGCAGCAGAGCGCATGAACAAGAAAGACTTTAAAAGGTTGTTAGAATTATGAAGTACGAAGTAATGAGGAGAGCACCTATAAAATTCAATGCAAATCCGACATGGGAGGCCCATATTGCCTTTGTAATCCTCCCTTCGGGATAAACCTATCCTAACCTTATTTTGGTTGTGTTTGGTGAAGAGTTTTCAGCTCTTTTTAACTGTTTGACTCAAACAAGATGTTTGAACGATATTAAAATATTCTTTATTTGTTTGGTTAAGAGTTAATTGGATTGGTTGATTTAACATAACCAGTTAATTTTTGATAAGTTCATTGAATGTAGCATTTAGAGTTGGTTGATTCGTTTATAACAGTCTTACCTTTTGTTATAATGAGCACAGTTATGCATAATAGTAAGGTTTTACAGTTGAGAATGATTCGTATCTTTTATTTTATTATTCTTGTTTTTTACGTTATTTGTGCAAATTTTTATCTAATTCTTATTCGATTGGGACGTTTGGGAAGAGATATTAATAAACTTTTATGTTTTAATTTCATTTTAGTTTATATTTTTAAAATAAAGATATAAAAATAATTTAATTTAATAGAAATGCAATTATATTTTTATTATTGACAATAGTTATAAACTAAATAAATTTAAAAGTAAATTGTTTTTATAAATGCAATTAATTTTATTATTGACCATACTTATAAATCAAATAAAATTTAAAATAAAATTTTGTACATAAAATAATTAAATAAAGTATGTTAATTTCTTATATAATATTTATTTATAAATTATGAATTATATTAATTAAAATAAATAATTAATATTATTAATTAATATTATTAATTTTAATCATTAAAGTAAATATAAGTTGTTTTTTAGAAGTTAAATAAAGAATTCATTATTGGCTTTGAAAGGCATAATAAAAGAACATTATAAAATGTTTTTAAAATTATATTGTTATAAGCCATTTTACATATAAACAATTAATATTAAATAATTAATTTTACCAAATATTTATAACAAATAGTTAATACAAACTGCTTATTAAATCAACTAACAAAATCAACCATCAACTAATAGAATCAATTCATTGCTAAACAGAGCCTTTATATAAAATATGATGTAGTTTAGGATCAATTCATCAATTTCAATTTTATTTTATATAAATTTAGAAAATGTATATAAATAGGTTGGAACACATAGCCTGCTCCAACCTAGCCATGTTAGCTTATAAATGTGCTAGAAATAAAAAGAGACACGTGTGAAAAAGGTTGTTACAATTATGAAAGTACTACAAGGAGACAAGCACCAATAAACAATTAAGTATATCCGACAAGTGACAGAGACGTACCCATGTTAGCTTTATCCATTTGCACGAAATAAACAGAGACACGTGTCGCATGTTGTGGGCTGTACATGTCTGGGGACAACTATACAACATCGATTTAATAATTTAATTTAATTATTAAATTAAATAAAATTTCATAATTATTTACAATTTACATATTATCATGTATTATTTTCTTTTATAGTTTTTGTATATGATCGTAACATTACAAAAGTAGGCAGAGGAAGAAGAGAGGGTCGTGGACCGACGATGGCATAGTTTTAAACTTTTAATTGAGGTTGTTGTCTAACCATGTAAAAATTTCAATGTAGTTTCAATTGAGGTAGTTGTCTAACCATATAAAAATTTCAATGCCATGCATGTTTTTCGAATATTTCAATTTAATTCGACTGATCATATGTGAACATCAAATGATTCTACCTACCGGTTTCTTTACTTATGTACTCAGATGTTGCATTTAATTTATTGAATAATGTAATTATTGTTTGCATGTTACTTGTGATATTAGAAAGATAATATTATTTAATAGAAGTTTGTCAATTTCACTTAAATCGAAATTTTGATGAAATTATCAAATATTTTATTTTAAAATGTTATTTACAAATATTATATATATATATAGAGTAATTCCATATTTTATTATTAAAATTATATAAAAATTATTAAATTATCTCTAATTCACTAAATTGATATTATGTATCAATTTTAAATTTATAAATGTCAAGTTGTTGAATTTTTATTACTAACTTATCAAATATTGTATTTAAAACACATAATTTATAAATTATTATATATTTATTTGAGAATACTTGAAAATAATAATTACTAGAATTTCATTATTATAATATTTTATCTATCACGTTATTCTAATTTCGTCCATTTATAAATTAAACGTATTCTTGAATAACCAAAGCGTAAATGTTGTATAAACCCCGAGATCGAGTGTAGTTTTGAGTTTCTGAGTTTAAGTTTTTAAATTAAAGTTTATTTTTAATTAAATTAGCTATAATTTATTCATACAATTTTATTAGATTTGTACTTAAATATTCTAAATACCTCTTTTTAAGAATAATTATATTTATATATGGTTGGGTTGGCTATATTGGACCCGAGCCCAATTCCACAGGCCGATCGGTCGGTCTCACATCCATCAAGTAATTCGGCCCACCCACACATCCACTACCAACAAGAGAAAAAACACCTCCCACGCAGACACGTAAAGACCTAAACCTAATTGAAAAACCATACAAAGGTATTATTCTCATAACAGAGTATACGCACAATCATTAACCTAGCTTTTCTCTCGCTTATCAATCTCACCTCACCAAAATCGACTTAAGCGTCGGAGGGCTAATCGGGACACAACCCCGCAAGCCTTCCTTGTTTTGCGTATCTTCACACCGAATTCACCACGTAAGACACCAATCGATGGAGCACAACTAACGTTCCATCTCGCCGAATCTGGCGAACCAATGGCGCCACCGTGGGGCCCGACTTCCGCACCACGCCCGTAAACACACAAATCACCAAAGGGCGGCGATGAATCTCGATATAGGCTGCCGTCGCGGCTCGCGATGCAACGATAAGCTCACAACTTCCTGCGATCTGCCAGACGCATTACATGTCTCCCGCGACGGAATCCTCTAATCCTAACGATCAATCGCACCTCAAACCTTAGAATAAGAAGAGCAGCGCGTGGTCTTAGAGGATAACGTTGCACTCAATGTGCGCCAATCTCCAAAGACCGGTTAAGCGCAGATCCTCCTCCGTCCACGACACCACCTGACCGGAAATGATAGAGGAGGTAATGAATCGGTGATTCGCCAGATCTCGCAGCCTCAACCAAGATAATAACCTCCGTCTGCAGGCGGCGGCCGCCAGATAAATCGCTTAACAACCGATCATCGCCCATCCGAAGCCCTAGAAAAATCGCGATGATCGGATTAACGCTTTGAAGTTTCGTCGGACGCCTAATGGCGCAAAGATCGACTCTCCTTCACCCTGAAATCTTGGATACCTCCCACCTGCATACAAAAATACCGACCTCAGAAATACATCGGAAGACCGACCCTGGATTATTTGCAAGACTTCCATCCATGATGAATCTACATTGTGTTCCGGACGCTATCCAATGTAAGGCTTTTTGCACGGCCTTCCAAGAGGGAGCTCGGCGATGGTTCAACAGCTTGCTCCGAGTGATCACATGCTTGAAGATTTCAGATTGTTATTCTCGAACCAGCCACACTAGTAAGCGGTATGAAAAGACAAACTGGAGGTGATGCAACTTACCCAAGGAAGAAACGAGTTTGCGAGAGTTCATCACTCGGTTCAATAACGAAGCGGTCGAGGTGCCCGACCTCACCTGCTCGTCCATGCTGGCCGCGCTCATGACCAATACGAGGGACGAGGAGTTTAAGAAGTCACTTGCCCTCGATCAACCCCGATCCGTTCAGGAAATAAGAAACAGGGCGGATAGGTATATTCAGCTTGAAAAAGTGCTGAAAAATATGAGGCGTTGAACGGATGATCGCTCACCGAATGACAGGGCGAGCAATTCGCCTGGCGACAAAAAGGCCGATCGGCGAGAAGACCGATCGACCGGCTGTGGATATCGACGAGTTCACCCCACTAAACAAAGCGATATGAAGAGGTGTTGGCGAGAATGAGAGCGAGATGGGAAACCGTCCGAGAACCCAAAATGAAGACCCCCTACAATGACAGGAACCCTAATTTGTATTGTCGTTTCTACAAAGAGGTCGGTCATGACACGGAAGATTGCTGGCAGTTAAAAAACGAAATCGAATTCCTCATACAAAGGGGAAGGTTAGGCCGATTTGTGAAGCACAGGTAGAATGTCGATCGGGATAATCAACGCAGGACAGGTCGGCCAGACAATAGACGACCGCCCTGGAGCAGAAATGACGGAAATGACGAAGGGAGGCAGAATGCGAATTCGGATAATCGACGAGAAGAGAGAGGGCAGTCGAGGGAAAGAAGTGACAGAAATGCCGTGCAACAAGACGACCGACCGACTGGGGTCATTAACATGATATTCGGTGGAAATGCAGCCGGGGGATCCACCAACAAAGGGAGAAAAAGATATGTCAAATAGGTCGACAAAGACTCATACATCAAAAAGCCGAGGGAGAGCGACGGGATGATATCATTTGACGAGTCCGACCTCAATGGAGTAAGTTGCCCTCATGACGATGCCCTCGTGGTAAACCTGAACATGGACGGATACGAGGTGAAACGGGTGATGATTGACACGGGCAGCTCAGTCGACTTGTTGTATTATGAGGCCTTCAAACAGATGAAGATACCCGAAGATCGACTACTACCCACAGACGGTCCCATCAAAGGGATAACCGGGGCGTCGGCCTACCTGTTCGCCCAGGTGAACTTGAAAGTGAAGTTCGGGCAGAAACCGTGTCAGATAGAAAGGGACGTTGAGTTTCTGGTCGTAAAGTTTCAAGGGGCGTACAATGCAATAATCGGGCGGGCAACTCAAAATGCCCTCGGTCGGTCGTCTCCACCTACTACCAAGTTATGAAGTTCCGAAGCCCCACTGAGCTCGGTATTGTCGAGGTCGTGAGAATCGCCAGGGAATGTTATTTAGCAGAGACTAAAACATTAGATGGGGTGGTAGTCCTGACGAGCTCTCTTGATGTAAGAACCGACGAAGAGACGGACAGGATGAACCCGGTGGAAGAAACGCAGAGGTCAGATCGACGGCCGACCCTTCTAAGTTCACAAACATAGGTTCCGAGCTGCAGAGGGACCTGGTTAAAGAAATCACAGATTGTTTGGTGAAAAATAGGTCGGTTTTCGCTTGGGTACCGAGCGACATGCTCGGAATTTCTCGATCAGTTGCATCTCACTCTCTCGGTATTCGGCATGACTATAAGCCAATCAGATAAAAGAAGCGATGGCACAGCAAGGAGCGACAGGGGGTGATCGAGAAGGAAGTAGCAAAGTTGCTGGAGACCGGGTTCATCCGAGAGGTCAAATATCCTGAATGGCTCGCCAATGTCGTTTTAGTAAAAAAGAAGAACGGGAAGTGGAGAATGTGCATAGATTTTACCGACCTGAACAAAGCGTGTCCAAACGACAACTTTCCATTGCCTAAGATCGACCAATTAGTAGACTCCACCTCAGGGCATGAGCTGCTCAGCTTCTTGGATGCTTTCTCAGGCTATCATCAGATCCAAATGAGCCAGGAAGACGAAGAAAAGACCGCCTTCATAACCGACCAAGGCACATATTGCTACCAAGTAATGCCTTCGGCTGAAAATGCCGGGGCGACCTATCAACGGCTCGTCATAGAAGTCTTTAAAAAACAGATTGGCCGGACGGTGGAAGCTTATGTGGATGATATGGTGGTCAAAAGTAAGACGTCCGCGGAGCATGTACAAGATCTCAAGGAAGTCTTCTAGACCCTGAATAAATTCCAGATGAAGCTAAAACCGGAAAAATGCGTGTTTGGGGTGGCATTCGGAAAATTCCTGGAATTTATGATCACTCAACGGGGAATCGAAGCTAATCCAGAGAAGATTGAGGCCATCATACAGATGCCTTCGCCGCAATGCTTGAAAGATGTTCAGATATTGACCGGTCGGATAGTATCGCTGAGTAGGTTCATTTTCAGACTGGGAGACAAGTGCCTCCCATTTTTCAAAGTCCTGAGGAAAGCGAACGTGACCCAGTTTCAATGGTCGGATGAGTGCGAGAAAGCTTTCCAACACTTAAAACAATATTTGTCTAGCCCGCCTATACTGCAAAGCCCGGTAGAGGGGGAGAACCTGATTTTATACTTGGCGATTACGGAGGGGTCGATCAACGCGGTACTTATCCGATCGGAAGGAAGCCGCAAACATCCCATCTACAATGTCGCAAGTGTTGACCGCCGTAAACGCGATATACGCCCATAGAGAAGCTAGCCCTCTCTTTGATAATGGCAGCCAGGAAGCTGAGGCCTTATTTTCAAAGTCATACCATTGAGGTATGGACTAATCAACCCCTCAGGCAGTGCCTTCAAAAGCCCGAAACTTCGGGTCGGCTGATAAAGTGGGCGGTAGAACTGGGAGAGTTCGACATACAATACAAGCCCCGCATGACCATTAAAGCGTAGGTGTTGGTAGACTTCATTGCAGAGATGAGCCAACCGAGCTCGAAGGACGAGCAGTTCCCTGCCTGGAGCTTGTTTATCGATGGGTCATCCAATGCCGAGGGATGCGGAGCGGAGTAGTCTTGCCGTCACCAAGCATATGGAAGAAAAGGTGGAATACGCCGACTAGAATTCAAGGCCTCCAATAACGAGGCGTAATATGAGGCTCGATAACCGCCCAACTAGCTGTGGAGATGGAGGTGAAGCACTGAAGATATACAGCGACAGCTAAGTGATGGTCGGCCAAGTCACCGGGCAGTATGAGGCCAAGGGGAACAACATAATCAAGTATCTGGAGCTAGTAAAGCAGAAATTGAGCAATTTCAACAAGATTAATCGCCAGAATAGAACGAGCTTAAAATGCTAAAGCGGATGCGCTCTCGAAAATGGCTTCCGACCGTGATGCCATAAACAATGTTCTAGTCGAACGACTTGATCGGCCTAGCATTCATAAAGCCGAGGAAGTTCTCAACGTGAGTATCGGTCGGTCGAGTTGATGAATCGATCGCGCATAGCACTTTTAGAAGGAAAGCAACCTAAGACGCGCCGAGGCCAAGAAGTTAAGGATAAAGGCAATAATACACGATGGTCAACGGTATTTTATATATAAGCGGTCTTCACGACCGCCGCCATCCGATGCTTGAATGAAGAAGAAGCCGAAAGGTGCAATGGCGAAGTCCATGAAGGATGTGCGAAATCACATAGGGGAAGAATGTTGGCTCACCGATTGATCGACAGGGTACCATCGCCAACAACGAAGAGATCGTCAGAAACGGTCGATCGATGCGAGGCTCGCCAGAGAAACAAAGAAATTGTCTCACCAAATTAATCGAGCGGATGCAAATCGTGAGCCATCCTATCCCTTTCGCTCAATGGGGAATGGATATCTTGGGGACCTTTTCTCGGTCCCGACAAAAGAAGTTCCCGATAAGGGCGGTGGAATATTTCACTAAGTGGGTAGAAGCGAGTCTGTCGCCACAATCACCGAGGGAAGGTGGAAAGTTTCATAAAGAAGAATATACTATGCCGCTTCGGGATGCCTATGGTGTTGGTTACAGATAATGGTCGGCAATTCGACAACGACAAGTTTAGAGATTTCTGCGACCAACTAAAGATCAAGCTACGGTTGACTTCGGTAGCCCATCCCCAAAGTAACGGTATCGCAGAGAACACCAATAAAAAGATAATGAACGCCCTCAAGAAGCGCTGACTACCGAAAGACCAGGTGGAAGAAGTAGACGAAGTATTGTGGGCATATAGAACCACACCAAACGGAGCCACAGGGGAAACACCGTTCAGGATGACCTTCGGGGCAGAAGCCCTAGTTCCAGTAGAGGCGGCATTGCACAATCAAAGGGTGTCGGGCTATGAAGAAGTGCGAAATGATGAAGCCCGCAGAGCAGAGCTCGTTCTACTTAGCGAGGATAGAGAAAGGGCAGCCGCTCGCTCAGAAACCGTCAGGCAAAAGGCGACCAAGTTCTACAACAGAAGGGTCAAGCCGAGCGATGTAAAGGTAGGTGGTTACGTCCTACGAAAAGCCGAGGCGGCTGGAAAGCATCCCGGAAAGCTCGAACAGACATGGGAAGGACCCTATCGAGTGATTAAGCAAGTCGGGCGTGGTTCTTACATCCTCAAGAATGAAATGAAAGTTTTACCAAGGCCTGGAACTCACGTAACTCAAGGCGTTTCTACCAATAGATAAGTTTTATTTTAATTAATCTTTCTTTATTATCATTTTTGTATACATATGGGTACCTTTTTCCTGTCCCTGCCATACAGATTTTTTAACGGCCCACGCTCTCATTATCATCAATAAAGGGGTTTTCAAATTTCTTGACAATAAAGAATTCAATCATGTATGGCAAAGAATAGAAAATCCAGGTACCCATCGTTCGGCATTCTCCATAGATCGACCACGGTTGGTCGGGTCGCCAAGACGAGATCCTTGGGACCCTCGTTCGCCATCGTTCGGTATTCTCCATAGATCGACCACGGTCGGTCGGGTCGCCAAGACGAGATCCTTGGGACCCTCGCCATCGCCATCGTTCGGCATTCTCCATAGATCGACCACGGTCGGTCGGGTAGCCAAGACGAGATCCTTGGGACCCTCGTTCGCCATCGTTCGGTATTCTCCATAGATCGACCACGGTCGGTCGGGTCGCCAAGACGAGATCCTTGGGACCCTCGCCATCGCCATCGTTCGGCATTCTCCATAGATCGACCACGGTCGGTCGGGTCGCCAAGACGAGATCCTTGGGACCCTCGTTCGCCATCGTTCGGTATTCTCCATAGATCGACCCGGCCGGTCGGTCACCAAGACAAGATCCTTGGGACCCTCACCATCGCCATCGTTCGGTATTCTCCATAGATCAACCACGGTCGGTCGGGTCGCCAAGACGAGATCCTTGGGACCCTCGTTCGCCATCGTTCGGAATTCTCCATAGATCGACCACGGTCTGTCGGGTCGCCAAGACAAGATCCTTGGGACCCTTCGCTCGCCTTCGACACGGATCGACTAAGGTCGATCGGTCACCAAGGCAGAATCGTCGGGACCGTAGCTTGGCCTCAATTATAGGTCGACCTCGAAGCTAGTCGGCCATGAGCGACTTTACCAAACTACACTATGATCGAAAACAAAGCGAAAACACGGAAAGTAACTTTAAAAAGAATTCAATTATTGGAAATTGACCCTGGCCACAAGCCCGACCAGGTGAGCTCTAACACTTGGGAGAAGGGGAGCTATCAATAGCCGAAGGAGAAGGAGAATACCCAGGGGAAGCCTCGAAAGCGGGGGGAAAGGACGTAGGAGCGGGACCCGAGGGAGCAACTGGAGGAATATCTTCACTAGGAAGCTCTTCCTCTTCGGAGAGCGACACAACGGGAACAGGAGCAGGACCCGGGGGAGCAACCGAAGGAACATCTTCATGAGGGAGCTCTTCCTCTTCGGAGCTGAGATCTAGCTCTTCATCCGGAACATCCCCCGGTTCTCCCTCGACTTTCTTTGTGATCTCCTCCATAGAAAGCCCAAAAGCTGCGGGAATAAGCGGCTCGACATAGACTTCGAATGAAGGGCATTCCACCCCCTCAGGAGCATGGAGCTCGTAGCCCCTCTTCAAAACCGAGAGGGTTACCTCACAAGCGCGAGCTCCAAACTCTCCTCGCATAAGAACCGCCTCTTCCATCGCTGATCGCCTAATCCATGGCTCCCACACAGAGCACCGCACCTCCCGCAGGGTTTTCTCGGCTCTATCTCTATCCACCATGGCGGAATGGCAGTCTTGGCGGTACTTCTTGTTGAGCTCCCGCTCCGCACTCACAGTCTTCCTCCACTCCTCACTCTCCTTCTCCCTCCTCTCTCTCTCATTCTCCTTCTCCTCCTCTACTTTGGCCAGTCGAGTCGTCAAAGCTCCCATCTCCCCCTCCTGGGCCTTCTTCTCCTCTTCAAAGGACGCGTTTTTAGCCTGGAGGAGGTCTCTCCCCTCTTTCACCTCTGACAGCTCGTCCTTCAAACCCTTCATCTGCTCATGGAGATCCTGGACTTCCTGGTCCAGAGTCTCCAAACGCTGCAGCACGGCAAGGAAAGTCGTCGCAGCCCGCATACCGAGAAAAACGAGCTGAGAACCCAACTCCAGGTTACCTTTCTTCTCCATGACCCGCTCGTCCACAGGGGGAGTAACCCTTTCGGCAAGGTAACGGGACACCTCGAGGTCCCCGATCGAGACATCCTTACCCAACTTGATGGCAAGCTCCCACTACCCAAGGATTACGGCTTGCGCCTTCCCCTTCCCCTTTTTCTTACCTCCCCCAGCTGGACTCGCCGGGCGGGATGAAAGGTCACCCAGTCGAACCAACCTCTTCCTCTTAAGAGGAGGACCCGTCCTCCTCCTCCTCCTCCTCTACCGGAGTCACCCAGTACCGGCGATCGCACAATGCCAATGGCTCCGACGAATAGGAAGGTCCCCTGCAGAGGAACACCACGACACCGCCAAGAAACCAACCCATGCAGACAAAGCGACGCCTCACGGCCTCTCGCCTCACCCCCTTCTTCCGAGAGGCCCGCTCGACGTAGGCTCGAGCTCCCATTCTCACCATGGCTGCACGATGATAAATTGAGTTAGAGAACAAAACTAATGCACAAAAGTTCAACAATTAGTACAATCATGATGAGTCAACCGGGCGGGGCGGTTTCCTCCTTTAGCCCGCTAATTAGTGGTGGGGGATCGACGAGGAAAGAATCGGCTGAGGCCCCCCTGGGGTATCCCTGAATGAGCCGAGCAAAGTCGTATCTGCCGAGCTCCTTGATACGACGGACCGCCTCCCACTCCTCCCTGCTAAGGGACAGGGTCGACGAATCATTCCATTGCTCGGCCAGAGGATACCTCCATGGTCGGCACTCAGAGGAAGATCCTGGGAGCTTCACAAAGGAATACTTGGTTCGCCAGGAAGAAATTTTCGAGGGTGTCCTGGCCGGGCGATACCGAGCATCTCTATATTGCAGAAAGGAGATTCCAGCCCAGAGCTCGGACTATGACTCATTCTCAAGAAGTGGCGCAGAATGCCGACGGTAGGCGGATGGCCGAACTGACGGCACATCAATGCCAACCCGTTTATAAACCTCCAACTATTCGGAGGAATTTGGCTCGGCAATAACCCAAACATGGCGCATACCTCGTCAACAATCGGGGCGTACTGGAGCCTCATGCCGCCTACTGAGAAAAAACTACCGGAGACGGCGAAGTATCCACTGAAGTTGCTGTGGATCCGCTCATGCCTAAAGGCCAGTCGGGACCCCCAAGACGAAGGGATATTATACCTAAGGGACAATTTGTTCAATTCCCCCACGGTCATCGACGATGCAGTCTTTGGCGGCAACTCCACAACTAAACCGTCTTTTCTCTCTCTCATCGACATCTCCTCCGTACCTCCGACCATGCTCCCAGAACTACCCGTCGACATGTTCACCAAGAAAAAGATTTGTGGAAAAGAAGAGGGAATGAAGAAAAAGGACGTACCTAATCAGAGGTTCGAAACAGGGAAATCGGACGGCGAAGTGAAAGGAAATTTCTGGGAACCGCGAACGATAAAAAACAAGCGAAGGCAAAGTGTAAGCGGGAGAACGAAAGCAAAAGGTGAAAACCGCCACAACTCGTCGACTATGAGTATTTATAGAGGGTCGGTAGAAGGAACACTCGAAAGTGACCCAATCGGACTACGACGCGTGGAGAAAATTCGAGCTATGCTCAGACACGCGGCATGATCTAAGCCACAGGAATTATGGTTGTTCGAAATCCGGAAAGGAGCGGTAGTTGAAAGGATCGACGGGCAACAAGCATGACGATTCTATAAGGACGATACGTTTGATTCGAGCGGTTTGTCGAGAGCACGCGCCGTCAAATAATAAATGCTTCAAGCAAGTCCAAGCGTCTGCCAATGATGGCTATCCGACCTACTACAGCGTAAGCTGTCACGCAGTGAGTGCCGAGACCGATCGATCGGGGCCCTCACCAATCGAATTTAATACGAAAGCAACAGTACGACTAGTCGACACCCGACCGATCGAAACTACCCGAGCTATCCCATGATCGAGCTACAAGGCCAATACCTGACCGATTGACCACCTTACGAGCCGTCTTGCTTACGAGCTATGAGGTAACCGACGAACAACAACGTCCGACATACTCCTTCGACCCTGCTCTTCGCTCAGACTCGAGGAGTAGGGGGACTTATGGTTGGGTCGGCTATATTGGACCCGAGCCTAATCTCACAGCCGATCGGTTGGCCTCACATTCATCAAGTAATTCGCCCGACCCACATCCATGGCCCAACAAGAGAAGAACACCTCCCACGCAGACACGTAAAGACCTAAACCTAATCGAAAAACCATATAAAAGGTATTATTCTCATAACAGATGACGCACAATCATTAACCTAGCTTTTCTCTGCGTTTATCAACCTCACCCTCACCAGAAAACTGACTTAAGCGTCGGAAGGGCTAATCGGGATACAACCCCTGTCAAGCCTTCCTTGTTTTGCAGGTATCTTCACACCGAATTCACCATGAAGGCACCAATCGATGGAGACAACTGAACGCTCCATCCTGTCAGAATCTGGCAGAACCAATATATATAATAATTCATTAATTATGTATTTTTAAATATATTATTAAATGATGTTTTAGTTATTAATTTTAAAACTTTTTAATATTTTTAGTACTTAATACTCACATGTTCTATTAGGAAATTCATAAATACCTTGTCTTGTCTCAGGGCTTCTTTGGTTAACAACTTATCACTTGTTTTTTAGCTGATTTACATAAATTAGACGGTTGATTATATTAAACAGCTATTGAAGTTATTTGATAATTTGACTGATTAACTAGCTAATTTTAAACAAGAAACTGAAAATAGAAAACCTGGTATGTTAGAGCGTTTTGCTCCAACAGTCAACATTTAAGAATGAAAATTCAATGGAGCCCTTTGAATTTAACGGGTGTTGTACTTATGTAAGAGCTTTGTATAAATCATCAACAACTCACGTTTTATTCTCCTTCACAAGTTTTTTTTTCTATTAGAGAAAGATAGAAGAATAACATTTTCAAACCGAAAAATATTAGTAATTTTTTAATATTTAAAATAATACGATATTTATTTATTTATTTATATACATAAGAATAAGCAGATGATAATATGAAATAAAATAAGATATCCACAATTTCACTAAATTTGGACACCAAAATTAAAAAGATAAATTATAATTTTATATCGAATTTGAATACACTTTAAAAGCATTTTTGAATAAATATAAACTAAATTTAGAATAAGTTAAACATAAGTTTACTTACATTATATTGATTTTTAAATAACAATTTAATTTTACAAGATTTATAAGATAAATTAACCCTATGTTAATACTACGAATAGTAGCGAAATGCAATAGGATATACAATCATTTAAGGATAAGGTTTATAATAAAATAAAATATAATATAATAAAAGGAATAATTTTATGTTATATCTTTTTAATTATAAACAGTAAAAAGAGTCATTTTAATATAAAATTTAAGATCGAATATAAAATAATAAATATGTTGTGAATTACGAAGTAACGAGGAGTGCACGTATAAAGTTTAACATATATCCCTCAAGGGAGACCAATATATATATATATATATATATATATATATATATATATATATTTTTGGTGCCCCAAGGTATCCACCGACAATTTCAATGGCTAATCCTTTCGTTGCGGGAATATCTCAAACACACGAGTACTATAGCTGGCCCAGGTAGAGAAAGAGGAGAGGGTCGTGGACCAAAGATGGTATAATTTAAACCGTGGTAGTTTTTTTTTTTTGAAGGTGAACCGTGGTAGTTGTAATCATATAAAAAATTTAATGTCATGCACGTTTTTCTAAGATTTCAATTTAATTCTACTAATGAGATATGAACATCCAAAGAGTCTACCAATCGGTTTCTTTACTTTGTACTAAAATATCGTATTTAATTTATTGAATAATGTAATTATTGTTTGAATGTTACATGTATATCAGAAAGATGGTATTATTTAATAAGAGGTACCTTTACATGATTGAGAAATGACAGATGAAAAGTGAGTTTGTCAATTTCAATTAAATCGAAATTTTGATGAAATTATCAAACATTTTATTAAAAAATGTTATTTACGAATTATATATATATATGTCTTTGATTTGTGGAGATATGGAGCTTGATAAGATATTCTGAATTTTACATCAGGCTCACATTCACGGATTCAACGTTATATTTTTTGTATTCTATTCTCCTAGTGTATCATATTATTAAAACCAATTCACAGTGAATAAAAAACCCTAATCACCCGTGGATGTATTTATATTTTTTGCGAACCACATAAATCTGTGTGTTCATTTATTTTTCACACTGTTCTTTGATTATTGTGATCGATCGTCCATAACATAATTCACTAAATTGATATTATGTATCAATTTTAAATTTATAAATGTCAGTTAAATTGAATTTTTATTATTAACTTATCAAATATTGTATTAAAGACATATAATTTATAAATTATTATATATTTATTGGAGCATACTTAAAAATAATAATTATAAATATTATTATTATAATGTAAAAAACTTATTAAATTATGCTTAATTCATTGAATTGATATCATATGTTAACTCTATTTCCTTTAAATAAATAATTCACATTCATCATTTTTGGTATGTTTTTAATTTTTATTTTAAGGATTTTTGTATTCTCCACGTGATGGTATCTTCTTCAAAAGCACAAGCTTTTAAAGATAAGGTTGTTAGGGGGAGGGGTATGAGTGCAAATTCAAGATTTGCGTGGCAAGTACAGTATAATGCCAAAAGAGAACCACCGAACAACATAAAAAGACATAATTCGTGTCCTTGATTGCAAAAAAGAAGAAGATATAATAAAACATGAACTCTTTTGAATCTAAAAAGTACATTATATTTACTTATTTACAGATTCGTAATGGATAAATTGTGTTATTGTGTACAACTCCCTCAATATGAAATATTCACTTACTATTGTTGTAACTTATATTAAATGACTTACCCTTTAAATTCCCTTAATGACACAAAAGCCTATGGAGTTGGTATAAATATGGCAGCGTCAGCTGTCACCTCTCCATAGTACCATATCAGGGTTGTCATAAGAAGCTGAATACTGTTTCCTCCATAGCTGAGTTTCGTTTAAGGAACTAATTAAGGTTCAAATCAATGGCTCGTCCTGCAGAGTTGCAAGCTCTAAACCACGCGTTCACAGGTTCCTCCCTCACTCTTCTGTTTGCTTTACATAACTATGTAAGAAGTTGTTTGCTAATGTAGCTGTGAGTTTCTTACTGGCAGGGCTTGGAATCGATGAGAAGCTGTTCGTGTCAACTTTGGGAAAATGGAACCCTGAGCACAGGAGATCCTTCAGAAAGTCGAATCCACACTTGTTCGTCGACGGGCATTATTTTGAACGATGGGATGATCACCGAGTCAAACTTCTGAAGCACGAGTTCATGCGATTTAAGGTACTCACTCCAGTAGTTGATGCATTTCTTTTGTTTGTAAAACTGACCCAATTCAGGAAATGGAGTGTTAGTTTCGAAAACGGAGCCAGATTGCGTTGTGGTTTTGTTTTATGACTCTATCTATCGCATTGTTCTTGACATAGAACGCGGTAGTGCTATGGGCCATGCATCCTTGGGAAAGAGATGCTCGTTTGATAAAGGAGGCCTTGGTCAAGGATCCAGAACCTCACCTTGTGATTGTGGAAGTTGCATGTACCAGATCATCTGAACAGCTGTTGGGTGCGAGGAGAGCTTACCATTCCCTATACGAACATTCTATTGAAGAAGAAGTTGCTATTCACATTCGTGGCCCTAAACGCAAGGTACTTAGAATACAGGCACATAAAGAAATGTTATTTATCAGGTTTGTTAAACTCTAGCTTAGTTTGAGTTAGTTGATCAGAATTTCGACTCGAGTATGTTCCAGATTAGTCGTAGTAACTAGACCAGTATCTGGAAGGCTGAAAAGTTCACTGGGCCTGAGATTTCAGATGGGTGTTCTTAAGAAAATGATGAAATACAGGCGTTGAAACCCATTTACTGTCTAACATGGCTGTTAAGCTCCAGCTTAATTTGTGTTAGTTAATCAGAACTTCGGCTCAGGAGGCTTTGGAATTAGTGGTTGTAACTAGAGCAATACTTGGAAGACTGGAAATTTCACTAGGCCTAAGATTTCAGATGGTATTTTTAAAGAAAAGATGAAATGCAGGTGTTAAAAACCCATTTACTGTCTAACATGGCTGTTAAGCTCCAGCTCAATTTGAGTTAGTTGATCAGAACTTCGACTCGGGCGTGTTCTGAATTAATCGTAGTAACAAGACTGTTACTTGGAAGGCTGGAAAGTTCACCAAGTCTAAGATTTTAGTTGGGTGCTCTTAGAAAAACAATGATGAACTGCAGGTGTTAAAACCCATTTGTTATTTAATTTGATCTTGAGAACAAGTATCAAATTGAACTTACGATTAAATTTCTAGTTATAGTTAGACTGCTGCTAAAAGTTGCTTGATTTGATTTCTTTGTTACAAACAGCTGTTGGTAGCACTTGTAAGCGCCTATCGATTTGAAGGGCCTAACGTGAAGGAAGATATTGCAAGAGCTGAAGCTAAGATACTTGCGAATACGATCAAGCATGGTGATAAGAAGAATCCTGTAGAGGATGATGAGGTGATCAGAATACTATCAACAAGAAGCAAGGCCCATCTCAGGGCATTGTACAAACATTACAAGGAGGTATCTGGCACAAACATTGTTGAGGTATGAAACATAATTCCTTAACACTTTTCTTCATTGATTATACTTAGAATTATTCCAATAATTTCAGTTATCAGGGCACTACACCACTAGTTTGAATCCTGGAAAATCTCCCGGGATAATAGTTTGCTTTTGTGATCACTTCTTTTGTTTTCTCAGGATCTTGCAGGCTTTGACCCGATCTTGAAACAGACTGTCGAATGCTTATGCACCCCTTATGCTTATTTCAGCAAGGTAAGAAAAGGCCAAGCTCAAATAACAATGGAGTTTTGAGTACATAAACTGCTAAAGGCAACGATTTTTATGGGCTATGTTGTTCTCTTTGCTTAGATCGTGAATGAAGCAATGAAACCTGGTGCTGATGTGAACATCAAAAAGGGTTTGACCCGGGTAATCATCAGCCGAGGTGATGAAGATGTGAAGGAGATCAAAGATGAGTACAACAAATTGTATGGAGTTCCTCTATCCAAGAAAATTGAGGAAACAGCAAATGGAAGCTACAAGGATTTGTTACTTTCCCTGATATCAAGGGAGAATTGACTAAAAGCTCAGATATTTACAAATACTGGATTTTACTTGTGGATCTTATGCATGTTTGAGTTGTATTATCATAAATAGAAGCCCTCGTGCTCTGGTGCTTCTTTGATCTCTGCAATGAACTTACTTGGATTGGTTTAGGAGCTATGAATAATCTTTACTCTTTGATGAGAATAGATCCTTTTCATTTTCTGATGAAATGCAATTCCTGGAACAGAGGACCAACCTGTAAAACATCTTAGGTAGCATAAAAACTCCGATAAAGATTACATAGAACGGGGATTACATATTCCTGACACGGGACACAAAACATAAGACGAAGACGAAGGGAAACAAATCTAACACAGGCAAAGTTCTCTGAAACCATAGGGCTTATAGTAACAATTAGTTCCCGTTCCCAAGCAGAGCAAGAAGGAAATCCTCATAGTCTCCACGAGTTTCCTTCTTGACAGCGTGATCAAGAGTGACGCTGTTTCTTTTGTAGTAAAGCTCCTTGATGTCCCTCAAGTCCTTCTCTGCTCTCGTGACAATCACACGAGTCAATGCATCCTCATCAGTCCCGACCCTTTTGATCGCATTGCGCAGAACCTGTATCTCACAATGGAATCAGAGGTTTAAGTCCATCGAAGGTCATTTTACTGAAATAAGAGAAATGAATGCTTCAGGGGTTTCACCTTCTCATAGTACTTGACATGGTTATCTAGGCATCGAATGGCTACACGCAGCAATTTTATTAACCCATCAGCAGGTTCACTCTGCAATGCCTGTTGCACACAAATCCGACAAGTAGCAGTCAATTCTTCTGCAGTTATAACAAATAGTTCATCACAAGGTATTGAAGGTTATTACAGGCTTATACCTTGGTGATGGAAGTTCCGTGATCGTCTCGGTATCGATTGAAAATTGCCATGAGCTGCGTCTTGCTCCTGGTAGTGAGAATCCTGATAACTTCTTCATGACTAAATTCCTTGTCTTTGAATGCACCGTGAAGCTTATCAGCTTCTGTGTCAGCCAATTTTGCATTAATTTCACTACCTTCATATCTATATGCCGTTACCAGACCCAGCAAGAGCTGCAAAACGAATGAAAACTAATTGTCAGGAATGTAAAATTTCTATGTTTCAGAACTTGGAAAGGGAACTTTTCAATGTTGGTATTGGCAACTCGCCTTCCTGATATCTCCTGAAGTATGTGCAGCAACGTCTTCTTCCAGGGAATGTTTGTATCGAGCCTGATAAGCCCTCCTCACAGCCAAGAGCTCCTCAGAAGAATGGACGCAAGCAATTTCAATGATGACATGAAAATCACCAGATTTCTTCAATGCCACATTAGCCATCACAGCCTCTCTATCCTCTGGATCCAATATCCAGCGATACACAGCTTTCTGTGTTGAGAAATGAACCAAACTTCGTAAAGCTCAACTACTATTATCTAAGGTATCACGGTTGCTTTTCCAGTTTCTGTAATTGAGCTTATCATTTTTCCTTTCTTATTTGATCATTTTGAGCTGTAAATGACTGAGTTTTTAAGTTAATAGTAGTGGGAAATTCATTAACCTCGAAGTCCCCAGAGAGCTCAGACTCAAGACGCTTGATGAGATCTTCTTGATACAGTCCATGGTAAGCCTGCCTGATTTGCTTCCTCTGAGCTGCATTTCTATGTGCCAGGATCCTAACGATAGCCTTCTCGTTGGTACCCCACCCTGGAAAAAACAAAATTTAATCAGGAATTGGGTTTCCGATTACTATTAAACATCTAATCACTGATTCCACCATTATCATCCACTTGATGAAGAAATATCTGAAAAAAGGGTCAAACAGGAACTGGGAAATATGGAAAATCGAGCAGATTAACCTTCAAAAGCCTTTCGGAGACCTTCTGCATCTTCCTGGTAAGAAAAGTTTTCGGGAACAACAATAGTAGCCATTCTCAAGTAGTCTTTATTATCTCTCACACAACTAGCTCTCTTTCTGGTCACTATGTGTACTCAAAAGTCTATTTATAGCTAAACATCAGACTCGAGATTGCTACTTACCATTCCAGGCAAAGAAAAATCATAACTGTGATTCTATCTTTTTAAGAAAAAGTTAAGAGAAGGAAAGTGCAAACGCAGCATCAATTCACCCCCTGACACTGAACTGAAATAAACAAAAGTGTGAATCCTAGGAAAGCTGGTGTACTGTAACTCACTAACTTACTGACAGATGACGAGATGTGTACCTTTACAAGCTTTATACAGAGCTTCAGCATCTTGGACAGGTACGTTTTGTTCAGGAGCCACAAGGGTCGCCATTGTTTGAAGTATCTCTAGAAATCTGTGATTTCTCGGGAATGTGAATTGAGATAAAGCTGTTGGTCATATATTTATATCAAATTCAAGGGAAGGGATTCATAGAAATCAACGTCAGGTTCACGCATTTGGCGTTACTTACTTTGTGAAGGTTTTTTCACTTTGGATGAACCACATAGAAAGTTTCTGTCAGGACACAGCCTACTTAGGTAGGTGAACAACTGAGCAAGTAAAATGCTTTTTAAGGCATAGTTCAGAGACCCTTTGTCTTTTTATTACAGCTGCTGCTTTTCAGAGTCTGTTTCGGTCCAGTGCTCAATGGAAATGCTTGAACTTGTCCTGACATGCCAATATGAATACAAAACTACTAACTTCAGAATTATAAACTCTTGAAGAAATCGATAACAACAGGCCATTTCGTAATTTGGTACCGCATAAAACTGTAGAGCACTGAGCTCCAACAGCATTCTTAATGGTTATAAGGGTTCATCTAGAATCAAGCGATTAACTTGATTCGTATAACGTTCCTTTGCATTTTTGGCCAATTGTCTCTTTCAGATAAAATATAAGTTTGAGTCAATTGAATTCTGGATCGGACTTAGCTCTGAGAGCTACCGTTTATGTGCTTTTCTTATCTCAATCTATTGATGATATTTACAAGTTAGAAAGAAACAAGAAAAAACTTGTATACGACGGAAATTTGATAGCGAAGGTGAAAGCAAGAGATGAAGTTTTGTGTTTTGACCACCAGCACCCTGGGTGAAGCTCAATGTTGATAGTGCAGCAAAGCACGGAGTTACCATTGCTACGACTGGGGGCTTATTTCGAGACTGGTAAAGTCAGTGGTACGGAGGATTTCTTCACCTTATTAGACGAGGCTCGCCGCTTACTGCAGAGCTTTGGGAAGTCCATTCAGGACTCAATCTGGCCTGGAATCTGAACTATAAATTAGTTATCATCGAAGTGGACTCCCTAGAAATAATCAACATCCTGTTCTCTTCTATTACAAATTACCCTGATGAGTCTTCTTTGTTGGCAGGTACCAGACGTTTACTTGATCGGGATTAAGAAGTACAACTCCAACACGTCCACCGAGAGGAGAACTAGTGCGCTATAGTCTGACCGGTCTAGTAGCCATCGTCAATTCGGGGCTACTTATCCTTTAGGATCCTCCAATACTACTAATGGAGATCTTCCATAGAAATCAGCACAGGGCGCTGTATCGCCGAACCATGTGCCAGCTAGCTTATTTTGGGTTTGTTTTTTTTCTTTGTAAAAAAAAAAGAGAATATGAAAATATCTAAAGTGTTATTTAACTATTTATTTGATCAAAATTTAGGTTAATCAGAGTAAGGAATATTTATATTATATTATTTAGAATAGGTAGCTATGTTGGGAGAGCATATCTGCTCCTCTAAATTGCTGTGTCCTTAATATTCTAGCCATCCAATTTATTGTAATAAATGATTGAAATTTATTTAAGTAGAACGGGCACTGCAATTTAGGAATAGTAATATGTTAGTTATGCTTAATGGGTCGTTGATCAAATTTATTGCTCTAATTCACTTTGTCTCTGCTACTTCATCCTTCAAGAAGGACTCCATGGCCCAATGGATAAGGCGCTGGTCTACGGAACCAGAGATTCTGGGTTCGATCCCCAGTGGAGTCGAATCATCGCTCAAACTTATTCCATTTTGTCACTATTCAATGTATCAAATGGGCATATCATTTACTTTTCCTTTTTGTTAAATTATGGTCCAATTTTGAAAGTTAAAGATTGAACTCACAAATTAAACTCAAGTTATTAATTTTAAATCAAATCAAACTGAATTTGATTTTAATTGCTATTATTATTTAATATAATAAAAATTTCTTTATTATTTACAAACAAAATTATGTATTATTCAACCTTTTCAAATTTTGTTTATGAGTAAACTTTTACTCAAGTATGTGTTAAAATTGTCACTCATCAACTATTAGTTTATAAAAGACAAGTGTGCTCGAGACTTTCTTATTCTCTTTATCAATATTTTACAAATCAGGCAAAAATTTATTCTATAAAAAGAAAATTTAAAATTTAAAATTTTCAATAATCATAAAATCAGTTAAACATTTAAAATTGAAGAAGTTAAAAATGATTAAAATTATCATTACTTATTAAAAATTAAAATTTAAGTGAAGAAGGATATGTTAAATAAAATTAATTAATTTATTAAAATTAATTAATTTATTAAAATTAATTAATTTAAAAATGACCTATTGTTTAATAAATTAATCAATGTTAACAATCAAAATAATTAAACTAAATTAAACAAAAAATTATATAAAAATTAATCAATTCAAATTTTTATTTTACAAGATTTAAATTTTTCAAAATTTAAAACATGAATTTAAAACAAATCTAATGTTGTGTGGATAAGAATAAGACTAAACTGTACATGGGTCCCACATTCGGACAATGAAAGCGACTCGTGGACACAACCAGAGCCACAAGTTAGAAAGCGCCCCAGTGGTTAAAATCTCACGAGAAATTGATATCCACAACTTCCACACTATCCAATCACATTGCAGCATTAGATCTACTCCTCACCTAACCGCTAATTTATTACTCTACAACGAAACGTGTCGACTTGTTAGCCGTTAGCCTAATAGACTTAACGTGAAACGGGTCCCACACTAAAATTCTCTCTCTCTCTCTCTCTCTCTCTCTCCTGTCTCTCCACCCGAAGACTTTGGTGTACTGCTCTTGGTCGGCTGTGATTGGTCCTTTCAATTCCTTAATCCTATGTTTCTGGTTATCTGGGGTTTTGAGCACACACACGTCTTTCGTTGGTTTACTAGCTTAAGAGTCGTGCTGGTGTTTTTAAATCTTTTGATTTAAGGTTACGTGATGTTTTCTCTCTTTACAGTGACGTAAGTTCTGACAAACTTGTGTTGTGTGTCCAAGGTTCTTGGAAGACTGGGCGATGTTTGGAATAATAAATCAATATCGTGTCTCGTGCTTGGATTTTCGTTTCGAGGACTGTTGTGGTTATATCAGCTATGTTTGATTGGAACGACGAAGAGGTACGACTCTCTTATCTCTTTCTTTCTTTCTCTTGATATTTGAAAGGTTGAGTTTTTTTGGCTTTTCTGTTAGTGATTTAACATGAAACTTGCATGGAAAATTGAGGTTAGAATCCAGTTTTGAGGTTATGCTAAAGAAAGTACTTTTAGCTATTTTAGTTGGTGATTATGGGTAGAATATGTAAAGGTAGACCAGAAGAGCTCAAGGGGGTTAGGAACAGGTTTCAGTATAGAGAAATTCATTTTGCAGAAAGAAATCTGAAGGATTTCATGATGGAGTTGAGAAGCAAAATACTTTTTAAGAGGATGTTGAACAATGATGTTGGTGATTATACAATATGAAAAGGTATAGGGAAAGAAAAAATTATGGTTCTGTTTAGTAGATCAGAAGAGCTTAAGAGAGCTACGAACAGGTTTCAGTGAATTTTATATCAGTGAAACCTGCAGCCGCTACTCTTTGAAAATGGTTGTAACTGGTGTGTTACACATTTAGCACTTCCCTACTTTGTGCATATGAAAGACATTTAACTAAATTTTTGTAATTCTGAGTTGAGTTCTTCACCTGAGAACCTTACTACTTCATCCTTTGTTTTATGAACAACATCTATTGCACAGCCTATATCGAAAATTCGGATCCGTAATTAGCTGGAATGTAATGTTTTTCTTTCTGTATAATTGAAGTAGACTAATAGAAAACATATGAGTATGTTAAGATAAGTGTTGCACGTGACATTTAATGTTGATACCTGAATACCCTTGCATTTTCAGCTTGATAATATCATATGGGGTGAGGTGGGTGAGGGTGGTGACCGTATTGTGCCATATCCAGAGGCAAGGGACGGTTATTCTGGGAAGAAGGAATGGAGTGATAAAGATGGTAATGTTAAGTCCACTGGCCGTAAGCAATCCACTGCTAAAGTCGATTTACATGGAACCAATCTGGAGAGTAGTTCAAACTTTGAAATCAGTGAAGGAATTTCTGCGTCGGGATCTGGCATAGATTCTTGGTCTAATCTGTCTTTAACAAATGCTACTGCCAAAACTGATCAAGAATCGCTGGATGCTTCAGTATCTGTTGATCTAACTGATATTGCAAAAGTAGATTCCTCAGGAGGTTGTGAGATCTTTGAAGCACAGAAGTATTATGTTCATATACTGCATGATTTCTTCACTCTTAACAAAAGAAATTTCTGGTGACAGAGATAGCTGAACTGGACAATATGACTGCAATGTTTCAAAACCCGCAAGAAGGGAAAGAATTGGGCAATTTCATTGACTATGGTTGGGCTAACATTGGAAGCTTTGATGATCTCAATCGGATTTTTAGGTAATGTGCAATGTCAACTGAACTTCCCTGTCGAACCTGGAATGATAAAACGTCTGACTTATTATTCTCACAAAGTGACGATTTTGCAGCAATGATGATCCAATATTTGGCAATGGAAGTCTTGCTAATGCTGATGAGCTATGGTCTTCTTCTAAAGATGTTACTAACAACCCAGTGAAGTCCTTTCCCCTGTCTTTGGACTCTCCAAATTCAGGGTTAGGGCCTTTAAGGAATACATCTGAGCATCTTGGGATCAAAACAGAGTATCTTCATGAAGATGATCAGCCCTTTACCCTTGGCCATGGAGAATTGAACGATCCAATACGTCATGGTCCATGGAGTTCACGGAAAATCTCGGATCATGTACGTTATACTGGAAACGTGAGTATTAATCTTTGATGTATCAAAACCTCTTGTTCAAGCTAAGAATGTGTGAGAAAGTTAATCTCTTGTGTTTCTTTTGTAGACAGAACTGACTAACAGGGGAAGGAACAGCTCAACAAACTGTCAACTTGCCTCAGAAAAAGAAGTTCTCTCAAGTGAGTTGGCTGCTAAGGTAAATAGTTGTCTCCTTAACATTTCTGCTTCCTATACCTTGCAAGGATTTGGCAAAAAGGCCTAGACCCGGGCTAGCCGAAAGTCATCTGATAAAACCCTATTTCATCTCGTATCTCAATATAAAAAAAACACTTCAAGGTCGAGCTCGGGTGAATGCAGCCTTACTCGCCTGAACCCTACCCAACCCACTTAAAGCCGACCCTGGCTGATTGCCATCCCTTGTCTAACTTGAGGATTGCATATTTCTTACCAGAAGGGAAGATTCATGCCCTTTCATGGCAAAATCTTCATTTCTGTGGTTGAGAAAATTGATTCTTCCAGTATACGCTATGTATATGATTCCCCATGAATCCTGAAAAATTAAGAGGATATAACTTATCATCATCTTCTCATTTAAGCAGGTCCAGAAGCAAAAGAAACTCTTGAGAAGTAGGAAAAACTTGGAAGAGAACAGTCTATACCAGGATTTACATAGTAACTGGTTTTCATTTGGAGCCTCTTCAACTCAACTGAAGAATCAAAATGCAGATCCAATTCTGCGTTCTTCTTCCTCTACAGTTCCAAGCCAGCAGAAACAGTTACAAGGAGCTGACTCACTACAGTACCACCAGATCTGTAATTCATTCTTTGCCTCATCTGCATATGGGCAAGTGGCAAGTCCATGTACTGCCATGCCATTGATGTCCCACATTCAGTCTAGGGAATTTAAACCTCAGCCTTTGCTTTCGGGCTATGAAACTTCTTCAAGTAAAACAAACCCTGTAAGCGAAATAGCGCACTCTTCAGGTCGGCACACAATGACACCTCAGGAAAAGATAGAAAAGTTGAGGAGGCGGCAGCAAATGCAGGCACATCTTGCAATCCAGAAACAACAACTGAAGTTTGTCCATCAGGTTAACTGCTGTGGTCAGCCCGTTCCTCGAAAATGTTCTCAGGAAAATGAAATGTCGAATGCTGAGGGAGCCTGTCTTGCAAATATAGAATTTGATGAGCTAAGCTCTCTTTCTGCTTTTGATGATAGTTCTCCTATAGAACAAGACGAATCCAGTACCATCTCTTTGGTAGATTCTGCCGAGGATACTGTGCTGTTCCAGCTTGAAGAGATAATTGCCAAGGTACGACTGACTTGTATATGCATTCTCAACAATTTTGAGTTATTTGTACTTGGATTTATTGTCAAATCAATCTTTTACCACAGTTGGATGTCAGAACCAGACTTTGCATACGAGATAGCTTGTTCCGATTGGCTCAAAGCGCATTGCAGAGACAAGATGCTAGTGATACTAGCAGGATCAACAATAGTGGCAGGGATGAGCAAGGTGTGAAAGAAGAAACCTCAGGCCATAACAGGTTAGTGCATTTGGTGTTGTTCTGATGGTTTAAGTACCAGTACTGGTATTTACTTCCAGAATTTATCAGTAACCTTGCAATTGCAGCGTCTATATTTCTAATCTTGTTGCATATTTTCCTACACAGGAATTCTGACATTCCAGAGGAGGAAACAAAGACCAATCCAAGTGACCGAACAGTGGCTCGCCTGCTTTTTCATAGACCTTTCGAATTTTCACGAAAACATTCTGGCAGATCCGAGTCATCTGTTTCTACCGAGCTCTCTAAGTATAAAAGTGAAGGAATAGCAAAGCCATCAGCCAGTTGCTTGCAGGATACCATAAAACTTAAGCAGAATTTGGATGGAGGATCTGAAAATTCTTTCTTCTTGTCTGATCCTCGGTCTATTATCCAATGTAAAACAATCCTTGATTAGATATGTCAAAAAATGGATCTAACAATGAATCTAGGGAGGTTGAAGCCTTTCAATGATCAAAAGGGCAGCCCCAAAAACTCTTTAGGTGTAATTCCTTACTTTATGTCTTCCATGGTTAAGCGTTCATAGTCTTAGATATTGATGTTAGACATTTTTGTAATTTCCCGTAAAGTTGGACAATATTTAATTATATTTTTTAGTTTTTAAATAACTTATCGGTTAAGTTAAAGCAATTTGATCTGAATAAAGATAATAATGTGACCAAATAAATGATCTAAATTAATAGGTCAAATTTTGAGTGAAAAATAGATGTTAGTCGATGTAAGCTGGACTTAATCAGGCATATAATCGGAAAGTTCGATATGAAGCTATATATAAAGGTTAAGGTCTCTTATAGTTGTTTATATCAATTATAAGTATAAGGATTCTCTGATTCATTTAGAGAGCTTACGTTTTAAAAAAATTATTGAAAGATCTTACTCGCGTCCAAGAAAGCGATTCTCTTGAAGGCAGAGGTGGAACTGCGCTCGTTTCGACTTCAAAAAGTTTGTTTGAAATTATAGAGACTAAAATTAAGTATTTTTCACATTTTTTTGTTTCTTGTCATTTCATATTCGATATAAGATATGTAATTAAGGTACTGTTATGTATTACAATTGATATATTAGTATGTGATGGTTTCATCTTATTGGCAGCCGATGAGGTTCTAATCTATTGCTGCTCTCGAAGATTAACAATGTACCTCTCAACATCTCTTCAACTTAAATATGGAACAATCGTTGGAATTGTTATTCTGCAATGTTGATTGGAACGTGTGCCAAGCTGACTCTGTATTGTGTGCTTAGTTGTATACTCTAATTACCGTTCGAAGGAAACTATACAGCGAGTCCCGGAGGATTTCAGACCAGTGTTCTATCTTATTGCTATGGATCATTCTTTTTTCCAACCTGAACACAAATCAAAATTGGTGACTGATGTTGAAGCTCCCGATAAACGAGGCAAGCCAGCATTTGGCGCATAGGCACAATTGTTAGGTTTGTGGTTAACATGATAATAAAGACAATCACAGATGGTAGTTTTGCAGACAACTGATGGAGTTGCTGCTAATCCTAAGCTGTATCTGTAAAATCTGCAAAGATAGATATGTACATGGGGGTGTCGAGGACGTGAGATAGGATCCCCTCATTCTTCAAGTCAGCTTTCGTAAAAGTCATCCTCTGTTCTGATATTATAAAAAAGGAAGAAGATAATGGTTTACGGTGTTGTGTTTATTTCATTAGAAAAGTGCAGAATATAAACACGAACAAGAATCAATCTTAACCTATAATTAAGCTATGCTATCTCCTATTTAAGGAAAAGATATACAATGATAAATGGTAAAGATAATTACAATTATCTGATTGATATTTTCTTTAATAGTCCCCCTTAAGTTGGAGAATGTATGTTCTGTATTCCCAACTTGCTTCTCAAGAACTGAAATTGTTCACGACCCAATGCCTTTGTGAAGATATCTGCTAGCTGTAATCGTGTAGGAACATACTGTGGCTTGATCATCCCTAACTACAATTTCTCTCTAATGATGTGATAATCTATCTCGATGTGTTTTGTTTGTTCATGAAAAACAGGGTTCGCTGCTATATGTAATGCTGCTTGATTATCACAAAACAAAGATGCCGGCCTCGTCTGACTTATTCTTAGATCACGAAGCAAATAATAGATCCAAGTCAACTCAAGACATGTATTTGCCATGGATCTGTATTCTGCTTCTACCGAAGACCTATAAATATTAGTCTGTTTCTTTGACTTCCATGAGATTAATGAACTTCCCAAAACTATGCAATAACCTGAAATAGAACGTCGTGTTGCATGATAACCTGCCCAATCTGAGTCACAAAAGGCTGTTAACTTTAAATTATTTTCGCGTGGCAACAGCAAACCTTGCCCCGGAGTACTTTTGATATACTTTAAAACCCGAATAACTGCTTTCCAATGTGGTTTTCTCGGTTCATGCATGTATTGAGATAATGTGCGCACAGAATAAACAATATCTGGTCTCGTTACCGTTAAATAGATCAATCGACCGATCAATCGTCTGTACTTCATTGGATCATGTAATTTTTCTCCATCTGTGGGTGTTAATTTAACATTTTGTTCCATTGGGAAGCTCTCCGGCCGTGAACCAGTGTGACCAGAGTCTTCCAAAATATTTAGCGCATATTTGCGCTGGGACATAAAAATACCTTTTTTTAGAATGAGAAAATTTTATACCCAAAAAATAACCAAGTTTTCCCAGATCATTGATTAAAAATTTCTTGAGTAAGAATTGTTTAAGGGTTATGATTTCTTGCGTACTGTTTCCTGTTACAAGGATGTCGTCTACATAAATAAGCACTGTAGTAAAAGATGTACCTTGCTGTTTGATAAACAAGGAGTAGTTTGCTTTTGACTGTGCAAAACCGGCGGATTCCAATGCCCCAGAAAGGGCAGAAAACCAATTACGGGATGCTTGTTTTAGCCCGTAGAGTGACTTGTTTAGCCGACAAACCATGTTCTCCCCCTGTCGGCATAATCCGGGAGGCGGTTCCATGTAGACAATTTCTTGCAAGTTGGCATGTAAAAAGGCATTTTGGACATCCAATTGATGAGTAAACCAATTTCGGGCAGCAGCAATAGTAAGTAAACAACGAAGAGTTGTCAATTTTGTTGTAGGAGAAAAGGTTTCCTTGTAGTCAAGACCTGCAATTTGGGTATATTCTTTCGCAACAAGGCGAGCTTTATATCGCTCAATTGTGACATCAGAATGATATTTTATTTTGTAGACCCACCTGCAGCCGATGGGTTTGTGACTGGCGGGAAGAGAAACAAGAGACCAAGTGTTGTTGCGTTGCAATGCTTGTAATTCAGCATCCATAGCTGCTGCCAATGAGGGAATTGGACAGCTTGGGAATATGTGGTAGGTTCAATCTGTGATGTTATACTGGCTAAAAAGGTACGATGAGATAATGAAAATTGTGAAAGAGATAGATGATGAGACAGAGGATACCTTGTATTTCGACGAGGACCTGTGCGAGGGGATGAATGATTGACTGCAGCAGACATGAAATACTCTTGATGCCAGGCTGGAGGTTGTCGGTCGCGAGTTGAGCGACGAAGATTTTGGAAATTGTCATTCGGTTGAGGTGGTGAAGAGCTGGAAGATTCTGATAAATGGAGAGTTTGTGGTGATGACAAGGTGGAATTAATGGGCAAAGGTCGATTGTTTTGAGAAGATAAAGGAGAATGTTGGGGAGATGTTGAATGATGCGTGGGTGAGGATAAATCCAACGCAATATGTGGCTCGGATATCGTGGATTCTGCTGCTGGAAAATTGGCAATAAAGGAAAATTATGGTTCACAGAATTAGCAGAAGATTGCGGTGACTGCAGATTTTTTGGAGACATAAATGGAAAAGTGTCATCTTGGAAGTAGACATCTCTGCTAATAAGGAATTTTTGTGTAGATAGGTCATATAATTTATAACCTTTTTTTCCATGAGGATATCCCATAAAAACGCACTGAACGGCACGGGGATCAAATTTTCCCTTTGGGTGAACGTTGGTCGCATAACACTGGCAACCAAAAATTCGCAAGTGTTCAAGTGAGGGTGGTTTTTTGTAGAGTTTTTCATATAGTGATTGATTAGATAAAAGAGGAGTTGGAAGCCGGTTAATTAAATATACGGCTGTAAGGATACATTCCTCCCAAAATTTAAGAGGTACATGGGATTGAAAAAATAAAGAACGTGCCACATTGAGTATGTGACGATGCTTGCGTTCGACTACTCCATTTTGTTGAGGAGTATAAACGCATGTATTTTGGAGCTCGATGCCTTGATTGAGAAGGAAATTTTGTAAAGGCTGAAATTCACTCCCATTATCAATGCGAATGATTTTAACGGAAGTGTTAAACTGTGTTTTTGCAAACTGAATAAATTTGATGAGTAATTCAGGTGTTTCTGATTTGTGTTTCATAAAAAAAACCCAAGTTCAACGAGTAAAATCGTCAACTATGGTGAGAAAAAAACGTGCCCCATAATGCGAAGGAATTTTATGAGGTCCCCATACATCGCAATGTAATAGTTCAAAAGGAATTTTGGTTGTGATAGAACTGATAGGAAAAGGCAATCTCGTTTGTTTTGCAAGAGGACGAATACTACAGTTATTGTGAAATGAGACTGTTTCTTTATTAATTGGTAATGAAGGGGAAAGTAATTTGAAACGAGTAAAAGAAGGATGTCCGAGGCGTGAATGCCATATATCGGGACTGTTTGAGACTTGGAAGGAAGCTGGAGAAATGGAATTCGGCATTATGTAATAGAGTCCTCCATGTTGTTTACCCGAGCCAATCATCTTCCCTGTCGTTAAGTCCTGCAAAATACATGAGTCAGGAAAGAAGGTGACAGAACAATTAAGACCTTTTGTAATTTTGCTGGCTGATATTAAGTTTAAACGAAAAGTGGGTACGCATAGGACATTTTCGAGTGTTATATCCCGATTGAAAATTATGTTGCCAGTGTGTGTAATTGGTGCAGAAGTGCCATTTGGCAAATTTACTGTGTGAGAAAAAGGTGGTTGACGTTTTGACAAGAGGGAAGAGTGCGATGTCATGTGATCGGTGGCACCACTATCTAAAATCCAAGAATTGGTAAAAACAGAATTGACATGAGACTTGGATGCTTAAAACAAACCTGCTGCGTTTGCAAAAATATCACTATTACCAGAGGAAGAATTCTGATTCATGGTAGATAACGCTTTGGCCAATTGTTGAAGATATTCAGGCAAAAAACTTATGAGGGAATTGTCATCATTCATGTTCGAATTTTCTGCCATATTAGCCGCAGACAGTGGCTTGCTACGTGAGGCCCGATTCTGTTGAGGCAGTCTGGCCTTTTTTCTCCTACAACGATCCTCCGTGTGTCCGCGTTTGTCACAGAATGTGCAGTAATATTTCAAAGTTCTGCATTCGTCAATTGTGTGACCAGAATGATGGCAATGATCACACGTTTTGGTATTTTTGATTCCGGATGCCTTGCTCTGGACATTCGCGGCAATAGTGAAGTTTTCAGTGGGTTCTGATGACAATTGTCTCTGTGTCTGCTCTTGAATCATCAAGGAATACGCCTGTCGTACGTTGGGTAACAGTGTCATCATAAGAATATTTGACCTTACCCCTTTATACGATTCATGTAAACCCATAAGAAACTGCATCAACCTGTCCTCTTGAAGTTGTTCCTGATGTGCCTTGGCATGATCACAAGTGTAGGGATCTCGATAATTTTCGAGTTCATCCCATAAGGCTTTGAGCTTGGTATAATATGAGGCCACGGACATAGAGCCTTGTGAGATGGTTGCAATAGATTTCTGAATTTGGAATATTGCCGGTGCATTCTTTTGGGAAAATTGATCTTTGAAGTCTGACCAAACTTGATATGTTGTTTTAGCATGAATGACACCTTCTGCCAAATCTGTTTCAACATAATGAGTAATCCAAGAAAGTATTAGGCTGTTGCATTGATTCCACAATGCGAATTCCGTTGGTTTTTCTTCTTGGGACGGGGCTTCTAGCGACCCATCGATGAACCCCAACTTGTTCTTCGCAGTAAGAGCGTGAATCATAGCCTTACTCCATGACTGATAATTTGCTCCATTTAATTTAACAGGTACAAGCATGTGACCAGGTTGATTTGAATGATGAACGTAATATGAATGTGAAGGATTCATATTACCAGCTTTTGATGATTCATCTCCCATTTTTTACTATGGAAAAGAAAAGAAACGGAAGCTTCAAGATCACCAGGAAAGGTGCTCTGATACCATATACAATGATAAATGGTAAAGATAATTACAATTAACTGATTGATATTTTCCTTAATAGATATCCCCAATCTAAACCGTAAACTCGCTAGCATCTTTCCTGAGATATCATATAATGGAACATCATCTTCATTATTTTCTTCTTCTACATCTTCTTCTGGCTCGTTTCGCTTCATCTACGTGGTTATTATTATATTCAAGATTTGAATAGACATGATGATTTACGTATGATTCATGATTTATGTATAATTTATGTCTTTAATGTTTAAATATTAAGAACAAAAAACTTACATAATATCCAAAAATAAACATTGTTTAATTTTATGAATTGTTTATTTAAATAAACAATTCATAAAATTTAAAGGAACTAATGAATTATCATAAACAATGTTTATTCTTAGATCTCGATCTCAATCTCGATCAACAAAGAAAATAAGCAACTTATAAAAATTAAAGGAATTAGTGAACAAACATAAACAATTTTTATGTTTGAATCTTGATGTCAATCAATAAAAAATAATATTCATTTAGAGAGGGAAAAATAGTGAAATTGTTGCATATTAAAAATGATGAACAATTAACCAAATTGATTGACGTGAGTGATTCAACACTCTTATCTCTTAATTAGAGATCTCAGGTTCAAGCCTTGAGAATAGAGCGACTAGTTTGACCAGTACTTTACTCCTTACGAGTTGACTCGGTACGAGCGAGTATTAGTCTGAGTGTGGATGACTTTAAAGTGTCGTTATCATAATTGGAACTTTTCCAGGACACCTCGTGATTTAGATCAACCAAAAAATAAACGATGAAGAAGCAACGATCACAGACATTTGAAAGAAAGGGCAACCAAATACATAATATATCCATAATTAAGAATGTAATAGTAACTAAATATATATTTAAAAGAATTCAATTTTAATATGTAAAGAAATGCTCTTTTCTCTATCTTCATTCAATTAAACCTTGATATTAACAATTTAAATAATCATTTTAATTAATAATAAATTCGTACTGAAATAAACTTGTGAATTTTGAAAATTTGAAGCTAAAAATTTTGCATGTTAAATAATACATAAATATTTTTGAGTTTCATTGGATATAAATTTTAATTACTAATCTCATTTCGTTTAAACATAATTTTTATAATTAATTAAATAAAATATCATATTTAAATATAGTCAAACTAAAGTGGTGTTTATTTCTTTTTTATTTTTTGTTTTATTTTTAAATTCAGTAAAAAACTTGTTTGTTTGAGTTTTATATTCTGCTTTTTGATTTTGGCTTCTTCCAGTTTTCAAAATAATAAAACCATAATAAATAGTTTTGTTTCTAATTTCTGTTTTTTCATAATCTGATTTACTATCATTTAAATATATATTATTTAATTATTAATAAAATTAGGAATAATTTAATTCAAGATTATATATTTGATAAATTAAAATAATCATCAATAAAAATTATAAATAATTTTATTTTATTTATGTTTTATAATTAAATTTTAATAATTATTAAGGAATATAATTAAATTTAAAATATATAAATAATCAAACAAAAATTGATTTAATAATTAAAATATATTTCAAATAAATATTAATCTATAAATAAAATTTTAATTTATAAATCATTTATTTTATTAAAATAACATAATTTTATTAATAATTTGTTAATAAATATTATATAAGAGATTAAATTTATTTATTTATTTAAAAATAATTTATCTTTAAGTTTTATCTAATATATATTTATTATCAATAATAAAAATATTACTATATTAATATTAATGATCAAACAGATTTTTATTTTATTTAAACTAAAAATAAAATCAAAAAATAGAAATAGAACGAAACAATATTTAAATTATAATAGCTTATAGCCCTTTTATAACTCCATATTTATCATTATTCTCGTAAATTTCGTTTTATTTTTTTTATTCTTTTAGGATTTATTAGAATATATTAAGGATCAAAATGGAGAAAATGGCGTATGTCGGTCGTTATTCAGTTTCTGTCGCCCCACGTGTCAAAAGTTCAACATCCGAGAATTTAAGACTTCACCTGGCGATGACACTGACAGATTGACTGTTAAGTACGACTTAAACCAACTCTTAAACGATTCTCGTCCTCTTTCATCGGACGCCACTGATCTTCGATGGCAATGGCCTCCGGTAGTTCCGAGAGGACTGACTTGTCGGCAATGGGCTCCACTCATCCTAAAGCGATCTCAGAGTCGTCGTCGTCTGCTTCTTTCTCGTCCTCCACCGGCACGCCTGATCGGACTGACCATTCCAATTCTTCTGCAAACCCTAATAGAGATGCCGATTCACAGGTACTAGTCCTTGACCTTTTGTTTATTCAGCTGTACATAAAGTCCGTCGGTTACTAAAGCTTTTACGCTCCAATTCTTGATATATCGATTCCTCTGCTTGTATACTTTGTTTAGTACTGAGTCATGGACAAAAACAAAAGATGAAGAAGGTAAAGTAAATGAATTTATTAGCGTACTCTACGCGTTAAACTGTTCACGACGTTGTAGGTGTTAATTAAACTGAAAACTAATTCTTTTTGGTTCTTTGATCTACGCCATAGTCCTTAGCGTCTTTGAGGAGTGAAGAGTACCGGCAACTGTTCGGCCTTCCACCTGACGAGGTGAGTGACTTAAAACCGTACTCTGGAGAGCGTCCTTTTTCTTTCTAAATCATTTCAAACTCATTTTCATGCTAAACTTTTTCTATAGGCTCTTGTACGAGACTTCAATTGCGCATCCCAGGAGAGTATTCTTCTTCAGGTAATTTATGTACACGTGCATTTTATGCTTGGAGGTCTATGCTTTACTCAATAATTGCTTCACGAACCTTACCTTTCTGAATGAGATTGTCTGCAAAAGTTTAGTGATTAAATGCCATTTGTACTTCTTTAATAATTGTCCTGTTGCTTACATGCAGGGTCATATGTATCTTTTTGTGCACTATATTTGTTTTTATTCAAACATATTTGGATTTGAGACAAAGGTAGTCTTTGGACTTCAGCTTTTGTTCTAATTATTCATGAATACCCATATTGCTTTCTGGTTCTCTTGATTTTGACTTATACCCAATTTAAATTTGCATGTTAGAAAATAATTCCTTTCAGTGAAATTACAAGCGTGAAACGAGCAAAGACGGCAGGAATCTTCCCTAATGCGATAGAAATAATTGCTGGAGGGAAAAAGGTAACAGTTTGATGAATGTCTTTTCCTTCTATTTAAAAGATTGAAGCCTGAAATTTGGTCTTTTTACTTTTCAACATAAGAATAGCAATAGTTAGATATAGTTATTGATTTGTGCAGTACTTCTTTGCATCATTTCTATCACGTGATGAAGCTTTCAAGCTCATCAATGATGGATGGTTGCAGCTAGGTGATGCTGCAAAAGCAACAACAGACCAACAGGTAAATTGATATCTCCAGTTTTCTTGATTGTCTTAATTGATTCATGAGAAAAGCTTTTAGTCTAACTGCTTGAATTAGACAATAAGAGAACATTGGAGGACAAAAGTGAAAAACAGATGATAAAGCTTAAATCAGAGGGCTTAAAGATATAGTAAGTTGACTATATATGGCTTATAGCTTTCTCAGGTTATTTGGCTGAACCATTGGAAAACATAAACAGGCCAGAGTGCAACCTTGCTATGAATTTTACAATCTCATCTTGTTAGTTTTTTCAAATCATGTTTCTTCCTGTTCTTCTTCATTTCCATATAATTGAATATAAAGGGAAAGGTTTTTGGAGGTTGCCATATCTTTTATATGTACGCTTATAGTTGGCTAATTTGGACATATAGATTGATTAAGCTCTGAAATGTTTAAAAATTTTCAAAAATTTGTATTCTGTCAGTATAAGTTGTTTACTGTTTTATCTCATATGTTAATTTTGCCTCAGGAATCATTATCTATGTCATCTAGGCCAAGTAGCCAGGATAATGGACTTGTTGTAGTTGAAATGGCCGACGGCTTTAAACTAATCAATGAATCAGATTCTAGTGACAGGTATTTTCTGAAGCTTATGAGAATTGTATTTGGTTTGAGGAAATGGTTTTAGTTTAATTGCCTATATTGAATCAGGCATAAGGATTCACTTCCAGATGATCCTCAGCTGGCAGCCCATACTGAAAATCAGATTATCTCAGTTACACATGAAGAAGATAATGTTGGACAAGATGTCGAACCAACTCTAAATATCCCATCTTCCTCTTCAGCAAGATCCTGTACATGGGATAGAGAAAATTTTGATTCTCCTGAGAGTTAGTCAATTTATCCTATACTTCTTTTTTGCACATACAGTATTAATCAAGGCATCTTTGTTTAACAGTGGCAGCAAATTATAGGATATCTGGATAGTCAAGTGTATTGTTTTCTCTAGCTATCAATTTTTCTTAATGTCATTTATTTGCAGACTGAGAATAATTGTGGGTTTTGGTAAATTAGAATTATTTTTGACTGTGGGCGACATGGAATGATAGTGATGATGTATAGGAGACATGGGGAGTATTAGTTTGCTAACTTGCTGGGTTAGAGCCTTCAGATCATGATTAGTTTTCTGTTAAAACAACAAAGTTGATCTGCTGCTGCTTGCTGTTGTTGATATTATAAGAAAATGTTTTGTGTGGCCATCTTTGATTATTCAACACGATTTCAACCATTTCATTCTATTTCTTGTCTCGAAAATTTGAAGCAGCTATTTTTCTGATTTGCAGTACCAGAATCATATACAAAAGTTGCACAATCAAAGTTTTCGGTAACTTCTGACACGTGACTCTTAAAACATCAGGAATTAAGAAGAATTTGTCCCTGACTGTGATTTACATGGACTGCAGATAAAAGTAGAGGAGTTCTTTAACTTGTTCTTCTCGGACGATGCTGTTGGTTTTGTCAAATCTTTTCACAAGGAATGTGGAGATAAAGGTAATTTTGTCTGATTTTCTTGGAGTTGTTAGGGTAAATTTCATGAATCAGTCACTGGATATCTGTAATCAATACAGAGAGGCTGATCTATAACTCTCTAGTTCTCTGAGTAAACTCTTTTATTTTACAGAATTGAGGTGTTCTTCATGGTCCCAACATGAGAAATTTGGGCACGTTCGACAAGTGTTCTTCCAGCATCCAATAAAGATATATTTTGGTATGGAAGTATTTCACTCATCTGTCAGACTACCTAATCGCCACTAATTCAGGACTTTTTACATGCTAGAGAGATGTAATTCATTTTGATTATGTAATTATATTAATTTCTTTTGGTTCTTCCAAGGTGCAAAATGTGGTAGCTGCCAGGAAGTCCAGAAATATCGTATGTACAGAAACAGGTTTTGGTCAATTGCTTTAGCACAATGATTTGGCATACTCTTCTTTTCTCCTTTATGACCTTTGACCTTTTTCTCTAGCAGTCACTTAGTTATCGAGACATCTCAAGAAATCAATGATGTGCCCTATGGAGATCATTTTCGTGTAGAGGTACAAATTATTTCTCAGACATCTGAAGGGATAACCTGTTACCTTTGTTGTGCTATCAGCATTTGTAATGGGTTCTGTAATGTCAATTATACTCGGGTTTTTACTGGATATTTGTGCTGAAACTAGCCATTACTTGCATCATCCTGAATTTGGATTCTTCATCAACCTGTTAAGCAAGGAGGTATTATCTAGGTTGTTCTATCTCTTCTTTATATGTGGGTGTGTCTTGAAGAATGAGGAGGGGAGGATGGATGTGGAAAGAGGATGGTACATGAAGAACATAATCATATAATAATGGAAATAAATGAAACGTGATAGAATTTTGATGAAATGTACACAATAACATATTTAATGCATTTATTTCTTGCATGAAAAGGACAGAGCATGATTCAATCATTGTTAACGAGTTTCTTGGTTGTTATATTACTAAGTTAACCGTAATTCTTTTCTGGGCTAATAGCACTTTTCCTGGGTTGGGTATATATCAGGGATTATGGGATGTGGTCAGAGATGGTGATGAATCTAATGAAGGCTGTAGTTTGCAGATGTTTGTAAATGTGGCATTTAGCAAAAGAACAGTTTTTAAAGGTATCTTTTCTCTTAGATTTTTGCTTAACTATCTTGATTGGCTGGTTTAACATCATTGTGTCACCTCACTGTATTATTTAAGTTGATGATGGACTATCCTAATTTTCCATGGTTGATCAATTTCTGTTAGGGTTTTGCTTAACTCATAAGATTTTTGCATGGACATCTTAAAGGCCTGAAATTGATTTCTGGGACGACTATAACATCGCAGGGAAAATAGTGCAGTCTACCTTGGAAGAATGTCGTGAAGCATATGGATTGTGGGTGAAAATGGTGATAAGTTGTCTTTCGATACTTGTTATCGGTCCACGTTCACGCCGTGTTTCTAGTTGAATTTATTAGTTGTAGTAACTATGTTTTATCAACTATTATGCAGGCCCATGAATTATTGAAACAGAAAAACCGTGAAAAGCAGCAAGGTTACAATCCTACTCCTGTTCTTGAAGTTATATACTCTGCTGTTATTTAAAATAAAAGAATAGTTAATTCAAAACGTTTACCTTCTCTCTTGAGCAGAAGAAGCACAATCTGCTAGCTTCACTCAGAATGGTGGTGAGTCTCGGGAGAATGTAAAGACTCGGGAATTTTCAAAAAGGTCAAGCAAGTCAGATGACAGAAGAGCACAGATCTCTGGTTTTGAGGACATTAGTAGGCAACTTGGTAATTCTATGCTAGAAGAGTTCAACAATGCACCGACCTTTATGTCAGTGGTGAGAGAATACATTTCGAAATTCTGTTCAACAGTTAAAAATCAAAGCCAAGTTTCCTTGATCTTGGCTGTTGCGTTTTTGGTGATCTTCCTGATGCAGGTATGCAAAACATTTTTGTTTCCGCTTTTGTTTTTCTCGAGTCGGAATCCAACTGATGAGTATTTTTCTTTTATATACTCTTGGCTGTGTTAATCTAATTGAGCTGTTCTGCATCAACTGGATCAATGTATCATTGACTCACTCAAGCTTCTGAATCTTGATTCCTTTCTTTTGCCTCTCTCAACTACAGATGAGCGTACTTGTGCTATTGAGCAGACCTCAAACAGTCCATTTAGCTTCTCCAGGAGATTCCTACATGGCGGGCATAGGCAGTGTATCGGGTAACCGATCACCTGAAACCGTGGCATGGCTTGAAAGGCGGATGCAACACCTAAAAGATGAGATACTCATGGTTGAGACCTGGATCCAGAGGTTACAAGATGAGCACGCATGGCTGGAAACAGAGTTGAAAATCCTGGAAAATCCTGCAAAACGTAAATAACCTCACAAGTGTGTATATTCTGTGACTTTTCTCGAGTAAATGCATAGGATTCTCCTCCATCCTTCTAATCCTCTCTCTTCTCGTAACTGTCACACTTAGTCTAAAATCTTGCAATAAAGTAAAATATGGGAAGATCCGATAGCACGCACTTATCTTTATATTAATAACCTTTTTTAAGTGAATTAAGAATTTAATATCTGTTTAATTAGCATTAACGTGACTAAATTAAAGATGACAAAAAGGTTTTAATCCAGTTTATCAACTTTTTTAAAAATAATAATAAAATGTAACTATTCAAAACAGAAAAACCAAACAAAAACTCGTCCCAACTATATAGTCATCGAAATTTTATAATAATCAAAAATAAAACTTATATAATAAATTTATAAAATGAAATCTCTTAAAATTATAACAATATTAATTACCTCTGAATCATTATTCAATTACAATTTGTTATTTAACTTTAAATTATTGATTTCAAATGTATTTTATAAAATGCTTAATTCGTAATTATCATATTTATAATTAAAGACTATTTAATGTCAAAATCATCATCGTCTTCGTTAGCATTCAATTAAAGTCTTGCTAAAGTGCAGAATGTGGATAAATCTTATAATACGCAGCCTTATTTTTACGAAATAGATAGATTATTTTCGATAGACCTACATATCAAAATATAACACAAAATAAATAAATGCTAAAAAAATTGGATAAGAGCAATAAATGTAACACAAAATAAGGTACATGTAAAACATGTTTAAGAATAATGATAAATGTTAAGTGAAATACATGCGAATGATTTTTATAAGAATAACTCTACTTATAAACGAATAAATCACAAGAATGCCTCGAAAGTCTCCAACATCACTTTCTTTTCTAAAAATGATGGCTCCAAGGGCACCGACTATATTCATAAGTAGAAACTTCTATTTCATAATGACTCTGAACTTCAAAATTTGACTACGATGATTGGTGGATAAGGTTCCCAAAGACACAGAGCTCTTGCTTTATGTGAAATCACGAGCGTGTGACTGAGTGAGAGATTTGAGGCATTTTCCACATTTTATATATTTTCTATTTCTACGAGATTAGGCAGCATCAGAGCGTCTTTAAATTTCGGTTTTAGGCCCTTTCACGCGGCGCCTGTCCTTTTCCTTCTACACACGCGCATTGCACTCGGTATGCTTCTAATCGGATCTAATATTTTTGAATTGGAGATCCAACCGTCCGCTAAAAAAGATCCGAAACATTTGAAGAATACTAAAAATTAGTAATTAAGAAATTCATCTAAATTTTTTTTTTAACCGACTAAATTTTCGATTCGATTTTTAACTCTTTAATTAGATTTATTTTAATAATTTTGTTATTAAAACTGATCAATTTATTAATTAATCAATCAATTTTATAAATTAATAAATTATTATAAACTAAAATAAATCAATTAATTTTATTTAACAATTTCCTTTCTCAATTAAACTTTAAATTTTTTATACTTAAGAAAATTCTCTTTAATTAATTAGATTTATTTTAACTCTTTAATTAGATTTATTTTAATAAATTTTGTTGTTAAAATCGATAAATTTATTAATTAATCAATCAGTTTTATAAATTAATAAATGATTATAAACTAAAATGAATCAATTAAATTTTATTTTTAATTAAACTTCAATTTTTTATACTTAAGGAAACCCTCGTTTAATTATATTTAATCTTTAGTCAATTTTATGACAGTTTAATCTTGGTTAAAACTTTTAAACCTTAAATCTTTTACTTTATTGATTTAATTTTCAGTCTAATTTTTAAAACATTGCAAAAATAACAAAGATGAGAAAAAAAAGTAAATTAAATCATTAACTTAAGTATCCCAAGAGAAAGTAGAAAAAAAAAACAATTAGAGAGCCACAAATAAAAACCTTAACACATGTTATATTCTAAATAGGGATGTAAATTTAGCTCAAATTTTGACCTTAATTGATCGGTTCAATCTATCATAAATTTTTAAAAAAGAAAAAGTCAAAAATAGCCCATCGAGCTACAGACCGACTAGTCCCGACTAATTGGACCACGGGCCATCCTTACCCGCCAGGCCCGTTAACATTCATAATTTTAAGAAGAAATTGGTAAATCAACATCAATGTTGAGAAAATTAGTTGCCTTTACTCTAAACAAGTTACCGGCGCCCCCAAAGTCGCTCATTCTCATATAGGACCACTACCGACCGATTCCAATCTCCAGTAAATCATACCTACTCCGTGTACGTTCTTATGTTTAGTCACTTTCATTTTCTACCATGGGACAACAAATTCAAAGTTGCAACATCAAAGTGTTGATCATTTAGATGTTTAAGAGTCATTTTCTATACATAAAAGAATACATTAGTCATTGAAAAATCAAATCGATTCAATTGATTTAATTGCGAAAAATTTGAATTGTTTATATTTTAGTTCGATTTTTAATTTTGGTTTGGCTTATTTTAATAATTAAAAAATATATATTTTTCTAATTTTATAATATTTAAAATCAATTAAAATTTTAAAATTTAAAATTCTTATCTTATCTGTTTAATTTTCAACATTGAAATAAATAAATGTTCCACATTGAAATAAATAAATGTTCCACGTTGAAGTTTTAAGGTTTAAACTATAATAATCACGTAAGATTAAGACATTGCTGGGGCTTTTGTGTTGTGAAATGATCATGTTTTCCACGTTACACGGGTCTCCTTCCTTTAACTTCCGTGAAGGGTGGAAATAATACAAGAAACTATGTGGTCGGAGGTGGGGGCCTGCTCTACGATAATGTCACGTCATAGCTTCTATTCGTTTTTGTTTAGAATTATTTTAGTTTTTAATTAATATTGAAAATTTTTAAATTCAACAATTGAATTTTAAAATTATAATTATAATTATAATTATGTAAAGAAGAGGTGTTAGAACCTCTCAAATATTAGTCATTATATTATTATGTCTTCATATTTATAAAATATATTTTTATTTGTTCAATAGAGTTATTAAATTTTTTAAGTTTAAACACTTAAATTAATTTTTAAAATAGACCTCAATAAAATATTTGAACTTTATAATTTGTTATCCTAATTAAAGTTAACTATTTGCCAATTATTGAAAAATTCAACCGTAAAAACTTAAATCATCTATTTTTCAGTTAAATTTTAACTTTTCGGTTTGATTTACTTTAATAACTACTGTTGTTAAAAGCTAATTTGTTTATTAACTAAGAATTCAAATTTCATAAATTATAAAGTTCTTATAAAATAAATTAATTACTTAATTTTCATTTAATATTTTCAATTAAAATTTAAATTATTTAACAGACGTGCTCGAGTTGGTGGTGTGGGGGGCACGGAGTCAAAAGATCTTGTATTCGAATTTTGCTCTCTCGATCGAGCCTGTCGTACAAGATTTGCCTAATGCAGAATACTCAATTGGCATGATTTACAAGCTATTGCGTCAATCCGAAAGTTTAATCAATGTTATCCAAATGATAGCAGCTGCAGATTCCTCCGTTAAAAAAAAGAATAATTTTTTTAATTATATTTCAAAAATTTTAATTTTATTTAATTTTTTAGAGAGTTTAATGAAAATTATATCTGTTGAACATTTTCAACTTTAAACATTTTATCATATCTCTTTTAACTGTCAATATAGATTTTAAAATGTTTCTATTTTCAAATGCAGGTTAAATAAATTTACATTCATGTAATATTTTTCGAAATCACGTAAGGTGCATAGCAATGGTTGAGATTCGCCAATGACCTTACTACTTAAAGGTCTTATAATTGAAACATAAAAGATGACTTTATTAGCTACCTTTTGTAAGCAGAAGAGAGAGACGCGTACAAGTTTGAGAATCTACTCTGTATAGAAATAGATTCACGCACTTTCAATTTGATGTAACGATTCCTAAAACTTCATCATTGCCACCAACCAAAGCAAATCTAATAATTACACTTTTCTTATTGGACCTTTAACAAAATCGGTCCAAACCCTAATTAGGCATTGCTATTTACAATTTAACCTTAAAACTGTTATCTTTTTTTTTTTTAATATCTTCTAAGAAGTATCACCGGCCGAAATTGGTGACTAATCCCCTTCGTTATCTAAATCCCAACTTTTCTCTATGATGCTTATTCAGCATCTTCTTGGCCGTTGCTCTGAAAGGACACGTGGAGCTAACAAACCCGTTGACCAAGTGGAGGTAGGTGCTCAACTCGTGACACGTGGCAACATCCCTTTTGTTGAGGTACGGTGACTCTTTGCTGCTCAGTCTTAACTCTCGGCCCACGTCAGCGTAGACCCATGGCGTGTCCTCCACGCGCCTCGGCAACCAGCTTGGAAGGCCCCCCTCGTCGTCAATGGCCACAAAGCCAGGCACTTTTGTGATGAGATCATCGGAGTTCACAATGCGTAATATGCGGGTCCCACTTTTGTCCAGCTGGCACCTAAAGCTCTTGTTCCCGACACGTGGCCCTCCGAAGGAGATCACAGTCACCATTGGTGCATTGGGGAAAGTGGAGTTTATATCGCACGCCGTGAGCGTAGCGAGCGCTGCACCGAGGCTGTGACCGCTGATCGTGAAACTGAGAGGCTCATCACCGTACATTTGAATGACTCTCGAGATCTCCTCTCTAATCATGTCTCGTAGACTAGGACACGTGGCGGTACCTGAAGTGTAGATGCTCTGAAATCCTCTCTCTACCATGGGCACCCCCACATTATTACTATCGTCATCTTCATTCAAACAAGTTAAGGTGGCGCGTAGATTCTCAAGCCATTCCAAGCAAGTGGCAGTGCCTCTGTAAGCAATCACCACGTCGCGGCGCCCCAGTCGTGAAATCTCCTCCTTGTCCTGGCAAACCGCGACGTATCCAATCCAGCTGGACCGAGTCGACACCCAGCTCGGAGCTCTGTCAAACCAACTCGGCAATTGTATCCCACAAGTGGCTCGGAGGTTCTTCGTCATACGATAACCGGTTTCACCGATTCTACACCTGTTCAACAGCGAGTTTCTCGGGTACTTACAGTTGGCATACGTAGGTGAAGAAGGGTCAAAGTCGAATGACCGATAAGCTGCCTCTACGAACTGCCCGTACCTCAAAATCTCCTTGCGTAAAGTATCATCAAGAGGGTCAAGCAAACCCTCCCAGTTATTAAGGCCCTGATACTCCATCCAGTTCTTCCTTAGTCTCAGCGAGGGGTTACAGGTCAGACTGGAGAGAGCTGTTGGATGTTTAATCCGATGCAGGGACTCCATGGGAGAGTAGCTTTGTGTTGGTAATCTTGTAGAGGTAGTACAGCAACAAGGTCTAGCACTAGCAGTGATATTTTCCAGGTGTTTCGAAGCAGAGGGTAATGTGCATGAGGGCCTAGATGATATAGTAAGCCTCATTGTTCCAACTTCGAAACTTAATTTTTTTGGAGTTCGAGGCTAATGTTTCTGGATGCTTCATTCGACACTTGGAACATTTATAGGAAAAGGCCAAGTACCATTAAATAGTGGACGGCGGTGCATGCACAACACGAGATAACGAAGCATATATATAATAGGAAGTGTAAGAATGTAAGTTTGAAGTCTTTGATGAATCGAATTTGGCATAGTAACTCTCTTAACACAAAGAGAGTAAATGATCGAAAAAGCTTAAGGCAAAAAAAAAAGAAAGAAAAGGAATCGAGTGAGTGCAATTATTGGATTTTGATAACAAAAATAAAAAAAAAACGGCTGGGGAATTTTTCGTTGGTTATTTTTTTACATTAAAAATATATATTTGGGTTGACTTGGGGCCCACCGTCAAAACCCCGTTTACAAAATGACGAATTTGTCTTTCCGTCGTTTCCGACCAGTGAGCATAATAAGGACAAAGTAGGGAAGGCAAGGGCACTGGCACGTGTAACTCTCAGACCGCGTAGCTGATTCGGCTCCATTCAAGCTTTGTTTTGGCGCGGCTTTTAGAGTTTAGTTTGATAACCAGTAGTAAAGCTGACATTTAATTTTTTATCTCCAAACTCGTGCTTATACGAGGCTTTTCGATAAAAACTTACTTGAGTGGATCCACGTTAATTAAGTAATTATTTATTTTTATTTTGTTATCTACAGTATGTTTTATAAGGGTATCCATTACGAGAAGACACTTTTAAGCTATCCACATCCAGACTAATCCTCAATTAAGCCAGATAGATCTCTTACGGGAGACCAAACTCTAATCTCAAGTTTTAAATGTTTGCATATATGAAAGGAGTTTGAACCCACAATTTTTTTTTGAATACAAGGAAAAAGAAATCAAGAACGAACTAGGGGAGAGATCGACGATACAAGGCGTCGTGAGAATCACAGGACATAGTGGTGATGACAAGTGACAGAGCCGCCTGAAGCGTGTAAACCCCGGGGCTAGAGTAAGCAACTAGGGCAACAAAACTGTCCGCACTCTGATTGCCTTCCCAATAGACATGTTGTAACTTCAAGTTCCAATCGCGACACAACAGCTCCCGTATACCTGTCACAAAAAAAGAATAGTCAGTCAAAGGTAATCTGGATGTGGAGAGAATATTTATAACCTCTAGAAAATTCACTTCAAGGATAACTCACCAAAAGCCCCTAGTGAACCCACAAATTTACTTAAATCAAAAGAACATTATTAATTCACATGCACTTTTGAGGTTTTATTGACTCTTTATTGGTACATGGAAGATGAGCCAAAGGGACCCTTTCTTGTCTATTCTGACTTTAACTGTACTTGACTGACTTTACACGTTAAACAAGATGAGTTTTTTTTTTTTTTTTACAATGGAGAGAAAAAATGAGACAAATTATATGATTAGTTTATGTAGGCTAATCCGAGCCTTATCCGTTAAAAGCACGATGCGTTTTTATGGGAATAAAGTAAAGTAATGCACGTACTACCAATATCATTAGTTCGATAAAAACTAATAAGTACTAAACCAACCAAAGTGGGTGTTTTTTGTTCCATATCCTAATCCTAATCCAACTTTTTATGGAAACCCCTTTTTAGTTGATGGAATTCTACACTTGGATCTTCGAGCAGCCATAAATGGTGGACAACCCTCTTTTGATCATCGCCTTAATTTCATTGGAATCAAGATCGAGCTTCGTACCCGATCCTAAAGGACTTAATCAAGGTGGTGTAAATTTTGTTTACTTATCAGACACGTTGTAAAAGCCAAGCACGATTTGGACGTTTTGTTTGATGTGACAGAGAGCAGAAGAGGCTCTTCAAATGCAAGCCAAGGCCAAGTCAAGCCAAGCGAAGACAAGCATTAATACACTCGTCAAACCTCCCGCAATTCATCAGATCCTTTCAAGAACAAGATAATGTGTTCCTCGTGCAATTCCGAACTTGTTTTGCCCTAAACACTCCTTCCACTACCTGCAAAAGATCGAACCACACCAACTAAAACATGGGTTTGGTTTGATTCTTGCAAAGATATTCTCCTCTCTCTCTGCCCTTAAAAGGGTAATTATCTTCAAAAGTTGACATCTAAACCTCATGCTCTTCCACTTTTCCCAAGAGCTTGTGCATTTTCACTCCCTCCTTTTCACTATACACTAAGAAAGGTAATTATCTCCAAAAGTTGACACCTAATTTCGTGTGTCTAAGATCTGAAATCAACGAAAGGCTCCGTACTCACTTGCAGATCCATTCCTGATTCTGAAAGATAATTTCATTTTGTTGCTGCTTTGGAAGCACAGCATGTGATAAATATGCCACTTTGTTTAGTGGAGGATTTAGACGGCAGGAAATGAAATATCTCGTTCTACCTCTTGCAAAGACAGCTTTGGAGAAAACTATAATTGGAGGTTGGCATATCTGTGCCCTAAACAAGAATGTTTTATGCCAGAGAAACAAATATCTGAAACATCATTCGCAAATTAGGAATTGTTATGTTGCTGAAGAATCAGATTCCAAGTTTCTACTTTTTGCAGCGAATAACTAAGAAGATAAAAAAGTTAAATCGCATACATAACACAAATTTTAAATGAATCATTAAAATGGTTTATATCATCGTCACCATCATTACACTCAATTCAATTTTTATAATAAAACAAAATCTAAAATGATTTGATAATACGCAGCATTACTCTATACATAATAAAAAGTTATATAATTTTATTTTATTTAAAATTAAGAGATATGGTTTAAAACATTTGCTCACTGTCTGTGTCTCATCCTATGAAAATATTTTAAAATAGTTGTGAAAATTTTATTTTAGTATACAAAATTTGAAATAAATATTTAAATTTTCAAAATTAAAAATCAATTTTCTTAATATTCTACCGATAAAAAGGAGCAGATATGCTATTCCCATCTTATTGTGCCCTTTGTGCCTTAATAAACCACAACCATTCATTACAATAAGTTAGATAGTTGGAATTTATTCAGGCACAGAGGGCACAGTAAAATCAGAATAGCAGATCTGAGGTTTGATAAAACATATGAAGACTAACATTTAAATAATTCTTCATCTTTGCTCATATTACAAATGCATTAATAATTATACATGCAAAATATAATTACTTATTTAAAAATGATGTAAAAATATCTCAGAAATCTTCTAAATATCAATTTTACATATTTCATCAATAGCATCCACGAAATATTAACGGGCAACAATCTTTTAAATTAAATTATTCAGTTTTTGAAATTTAGACACTTAATTTTACAATTTTTAAAAGTCAATCACTTAAATATAAATTATACTCACACCTCTCCAACTTCACTCTATAATTTCCTCATATCACATTAGCATCTTTTGCTTTCTTACAAAATATCATCCCATTTCTTTTCATAGCAATGCTTTGATGGTGGATGCCAAATTTCTCATGGAATATTGTTTTAGCCATTTTTGGTTAGAGTTTGAGGTACATAAAATTCATCATTTCTAACTTAGAATTATGTGGCTACTGTAAACTAACCTATCTACATGTAACAATCAAAGATGCATATCCACATATTTAATTGATCGTAGCTTCATACTTTTTGTATACATTTAACCTACCTTCAAAGATAATGAGAGACGAACCAAAGATAAGTAATGAACCTTCAAATTCCTCTTAAAGCCAGTTTATATGTGTATATATATATATATATATATATATATATATATATATGACTTTATCCAAATTCGTCATTTAACTTAATTTACTACGATTACCCAACAAATTGGTATATAATTCACTAATTATTACGTAATTTGTCTAAGTATTTTAAAATCAAATTGGTTTAGTTAATTTAGTCGTAAATAATTTGAACTGCTCAGTTTTTGTTTCGATTTATCTTAATAACTTTTATTATTAAAACTTATCAATTTATTCACTAATGGACTAAATTTTTATAAACCAATCAATTTCTATAAGTAATAATAAATTAATTAGTTCTTATTTAACAATCTACTTCTTTAATCAAATTTGTTCAAAGAGTAAAGATATTCTCATTCTTTGATTATGTTTTAATATTTTAATTTTGATATATCTTTATTATATATCGGTTGAACTTTTAAACTTTAAATCTCATATTTGGTTTAATTTTCAATTCAATTTTTAAAATATTGATTTATTTGTCAATTTAGTAGATATTTATTTACAATTTTAAAAAAATAAATTAAAATTTTATTTATTATATTCATGAGATCCATATTCATATTTTAATTATGAACAACAACATAAAATTTCTATATTTCTTTTATTTTACTATTTTATGTCTCATGTGACTTATAATTTGAGTATCATGAAACGCATAATTTGAGTATCATGAAATGCACCCAAAATAATAATTATTAGGTATTAAATAATAGATCACATACTTTTTCCACTCTCTTTCAACATTAAATCATGGTACTAGTTAGTGAACTATCATGATGGTTTGTAAAGTTACACAATAATTGAAACAATTCGTATATAAGTTTTAGAAAAACTTATGAATATTTACTGAATTATTATCTTAACAATTGAAGAAACGTTATCGAAAAAAGAAAGAGAGGAAATAAATTTTTTTTTAAAAAAATACGAAATCATAGATACAGGATTGCAAAAAAAAATTCTTTCAATCTATAAATATCTTATACTTTCATCTCGATTCATTTTAAACAATAAATTTTGATTAATTTAGTTTTACTGTGGTTGATTTTGATGGGTGTGACGTCCCTATCCAATTTCAACTCGCATGAAAAGCACGATCTCTGCATCCTGGAACACTTTTTGATCATCACTTCTTTGGAGCCATGATGATTTCGATGATTACCGGCCAAGTCAATCAAAGCAATCATTCATTCCTCACCCCTTAATTTTGAAAGCTTCGTCTTCTTACCAGATTCGTGTACTGTTCAGTCTTCCTTTCCGGCCTCGTTGTGTAATTACTGCCACGCAATGGTCGGTGAGCTGATGCTTTGGATCATGAAATGCCAAGTTACTGACCAGGCCATGCTTTAATCACTTCATATATTCGTAATTAAAAATATTTTTAGTAAATACCGATATTCTAAAAATTAAAAATTAAATCGGTTTGATTTTAAGTTATTGAAACATACAAATTAAAGAGATTGAATTTGTCATTTTGAAAGATTGTTATGATATTAAAATATGTAGGTTTTTTGATAATCTTGTTTTGTTAATAAATACCCGTGGGCTAATCCAACGAAATAAAGAAATAACAACTGCTTTCGAAATCCTTCCTAGCTCAGGCATGCATTACTTTAGGAGCTACCGATGTCAGCAGTGGAGTTCATTCACCAGAATCAGCAAGGGGCTTTGTACCACAAAATAATGCGATAGTTAATTTAATTTCAATTTTTTTGTTTTCAACTGTACCTTAAAAAAAAAAATATAGGTTAAATTCATTGGTTGTTATAATTAGTATCCTGGGCCAAACAAAGAAATCATCTCTTTGGTCCCATTCCAATCACTGAGGTAAGTGACATCTGCCAAAGATATCCGGCGAGAGTGACATACCATTAAAGTAAGTACTGTACCTATATTGTCCTGCTCTCTCCCATCACCACTTCATTGACCAAATAACAAGCAACCGGCCAAGTTTTTTTTGCAGTTGAAATATCAAATAATATGTTAATAACCTTTTTATAATTTATATTTCAAATTTTGATATTTAATAAAGAGATAACATATTTAAAAGATTTGTTCAATTTAGTCCTCAAACTTTTATATTTTTTAATTAAGTGACTAACTTTTAAAACGTTAATAATTCAAATTCGAAAAGTTATTCTTAATGATACGACATATTTACTAAATATTATGTAAATGTCCATCTATTAGTTATAATAGTATAAATTAATAGTTCAACTTGAAATTTTAAGGCAATTAAAAATATAAAAGTTTATGCATTAAACTAAAAGATATCAAAAATTGAATACTTTTAAGATTGGTTAATCCTTTAGGTGTTAGGTGTAATTATAAACCTCCTCAAATTTCGCATATTATCAAGACTTTTACTGAATTATTGTTGTTGTTAATATCATTTTAATAAATTAACAAATCAAAATTACGTAATGAGTTTAATTTAACTATATTTTGGGGAGCTTAAAAGAAATCATAATAGAAGCTATGACTTTTACTACTTTTAAGATATTTTTGGAGTGTTTTCTCCAAATTGCCCATCGTTTTCCATAATTTAATGTTGAGGACTGATTTAGCAGAATGATTGGTCCCCAAAACGCAGACGATAATGAAGAAGTTCCGTACTTTGGGAATCATCATCGGTAAATCCAAAGGAGCTTTTGCCCTTTGTTATCCCCAAATATCTTTTCTGATGGGACGCTACTACCGAATGGTTGATCATCTCTTTGAATAATTGGTTACTTATATTATACCGATTATGTTCACACTCGGATCTTAATTTTCAATTCTAAATTTGTAATACATGATCCAGACCCTTATTATGACTTTTAATAATTATAAGAATAACAAATTAAATAATGTCTATCTTTTTTTTTAATTTTTAAAATATATAAATTGTCTAATAAAATTTTAATATTTAAAATTTCAACCGCCAAGTTTTAAAAATTAAAAATAAATAATTTTAAATATTTTAATACAAATATCTAAATTTTTATGTCGAATATTCGATAATCAGTTATAACCGAATAAGAATAATAACCAATTGTAACACAAATCGATCGTAGAGGAACCATTCTTCTTCGAATCCGTTCAACTCATGCAATTTCGTTTTTGTCAATACTTCTTGCAATGAGTACTTGAATTCTTTTTATATTTGCCTATTTTGTTAATTCAACCGTCACTTTTAGCATTTTATAAAATGAAACTCTATTATTTAATTGTCTTACTAATAAATTCTACAAGAATATTAGGGTGTGTAAGGATTTGCAAATCTTGTAATAGTAATTCTGGCTTTTCAGTTAACATAATTCATACAATTCTCTAATTATATTTACACTTATTGTAAATTATGTTCATATTATTCACAATTATTAAATTGTTGATAAAGCAAAAAATTACAATTTCATAAATAGTACAAGTGAGTGGTAACTAAAGATAATGTTACCCTCCTTACCTCTTACGATTTTCAAGTAATCTAGATGGTGGTCTAGTTGGTGGAGTGGAAAGACACATGGTTAAAAGATTTGTATTCGATTCCCTATGTTTACACTTTCTTAATTAAGCCTGTCATATAGGGCTTGATTAGTGCGGAGTACTTGGTTGATGTAATTTGTAAGTTATTGCATAAATCAAAAAACTGACCCGATGTCCATATAACAAGTAACAAATGCAGGTTCTCTGTTTAAAAATAAAATTCCAACATTATGGCAAGTGGGCAACGTAGCAGTTGAACACAACATGAAGGGATGGAATGTTATAGGTGTGAAAATGTTTTCTATTAGTGGGCTTTTTACCAAAATTTGCAATTTAGCCCAATAATGTCTACTAAAAAAGTATGAAAATGAAGCAACTCGAGCCCCTTCGCGGTTCTAGTGCTTTTTCACTTTACGCCTAAGGTTGAATTATTTTAAATTAAGAATATTAATCATATCAATAAAAATAACTGTTTAACTTAATTTACACGAATTTTAAATTTTTATTCGTTAAATAAAAATTTAAATTATTAAATACTTATTAATCAGTTATTCCTTTCAAATTATAAAAATATCCTAACACATTACAAATTTTAAAAGATATTTTCATGTTAAATGTTTAAGTCATTTCAAATGTTCCTATCAATTGCTATAAAATATCTTGTAATGCTACAAATTTATAGAAATTAATTTTATGTTAAGATTTTAAGTCATTTCATTAAGTATGATAAAATTTCACGATAAATACCAATGTTTTAAAAATTGGACCGAAGTTAAATCGAGAAAATAAGAAATTTAAGATTTAAAAGATTCAATTGGTACTAGATCGTCATAAAATCAGTTAAAGCTTGAATAAAATTAAATTATTTGAAAATTTTTCAAGAAGAAAATCTTTACTCATCGAAAGAATTTCATTTGATTGAAAATGAAACTATTAAATAAAAATTAATTGATTTATTTTAGCTTAAAATTGATTGATTAATTAATAAAATGATTAGTTTGTAAGAATAAAAATTGTTAAACTAAACTTAGTCGTCGAATAAAAATAAATCAATTTCAACAGTTAAATTATTAATTTAATTTAAGTAAAATGTATTTAGTTAAGCTCAATTTAAAATTTGAATTGAGTTATTATAATAATAATATTTAAATATTTATATTATATATATTTTTGTTATTATTTTTTAACATAAATTTAATGCAAATAAATTTTAAAAATAAAAATAGGAAAATTTTATATATTTTACCCCAACCCTTATCTGTCATGCAAAATACTCATTGAGTCAATGACAGCTCAGGGACTCCCTCAACGTCAAAGTACTCATAAATGACTTGTTCTTCATTAAATTCATTTTTTGTCCGATTTAAGGAATTATTATCGGGAAAAGATATTTTGTTTGAGACAGTACAGTACTCAGTACTTGAAGTTGGACTTTTGGAGAGTCTGAAATTGCAGGCGAGAAAGAGATGGGTTAGGTTTTTATTGTTTGAGGCATGCAAACAATAAATTATGTATTTCAGGAGCTTAAGTTCCTCACAGCATGCAACTCAATTCTCTAAGACAGCTACGTGCATTTGTCTTTCATGGTCGTTAAAGATTAGTATCAACTCCAATCGGAAGCTACATTATCGTACTGATATCTACTCCCCTTTTTTTAAGGTAAAAAATATTTTAGACGGATTTTAATTATTTAAAATAAGAGTCGTTCATATTATTATTTACAAAGTATCGTTCTGGACTGAGTTAAGTTTTAAAACACGTCCCGTTAAGACTTTTCTAATTGACAATAAATGGATTAATCGATCAGGCTTATATGATAATTTTCTTTCCTCTTTTTTTTTTTATGTGTGATATTATTATATGGGTATTCTCAACATTTTCTCTCATATGTTAGTCTCTTTTTAACATTGGCAATATGAAAAAGTACGTAAACAATCCTCATATAGGCTGGACTGTTGATTGAGGTCAAATAAGCCCCCTTTTGATACCAACGATACTACTAAGCCACTTACTCCATGCAGATTCCAAAATCTACCCTAGTTGCTTATGGGTAGACTGTAGAATTGATTAACAAGAATTAAGTTTGAGTTCAACCATCGTCAAAATGACTAGAATTAGTCATTAGGTTAGTTTTATCATTTATTTACCCTTTAATATTTTCAGTTTAATCAATTTGGACTCTAACATACCTCCCTTACAATTTATTAAGAATTAATTATTAAAAAGTCAAATTTTATAATATTAAATTTTACTTTAAAAGTGACATCAAAATATTTTAACTCTTTATAAAAATAATCCAATTTAAGTTCTTCGTTAACGAGGATGACATAATTTAATACATCATTAATATTTTCGCTACGTAGCTTTCAAATATTTTTATTACTTAATAAATTATAAATATAACAAACTATAAAATAATTATAGGCTCTTTTCGTATATTTTACTACGTAATAATTTTAGGATGTCCGATATTTTTAGTTTATTAAATAATAAAATCTATTCTAGATGTAATATATTACAAAATTGAATAAAGATTTAGATTTTCTTATAATTATCCCATTTAATTACAATCTTTTTAAAAAATTATGAGTATTTTGTAAATTAAAATTGAATATGACGCCTAAAAATTTTATGGCTTATAAAAAAATTGAAATTTGTCGATTTTCAAATTTAAAATTAATTTAAATCAAATTTTCTGGATCTTTAATTAATTTAGACAAGATGAATTTAAACATCTAATCTTTATTGAGTACACAAGCAATGCATTATTTGTTACACATGCGTGTGTAAAGGAAGTATATACATAATCCTTAATAATGCATAGTGGTCGGGTCAGTCGAATTGGGCCCGAACCCATTCATAACAATCCACAGGCTGATCAGTCGATCTCCTAAAGACGGATCTCACACTCATTGGTTAATCCGGCCTCGATCCACACATCCATGACCTATTAGCGGGAGAAAACCTTCCATGCAGAAGTAGAAGTCTACGTAAAGACCCAGCCCTAGCTTCCATCCCATATATAAGGTATGATTTCATCATAACAGGGGTACGTAATCACAAACCCTAGTCTTCTCTGTTTACAGCGATCTCACCTTCACCAAAAGACTGACTTGAGCGTCGGAGGAACTAATCGGGACACAATTCCCGACGTGCCTTCTTTGTTTTGCAGGGATCTTTATGTTGTTTCTACGTAAAGCAAAGAAACTTAATGGATCCAAACAAGAACGCATATTCCGCCAGAATCCTACCGAACCACATAGTAATATGATAATGTGGTATTTTAAATAATTTATCGGACAATTTTATGAATCTACGTTAACTAATAATATATTTGATCCAAAAAAATTGCTAAAATTTTAATTTTTACTACTCGACTGGAGGTAAAATTCCAGTTGACTATCACCAATATGATATTTTCTCTGTTGCTTTGTACATATCAAGCTGGGACAGTGTCATAGTCTCTTATGTTGATTTTTGGTACGTATCGACACTTTGATTTGACTATTACTAGATATGATATGACCCTACGACTATAGTCATATCAGATTTTAATTTCATGATAGTTACGTATATACTGCACGTTGTGCTAGTAGTTCTAAAAATCTAAGACTAAACCGATAGATAGTTACTGATCGATCATACTTGAATTGGTGGGCTCAAAGCACAGCTTCCTATCGTTGTTCTTCACTTCTTTGGATAACGAACATGACCATATGCCAGCCTTGTCAAGTGCTTGATATTAATTACATGCATTCTCAATACGTTAAACTATATTAGCTCTCAAGAATATTACATCTAATTATTTTAATTATTTTTTTAAAATACGAACTATAAGACATCTACCACATTGATTACGCCGATTTGATTTAATTAGAGATGATAATAAATCGGGCTTAGGGGCTGAGGCCTAGACCCAAGCCGAGCTTGATAAGGCCAGAGATGACTAGAACTTGAACCCAGTCCAATTAATTTTTTTAAAATAAAGATCCAAAATAATGTTGTTTGTGTCATTTTGGTTAGAATGGTTAGGCTTGGGCAGCTCCAATATGAGACTTGGGTCCAATTGCCACCCCTAAATTGGATAGGTGAAGTAGGGAAATTAATGAGTTTAATTTATAGTAGTTAATGCATCAAAATTGGCTTTAAATTTAAAAAATTAGTTTGACCTGTTTTATAAATAATTTAGTATTATTTTGACTTAAAATTATTATTATATGATATTTATTTTAAAGTAACTAATGTTCATACCATAATATATTATTCAAAGCTTATCAAAATTATTATATAATTTAATTCTTATGATTTTGATTTGACTATTTATTATTTTTGTATAAATTATATTATTAATTTTAAAATAAATAAATATATTTATTTTAATAAATGATTTGCATTTTGCAAATTTTCTAAAATTTTAAAATAAACGAGCATACATGATAAACTTAAACCTAAAGAGATTTAATTTCATAAATTGGATGGATATTAAATTACAATATTATTTTTAAATGTAATTAAATCTAATCAGATTTAACAAGCATGTGTAAATTTAACCAACACATTTTAAGCTATTAAAACAAATTTTAACTATATGGAAATGTTCGGACATATACTAGACCTATGATGGAAAGATTCAATGTGGTTGTAATATATAGTTGCTAAGATCCTGCTTAAGTAAACCGTGAACATTCAAATTCTTTGACTCGTTAAGAGGTTTACGTATTAAAAAAGATACAAAAATAGGTTAACGACATTTGGTCGATTAGCTTTTATAAAAGATCGTTGAGGAAGTTTGAAGGTTTCAACATTGATAAAAATCGGTTGACAGGACGGTGACAAGAGGCACACAGTTGAATGATGTTTTGATATCATACTTGACGAGTGTCGTGAGCCGTAGGCTTGGCCTTAGGCAAGAGCAGAAAGGGCACCTACTTGAGAGTTACTTTTGATCAACTTCTATTTTATCTCAATTCATTTTTTATAATGACCCATTTTTTATTCTTATAAAAGTAAAAAGAGGCAAAATAAAATACTTTATTTAGTTTAATCAGGCCTATAAAATGTTAAAAACGGTCGTGGCGAGAGTAGCTCCTGAACGGGGCTCGGTGATGGTTAGACTAAGTGGCTTGTCACCGTAGGTCTGGAGGAGTCTTTTGATTTCTTCACATACCATGTCTTGTAGACTCTAACACATTGGTGTTGCCAGGTGTAAAGGCTCAATCACCACCGGACAACAAGCGTTAATCAGACACGCTTTCGGTCGGAAGTGAAGTGAGGGAGGCGCATAGGTTTTCAAGCCATTCAAGGCAAGTGGCAGTGCCTCTATACGCAATCACCACTGTTGGGTTTGACTCCTTTGTTGTCCCATATTGGTTGGAGATAACAATTGGGGCAAGACTCTTACCTATTTAAGGAGGTTGCTACCTCCTTCGTTAGTGCACCAAACCAAAGTCAAAGATTTGTATGACAAATTTGACTCTAGTTAAATTCCTCTTTTGATGTGAGAGTTGGAGAGTTTGTCTTGTGTATTTCTTTGTGATTGTGTTGGTGTATTAGGAGATTTGGTGAGAGGAAAAATTGTGTGATTTGTAAGAATTTTTTACATAGTGAATCTTCTTCTCGGTGTCCGTGGTTTTTCTCTGATTTGGGAGTTTCCATGTAAATTATCTTGTGTTGTTATTTTCTGATATTGTTGTCTATTAAATATCATTGGGTGTGAGTTTGGAAGGTTTAAATTCCCAACAAGTGGTATCAGAGCCAAAGTGTATTTTTCTTGAAAATTTTAAGTATGCTCTATGGTCGCAGTTTTGACTGATCTTCCACATCAGAAAAGATTTTTTTTTAGAAAGGTTTATTAACTGTGGTGGAGTTTTGGTGTGATAGTATGGTAGTACATGTCTAGGAAAGCTTTGGCTAAGGAAAGACTTGGTATTTAAGAATGTCCGTTGCGACCCATCTCTCTTTCCTGGAAACTTTCCTGATGTACTATTCATTTCAACAGTAAAATTCATCAAGGCAGAAGAGCACAAAAAAATGTCAAAAAATAGGGCTTCGAATTCTCTTGGAATTGAGGTGGATAAATTCGACGGGAGAATCAATTTGGCTTGTGGCAAATGCAAGTCAGGGGCATTTTGATTTAGTCGGAGTTACACAAGGTATTGAAAGGCAGACAAATCCCTGATATTAGTACTACTAGTAGTGATACTGGTTGTCCGAGAGGTAGAGCGGGTTCGACAAGAGGCTCTGGGTCAGTTAATGGAGAGACTAACAATGTCGCTAACATTGTCTCCATGGATAATGATCTTGCTCTCTAAAAAGGGGGCATGTACATCCTCATGGTATGCCGCTAATCCCAAAGTTACCATGAAAGAGGACGTGCTATTGTTAGCGGGTCCACAAGTTTACACACGGGCATTGGTTTGGCATTAATGCAAGGTGTGTGGTGAAATTTATGTCGATGGCTGATGAACTTCCATGAAAGCCAAATATGGAAGTTGCACCATAATTTTTCAACAAGGTTATCTTCGACATGTGCTGAAGTAAAAGGCTTGGAATTGGATTATTATGAGTGAGTATGTTTTTATGGTAGAGCATGATGCTTTAAAGCATGATAATTCTCTACGATGAAAGTTATGTTATTTTTAGGAGATCTTCATTGAGGTGGAGCGTGGTTTGTTGGACCAATAGAGGTTGACAAATTAAATCCCACTTATGTTTTGATAATAATAAAATGTATACAATTTGTTAAGAAATTATTTCAGGTGTTTTGGATTGAAATAAATCTAGAAAGCATTATAAATCATGGAGAAATCAAGAAGGAAGTAATCCTCAACATGATAGAGTCTTAAACATGAAGATTATGAGAAGATCCGAATAAATATATCCGTTGGAGTCAACACAAGTCGACCAACATTTCATAAGTCGACTAACAAATCAGATGGGGCTTGAAACAAGTCGACTAATGTATTACAAGTCGACTATAAATCAATTGAATAAGAGCACTAGTCGACTGATTGGAGAGCAAAGTTAAAGCCTGCAGTGAAAAATGCTAATACTAGTCGACTATAACAGCTCGACTAGTCGACTATCAGGTAGAGTTGAACAAGATGTGTCCGAATCATTCCTAAATGGAAAGGAATAACTCAAGCAATGTCCATAAGAAATCATGAAACGGCTAGAAGAGGATTTACAACGGCTATATTCATCCCTAGTCTCTAGATATATAGTGGTAAATCAAGGGATCGTATATATAAGTCCAAAAAGCAAAAGAATTCCACTATTTTTCCAAACTTGCTCTATATTGCTCTTAGCTTGTTTCAAATCTGTATTAAGCATTGCTATTTTATTTTTATCTCATTATTATTGTGAGTTGAGTGATTAGTGAAAAGACACTTGTGAGGTAGGATTTGTGCCGAAAAACAAATCTATTGTAAGGGTAGCTTAAGTCAGAAATCAAGTGGAGTTGTAAGAGTTCACACTAAACTAAAAAGTGTATAGTAAAGTGGTTTGCCAAATCCTAAGTAGGAGCTTAGGTAGAGGATGTAGGTCTTAGCACCGAACCTTTATAAAAATAGTGTTTGCTCTTCTTCCCTATTCCTTGCATTTAAATTTGTTTAAATTATTTTTGTGTGAATTAACTTCTGATTTTTTTGTAGAACTTTAAGAAAAGGTTTAAAGATCTATTCAACTCTACTTTTAGATCGTTTACAATTGGTATCAGAGCAGAAGTATCCAGGGATAGCAAACAATAACCTAGCGTAAGAAAGTAACACAAATAATCGCCCTCCTTTGTTTAATGGTACTAACTATTCTTCTTGAAAAAATCTTATGAAATATCATATTATAAGCGAAGGAGTAGAATATTGGAAGATCATCATCTTCGGTCCACAAGCTCCATTGAAAGAAAATGGTGAGGTAAAATAGAGCTGGAGTATGACGACAATGATTGGAAGCAAGCCTACATCAACGCAAAAGCAATGAAATTGATATACTGTGCTCTTACCGTTGACGAGAGAAATCGAGTGAACTCATGTACCAGTGCTAAAGAAATGTGAGAAAGACTTCGCATCACTCATAAAGGAACCAATCAAGTTCTAGAGACAAAGATCAACATGCTTCTCCATGACTATGAATTGTTTGTCATGAAGGAAGGTGAGTCTATTTTCACTATGCTTGATCGTTTTGCAAAAATCATAAATGGATTAGGCAACCTTGGAAAGCATATGACGGATAGCGAGAAGGTGAAAAAGATTTTTCGTTCACTATCAAAAGAATGGGACTCACAAGTCACCGCTATTATGAAATCTAAGGATCTCAATCATTTGGAATTCAACACCTTGGTGGGATCTCTCATAAACTATGAAATCATTCTTAAATCAAGAGGAGGAAGAGGTAAGTTACAAAAATCAATTGCTTTAAAAGCTAATGCCTCTTCTCTTGATGAAAGTGAAGAAGAAATAGATGAAGATGAAGACGAAGATGAAGAAGATGAAGAAATAACAATGTATGTCAGAAACTTGAGAAAGTTCAAAGGGCTACTAAAAAATAGGAGGAAAGAATTACGTGGTGGGAGAAATGAAGAAAGAAAGAAGTACACCATAGAAATAAGGTCTAAGGGCTATGAAGAAAAGAAGAGCAATAAAAAATGTTAGAAATGTGGAAAAAGAGGACATCATGTTAGAGAATGTAAAAGCTTATCCTTCACTTCAAATTTCCAAAAAAATGAAAAGTATGACAAAGGGAAAAAGAAAGCTAGCCTAGTAGCCACTTGGAGTGATGACGAGGAAGCATACCAAAGCAATGATGAAAACAACTTAGCTCTTATAACAAATAGCTCCTTACCAAGTGATGATGAAGATGAGGTAACATTCATTGATCAAGATCTTAGAGATTCTTTTAATGCTTTACAAATTGATTTTGAAGAAGTTATTGAAATCAACAAGAAGTTGAGAAAGAAAATAAGAGATCTAGTTGCTGAAAATAATGTCTTGCATGAGACTATTGATGATTTAGATTGCTCTAAGGAAGACCACTCTACATGCCTTGCTGAAAAAGAAAATCTTACTTGTGAGCTTGATAGACTTAGAAAGGAGTTTTCTTATGTGGTTGGAAAATTTGCTGGTGGAAATGAAAAGTTTGAAAAGATGTTGTCTTTATAATGATATTCAATTTCTAGACACGGTTTAGGATATGATCCTTTTGATAGAGATTGCTATTTGATTTCTAAATTCAATAAAGATGGAAAAGTTGCTAAATGTGCTAAGTGTTTGAAAGATGGTCATATAGAAATTGCATGTAAGAGTAATATGAGATGTATTGTTGTTAAGAAAATCTGGGCAGTTAAAGGCACAACACCTCCTAATGTAGTTTATATGGCTAACCAAAATGGACCCAAAATAGTTTGGGTACCTATAAAGAGAAATAATGTTTCTATTTTAGGTACAAACTAGGGATGAAAAACCACCAAGCACATGGTACATTGATAGTGGATGTTCAAGGCATATGAGTGGAGACAAGAATCTATTTGCAGAAATTAAACTAAAGAATCAAGGATATGTCACATTTGGAGACAACAAAAAAGGTAAAGTCATTGGTATTGGTAAAGTGGGTAAGGAACCTTTGCCCACCATTGACAATGTTTTGCTTGTTGATGGTTTGAAACATAATTTGCTAAGTGTTTCTTATGTGGTTGAAAAATTTGCTGGTGGAAATGAAAAGTTTGAAAAGATGTTGTCTTTATAACGATATTCAATTTCTAGACACGGTTTAGGATATGATCCTTTTGATAGAGATTACTCTTTGATTTCTAAATTCACTAAAGATGGAAAAGTTTCTAAATGTGCTAAGTGTTTGAAAGATGGTCATATAGAAATTGCATATAAGAGTAATAGGAGATGTATCGTTGTTAAGAAAATCTGGGAGGTTAAAGGCATGACACCTCCTAATGTGGTTTATATGGCTAACCAAAATGGACCCAAAATAGTTTGGGTACCTATAAAGAGAAAGAATGTTTCTATTGTAGGTACAAACAAGGGATGAAAAATCACCAAGCACATGGTATATTGATAGTGGATGTTTAAGGCACATGAGTGGAGACAAGAATCTATTTGTAGAAATTAAACCAAAGAATCAAGGATATGTCACATTTGGAGACAACAACAAAGGTAAAATCATTGGTATTGGTAAAGTGGGTAAGGAACCTTTGCCCACCATTGACAATGTTTTGCTTGTTGATGGTTTGAAACATAATTTGCTAAGTGTTTCTCAATTATGTGATATGAATTTTAATGTGACATTTGAATCATCTCATTGCATGGTTAAGAAGGATGATCATGTTGCTTTCATTGGTTTGAGGCATGGAAATACATATATTGTTGATTTACATGATGATTGTTCTTTTAATGAAAAGAGTTTGGTGACTTTAGAAGAAAATGCATTTTTATGGCATAGAAAATTAAGACATGCACCATTGCCTTTAATTTCTAAGCTTTCTAAAAATGACATTGTGAGAGGTTTGCCTAAGATAAAATTTGTTAAAGATCATTTGTGTGAATCTTGTTTGAAAGGCAAACATGTTAGAGAATCTTTCAAACCAAAGAAAGAAATTTGTGCATCTAGAATTCTTGAACTTGTTCATATGGATTTGATTGGACCATCTAGACATGCTAGTCTAAGTGGTAAATTATATGTTCTTGTAATTGTTGATGATTTTTCCAGATTTACTTGGGTGAGATTTCTTACAAATAAAAGTGATTCCTTTAATGAGTTTACTAAGTGGTGTAGGTTGGTTCAAAATGAAAAGAATTTGACAATTGTTGCAATAAGGACCGATCACGGAGGTGAATTTGAGTGTGAACCATTTGAAAGGCTTTGCAACAAATATGGAATGGAGCACAACTTCTCAACACCAAGAACATCATAACAAAACGGTGTTGTAGAAAGGAAGAATCGTTCACTTAAAGAAATGAGTAAAACAATGCTGAATGAATACAATCTTCCTAAAGCATTTTGGGCGGAGGCAATCAATACCGCATGCTATGTTATTAACAGGGTACATCTCAGACGAGACAAAAACAAGACATCATACGAGTTATGGAAAAGTAAGAAACCCAACATTTCATATTTTCACCCATTCGGTTGCAAAGTTTTTATTCATAATAATGGAAAGAATAACTTAGGAAAATTTGATTCAAAATCTGATGTTGGTGTATTTCTTGGTTATTCTCTAACTAGTAAGGCTTTTAGAGTTTATAATAATAGGACTAAGTGTGTTGAAGAAAGTATTCATGTTAAATTCGATGATATGATTTCACCCCCGAGAAAGGTTTGTTTTGATGATGATGCAGGAAATTTAAGAAATGGAGTTGAAGAAATTGGATCCAAGATTGAAGAAATGAAATTAGATGAAGAAGACCATATACCTAACATCAAAGCATGGGCAAAAGCAAAGGACCATCCTATGGAGCAAGTAATTGATAGCTTGAATGATGGTTTAAGAACTAGGAGAAATGTCTATAAGCACATGAGCAACTCAGCCTTCATCTCATTAGTGGAACCCAAGAATATAAAAAAAAGCTCTTGAAGATAAAAATTAGCTATTAGCAATGCAAGAAGAGCTTAATCAATTCAAGAGAAATAATGTATGGGATTTGGTAGCTCTACCAAAGGACAAGACTATTATTGGAGTCAAGTGGGTAAATAGGATAAAGTATGATGAGAATGGTGAAGCCATCAAGAATAAGTCAAGGTTAGTAGCTCAAGGATTTTATCAAGAAGAAGGCCTTGATTATAATGAGACATATGCTCCTGTGGCTCGATTGGAAGCGATCAAACTATTATGTGCTTTTGCGTCACATAAAAAGATCAAATTAAATCAAATGAACGTCAAGAGTGCGTTTCTCAATGGATACATTCAAGAGGAAGTTTATGTCAAACAACCATCGAGTTTTGATGATCATGAATATTTGGATTATATCTACAAACTCAAGAAGGCACTCTATGGGTTAAAGCAAGTGCCAAGAGCATGGTACGAAAGGTTAAGTACTTTTCTAACTCAATATAGTTATATTCGTGGTAAGATTGATAATACTTTGTTTATTAAACATGTTGATCAAGATATGCTAATTTGTCAAATATATGTTGATGATATTGTGTTTGGTGCTACTAATGAATTTTTGTGTAAAGAATTTAGTGATTTAATGCAAAGTGAATTTGAAATGAGCATGATGGGAGAATTTAAATTCTTTCTTGAGTTGCAAATCAAGCAATACAAAAATGACATCTTCATTCACCAATCAAAATATACCAAGGAGCTTCTAAAGAAGTTCAAAATGGAAGGATGCAAAGTAGCAGCAACACCAATGGCAACAAATTTGGTCTTGAAAAAATCTAAACATGAGGAAGATATTGATCAAAAACTTTATAGAGGTATGATCGGCTCCCTTTTATATTTAACTGCTTCTAAACCTGATATTATGTTTGCTACATGTTTGTGTGCTAGATTTCAATCTTGTCCTAAATTTTCTCATTTGAGTGCATGCAAAAGAATTTTTAGATATCTGAGTAGAACTGTTAATCATGGTTTATGGTATCCCAGTTGTGAATCTTTTGATTTATATGCTTATAGTGATGCTGATCATGGTGGCTATAGAGTAGATAGAAAAAGTACTAGTGGCTTATGTCATTTCTTAAGATCATCTTTGATCTTTTGGGCTAGTAAAAATCAAGTTAGTGTGGCTATTTCCACTGTTGAATCTGAATATGTAGCATCTGGAAGTGCGTGTGCCCAAGTTCTTTGGATTAAACATCAGTTGCTTGATTATGGTATTGTGGTTAAAAATATTTCTATTTATTGTGATAATACCAGTGCAATCTGTTTGAGTAAAAATCCAATTTTGCATAGTAGAACCAAGCATATAGAAATTAGACATCATTTCATACGTAATCATTGCTTGAAAGGTGACATTTGTTTGAAGCATGTTTCTTTAAGTGACCAATTGGCTGACATATTTACTAAACCCCTCAAGGAAGATTTGTTTATGAACATCAAATTGAAACTTGGCATGTGTGATTTAAATTCCTTTGGTTGATTTTTTTTATGCATACATCAGCACAACAAAATGGTCAAACATTAGGTAACAATGCAATTCCATCTGAAAAATACATCATCATGATCTACACTTAGGCTAAAACATGATTTATTTGGAGTTTAGCAATATTCCAGTCGACTAATTGGAGTCTAAGTTGATTGAGGAAGAGGAATTACTCGAGTGTTCTGCTTATTATAATTATAGTCGACTAATAGTATTCGACTAGTCGACTATTACACCTACTTCTTCAAAACCAGTCGACTAACTATATGCGACTAGTCGACTAGTTTTCCTTCAGACAACCCCTACTCTTCTTTTTATTTTTATTAGTCAACTAACCCCATACCAGTCGACTACCAGTCATCCGGACCCCTTTTAAAAGCTCATTTTCCCCAAACCTCCGAAAAAGCTATCTTCCTCTCCTTTGAAAATTCTCCTTCATAGTCGACTATTCTCCTCTGTCTTTTCTCAAAATCACAATACCCACTGTCAATCGACCTTCAAGAATATTAAACCCATTGATAAAATCCTCAAATCCTACTTCTTCTCTTAAAATCCCCTTTCGACACTCATAAACCCTAACATTCGCAATTTACTCCTATCTCTCTTTAATCCTTCACTCTCTCGAAATGGCTCCAAGAAAAGCTAGTGGAAAAGGAAAGAAGACAGCCACTCCTCCACGAGGTCCAAGAGTACGTGGGTCTTCTTTAAGAGGAAGTGGTGAAAGAGAAAACGAAGAAGTTGAAGCAAGGTTCATTACACGTGAAGCTCAAACTCTCTATTATACGGTGCTCAAAACAGAGGTATTAATTCCATCCATGAGATTTGATTGGGTTGAGTTAGACCATAGTAAGTATATGGATTTATTTTCTGAAATCACAAGTTTTGGACTGCGTTATTTCTTGGGGTATACTAATAATATCTATGAGGATATGGTGAGGGAATTTTATGCAAACCTTGTGGTGATTCGGAGTAATGTGGATACTGGTGTACACTTGAAATCTCATATTCAAGGCAAAGAATTATTTATTTGTGAAGATTATTTGTCAAGAGGGTTTCAATTGCCTAATGGTGAAGTTAGGCCTAGTGCTTCCTTTTTAGATTTGGATATTTTAAGACATGAAGATGGTGAAACAGATGAGGAGACTGAGGATAATTTCGGTTATACTGAAGCAAAGGGTGATGATCTTCTTGCTAGACTATGTTCTGACCATTCGCCACCTTTTGAGGCAATGGATTTGCCCTTGAACTATAAACTACTGCATTATGCTATAAATCGTGTGGTGTATCCAAAGAAGACAAGCAATAATCACATCACATCTTTGGATAAGGAGATACTGTGGCACTTGGAAGAAGGGATAAAAATAAATTTTCCAAGCTTGATTATACAGATGATGAGAAAGAAGACCAATTTACTAAGGGGTGAGCTGAAAGGAAAAACGAGCAAGCATAAAGGTATGCCATATGGAGCCTTGATAACTCACATGGCCAAGCTACAAAAATGTAATTTGAACGCCTATAACTATTATCCCTATTCTCAGAGTTGGAGATTTACTCCTTATAATCTCCGCAGTATGAAATTGGTCAAAACAGTTGAGAGAGGATGGGTTTATTCATACCATGTTGAGATGCTGGGTTTGACCTTGAAGAATGAACAAGTGCCTAGGAGGCAACGTTCGAAGAGGGCAGGTGATCGCCCTAGCAGTTCCCGACCAAGTAGTGTGCGAAGAGGTGAAGTATCTCACGATGAACTTCAGGAGATTCGAGAGCAACTGGAAGAACTGAATGATCGCAATGATGATCAACATGCTATGATCATGCAATTGGAGAAGAGTGTCAATGAGCAAAGGAGTATGCTTACCTGTCTAGAGAAAAGCATCAAAAAAATCTTTGATAAGTTAGGCTGTAGGCATGATGATTCCTCATCTTGATGTGTTTTGCATTTCGCCTAAACCGACAGTTTTTATTGTGCTCTTTCTGGTGTGTGAAGTTTTTACTATTTGTAATTGAGTGCTACTTAAGACTACTGGTGTTTGATGACTTGTTCTTTTAGGTAATTTCATTACAATAATTTTTTACTCTTCATATTTGTGTTTGTTATTGATTACTATATGTGTTTCCTCTCTCTTATCTTCATATTGATTGTTTTGATTATGACAAAAAGGGGGAGTAAAATTAGAAATTGATATTCTTTAATCACTTGATTAAGGGGGAGTTTGTTAAAATGTAATGTCTTTGATTTGAGACTATCGTGATTTCCATTTTTTTATTTGATTTTACAAGGTTATTAAATTCAATGATTTATATGATTGAGGGGAGACTTCTAACCAAAATGACAAGGCATAAAAACCTTGATCAATGTTCCTTTGTTTTCATTTTTTAAATAATTTCTAAATGTTTTGTCATTATCAAAAAGGGGGAGATTGTTGGACCAATAGAAGTTGACAAATTAAATCCCACTTATGTTTTGATAATAATAAAATGTATATAATTTGTTAAGAAATTATTTCAGGTGTTTTGGATTGAAATAAATCTAGAAAGCATTATAAATCATGGAGAAATCAAGAAGGAAGTAATCCTCAACATGATATAGAATTAAACATGAAGATTATGGGAAGATCCAAATAAATATATCCGTTGGAGTCAGCATAAGTCGACCAACATTTCACAAGTCAATTAATAAATTAAGGATCATCAGATGGGGCTTGAAATAAGTCAACTAATGTATTACAAGTCGACTACAAATCAATTGAATAAGAGCACTAGTCGACTATCATGGCACTAGTCGACCAATCGAAGAGCGAAGTTAAAGCCTGCAGTGAAAAATGCTAATACTAGTCGACTATAACAGCTCTACTAGTCGACTATTAGGTAGAGCTGAACAAGACGTGTCCGAATCATTCTTAAATAGAAAGGAAGAAATCAAGCAACGTCCATAAGAAATTATGCAATGGCTAGAAGAGGAATTACAACGGCTATATTCATCCCTAGTCTCCAGATATATAGTGGTAAATCAAGGGATCGTACATATAAGTCCAAAAAGCAAAAGAATTCCACTATTGTTCCAAACTTGCTCTATATTGCTCTTAGCTTGTTTCAAATATGTATTGAGAATTTTTCTTTTATCTTTATCTCATTATTATTGTGAGTTGAGTGATTAGTGAAAAGTCACTTGTGAGGTAGGATTTGTGCTGGAAAACAAATCTATTGTAAGGGTAGCTTGAGCTAGAAATCAAGTGGTGCTGTATGAGTTCACACTAAACTAAAAAGTGTATAGTAAAGTGGTTTACCAAATCCTAAGTAGGAGCTTAGGTAGAGGACGTAGCTCTTATCACTGAACCTCTATAAAAACAGTGTTTGCTCTTCTTCCCTATTCCTTGTATTTAAATTTGTTTAAATTGTTTTTGTGTGAATTAACTTCTGATTTTTTTGTAGAACTTTACGAAAAGGTTTAAAAATCTATTCAACCCCCCTTCTAGATCGTTTACATGGTTGTGGGATCAATCAAAGTCGTCAAGGTGGAGATTTTTGAGTTTGGCTCCTTTGTTGTCCCATATTGGTTGGAGACAACAATTGGGGCAAGACTCTTACCTATACAAGGAGGTTGTTAACTCCTTAGTTAGTGCACCAAACCAAAGTCAAAGATTTGTATGACAAATTTGACTCTAGTTAAATTCCTCTTTTGAGGTGAGAGTTGGAGAGTTTGTCTTGTGTATTTCTTTGTGAGTGTGTTGGTGTATTAGGGGATTGGGTGAGAGAAAAAAATTATGTGATTGTAATAATTTTTCACATAGTGAATCTTCTTCTCGGTGCCCGTGATTTTTCTCCGGTTTGGGAGTTTTCATGTAAATTCTCTTGTGTTGTTATTTTCTGATATTGTTGTCTATTAAATATCCTTGGGTGTGGGTTTGGAAGGTTTCAATTTCTAACAACCACGACTCTATATCCAAGCCTCAAAATCTCCTCCTTGCTCCGACAGACTGCCACGTAACCAATCCAGCTTGACTTGATACTCTTCGATCCAATCCAGCAATGCGGTCTTGGGAACCGACATGTGGCATAAATTGGTGAAAATGGGTTAAAGTCGAAAGACTTATATGCAGCTTTAGTGAAGTCGCTGTATCGGAGGGTTCCTTCACCAAAATTATCGCTGAGGGGATCAATCGAACTTTCCCAATTCTTAAGACCTTGATATTCCATTCATTTATTGCGCAATTTGACTTGGAGTTTTTAGTGGAGCAAAATGTTGTAAGAAATATGGCCTCATATTGTAGCCCAAATTTTTATAAGCTTATATTAAACTTAAACTTGGTTTAGGGTTTTCTTAGTTTAATAGTATATTAAATCTTAACCGTTATTTTAATACTTAATTGATGTACAATATTTAATGTCAATAAAGAAGTGTATATAAACTAGTTCTCTCTATAATCTAATTAAGTGTAGACAAAACATAAATACAGAAGGAGTGGGTATTTGTGCATTAAGTTATCCATCAAGCTATCGTACAAAAAAGAGAGTCAAAAGAGAGAATCGTAATCATTAAAAGCTTTCTTTTCTACATCATGATGAATTTCACTCAAGATAAATGATTTATTTGCTTCATCTATGTGGTTATTATTATATTCAAGATCTGAATAGGCACGAATGATTTATGATTTATGTATGTTTTAGACCTTGAATTGGCGTTATTAGAAGATAAGCCTTTTGACCTTAATGATACTAGTACAGAGGCTGAAAAGGCACATTATAAGGCGTGGACAAGGTCTAACAAACTATGTTTGAACTTTATGCAAATGATGATCGCCAACAACATTAAATCTACTCTCCCTAGTACTAAAAATTAGAATGCTAAAGATTTTCTTAAGCTTCCAGAAGATAAGTTTCGTTCTGCCGATAAGGAACTTACAAGGACACCTATGGCTGAACTCACAACCATGAAGTTTGATGGGTCAAAGAGTATGCAATAACATGTCCTTGATATGACAAATATCACAATAAGATTTAAGATACTGGGCATAGTTGTGGAAGACTCCTTTTTAGTGCAGTTTATCATGAACCCACTTCCTATTGAATTTGGACCGGTCCACATCAATTATAACACATTGAATGATAAGTGGAGTAATGATGAATTGTCCAGTAAGCTTTATTTAGGAGGAAGCGAGATTAAAAAAACAAGGAGTTCATTTTATTAACCTAATGGGTCAAGAATCTAGAAAGAAACTTAACCAAAGGCCAAGAATTTTAAGAAGAAAGGAGCTGCTAAAGTTCCACAGGTTGCTGATGGTGAAAGGAAGGGACAAAAGTTAGATAAATGCTATTTCTGCAAGAAAGAAGGACATTATCAGAAAGATTATCTGAAACGTAAGGCTTGGTTCAAAAAGAAATGTATGTATTATGTTTTTGTATGATTTGAATCAAACTTATATGAAGTTCATTCTAATACTTAGTGATTTGATTATGGTGCCACTACTCATATTTCCAATATTATGTAGAGATTGCATACAATCCAAACTATAAACCTAACTAGTAACTTTCTTTTATGGGAAACCGAATGAAGACCCAAATTGAAGGTGTAGGGACTTACAAGCTGACAATAGATACTGAGCATCACATGGATCTAATGAACACTCTCAATGTACCTTCAATTTTTAGAAATTTAATTTCTGTTTCTAGACTTGATGCTGGTGGATATACCTTTAAGGGTGGACATGATTGTTTTAATTTTTATAGGAATAATTCCTTTATTAGTTATGGAATGCATATTGATGGTTTATATAAATTGAAACTTTGATGATGCTTTTTTTGAATCCTTATTTATTGTCAATCATAATGTTGGAATAAAACGTAGTTTAGAGAATGAACATTCTGCTTACTTGTGGCATAAATGTTTGGGTCATATATCTAAAGAAAGGTTAGAAAAATTAGTAAAGAATGAGATTCTACTGAATCTATATTTTACTAATCTTGGCTTATGTATGGAATGCATTAAGGGCAAGCAAACCAGACATAGTAAGAAAGGAGCCATGAGAAGCAATCAGCTTCTTAAAATAATACACACCGACATTTGCAGACCTTTTGACATTCCGTCCTTTAATAGAGAAAAATACTTCATCGCCTTTATATATGATTTTTCACGGTATGGATAAATCTATTTACTGCATGAAAAATCTGATGTAAATACCTTTGAAGTGTTTGTAAAGGAGGTTGAGAGACAATTAGGTAGAAAAGTGAAAATTGTAAGATCTGATAAAGGCGGTGAGTATTATGGAAAGTATAATGAATCTGGACAGTGTCCTGGTTTGTTTACTAAGTTCCTCGAAAGTCATGGTATATGTGCACAGTACACTATGTCAGGCACATCGCAACAAAACAGTGTAACAGAAATACGAAATAGAGCATTAATAGATATGGTTAGGAGTATGATGAGTAATTCCTTATTACCCAAAAGATTGTGGATGCATGAATTTAAAACTGCTATGTATCTATTAAACAAGGTCCCTAATAAAGTAGCTCTTAAAACTCCTTTCGAGTTATGAACTAGAAGGAAACCTAGTTTAAGACACCTACATGTTGGGGTTATCTAATAGAAGCACGTATATATAATCCACATGAAAGAAAATTAGATTCTCGAACAGTTAGTGGCTACTTTATTGGTTACCCAAAGAAATCCAAATGATACATGTTTCTTAGAGAATGGTGAAGTCAATGGGAGTGTTGAAAATCAAGTTGTGGATATTAATGAAATAAGGGTTTACATTATATTACCCATAAATGTTCTTAAACCCACAACTACATCAAATGATGTTCCTATTTTGGAAGATTAAAATAATCAAGAACAACATTTAAATAATGAAGAAGCACTCTATGAAGAACCTAACTTACCACCAGCTTATGCAAATGAACCAGTTGGTTTAGCTTTAAATAAATCTGTAAGGGTTATAAGGTTAGTGATTTCTGATGATCATGTGGTTTATTTGCAAGAGTCAAATTATGATTATGGCATTGATGATGATCCTATTTCGTTTTTACAAGCCATAAGTAGTGATAAGTATGAAAGATGGATTGATGTGCTATGAAAGAAGAGTTGAAATCAATGGCTCAAAACAATGTATGAGATCTTATAGACTTGCCAGAAGGTTTTTAAAGAGTTGACTATAAATGGGTCTTTAAGACCAAATGTGACTAGAATGGCAATGTTGAAATATATAAAGCTAGACTAGTTGTCAAAGGTTACGCTCATAAAGATGACATTAATTATAAAGAGACTTTTTCACCTGTCTCAACGAAATATTCATTGAGAGTAATTTTAGCATTAGTGACTTAATTGATTTAGAGCCACATCTGATAAATGTGAAAACAACCTTTCTGAATGGAGATCTTGAGGAGGAAGTTTATATGGATCAACCTGAAGGTTTTTCCATTGAAGGTAAAGAAAGTATGGTGTGTAAATTAAACAAGCTTCCAGGCAATGGTATATCAAGTTCAATAATACCATTACTTCTTTCAGTTTTGAGGAAATCACTGTTGATCGGTGTATTTACCGAAAGATCAGTGAGAGTAAGTTTATATTTCTAGTTCTGTATGTTGATGACATTTTGCTTGTTACTAATGACTTGGTTTTGTTGCATAAAACTAAAAAAAATTCTTTATAAGAATTTTGAAATGAAATATATGGGAGAGACATCCTATGTGATTGGAATTTCAATATTATGTAAGAGATTAGAAGGTTTATTAGGATTGTCTCAAAAAGCATATATTGAGAAAATACTTGAGAAATTTAACATGAGCAAGTGTTCAACAAATATAGTCCCTATTCAAAAGGGGGATAAGTTTAGTCTTATGCAATGTCCAAAGAATGATGTGGAACATAAGGAGATGGAAACAATTCTATGTGCTTCTGTTCTGGGTAGTTTGATGTACCTACAAATCTGTACTAGACCTGACATCAGTTATGCAGTGTAGATGCTGAATAGATATCAAAGTAATCATGGTATTGATCATAGGAAGGTTGTTATACTATTAAATGTAATGATCAAACATCCGACCAAGTGGGAGAATGTAAGAAATATGGCCTAATGTTATGTCCTTGATTTTCTATAAGCCCATATTAAACTTGGTTTGGGGTTTTCTTAGTTTAATAATATATTAAATCTTAACTGTTAATTTAGTACTTGTTTAATGTCAATAAAGAAGTGTATATAAACTAGTCTTCTCTCTAACCTAATTAAGTACAAATAAAATGCAAATACAGTACATTGAGTTATCAATCAAGCTATCGTACAGAAAGAGGGTCAAAAGAGAGAAATTAGTTTATAATCGGTAAATCTTTCTTCTCTACATCATGACGAATTCTGCTAAAGGTAAGTGAATTATTTGTTTCATCTATGTGGTTATTATTATATTCAAGATATGAATGGGGATAAATGGTTTATGTATGATTTATGATTCATGTATGATTTACGTCTTTGACGTTTAATTATTAAGAACCAAAAAACTTACAAATGCTTCATAGTCTTGTTCGATTGGCTGAAGCGACGATTGTTCCCAGTTCTTTAGAAGTTGGTTAGACTCTATAAAATTCTTTCTGAGGACTCTTACGGGTAGATTTATAGTGCAGCACCAAACTGTCGTGCTTATATATTGACGGAATCGACGATACCATGTATGGCCATGCAAATCCCACAAAAAAGCTTCATTTCAAATATGTATTGTACTTACCAACTACACATAGAGACTTTTAACTTGTAAGGGTTTGAATTATATGATGGTCAGGGTGAAACTTTTGAAAGAAAAGTCAAAAAGTTTCCAACCACTATATGTTTCATTACACACTCTGTAAAGCATTTACATCTATTTATAAGTTTGTACATTAATGTGTTTCTTTGTGTAAGATGGATGATTTAAGTAAAAACTAGAATTGGAGAATAAGAAAAATAATGTGAATGAGTTTATTAATAATTTGCCTATTAGTTGGTCATAATAATATTTAATTTCTTTTACAAGTAAGATTGATAAAACAATCTGAATTCAGTTCACTAAAATTAAAAATTTAAATTTATTTTAATTACTTTATGTACCAAGAAAATTAAAACCATCATTTGTTCTTAATAATTTTAGTATCTTAGTAATGGAAAACTTTCATTTAAAATATCATTATATATAATTTAAAAATAGGATTTATTACTTAAAAATTCCAAATTTTCTTCAAAATTTTAATTATACTCCAAACTTTAAAAGTAGTAATAAAATGCCCAAATTTTCAAAAATTTTCAATTCTAGTCCGATGTTAATCCCACCGTTATATGTGCTGATGTGGTATCACAGCGTGTCGACGCCATCCCTATTTAGACATCTCAGGTGGTTTAGGTAAAGATTGTCTAACTAGCGAAAGGACATCATTTAGCTTTGATAGTAAAACGATATCGTTTCACTATAATCATATGAAAAATCTTTTGCCTCTTTTCTCTGTCCCTTTTTTGAAGCTCATCATTAAAAACTCTATAACCTAAAATCTCCCAATTCCCTCAAAGTTGGTGATTCTCCTTTAGCTTTGATAGTAAAACGATGTCGTTTCAACATAATCAAATGAAAAATCTTATGCCTCTCTTCTCTGCCTCTTTTTTATTGTGCATCGCTAAAAACTCTGTAACCTAAAATCTCCCAAATCCCCCAAAGTTGGTGCTTCTATCATGGGCTGGTGCTTCTATCGTGCGTTGATGCTTTGTATATCTTGGTGATTTTACTTCGTCGGGTAAAAACTGAAGAAGCAGTCGCCAGGCTTCCTGTGACGCCAACTGGGGTATGATTGGTCCTCTCTCTCTATTCTTCTTTCCATTCTGACTAGAGTAACTAAATACATGATGGTCAACTTGCATTTCATCTTGTCCGTAAATGACTTGTGCTTCTAGAAATAAGCTACACTAAATGCATGATGGTTGATTTATACTTTGTTTTCTGTTATAAGCAGAATATATACATCTTGCTAATTATTAAAAAAATGACATCACATAGTCCATAGCCTAAATATTTAATCATGTGATACTTCATCCTGATTTATGGGGAAGAAGCTTCCTCTCTTTCATTTTGTAAATGCAATGATAGTTTAGCTAAAATGTTAATATTGGGGATATTATGCTAACTTTTTGGAAATTTAATTATTTGTTGAGTGAATTTATGAAAAGAAACCATAGTGGTATTGCATTTAAGCAATTAAATATTTGTATGATGATATTGTAACAGGATAACCATTTATGGGCAGAAATACAGTATATGTAGCTTTCGTTGGGTATACACCTGGTATATATTTCACATAGGAAGAGTGCCAAGGTGTTGTTAATGGATTCAATGGTGCTATTTATTGTTCTTTTGATAGTGTAGCAGCAGTTAGAAGGATATATTCTCAATTTTGTGAAGAGAAAGGATTATATTCACTGGTAAAATAATTGTAATATATATTATTTGTTATATGTGATAATTTAATTGAATATCATTATAATTAATATTGATATTTCTATATATAATTCAAATGTTTAATATTAATTACCTCAATTGTAATGCCTTGATGAAGTTACGGATTTTAAATGCTAAGCCTAACAATGGTCAACATTTTTATGAATGTGTTAATACGAAAGTATGTAATTCAATTATTGTTTTTAGTAATGGCAATCGTATAAATTAATGTTAATCAATATTCAAATTAAAGATCTCTTATAGTTACTTGGTATTCGTGAAAGAGCTGAAAGTTTGCTTTCGTGGTAAAATATGCCAAACAAATTTTGTGCGTTGGGTTAAGAGTCTTGTTCGAAAGATATATTATTGTTCGTAAGAAGTAAGTATATGTAAAAATTTATGTGCATAATGCAAATTTGTCATAATTCCTAATATTTTTGTTTATATCTTTATTTTGTAGATCCCATGCAATTTCATAGCTTGGTTGTCGGATATAAGTACAAAAAAATGGAGACATTGTAATAGTTTAAATAGCAAAAGTAACTATTATGTTTATTGTGACTCATTTTATCTTTTATTCAATCACTAATATGTGTTTAATTGTTGATACATTTAATTATTTATACTTAGTGGTTAATAATACAAAAATAGTTAAGATACTCACTTTAATTCATATATAATTTTAGGTACAATTTGGAAGCAAATAAATTAAAATAAGTCAAAAGTACTGCATTTTGAGCCATTTTTTGAATATCAATACTTGCTTGTCTTTAGGGCGTGAGACAAATGATATTAAAAGACAAGAAAATGAAAGAACAAAGAAGAATTAAAGTGGGCCAACCTTGGAAGCCAACAGCACAAAACGGCAGGCCGACAAAGTAGGAAACAAGGAGCAAAACAGCAACGCAGATGTCGTGCAATATAAGAGAGGCATTGTGTGCATCAACGCATGGGTTTAGGCGTTAAACGCAGCGTTGATTAAGTGATAAGAGAGATTTAATTCGTCCTATTAGCAATAGTGGAGGCGTGAAGAGAGGTGCAGGTGCAGGCGAGGAGAAAGGTTGCGGCTGCGACTTGGCTGAGTGGCGCGAGAGCAGGGGACAGTGAGCAAGAGCGCTGTGAAGAGCAATGATAAAAAGCTTGGGCAATGAAGGAGAGACGCAAGGAGCTTTGGTGCGGGTTAGTAAAATGGAGGCTGAAATATTTTTTTCAGGAAAGACCCATAAAGGACTAGATATCTTGACATTAGTTCGGAGGCGACGTTGACGTCGACGATCCGGGTTAAGTATTTTTAAATTATTTTTTTGCTTCTTTCTCTCATTAAGAATTGATTGTGTTATCCTATGTTAATTGATTTGAGATTTGTGTATGGATAATCATATTTTCGTTATTGTTTGGTTATTTGTGTATGAACCCATTGGGTATTTGAATCGTTAATTGCAAACCTATTGCTAGAATTTTGACATAATCCGTAATTGTTATGTTGAATTTCATGTGTAGCGACTAATGATTCGTAATTATTAGGGATAACATGAATTAGGTTAAATGACGCATCGTAGTTGTTGCCTTGATTAATCGGTTTTCCTAATTTGTAACACTACAACCTAATTAAATCTAGAGATCGTATCCTAAGTTATTCGGTGGTTAGGTTTAATTAACAATCATGTCTTGATTAAACCAAACCTAAGAAAAAATTTATGTTAATTGTTAACTCACAATTAATAGTTGCTAGGAGAGGTTAAATAACAACAAATTAATGAAATATGCTTAATTAGGGTGTAGGCCGAGATTGAGCCAAAGAATTGGGTCCCTATCGAATTCCCCACTTTTATCAAATTTTTGCATATTTTCTTTAATTTGTTTTTATTAGTTAGTTTCATTTTATTTTCTTCTTTCAAAAAATCAAACCCTCCCCCTGGTTAAACCTAAACACCTGTTAATTTCATTCCATAAACTTTACACACGGATTGTGTTCACCGGTAAAAAAACTTTAATATATATTATGTGTTATACGTGATATTTTAATTGAATATTAATATAATTAATATTGATATTTCTATATATAATACAAATGTTGGATATTAATTACCCCAATTGTAATGCCTTGATGAAGTTACATATTTTAAATGCTAAGCCTAACAATAGTCAACATTTTTATGAATGTGTTAATACGTAATTCAATTATTGTTTATAGCAATGGAAATCATATAAATTAATGTTAATCAATATTCAAATTAAAGGTCTCTTATAGGTACTTGGTATTCATGAAAGAGGTGAAAGTTTGCTTTTATGGTAAAATATGTCAAACAAATTTTGTGTGTTGGGTTAAGAGTCTTGTTCGAAAGATATATTATTGTTCGTAAGAAGTAAGTATATGTAAAAATTTATGGGCATAATGCAAATTTGTCATAATTCCTAATGTTTTTGTTTATATCTTTATTTTGTAGGTCTCATGCAATTTCATAGCTTGGTTGTCAGATGTAAGTACAAAAGTAACTATTATGTTTATTGTGACTCATTTTATCTTTTATTCAATCACTAATATGTGTTTAATTGTTGATACATTTAATTATTTACACTTAGCGATTAATGATACAAAAATGGTTAAGATACTCACTTTAATTCATATATGATTTTAGGTACAATTTGGAAGCAAATAAATTAAAATGAGTCAAAAGTATTGCATTTGAGCCATTTTCTGAAGATCAATACTTGCTTGTTTTCATGGAGCGAGACAAATAATATTAAAAGACAAGAAAATGAAAGAACAAAGAAGAATTAGGGTGGGCCAACATTGGAAGCCAACAATACAAAACAACAACATATAATGCACAAAACGACAGCGCCAACGAAGTAGGAAACAAGGAGTAAAACGACAACGCAGATATCGTGCCGCATAAGGGAGGCATTGTGTGCATCAACACATGGATTTAGGCATTAAACGTAGTGCTGAGGAGCAAGAGGCTGGGGGGATTTAAGTTACCAGAGAGATTTAATTAGTCCCATCATCAATAGTGGAGGCGTGAAGAGAGGTGCAGGCGCAGGCGCAGGCGAGAAGAAAGGTCGCGGTTGCGACTGTGGCTTGGCTAAGTGACGCGAGAGTAGAGGGGGCAGTGAACAGGAGCACTGTGAAGAGCAACGATAAAAAGCTTGGGTAGTGAGGAGAGATGTAGGGAGCTTCGGTGCAGGTTAGTAAAATGGGGGTTGAAGCATTTTTTTAAGGAAAGACCCATAAAGGGCTAGATGTTCCGATGTCGGTTCAGAGGCGACATCGACATCGACGACCTGGGTTAAGTATTTTTTAATTATTTTGTTGCTTCTTTCTCTTATTAGGAATTGATTGTGTTATCCTATGTTAATTGATTTGGGTTTTGTATGTGGATAATCAGATTTTCGTTATTATTTGGTTATTTGTATATGAACCCATTGGGTATTGTGAGATGATAATTTTAATGTGTTCATTGAATTGTTAATTGCAAACCTATTGCTAGAATTTCAACATAATCCGTAATTGTTATTTTGAATTTCATGTGTAGCGACTAATGATTTGTAATTATTAGGGATAACATGACTTAGGTTAAATGACGCATCGTATGTGGTTGTTGCCTTGATTAATTGATTTTCCTAATTTGTAATGCTACTACCTAATTAAATCTAGAGATCGTATTATAAGTTATTCGGTGGTTAGGTTTAATTAACGATTATATCTAGATTAAACAAAACTTAAGGGAAAACTCAGGTTAATTGTTAACCCACGATTAATAGTTGCTAGGAGAGGTTAAAGAACAACAAATTAATGAAATATGTTTAATTAGGGTGTATGTCGAGATTGAATCAAAGAATTGTGTCCCTATCGAATTCCTCACTTTTATCATTTTTTACATGTTTTTTAAATTTATTTTTATTAGTTAGTTTCATTTTTTTCTTCTTTCAAAAAATCAAACCCCAACCCCCTCGTTAACAGTGGGTCTAGTTATTTTAATTTTGACTAGCGTAACAATGCGCAATCAAATTTTGACGCCATTGTCGAGAAGTTCGATGTTTTAATTTTTATTTGTGAGTTAATTAGTGTTTTGAATATATTTGTTTGTAATTAATTTCTTTTCTGTTATGTTGTGATCTTTTCATTTTGTGTTTCGTGTTTTAAAAAAATTCAATATGGACGGAAATAATTTCTTTTATAACTCATATTCTCAATCATATAACAATGTTTGGACTAATCAACCAAACTTTTGTTATGGATGGGATAATCATCAGAATTACTTTCATGATAGTTTGTAGGACACACAACATTTCTTATACAAACCAGAACCTTCTTATCATGACTCCTGTCCATCTCTGGAAGAGTTGAATAATATTTTGAAAGCTAATACTTTGCAAATGCAATAAAATACTCTACAATTCCAGAAAGATGTAGGGCAATTTTCAAAAAATACATGGTCTAGCGCCTAAGATTCGAAGAGCCAACACGATTCAGGTGCATCTTTAGAAGAACTTGTTAAGAATATTGCTACTAACAATTTACAATTGTAACAGGATATGCAGCAATTACAACAGGAGATCAAAGCAAGTTAACAAAGGATGGAACACCTAATGGCTCAAATGGCAATAAGGATTAATCGCCTAGAATTGCAAAACGAAGAGGAGTAGCCATATCAACCCGAGGTGTATCCAATGGATGTTTGTACGGAAACATTGCAAAGTGACGAGGAGCTTAAGAATTTTGAGGTCAACCTTAATGAATTATTTGTGTCGAAGAAGTGAAAAAGGAGCTCGAAGCTTAAAAGGACACATCTTTTAGATTAGAAGTAAGTATTGAGTCCATGATTATTTTTGAAACTAACTCTTTACGTTTACATAAAAGATTATATGAATTAAATGATGAAGAAAAAGATGGAGAGACATTCGAAATATTTTCAAAGTGTATGAACCCAGTCGAGATTGAGAATTTGAGGATATGGAAGACGTTAAATAAGGATGATAATCAACTAAGTCCCTATCTGGAATTACCTCGCATGGAAATGGCGTTAATTGTAATACGAAAAGATCACAATTTTGTTATGTGAGGAGAAGTAGAAGTCGAGCCAGCGACCCTAAAAAGGTGCTTCTTAGGAGACAACTCAAGGGAAGTAAATTTCTTTTCCTTTATATTTATGCATTACTTTTTATGCATGTGTATTTTTGAAATTGTTTGTTTTACTTGTTTTTAAGTTTTCAATCAAAATGAGAGAAAGAATAAAACAAACATTTTCTCATTTTCTATTGCTTCTGGGATTATAATCGTGATTAGAGTGTGTTTTGAATAGAGAATTTCATAGCAATTCTTGCATGTATTTTTACTCTTGTGATTGATCGATATGCATTATTTTTAGAAGAGTAGTGACTAATGGTAGACAAAGCCGGTGAGATTTTGAGCCTTATTTGACTGACACATCCATATCAGTTTTATCGCCTTTTGATAACGTGTGACCTTCATGACATGTACATCCTGATTTTGCGTTGAATTTCTATTAGAGACTATATTTTTATCACATGCATTAATATGGATATGATTAGACATTCTTTGTTTTTTATAAACTACATTAGCCAAATAACCTATCCCATTAACATGATTTTTCCTTGATAAACCCCTTTGAACTTTAGCCTTTATTTTTTTATAAATCACATTTTATGTTTTTAAACTTAACCAAATTTGCTACCCAAGTCATAAAGCTAGTGGAACATTTGTGATTGTTGAGTTTGTGGATGTACAAAATTCTAAGTGTGGGGGTGTACATATGTGATGGTTGGTTGTAATGTTGGGATATTATTTTATGTCTTATCATTGAAATTCCCATGTTAATGTAGTTTATTTTAATTTTTATAAGGAAAAGAAAGAAAAAAGAAAAGAAAATGAAAAAAAGAAAGAAAGAAAGAGAAAGAAAAATTGAAAAAATTGTTTAAAATAAATGTATCAAGGAGGAATTGCATATGTGTTGAAAAGTTATTTATGATTTATGCATCTTTCTAGAGTTGTAATGAATGTGTTATTTGAGCATGTTGAATATGAGGTTGAGGGTGGTTTGGAAGGTTTACTCTTGTGATTTCATTGGCATAAATTATATGAGCGATTCCTTCGGATTGATATATGCTTTATGTGGTTTATGTATGAGAGCTTAATGGGACTGTGAAATATAAATGTTACATTCGTCATAGTTGACGGTACCTAGTTTTTGATAAATGTTGCTTTGTTTCACTAGCTTTGTTGACTTTCATGCTACTTGACCCAAATACCTCTCACCTTACCTTTGCCCACATTACAAACCTAAAAAGTCCTTTGATTCGTGATTTTGCATGTGAACATTAGTAGTAGAGAACTGAAATGATATGCATAGTTGTTGATAGTCATGATCATGAATGATGTTGAGTATACCTGTGTATATATTTTAGTTAAACATATTTTTCGAGTTTGTCATTAGATTGTCAGTTTTTGAAGATGATGAATATTGATTGATTATGAGTAAAAGCTTGGAATGTTGACATCTTGTTATGAATTTTGAAAATTACTCATCTTTGCTTGTGATTATATTGTCTTGAAAAATATGAGAATTGAGTCAATGTTCTAGGTCTTTGAGTTTAATTTTAATATTTTACCCGAGGACGAACAAAAGCTAAGTGTGGGAGAAATTGATATGTGTTTAATTGTTGATAGATTTAATTGTTTACACTTAGTGATTAATGATACGAAAATGGTTAAGATACTCACTTTAATTCATATATGATTTTAGGTACAATTTGGAAGCAAATACATTAAAGTGAGTCGAAAGTACTACATTTGGGTTATTTTTCGAAGATCAATACTCACTTATCTTCATGGAGCGAGATAAATAATAATAAAGACAAGAAAATGAAAGAACAAAGAAGAATTAAAGTGGGCCAACCTTGGAAGCCAACAGCACAAAACGACAACAGATAATGCACAAAATGGCAGCGCTAACAGAGTAGGAAATAAGGAGTAAAATGACAACGCAAATGTCGTGCCGCATAAGAGAGGCGCTGTGTGCATCAATGTATGCGTTTAGACGTTAAACGCAGCACTGAGGAGCAAGAGGCTGGAGGGATTTAAGTGACCAGAGAGACTTAATTTGTCCCATCAGCAATAGTGGAGGCGTGCAGAGAGGTGTAGGCGCAAGCAAGGAGAGAGGTTGCGGCTGCGGCTGCTGCGGCTTGGCTGAACCAAGAGATAAAACCTTATTTGTCCCATCAATGAATAGTGGGCAAGCAATAGTGAAGAGCAACGATAAGAAGCTTGGGCAATGAAGGAGAGACGCAGAGAGCTTCGGTGCGGGTTAGTAAAATGAGGGGTTGAAGCATTTTTTTGGGAAAGATTCATGAAGAGTTAGACGTTTCGATGCCAGTTTGGAGTTTCGATGCCAGTTTGGAGGTGACATCGACGTCGACGACCCTGGTTAAATATTTTTTTAATTATTTTGTTGTTTCTTTCTCTTATTAGGAATTGATTGTGTTATCCTATATTAATTGATTTGGGTTTTGTAAATAGATAATCGAATCTTTGTTATTGTTCGGTTATTTATGTATGAACTCATTGGGTATTATGAGATGATGATTTTAATGCTTTCATTGAATCGTTAATTGCAAACCCAATGCTAGAATTTCGACATAATCTTCAATTATTATGTTGAATTTCATGTGTAGCGACTAATGATTCGTAATCGTTAGGGATGATATAACCAAGGTTAAATGATGAATTGTATGTGGTTGTTGTCTTGATTAATCGATTTTCCTACTTTGTAATGCTACTGCCTAATTAAATCTAAAGATTGTATCCTAGGTTATTCGGTGGTTAGGTTTAATTAACGATCGTATCTTAATTAAACAAAACCTAAGGAAAAACTCGGGTTGAGATTCAACTAAAGAATCGGATCCTTATCGAATTCCCCACTTTTATCAATTTTTTGCATGTTTTCTTTAATTTGTTTTTATTAGTTAGTTTCATTTTATTTTCTTTTTTTAAAAGTCAAACCCCCTCCCCCTTTAAACCTAAATACCTGTTAATTTCATTTCACAAACTTTACACACTTTCTTTGTGGGATCGACCTAGACTCGTCACTGCTATATTAGTAGGTCTAGTTATTTTAATTTTGACTAGGTTAATGACGCGTGATCAATCACCTACCACTTGAATATCTAGTTGTAAGCTTTTCATATTATTAAGGAAACTGCAATTATTACAAGGTTTTACATTATAGAAGTAACTGCCTTTTTTAAGTAATTCCATCTAATGATTATAATTACATTTGTATGATTCATAATTACTTATCCTCTGGTTTAGTTATTTTTTAGTAGCGTAAAGAAAGGTATAAAAGGATTTCTTCTTCTGTTAGGGTTGCCAAACCCACTATAGAACCTCTCCATACTAGTATCGCCATAAGCCTTGACACGTTATTCTCCACTTTTCAAACTTCTTTATAATAACAAGGAAATAAGAGGACGAGTATATTCAAGTAAGATGAATATTTATACGATTGTGTTAAGAGAGATCGAGAGAATATCATCTCTTCATAACTCTAAGGCTTATTAAATACCATTTCCAGAAAGAAAAAACTTAAATCCTTGCCACTTAGATAAAAGAAATACTTGTACTTGGTCACACTTCAACTAATGTCTTTATATAACACTATAAACAATAAAATGTTACTTTTATGAAGATAAGTATTTTATATTTAGTAACTATTATAGGATGGTTATATGATCTTTTTGTTATGTTATGTTGCATAATTAGTTTAATAAGTTCAGAAAAAAAAATTGTGAAAAAGCTTTCAATAATTGTGGTTACAAAAAAAAATTGATAGAATTTTCCTCTAAAATCTCCAAAGGTAAATATCCAAATTAAAAAAACCAACTTGATATCAACTTTGAAGAGTAAATTACAGAGTAAGATCAAATAAGTGAATAAATAGGTTATAGACATGATTGAATCCTACAAATGTTTAAATCTTCAAATGCAAAACCATGCCTCTATCTTCCAACTTTCTCATATAGATCGGTGACCCATAAGCTGTAGCTCCAAAGGCTTAATCCAGGGACTTCTGCAATACTTGATCATTCACACCATCCTTATGTAATCAGTAGCAAAAATTTAGAAGTATGATTCAGCTTAAAAGAGATGTCATCAAGATCACACACACATAAATACAAAGGAATTATCATGTTATATAAGAGCAAGAAAACCTTTTTATCTAAATGTCATACAAAAACTAGATCATAATCATTCGACAACTTACTTCCATAGCCATTGAGGGCCAAAAAAATCAGTAAATACATTAAACCAACCATGACTGAAGTAAGACTCTATAACAAGATGTAGTATTTGTCTAATGATTCAAGATTAGTACATATATATGTTTGAATTAGGTAATGAAGCAATACTCACCAACTATGAAGATTTCTTGGTAGCAGATATTTTAGCCATTAGTTTGATCATTCTCCTAAGTTGAGTTGTATTAGCAAGTGTACTTTGGGATGCTTATGTTGCTATTATGTTAGTATTGGGAGGTTGTAACACTTGACATTGACCATCACCCATCTATGAAGTATAAGCAACCAATTATGTAAATATTATCATCTCCTTTATAATTACATATAAGTAGTATACACATGAATTTAAATGACTTATTGTAAGGTAGGTATTCCCAGAAACTTACCCATATGCTACTCCATATCCTCTACATGCCTATAAAAACAAAAAGAATTATAACGTTATATAAGTTAGAAAACAACTTAAATTTTATACTTAAAGTTAATTCGTAATATAAAAGATGCAGTATTTGATCCTGTAGATACTGATTTTGTCGGACTACCTACTTGACCGCTATGAGTACTGGATGAAGGGGGTTCAGTAGATACTAATTTTGGTGGCCTTCCTCTTTTTCGATGCATTATACATATTAAAGATAAACATAAAGTTAATAAAGCTTGATGAATAACAACACATTTGTTAAACAATAAAAAAAAATCTACCTTAACAATTTCAGGTTGGCTTGGAGGTTGATTCCTATTTTTGCATCCTCTTATATATTGTGGCCAATTTTATGGCAACGATGACATCTCATAACTACTCTAACCTTGGTCAATTTGATGGGATTCTGAGGTTCTTTAATGTGATTCCTTTTTCTTTCCTTTTTTGGTCTTTCAGGCATCTTTTTAATCAGTGGAGGTAATATTGGCTGAATATTTTCAGCTTTTAGCCAAAACTTAGGACCAATAATGGGTTCTATAGCAAACTGGTAAGTCTTCAAATAAGAATCACGCTTATAACATTGATTCACATAAGCATTGATATCCTCCCTCTGATAAGATATACAAGCCACAACATGTTTACATGGAATCCTGATTAAATCCCATAGTCTACATTGACAACTTCGTTCTTGCAAGTCAACGATGTACTTATTTGTAAAAATACTGACTTTAAATCCCATAGCCTCCACTAACAAGCTCTTCAACTCCTCCGTTACCTTATCGAAATCAACTTGCGTTGTGTAATTCACCGCTTTCCAAAATAAAGTCCTATACGTGTGCCCTTTATGAATACTAGACCAGTTAGCATACATATGACGAGCACAATTTCTATATTAAGCTTCTGGAAACAAGTTGTTTAATGCTTCCACTAAACCATGTAAAATAAATAGTTACATAAATTAATTAAGTGCTGATCACACAAACAAATTAACATAAGATATATGGATATTTAAAGTTTACCTTTTGCTGATCGTTTACAAAAGTCCATGAATTTCCACTTATGTGGAGATCTTCAGCAAGAATGGTCAACAACCAATTCCATGATTAACAGTTTTCTCCCTCAACTATAGCTCAACATATAGGAAACATCTAATTGTTTCTATCACGACCAATAGTAGATAATAATGCACCACCAAGGAAAGTCTTCAGAAAACATCCATCTAACCCAATCATCTTCTTGTATCCACCCAGAAAACCATATTTCAAAGCACTAAAACCTACATAAAATCTTTTAAAGATTGATCTCTCGACTTGTGCATCAAAATCACATTCAATAATAAACTTTCCATCTTTGTCAACTCACATTAATTCATGTCCATAAAACCATAACTTCGTATAATAACCTTCCGTTGATCCCCAAGCATAGTAATTGCTTCCCACTTAGCCCTATAACATTGAATTTTAGTGACCTTTAGTGCATATTCACTAATAAGCCAATTGGGGTTCCTTTTAATCTTGTGTATGAATTCATTGGCAATCCATTTTTGGCTAGCTTGCTTATTCCTCTACACTTTACTGCAGGTATGAGTGTTTTCAACTCTCTTCATAACAAATGTTTTCTCATTTCCAATCTAGCTAGCATACACCCGAAAAGGACAATGTGCATGACAAACTGCTTTCATTTGTACACCATATCTCCCCATTGAAACATTATACCCATTTATAATTGCATTGTTGGATCCCAAATCCGGAACCCAACTACTTATATACAAGTATAAATTCAATGAAAGTCCTCCGTACAAAATTCGTAAGATTCATCGTAATTAACCTCCAATTAAAATAATCTTCTTAGGACCCAAAATTAAAATCCAATTCCTAAGCTGATATGAAATTTCATGCCGTTATAAAATTAGCAATAAAAATCACTTCAATCGGAGCTTCCTTGATTTCGCTAGAATTTTCCAAAATGCGGACTCATGTTCTAAAATTTTCAACCAATTGCTTCACTTTGATTGAATCCATAATTTCAATTTAATTCCTAAAACTCTCAATTTTGCATAATAAAGGGAACAATGAGTTTAGAAAACTAATGCTTCGAAAATCGAGAGAATCGGAAGTCAATTGCAAAAGTTATAAGAGAAAAATCGGAAATGACCAAATGAATAGTAATCAGCCAAATTATGACCCTCCTAGCTTCTTACTCCTAACTCCGAATAAGACATATCATACCTCCATAGAAAGATGAAAAGGCCCTCTACAAGTTTCATAAAGGGAACAAAAATCGAAACAATCATTTAGAGGGGTAAAAACACAGCCAAAGGTTCAGCCTAAAAACTAGCCAATGAAACAGTAATTTACCTAAATAAACAGTAACTGTTGTCTTCTAAATCCCATAACTTTTTACTCCTAACTCGAAATAAGACATAGAATATCTCATTAGAAAGAAGAAAGGATTACCTACAAGTTTCATGAAGAGTGAAAAAATCAATTCAATCATTAAAGAGGGTAAAAACACACTTAACGTTTCAGCCTAAATGAAAAACCAATGGAACAGTAATTTGGCACAATGAACAGTAACTGTCAACATTCCTAACCTCATATCTTTTTATTCCTAACTCCAATGATTGCAAATCATACCTCATTTTAAAGATAGAAAGATAATCTACATTTTTCATGAAGAAAGCAAAAACCAAATCAGTCTCTAATTGGGTGAAAAATCCTTCCAAAGTTTCTGCAAAATTTCATGACTAACAACAGTGGCTGAAACCTTTCCACTCTCATAACTTTTTCATCCTAAATCCAATTGAGACAAATTTTATGTCGTTGGAAAGCTCTAATCATGCTCTACATTCTTCAAGAAGACCATCCAAACCAATTCAAGCTCTAAACTAGTCTAAAATCAAATGGAAGTTGCTGCCCAATTTTTGGAAAAATTGGACAACACCTCCCCTATTTTATTCCTAACCCAAATCTTCAATCCAATGCTACAACCTGCATAATAATTCAATATTCAAAGGCAACAACACACTCCTAGCATTCTAATCATATCCAAACTATAACACAATTACATTTCCCCCTTTTCTTGTCAAATTCAAACCATACAATGATGCAATTGTTTTAAAACATGCATGAATTGCACAAAATACATTAGAACTGAACATTCTTGCATTCATATGAAAATATGAGTTATTACAAGTCTTTAGAGGGCATTTTAAGCCACTACATCAAATCCCAAAATACAAGCTTGCAAAAGCATCATTTGCCCAAAATGCATCTAAAGCATTGATTTACAAAAATAACTTGAAATACAAAAATTATCCATTTCTGGAGTAATGCCTTTAAGCTCGATGGTCGATCTCATACTCCTCACCTGGAGATGGGACGAAATTGGAGGGGGTGAGCTTACGCTCGTGGGTAACATGTTTATATTTATGCAAATAAGCTGAATTTATTTCATTATCCATACTGCTAGCAAAATCTCTCATCAAACAATTATACAACTTTGCATTTCACAATTTCATCAAGCTAAAAGCATAACTTTCATGATTCATGCGTCTATCATTCTTGCAAATACAAGCTAACACATAAACACATAGCTAATGGTTCGTAAGATAAGTCCACAATAATCGATTTAACTACACAAGTGTAGTTGTATGTCGAGGAGTCCAAAAGGAACATCCTCACCATAATCAGCAAATGCCAGCGAAGCCTAATCGCTAACGTGCACGTGACTCACTGGGTGGACTTAATTACCCCACATAACATGAATTCATGCATCAAAATCTGGACTTTTCTTGTCCAACTGGCTGATTTCTGAAAATAGATTTTTCATGCATCCAAATAGCTGATTTTTGAAAAATGTATTTCATGCTTAACTCACATTTCAAGATTTCACTAATATTCATGCTCATTCAATTCATAAACTTGTTAAGCAATATCAAGGAATGTCATATACTGTTCAAACTCTCACATAATGGCAATCATAAATCAATTTATACACAATCAAAACTCAATCAATGCTCATCCCAAGGCAGTTGGAAAACATTAATTTCATTTGTTGAAATAGTATTTAAAACTTACTAGCATAAAGATAAAAATGAAACCCACCTTATATCTTGCTTAATCCTTGCTTAGGAGTGCTCTTCTCCTTGCTCTTCTCCTCTCTCTTGCTCTACTTCAAGAGAAAACAAAAACCCATTTCAACATAACTTCACTTGAAAATCTACATAACCTCTTACATGAAATTAACTTCAAAATCACTAAACCCACTTCATTTCTAAGCTTTCTACACCATAACCTAACTAAAAGCTAACACTTGAAATCATGACTTACCTTGGTTCTTGACTCAACCAAAGAGTTTCTTGGTTCAAGGTGTAGCTTAGCTCTTCCTCTACACTTTTCCTTCTTGAACTTTCTTCAAACACTTACTTAATCTCTTGGAAACTCAAGACCTAGCTAAGCTTTTCTTTTTCTTCTTCTCCCTTCACCTTCCACGAACTCTCCCTCTCTCCCTCTAATTTTCGTAACTTCCTTCTCTTCTTCTACTAACCCACTTAATTCATTCTCCTTTTTACTACTTACTAACTTACTTAAGCCTATAGGCCTAAAGCCCAACTCACTTCTTCTTCCTTCCTTCTTATATTCTCTTTAAACTACTCAAGGCCATTTATCTTTTAAGCCCATCTTATTCTCCTTTCCTTTCCTACCTCATTAAGGCCCAACTAACACATTTAATCTCATTAACTCACCACCTAACTCTTTAATGCTATCACATACTAATTAATGTCAACTCAATTTATGCTAACATAACTTACTCAATTAATCTAATCATGCTTAATTTAAAAAAAAATTTGGGGCTAACATGCATATTTCCTTATAGCTTCCCTCAACTGCTTCTCGTTTTTGAACTTCATTCCAAGTTCAAACTTAAAATCATTCATTTCAACTTTTGGATTGAAACTAATGTATTTCTTCTTTGGTATTGATGCTTGATCATCCCTAGGAACTGGTGATTAAATTTCATCATCACTATCATCATAATCACTACTTGCACAATGCTAACTTCTTTATGCTCTTCCAATATCATTTGAATGATCACCAACTTCATTGAAATTGTTTTCACTTCCACCGACACCATCAACAACATTATCAAATTCAAACCCACTTTGCGAATTCATTGCATACATTCTCTCATTTGGTCTAACATTAACATATTCTTCATCATCAGTTCCAAATAACGCATCAACAACTAAATCATCACTAAAATCATTGTCCTGCATAACAGTGAAGTCCTCATCTTGCTCCAATTCATCATCATAATTTGACTCCTCGCCATCTGTCGCAGGATTCTCATAACCATGATCATAGTATATCTGAACATTCTTCCAATTTTTTTCAGCATATCCAATATGTCCCTGTCATGCTTTAAGCCTAACTCCATCAAACTTTTAATAGACTCATGTGGAAAGTTGTAAAACATAGAGATTACTCTATGTCCTTTATCTTCGAAAAACCCTTTTAAAACTAGCATGTAGCACCCCAACTTTACAGGACGCGTACCCGACATCCATGATGATATCTGAGTACGTACCTCGTAAGGATGGCATGCTAAGACAGTCATTAGGTCAAAATTTCAATACAAAACTTTGATTTGTTTAAAACAATGTACTCGTAAGCATAAATCATTAATCAAAACGGGCCTATTTCAGATATAGAACAAATTACTTGCATGCATAATCTCTTTACAATTCAATACAACACTTAAGACTACACTTTCAATACAATATAAAGAAATACATATGCAGGTGCATACTGATCCCGACCTGAAACTCTTACTCGAAGCCTTTCTGAAGACCTTTACAAAACCTGAAAAGCCACTTTGCAATTTTGATAAGTTTTGTGAACTCACTTGAGTGAACCATCATTGATGATTTTACCGGATCACATACACATATCACATATTTTACAGATATTCATTCAGATCGTATTTACATTCCTGATATATGATCACACAGTTCAGGTAGCCAAGTACAACAAACAATTCATATAAATTTATCACTCATTTCAGCTTTGCAAATCATTCAATGGATTTTGATCTTATAACATGATATGCATGAGACTCACATTCATTTCTATTGTTGTAACCGAGTGCCTATCACATATACAAATACTGGCCCATTAGGCTCAGTCATAAACATATATCACGGAGCATAACTCTACGTGTCAAATCATATATCATGGAGCAAAACTCTACGTGCAAGCGCTTGATACTGGTCACTCCTGTCACAACGTATTTATCTGAGCATGCATTTTATTAAATACATCAATTTAGAATTAACCACATATCATAATCATGTATAAAACACAGTCAAAATTTCATAATCGTCGGACCTAAGTCTGGCATTCAACTTTTGTTGAGAATTCACATAGCATAATACATTCAGAATTATCAAACAAATCAGAACACTTCTAATACAGTCCCAAATATATGCTTCTCGGACTTTAAGTCCGGAATTCAGAAACAATCGCAATAGTTCAACAATTGGAAGCTTAAGAAATCAAATTAAATCATTCCTAGGAAATTCAACTAGGTTGACTCACAGTACACTCCAATATGCTATTGCCTAGATGGTCCAGCAATGTCTGACTGGCATCCAATGAGTTCCTCTATATCATACAAACACATTTACAAAGATCACAATTTTGCACAAATGTAAATGTATTCTTTGATGCACATCGATGTATAGAAAGTATGCACAATACATGTTCAATGACAATCCCGGGTATCATATTGTGTTCTTTATCATCAATTCATTCAGATATCAAAGCCCTCATTAATACCATTTGTATTCATAATTTGGACTATAATTAATCAATGTGAAACCAATTACAAAACTTTATTGACCACCTCAGATTTTGGGTTTAACATACAAACAGGTCAACTTTGCTTAATTAATCTGATAATGAAATTGTCAAAATCAGGCAATACTTTCTTTTGGAAATTGTTCGCCAATGTTTTAAGTTTCTAATGATACAAAAATCATTCAATTTGGTTCATTATTCTATGAGTTATGCTCAAAATACCATAGACTATGTGTATTTGAAATTTTGGCTAATGCATGATCATGCATTCAAGTTATACACCTCATATCTCTCAATTCAAGTATCCAAAAATTACAAAATTTATACCAATTTAAAGCTAGATAATAAGATATAACTCTCGTGAAGACATCTTTGTCTGATTCTGCCTATATCAATACAGTTTATTCAATAACAACATGAACTAATTTCTGTCCCTGATAGTGCTACTGCCTAAGCCAAGACTTACTTTCAAGCTCAATTTCAAGACCCTTAAGGACAGAATTAAAATTTATTTTCTCTTAAAATTTATAGCCAAATGTCTCTAGTTTAATTCAAATCAAGAATCAGTTCATTTAAAAATCTACAGATCAAAATATAGCTAAACTACCGAAGCATGTTCAGTAGAAACATTCCAGTTATCAAATTCCAGCACACCTCAGTATTTGCATCCTAACACCCCCTTTCGGGACAACTTTGCATGATCATTATGATAAGGAAAATGGTGTCTTTCAGTAACACTTTCTTCTATCCAATTGTTCCACTATGTTTCTAGTTTCTAATAGGACCAAAATCATATAATTTTATTCAATATACTGAAAGTTATACTCAAAACATTTAAGATTGTTTTAAAAACTATAATAGAACTCCTATGTTGGGACCCGATCCAGAGACCGGATCCCAACCAAAAAACAAACCGAAAAATTGAAGGAATCCGAAACAGAATTTTCTCAGAAGCGAATCGAAATCAGAGAATTAAAGCGAATACAAAAGATCGAAAGTAAATCGAATATCAAAAATTAAAACGAAGCACAAATCTAAAGCAAAACGGAATCGAATTAAATCCGAATCACCGAAAACAAAGCAAGCAAACGAATATGAATCAAACGGATATGAAGACGAAGCAAAAACAGAAAGCGAAGCACAGAATACGCAAATGAAATCAAAAAGCGAATAAACAAACGGATCAAAGCAAACGAAAGTGAAATCGAAATACGAATTTCCGACATCCGAAGCATGAATCGTAGAAAAGCGATCGTGTTGGAAACCTTAGACTCAAACTATCCAAAATCCGGTATAATTTTTTTTTCTTTTCTTTTCCTTTTCTTATTTTTCAATTCTTTTCTCATCTTATTCATCTTTAATCAAATCTCATACTAATCAAAACCATATAGTTTTCCCTTTCTAAGACACTATTCCTCATGCAAATCTCAATTTTTAAACATTTTCTTATCCATTCATATAAATCCCAAAACTCATTTTTATACCCATTTTACCAAAATTTCGGCAACATAACGACTGCATTTGTAAAAACCCAAAACCTGCAAATGGAGAATATACACTTCTAAAATTTCCAAACAGTCACACAACTATAAAAATCCACAGGACCCTCCGTCTGAGATTTCAGCATAATCAAACGCACTCCTATATCTAAAACATTTCAATAAGCCTCAATCTTAAATCAGAATCATCCATACACAATCCAATCCATAACTTAATCCAATATATGTGTTCAGAATTCGTAATACATTCTCAAAATGAATACACAACACACTTTAATGGCATTGCAAGCCATTTACAATACCCAAAACCCTAATCCAAAAAATACACAACAATTCTAAATTTCTCAGCAATCACTTAGCTAAACAATTATATCATATGAACACATACAAATGGAAACCTTCATTTTCTTTCACCCGATCTTCTTCTCATCACCTGTGGATGGCAATGAAGGGTGTAGCGCCCCCTCACCATAGAGTATACACCGGGACGCCCGTAGGTCGTACCGATGCATAACCTACGACGAGGGTACATTACGATTCGATCAATTCTATACACCTCATGGCATCAATATAATAAAGCAGTAATATAACATTCACTAAATTTTAAAACCAAATAGTACTTCTCATTTCATTTCATAAAACCATTAGTACATCATCAGTCATATATATATACACCTGTACAAGCCCAAAAGAACTAGTACTACTCCTAGATAAGTCATCCACAAAATACCCAAAAGATCCCCAGCTGACAGACCTGTGGGCCATGCTCCTCTCGCCGGCACTCACAGCAGGAAAAGTCTCACTGATCGGAGTTAGAAGTTAAACTATCGCTGTCCTGAAAAATAGATGCAATGTTGGGTGAGTTTGCGAACTCAATGAGAAACCATCATCGATGGTCCACCCAACTCATGCATAGCCAAACAATCATACAATATCATATATATATAATAAACAAGAAATCATATGCAATCAATTTCACATTCACAAGGCAATAAGCCTTTCACACAATTCACATGTAAACATTCATATATGCAGAGTGCATGTGACTCTTTTATTTTCTTTCGTTGTTGTGACCATGCGCCTGAGCTCATATACATTGAGTCATTGGCTCTGAAAATATTGGGCTCAAAAGTCTTAATACGTTGAGCATAAGCTCTGAAAATCGTTGGGCACGAAGCCCTGTACGTTGAGCTTAAAGCTCTGAATACGGTGGCTACACCGGTCACAACTGCCTTTATCTGATCATACTTATATGCATGTATGCACATGTCCAATTACCATACATGCATCACACTAAATCTGTATATGCCTAATTCTCACCAATTGAAACCAATTATAGCAATTTATACACAATTAACACTTTTATAGCACAGTCCAATTATTTCGAACACCTGTGGTCCAAAATCAATCAAATCAAACACATAGAATCCATCCTTAACTCCACATGGAATCGGTGCATAAAATAAACAAATAAAGGTTGAGAAACCAACGAGGTTACTCACCTCAGAACTTCCGAGCTACTGCCGGGAAGTCTCGCCTACGTCGGACGATCGACGATCCACTGGAGTCGCTATAACAATCAAAATATAATTAACATTACTAATTGTATCAATTTCAGTGTTCAATGATGCATACGAATCAAATAATGTACGTACTATACATGTTATGGCATTTCGACACAAACCAATTTCCCGATCTCAAATCCTAATTCCTAATTCAAAATTCCAAATTGAATTTAATCCATAACTAATTGAATCATCAATTGCCTAAATCCCAAATGTTTAAAACCTCAAATTTCAATTTTGGAATTCAGCATTCCTCGCCGTGACGTCGCTCCCGCCATGGCGAGCTCTCTTTCCTACGCCTTCGTCATGGCAGTATATACGCCTCATGCAAAAGCAGCGCTTCTTCGTCAAGGGCGACACACACACAGACGTCGCGACGCGCGCCTCCTCCTCCTCGCCATGGGCGCTTCACAAGACGTCACAAGCGTCGCATCACAGACACGCCTGTAAGACCCAGAAATTTTCAGATTTTCGACTTATAACACTCCAAATCCAGATTTCTCCTTACAAACTACTCCTAAATAATTCCATACACATCATACAACTAATCTTTAGCTTCTATTTCATCAAACAACCATTATTCCCAAATTTCAACCCTAAAACTAACGAAAATACCCAATCGGAAACCCTACATACCAAATCCTCAAATATACAAATTAAATCATCCAAATAACTCTATAAACCAACCAATCAAACTATATAAAGTGAGAAAGAAGTGACTTACTTGATTTATAACCTCAAATCTTCAAGGATCACACCAAACTCCAACTCACACACCCACGGCAATCACCCAAATAAAACCCATTTTCAATTCTTCTTTACCCACTCCAAAGCAACAAATCAATTCAAGGCAAAGGAAGGAAAAAATGGCAAGAAGGAATCAAGAAGCAAATCAAAGAAGAAATCACGATGGAGGAAGGAAGAAACTTCAAAATTTTCTTTCTCAGAAAGCAAGTATCGTGGAAGCAAGTTTTCAAAAGAGAGGTTTTATATATTAAGAAAACAAAGGTTTGTTTGACAAATCTAATTGCCACAAGTCTGAATCCGAGCAACCTCAAACCAATTTCAAATTCCAATTTCTTCCGAATTCCAATGGCTAAACCCTAATTCCTCAATTCACATTTCTAACCTGACCGTACCATTGGATAATCAATTTCAGAACCAAAAATCCAATTAACCAGCCATTGATCAATTTTTCGGTCCCGATCTATTTCTCCGAAAATTCCAAAAAAATTCCTATAAATTCTCAAAAATAGAAAACTCATTATCATATACTCCAATTTCATAATTCAACTTCCTAACTTTCATTTCTAACTCAAATTCAATCCTCGAGCCTATTTTGACCAAATTATCACACATGTCCTAATCATCTCCAAATTCAAGTTATCCAAATCAAATCGGAAATATGTCATACATGTATGTACGTACGAATGCCAATATAATCATTTCCAATTATACATAAATAAATCATGCATGAGCATGTCAAATACGAATGCAATGAACTGTATCCATCCTATCGGTGACGGGATGTTACAAAGGGGGTGAGCTTATTGCTCGTGGATAATATATTTATAAATTGAACGATAAGTGAAAATATTTTGCAAAACATTTTGCCATTTATTTTTAAAGATTCCACGTCAGAAAAACTGGCAAATTTCTTACTTCTCAAAACGTTGCTAAATCAATTCAATAAATTATCGGCTGAAAAATCCACAATAATTGATTTCTCACACTTTTCACATTTTTCATGTTCCATGAACAAATTCTATATTTTTAAACTTTTTCAAAACATGCAATGCAGCACACTTACAACCAAAGCACATAACACATCAAATGGTTTGGTTCGGTCTAAAATAGAACGTACTGCACATTCTCGCATAGCGGTCCTGTGTAGCCATGAACGGAACGTACTATACCTTCCCGCATAGCGGTCCGATGTAGCCGTGACTTATGGGAGTCCGAGATCGGAACTCCAGTGCCACTAGCGGGCAGCAGGGAGAAGGCTATAAAAATAGACAAGTGCGCACCCGTCCCACTTATGGGACCTGACCAAACCTACATAACACATAATCGAAAACGAAAATTCGAATTGCCTGAAGGCACATTTCGAAATCTTGATTTCCAAATTTCAGATCGTGTCACTACTTGACACATTCATGTAAACGATCTAGAAGGGGGTTGAATAGATCTTTAGAGTTTTTCGTAAAATTCTACAATAAAATCAGAAGTTAATTCACACAAAAATAATTTAAACAAATTTAATTATAAAGAGTAAGGAAGAAGAGCAAACACTATTTTATAGAGGTTCGGTGCCAAGACCTACGTCCTCTACCTAAGCTCCCACTTAGGATTTTGTAAACCACTTTATTACACACTTTGTAGTTTAGTGTGAACTTTTACAATACCGTTTGATTTCCGGCTCAAGCTACCTTTACAACCGATTTGTTTTTCGGCACAAATTCTACCTCACAAGTGACTCTTCAAAAATCACTCAACTCACAAAGATAATAAGATAAAGAAGAAAGAACAATGCTCAATACAGATATGAAAAAGAGCTAAGAGCAATATAGAGCGAGTTTGGAGTTGTAATCGTATCTTTTGGCTATATGGACATATATATATTTATCCCTTGATCTTGATCAATTTATTTTCAGCCTCTTGGAAGATTATAGACGTTGGAGAGTCTCATAACCGTTGCTGATTATCTTATAGTCGTTGCATGAATATTTCCTTTCCATTTGTGACTAATTGACTTCGTCAGAATCAGTTTGCTGTACTTGTAAGTCGACTTGTCGTGATGTGTAAGTCGACTTATAACAACGATTTTCGTAAAACTTTATCTCCGCTCTTCTATAAGTCGACTTATGCAGTGTAAGTCGACTTGTAACCTTCGAAAAGTCGACTTATAGTCTATTAGTCGACTTGTGTTGTTCTCAACCTGACATATCTTGATATATTAGTCGACTTATGATTTACTAGTCTACTTATGTTGGCTTCAACGGTTATATTGCAGAAAATCTTGATCTTTAATTGTTGGGATACATATCTTTGAAGATCTTTATCCATAATCTTCACTAAGATCATCTTTTACACCTTGAACGTTAGTGAAGATCACTAACTTGATTTGATTTGTATATTTGTCAATCTTAAAAGGTAGTAATCCTTTTTATTGCAATCCAAATTATCTGAAATAATTTCTTAACTAATTCTATATATTTTATTATTTTCAAAACATAAAGGAATTTAATTTGTCAACCACCATTGGTCCAACAATTCATATATCCACAATCTTACACATATTTATATAACAAATCTAATGCAATTCACATCATCAATTTAATCACATATCAATCAAATTCATAACAATGTATGCAAAATTTCTTTAAATCATAATTCAAACTTATTCAAAATTCACAAAGCACATTTTTTTTTCAAATTATTCATATAATTCGAAAACCATGAATTTCATAAACCTTGCATTTTCTACAAATCATTTCTAAAATAAGGAATTTAATCCTTCGAAATCATAATTTTCAAACATTTATATAAACATTAATTTATCAAAAATTTACTTCTTAAATTTTAAAAAACGCATGCTTAGCTTAAAATTCAATAAATAAATATACTACCCACCTCGAATCGATGCTAGAAGCTTGTCCCTAGCTTCAATTTGACCATTGCTTCTTTCTTTCTTCCAATTGAATTTTTCCTAAATCAAATTAACCCAAATTTAACTTCATAATTGACATAATCCTCAAATTAAACTTAGAAACACTAATTCCACATATAATCAAGCCATCTAAATCATAAATTTTCAAAATCCCCAATTCACAAAATTGACCTAAACCAATTTACCCAAATTCAATATCATAAATCACAAATTCTTCAAAATTGGTATCATATTTCACCAATCCATAAGATTTTCAATGATTCTAAGCCAATAATTTCCAAAAACCCCAATTACAAAATTAGGCATAAACCCTAATTAATTTTCATCTAAAATTAAACATAACCTAAGGCATAAACATCAAAATTGACTTCATAAATCACATACCCATACTATTTTCCATGATTCTAAACGAAAAATTTATTAAAAACTCAAAGATTAAAGATTTTCTCTTACGTCTTTTCCTCTCCAAATTCGGATTTTTCTTGTCCCATAAGAGGGCTATCACCTTCTTCCATCTTTTACCTTTTGAATCCATGAAAAAATCCGAAATCCCTACCTTCTCTTTCTTCTTCTCTCTTTTCTCCATGGCCGAATGCTTCTCCTCTCTTCTCTTCTTCTTTTTATTCTTTTCTTCTTCTCAAAGTCGTGGGTCTCCTCTTATAAATGACCCTCACTTGTGCCATGTCATTAATGAATGACAAAGGACCAAAATGACCTTCCATGTATGCCTTTCAACTTAAATCCTTATGTAAACTTCCAAAAATGCCCCTGCACTTTACTTTAGTTCATGCTTACTTTCGGATATGTTTTGCACTATTAATTTGAAAGAATTTGTCAAAACTTCCTCTAGATAATTGTTCCTCATTATTTTAATTTCATAATGCCGCAAAAATCATCCAATTTGGAGCACTACATCAAAAGTTATGCTCAAAACATTTTAGATATGTCTTATGCTAAATCATTTTCCAGTAAGATTATTTCCATCCAAAAATTGACATTCTTAAACACAAGATTGAAAGTCGATGTCTTCATAACAATTTTATCCCTATTTATCTAGTTTAATCAAAATTAAAAATCACCTCATTTGGATTTCTAGATCAAAAGCTATGGCTAAAATACGTTCAGATGTTCCTAATCCAAGACTGCACACGAATCCGAACTTCAATTCAGAAATTGAAAGTCTTAGGGGCTAAAATTGAAATTCACTTTCTTCATATTACTTGTATCCCCATGTATTAATTTTATTTTGTCTCAAGAATCACTTCAATCGGATCACCACAGATCCCGAATTTCTCAAAATACTGAACTATGTTCAGAAAATTTCCCGACTCACTTTGATTAATATGATCAACCTCAATTTAATCTCAACAATTCACAAATTTTCCATAAAAATGTAATTCATTGTCTTAGGAATCTAACACTTAGAAAACCAAGTCAATCGGATGTCGGATGGAAAAGTTATAAGCAAAAGATCGGAAGAGGGTCATATTTCCTATACTATGAAAATAATAATTAAAAAATTAAAAAATAAAAATTAATAAAAAAATTTACATACAAATACCCTCCTCGCGAGGGTGATACGTCGCCCTTGCGAGAGAGCTTCCGAAATCTTTTTTTTCTCAATATATATATATATATATCTGAATTTTTCAAAAATCGTAGCTCTTGATTTCGAATTTCAAATTTGACAAATTTAGTCTCTATGGAAAGCTTGAAGGAAGCTCTACCACTTCCATGTAGAACTTAAAAATCAATTTTGTCTCTAAAGATGTCAAAAATTCAATCAAAGGTACTGCCCCAATTTAATGTAACCCTAAACAATATTTAACTTTGAAAATTTATATCTTTCAACTCCAAATTCCGAATACCTCATATTTTATATCAGTGAGAAGATCAGAAAGTCACCTACAACTTTCATGAAGGACATAAAAATCAATTTGACCTCTAAGGAAGTCAATTTTTCAATCAAAAGTTCTGTCCTCTAAATATCATGCTAAAACCATAGTAGAAACTTGTAAAAATCATAACTTATTATTACTTAATCTAAAAATTGCATACTTTATATCAAATTAAAGATCAGAACATTATGAAAATCTTTCATGTAGAACTCAAAAGAAAATTCAACCACTAACTAGGTCAATTATTCAGTCAAAGTTTCTGCCATATCATTTTGTCAACCTATACCACAATCAAACTTCCAAATTTCATATCTTTCAATTTTCACATCCACTATTTGCCTATTATACATCATTTTAAAGCTTAGAAGGTCTTCTATGACTTTCATGAAGACCAGTTTACTCAATTCAAACCATATCAATTCGGAGATTTCCCTCAAAGCACAACATACACAATGCTACACTTAAAAGTATTTTCAAAGTCAAAGTAAATAACCTTAACTTTGACTGACCATAACTTTTACTCCTGATATCGAAAAATAGCAAATTTTATGGCGACAGAAAGTCAAAAAGCTAACTCTCAAGTCAAACTTTTTATCTCCAAAAGTCAACTTTCTTAATTCTTCACATTTTCACACTTTTTCTATTTAATTCATGCTTTTCAACTTTATTTCAATCAACTCATCCGCTTAAACTTTCATAAACTATACAAATTCCCACAATACTTTCGTAAATTCTGTCTAAATCAAAAAGTCAACTCTTAAGTCAAACTTTCTATCTCCAAAAGTCAACTTTCTTAATTCTTCACATTTTCACACTTTTTCTATTTAATTCATGCTTTTCAACTTTATTTCAATCAACTCATCCACTTGAACTTTCATAAACTATACAAATCCCCACAATACTCAAAATTATCAAAAACCCAATAATTCTTTTCTCATAAATTTCATCAAAACATAAATACTTTTATTTCACAATACATATATAAAACCACTCATTTAATTTCACTTAATATTTCTAAATTTCACTCAAAAATCGAGGTCCAACTTCCTAACTCGACTTTCAGCTAGATTTTGAAATGCCTAGAAATAGAATTAACATTCTACTTCTTTAGGGAAGTTGTAGAAGTATGTCTCTAAGTTTTTTTTTTTATCAAGAATCAATTTATTTGGATATCTACATTTCAAGATATTATCAAAATACCGAAGTGTGTTCAATGAAATTCTCCAGTTCATAACAATCCAACATATATCTTCACCAATATCTCATGCATTTCAGTCCAATTCACAAATCATTCTCAAACCATTTAACATGCCATAAATACTAATCTTTTACTTACTTGTTCAGTTCTAATCTCAGCTCAAAAAAACACTCCAAAACAGTACTCCAAACATGCAAAATCATCACACATTCAAGATGGAATTAAATGACTTTCAACTATGATGAAATAACAACATTCAACTGATTCTTTAGCTATTTTGTGATGGATAAAAGCACGTATTTAGTGTGGTAATTTAGCATAGCTTCAAGAAAAACACAAGAAGGGGAAGACAGCAGCAAGTTTCGGTGGTGAGAGATGAGAAGAGAAGATAATGAGTTTGATTGAAACAACATGCAAAAACTTTACACCTAAGGTGCTAGATGTCACCATATTATTTCAACATGTGTCCTTAAGCATGTAAGCCACTTATCCCTTCCATAAGCTACCAAATGTCACCATTAAAGCTAGGTCACATGTCATTTCAATACAACAGCCACTTGTCCATTTATCAATGCCATTTTTCATCAACTTACCAACTCATTTGTCACACAATGCTTGGTCTATTTGTCAATTCATTACTAGTCCATTTGTCACCAATTTAACTATGCCAAATGTCATCAACTTACCAGTCCATTTGTCACACGATTATAGGCTAAATCATTTAAATTTTTCATGCATCAATTTATCCTACCACTTGGCATTTGTCCTAGTCCAAATGTACCCCTAATTTTTGAAATTTCTTAAGATTCACCAAAATTTCCGAAACAACAAGTAGCAACACCAAAACAATTTTTAACACATTTAAACCACAATTCTCAATATAATCACATTTATAAATCAATTATACTCGAAAAATGTCATGAACGCATGTACAATCATATTATTATGCAAAAATCAATATTATCACGTATGTATATGCCATATTTTGCATAAACATGAATTGTGCGTTCTAACTTCTCATAAATTTCTCATATTCACTATTCAAGTCTTATCATAGGTAATGAGATGTTACAATTCTCCCCTTCTTAAAGAAATTTTGTCCTCGAAATTCTTATCTGATTGATCAAAAAGGCAGGGATATTATTTTCTCTTTTTTTCCATTACCCAATCACTTCATCATTCGAATAACCTCTTCTACTTGACTATAGTCAATGGAATCAATCATTTTTTTTCCAGTTACTTATTCAAATATCACACAATCTTGTTTATTTCCTCAATGTATTTCAGATCACTCAAGTTTTCATTTCCTGTGCTGACAAAACACCTTAGTTAGATCGTAACACTTTTTTTTATCGTACTCACATAACACACTTTATGCATTTAAGACATCTTTGTTGGTAGTACAAACTGATACGTTAATGGTCCCTTTTCTTGCAATAATTTCATGTGGATCAATTTATGCCGGCTTTGCTGGCTTAGCTTAACTTTTTCTAACGTGAATACACCTTGGCAAGGTGATACTCTCATAAACAGTTCATCTTCTGCTTGAAAATTCACATCTCTTTAGTATTAAAGCACTTCACTCATGGGTCTATCTTACTTTATTCCAAATATTAGATGTTGCTCCTCCTAATTCATTCATTTTTCTTGAGTCACTTAATTCCTAATACGCATCATCTTCACTTATCATCCACATCACCTATCACTTCTAGCCTTAAACTATTTTTAGGCCTTATTCATCCAATATAAAGACACTCGACTCTTTCTGTGCTCACAACACCTCATATCATATGATATTTGACTGATATTACTGTGATATTGATTGATATGCCTAAAGTCAAATAAAACTAAATATTGACCTCATGTTTCTATGCACTCCACAATATAAGCTTTACGCATATCTCCAACAGTTAAGACTGTTGGCAACAAATACATGTAGTCACTTGTTCTTACATCCATAGCCATCAACATTATTTCATCGTATTCCTTCTAAGATGTATAGAATAAGTTTTTATTTGTGCTATTTCTAACAATCTTTTACTCACTCATCCTTTTTGAGCACACAAACTTCATGTTACAATCACAAAATATTATTTTCCTATTCAAACTTAAAATTCGGATTCATTTAAATTGTTTTTCAATTTCCTCAATAAGATTCATAACTTCTGAGTCCTCACCTTTGCTAATATTTTCACGCGAAACTGACTTTACATTTGTTAGCTGATAGCACTTTGATTTGCCCAAAAGATAACTCAATATTCTATGCTCTTCATTGCACTAGATTTAAGAACCACAATATCTGAATTTGTGCTATTCCTTTATCAAATTTTCTTTTCAGACATCAGATATGTACACTAGTTTTACCAAGACAATACTCATTTGAACAATCATAGTTATTCAATACTTCTATCTACTGTCTCTCTTATATCAAATTCTTTCAAACTCAAAAAGTACCTCAAACGTTATTAATTTGTATATTTATAAAAATCTGAAATGTTTCACTGTACAATTAGTGTCTCCAAGCTTTCAAGGCAATGGCTATTCAACAAATTTCAAATCATGTATCAAATATTCAACTCATGGAACTTTAATAGACTATATGCATACAAAATCAGTTTATTATGTTGCAACAAAGTGCATCTTAATCTATGATGCGAAACATTTTCTAAATTCATTATTATTTGTTGTGATTGAGTGCCTTTCAAATTCAGATACAGATACTGGCCATTAGGCTCAGTCAGAAACAGAGATCACGGTGCAGAGCTCTAAGTGCAAAATTATGAGCTTAAAGCTCTTTTAGACTGGCTACTCTGATCACAACACCTTTATCAGAACATGTATTATATGAAATGCATCAGATAACAAAATATGCCACGTAAAGCTTTCATTTTCATGCACAAATAGAATTTCATATTCATTCGAAACTGCAAAATTTTCTTAAGTAATAAAAATATTCTTTTCAACTTTTCGAATACATTTAAGATACCATAGATGGTCATAGTCACTATTTGATACAATTTTGCCTTAATCAGTTTAATCTCCAATACCATAATACTGTCAGGGGCATTGTTAACTCCAACAAATCAAACCCAAAATTCCTTGTGGCCATGATTTGTTGTCGTAATTCTTTAAGTATCTATCCTAAATGAGGTAGTATTATCTCATATGATTATTTTCTTCTTACTTCCTAATTGACTCATTTTCTCAAATGCTTTTCTTTATTCATACGCTTTCCTCTGATTTCACACTGACTTATTGCAATGTCGAATCATATTTACTAGTTTCTCCACTCATTCCTATTTATTCACAAACTTAACTTCCTGTGTTGGTAACACATTCATCAAATTTGTATCCCCTGACCATATTTTCATATAATATAATGTGGGCCTAAGTTCTTCTCACATTAGTAAGAGTGTCGCCTCAAATTCAAGAATACAATCACTTAGTAGGATAATTTACATCAATCAAAATGCATAGAGAGTGTAGCATAGTCTACATCTCATGCTTGAGTCTTCGTTGGGAATAGAACTCCAATTTTCTCTTTTAATTTGTTCCATTTTCCTTTATTCTTAAAAGTAAACCATCTGATCTACTTAACCTTATTTGGTGTAATTTTTCTTCCAAAGAAGAATTCTTACTACAGTCAACTATATTATTTATTTAATCCTTATCAATCAATTATTCCCATCATTGCTTATCAGACATTCTTAGTACCTCAAAAAGATCAATTTTAACTATTCATAATATCTGAATAAGATCAATTTATGTCTTAACTTATATAATCAGAATATCCTTTATAATAAGGCTCAGTGAAACATTAAGCAGTTATTCTTATTCCTTAGTAGATAGCATCGAGATCATTACATCTCATCTAAATATGTATTTAAGACAATTCATTAATTAATAACTTATGCTCAAGATACCTTAATCTCATTTGATTTAGGAAAAAACACTTCTCTTTTTGGTCCTGACCTCAGTCGTGGGAACTATGCCACAATCGTGCCTTTCTTCTTTTTTCCTCAAGTTCATCACACAGAATAACATCTTTAACACTCTTAATCTAACCCCGATTAATCACTATAGGCACTTTCATGCATTACTCTAGTTCATCTTAGATTTTGAATTATGGAAACTATGACTAACAATTATTCATATTTCATAGATTGCTTCCTATATCATCTCCACACATATATCTTATGTGTTCGATTTTCACACTTGTCATGGTGATCCCATTAGTAATTATGTGCTCACAAAGTAACAAATTTAATTAACCATGGCAACTTTTACAAATCTCACTATCTTTATCCCTTCTTCCAATTACCATTAGATCATCATACATACCTATGTTCACTATCAACTTGGAATTACAGATACATAATCATCTTGAAATTCCGATCTCAATTTCACTAACATATTTTTATAGCGAATCATAACTCTTGTCACATTAATCAACAACCAGTTCAGTTCTAAGTTCATCTTCTTAGGATCATAATAAATTACTCGTATACTTTTACCTCATCATCTCGACTGATGTCTCTATTTTTCTTAACCAATCCACGATAATGTATTCACATCTATATCACATTCGGGGATATATTATCACATTCCAATATTGATATCATATTCTATAATACATCCACCAATACAAATGCATTATATCATTATTTATCGTATCTAAGCATATACTATTTTCCCTTTCAAAATATCCATAAACTTTCATTTTCTCATAATCGGACATATCATCATTCTTCCCCCTACTTTCATCAATTCAAACACTTAACAAATGCTCATGTATGTAACTCATGTAAATGCAACTCAGACTAGGGATCAGTTACAACTACCTATTATAACATGACTAAAGTGTATGTAACTTGACACATATGTCAAACAATGCCCGTGTAAGATACTAAATTTGGGCTCTGATACCAAAATGTAGCACCCCAACCTCATAGGACGCATACTCGACATCCATGATGATATCTGAGTACGTACTTCACAAAGATGGCATGCTAAGACAATCATTCGATCAAAATTTCACTACAAAACTTTGATTTGCTTAAAAAAATGTACTCGTAAGAGGAAATCATTAATCAAAATGGGCCCACTTTATTTTAAAACATTTTCCATTCATAGATACAATTATAACAAACATTAGTATTCAACAGCCATTTGGACCTATTTTAGATATATAACAAATTACTTGCATGCATAATGTCTTTACAATTCAATACAATACTTAAGACTACACTTTCAATACAACAAAAAGAAATACATATGTAGGTGCATACTAATCCTAATCTGAAACTCTTACTCAAAGCCTTTATGGAGACCTTTACAAAACCTAAAAAGCCACGTTACAATTTTGATGAGTTTTGTGAACTTAATTGAGTGAACCATCAATGATGATTTTACCGAATCACATACACATATCACATATTTCACGTATATTCATTTAAATCGTATTTATTCCTGATATATGATCACACAGTTCAGGTAGCCAAGTATAACAAACAATTCATATCAATTTATCACTCATTTCAACTTTGCAAATCATTCAATGGATTTCGATCTTATAATATTATATGCATGAGACTCACATTCATTTTTATTGTTGTAACCGAGTGCTTATCATATATACAAATACTGGCCCATTAGGCTCAGTCATAAACATATATCACGGAGCATAGCTCAATGTGTCAAATCATATATCATGGAACAAAGCTCTACGTGCAAGCGCTTGATACTGGCCACTCCGGTCAGAATGTATTTATCTGAGCATGCATTTTATGAAATGCATCAATTTAGAATTTACCACATATCACAATCATGTATCAAGCACAGTCAAATTTTCATAATCATCGAACCTAAGTCTGGCATTTAATTTTCGTTGAGAATTCACATAGCATAATACATTCAAAATTATTAAACAAATCAGAACACTTCCAATACAGTCCCAAATATATACTCCTCATATTTTAAGTCCAAAATTTAAAAACAATCGCAACAGTTCAATAATTGGAATCTTAAGAAATCAAATTAAATCAATCCTAGGAAATTCATCTAGGTTGACTCACAGTACGCTCTAATATGTTATTGCCTGGATGGTCCGACAATGTCTAACTGGCATCCAATGAGTTCCTCTATATCATACAAACACATTTACAAAGATCACAATTTTGCACAAATGTAAATGTATTCTTTGATGCACATCGATGTATAAAAAGTATGCACAATGCATGTTCAATGACAATCCCGGGTATCTCATTGTGTTCCTTATCATCAATTCATTCAAATATCAAAGCTCTCATTAATACCATTTGTATTCATAATTTGGATCATAATTAATCAATGTGAAACCAATTAGAAAACTTTATTGACCACCTCAAATTTTGGGTTAATCATACATACGAGTTAACTTTGCATAATTAATTTGATAAGGAAATTGTCAAAATCAGGCAATACTTTCTTCTGGAAAGTTGTTCGTCAATGTTTTAAGTTTCTAATGATACTAAGATAATTCAATTTAGTTGATTATTCTATGAGTTATGCTCAAAATACCACAAATTTTCTGCATTTGAAATTTTGGTTAATGCATGATCATGCATTCAAGTTGTACACCTCATATCACTCAATTCCATTATCCAAAAATTACAAACTTTATACCCATTTAAAGCTAAGATAATAAGCTATAACTTTGTGAAGACATCTTTGTCTGATTCTGCCTATATCAATACAGTTTATTCAATAACAACAAGAACTAATTTCTGTCCCTGGTAGTGCTACTACCTAAGCCAAGACTTACTTTCAAGCTCAATTTCAAAACCCTTAAGGATAAAATTAAAATTTAATTTCTTCTTAAAATTTGTAGCCAAATGTCTCTAGTTCAATTCAAATTAAGAATCATTTCATTTAGAAATCTACAGATCAAAATTTAGCCAAACTATATAAGCATGTTCAGTAAAAGCATTCCAATTATCAAATTCCAGCACACCTCATCATTTTCATCCTAACATCCCCTTTCGGGATAATTTTGCATGATCATTATGACAAGAAAAATGATGTCTTTCAGTAACACTTTCTTCTAGCCAATTGTTCCACTGTGTTTTCAGTTTCTAATAGGACCAAAATCATACAATTTTATTCAATATACTGAAAGTTATACTCAAAACATTTAAGACTGTTTTAAAAACTATAACAAAACTCCTAACTCAACTTCCAGCCATATTTTGAAATGCTTAAAGATAGAATTAACATTCATCTTCTTCAGGGAAGTTGTATACATATGTCTCGAATTTATTCTGAATCAAGAACCAATTTATTTGGATATCTACAGTTCAAGATATCATTAAAATAACGAAGTTTGTTCAATGAAAATTCTCTAGTTCATAACAATCCAGCATACATCTTCACCAGTATCTCATCATTTCAGTCCAATTCACACATCATTTTCAAACCATTTAACATGCCATAAACACTAATCCTTTACTTACTTGTTCAGTTCTAATCCTATCTCAAAAAAATCACTTGAAATCAGTACTCCAAACATGCATAATCATCACACATTCAAGATGGAATTAAATGACTTTCAGCTATGATGAAACAACAACATTCGGCTGGTTCTTTAGCTATTTTGTGATGGGTAAAAGCACGTATTTAGTGTGGTAATTTAGCATAGCTTCAAGAAAAACACAAGAAGGGGAAGACAACAGTAAGTTTCGATGGTGAGAGAAGAGAAGAGAAGAGAATGAGTTTGGTTGAAACAATATGCAGAAACTTTACACTTAAGGTGCTAGATGTCACCATATTATTTCAACATGTGTCCTTAAGCATTTAATTCACTTATCCCTTCCATAAGCTACCAAATGTCACCATTAAATCTTGGTCACATGTCATTTCAGTATAGCATCCACTTGTCCATTTATCAATGTCATTTGTCATCAACTTACCAGCCCATTTGTCAAACAATGCTTGGTCCATTTGTCAATTCATTACTAGTCCCTTTGTCATCAATTTAACTATGCCAAATGTCATCAACTTACCAGCCCATTTGTCACACAATTATAGGCTAAATCATTCAAATTTTTCATGTATCAATTTATCCTACCACTTGGCATTTGTCCTAGTCCAAATGTACCCCAAAATTTTGAAATTTCCTAAGATTCACCAAAATTTCTGAAACAACAAGTAGCAACACCAAAACAATTTTTAACACATTTAAACCACAATTCTCAATATAATCATATTTATAAATCAATTATACCCAAAAAAATGTCATGAATGCATGTACAATTATATTATTGTGCAAAAATCAATATTATCACATATGTATATGCCATATTTTGCATAAGCGTGAATTGTGCATTTTAATTTCTCATAAATTTCTCACATTCACTATTCAAGTCTTATCATAGGTAATGGGATGTTACATAGCATGCTTAGTTCATCAATACCCGTATTCTTTTTTCTTTTAATCTTACCCCCAACATGTTTATTTTCCTACCTTTCTAACACTCCACCATAATGAAATTCAAAATTGACCAACAAATGGAAAGGAAAAATGTGACTAAATACGAAATGATAAATGTTACAACAAGAAAAAAGGAAGCAGCAACTAAGAAGAAAAAAAGAAGCAACAACTAACAGTGCACATAAATAAGTTAGTATGATTGCATCAAAATAATACACCTACATTTTCATATGCAAGGATAATACAAACAAAAATGATGGAAAGGCACCAAAAATATATGTTTACAAATTTATGTTCAATTTGTTATGTACATAAACAAGTCAATCCTTCTTTTCAATAATAAACAAATCGTAGCCTATCACAATCCAATTTGAAACCCTAGTACCCTAGCACAATACAAGTCAATTTTCTAGAAGCACAAATCCAATTTGAAACCTTATTATAACAAATTGGATGTGTGGTTTCAAAACCCTAACACAATACGAATTCAATTTTCTAGAAGCACAAGTCATTTGTGGATAAAATGAAATGCAAATCGACCATTATGCATTTAGTTACTCTAGTTCGAGTGGAAAGAAGAATATAGAGAGAGAGGTTCAATCATACCCTAGTCGACGCCACAGGAAGTCCGGTAATTGCTTCTTCAATTTTTGCCCAACGAAGAAATCACAGAGATAGAAGAAGCACCAACGTACAATAGAAGACGCACTAACTTTGGGGCTAGGTTATAACATTTTTAGCGATGCGCGACAGAGAAGAGAGGTAGAAGATTTTTCATCTAATTATAGTTGAAATGATGAGAGGCAGAAGATTTTTTATCTGATTATAGTTGAAACGACGTTGTTTTGCTAATAAAACAATCTTCACCTAAACTAGCTGAGGTATCTAATTAGGGAGGGTCATCGACACGTGGTTGTGCCACGTCAACATAGATAACGGTAGGACTAACGTCTGGCTAAAATGAAAAATTGAAAGTTTGGACATTTTATTGCTAATTTTTAAAGTTTGGGCTATAATTGAAAATTTGAAAAAAAATTAGGATTTTTAAAGTAATTAACCCTTAAAAATATATAAGGATAAAATTAAAGTTTACTAACTAAATTGAGAAGAACAAACATGCGTGAATGAGTTTGTAAGTTATTTGGTCACGTTAAAATTATATTTACTAAGTTCGCTTAACTAATTTTATATGTTCTTAAGATTAAATGTTCTCATAAAAAGATTTTCAATTCCAAGTGTAAGGTCTTAATTGAAAAATTATTATAATTAAGATTTTTTAATTCAAGAAAATGTAGTAGAGTATTATTATATGTTACTTCTTAATTATGTCAAGTATTCGATAAAGAATAATAAACAAATATGTCTATACACACACACACAATAAATATAACGAGTTTTCCAAAGAATATTAAATAATAAAATATTATTAAGAAATCAAGCAAATGATATGAAATATTAAAACATTCGCTTTTGTTAAAATTTAGAAATATGAAATGAGAAATTTTGGCAATTATTCATGTAAAGAATAGAAGAATTCTTGAATTTAAAATAAAGTAGAAAAGATAGTTATGTGTAAGATGGGTTATATGTGAAATATTGGAAGTTATAAGTTGAAATATGATCATTGAGTATGCTTCGGTGTTTTAGGCATAACTTTTTCTCTAGTTATTCGAATCAGATGATTCTTAATTTGGATTAAACTAGAGAGATAAGGATACAAATTTTCTGATGAAATTGAGTTCTAATTCAGTCTCTAAGAAAGTCAATTTTTGGGTGGAATTTGAACATAGCATATTGTTTCAGCATAAGAATAGTTTGGAAATATTTGGGTATAACTTTCAGATTACTGAACCAAATTGAATAATTTTTATATAATTAGAAAATTAAGACAATGAGGAATATTTCTTTAGAAGGAAGTACAAGCAAATTCCTTCAATTGCATGATTAGAAAATGTGTTGATTTTAAGGAGTTAACCATGATTTAAATGAATTTTGAGGTCTTAATAGAGTATTTTGTAGAATTAATTAGCATGTTAATGGGAGTTTATTAGCATGTTAATGTTAGTAAGACCTTATGACATAGATTTAAATTAAATTAAGGTGGTAACTTATGCATGAAGGCAAAATTGAAAACCACATAAGCATTTAAGTTCCTAGGCTTTTAAGTAAGGGCAATATGGACTTTTTAGCATCATTAGTGGTATAAAAGGCAAGAGAAAGGAGTGGTCTTTTAATTAGAAGAGAGGGAAACGAAATTGAAAGGAGAGAGGAGGGAGAGAGTCGTAGAAAGAGGGAAAGAAGGAGAAAAAGAAGAACAAGCTAGGGTTTCACTTTTTTAAGCCTTCAAGAGTGATTTTCAAGTTGTTCAAGAAGGAAAAAATGTGGAAGAAGATGAGAGCTTCTATATGGGCCAACAAACTCTTCATTTGGAGAAGATTCAAGGTAAGCGTAGATTTTGATCTTTGGATTTTTGAGGTGGTTTTGGTTCATATAGTTTAAGAAAACGGAAGTATAGTTGATTCTGAACAACCTCTGAATATTTTACTACTATTCAGAGGTTATTCAGAATCAATTGCGATGGATGTATCGGTAGCATGAGATATAAAGTAGTGACCTGCTGAAATTACTTTTGTGTATAAGATGTAGTGATCATGATGGTACATACCAAAGTATAAGAGTAAATGACTATGCCTCTTATTTCATTGAGTGTTATTATGAAGGACAGTTTGATTATGTAAAATGTGGCAGAAAGTGAAATTATTAAAAGTTCATGAGTCGTTGAAATTGATCGTATTGAGTTATTAAGAATGATTAATAAAAGAACAAATCAGAAATGAATACGTATTGAATCAAAGGGAATATTAGAGTCATACCCCATTTGAGACTCAAGCATAAGAGGTTGAGTATGCTACTAAGAGTGTATGCACTACGGTCAATGTAGTGTATCCAACTATCTGAGTGGATTTTTGGAAGTTAAGGTAACAATATTGCTAACGTGAGGAGAACTTAGATCCACATTGTTGGACCCCGAATCTTTTAGTAAGCTAAGGCTATTAAATGAGAATTTTTGATGATTATTCATGAGTAAAGAAATTAGGAATTTACGAAATTGACAAGAAATGGAAAAGATGGTTTAGATACAGGGTGGATTGCATGAGAAATATTAGAAGTGAAAAGCTAAAAAATGTAAGTTCATTGAGCATGTTGTGGTGTTTCAGCCATAAGTTGATCTATAGTTATCCAAATGAGATGATTCTTAATTTGGATTAAATTAGAGACATAAGGCTACCAGTTGTATGAAGACATTAAGTTCTAATTTGATTGTTAAGAAGGTCAATTTTAGGATGGAAATCATGTGCAGGAAAATGTTTTAATACAAGAACAGTATGAAATGTTGGTGAATAACTCTTAGGATATGAAATTAAATTAAATAATTTTGGGTGTCTTTATGAAATTAAGACAATGAGGAACAATTGTCTAGAAGGAATTTTTGTCAAATTCCTTCAATTTCACGATTAGAAAATGTCTTGATCTTTGGAGAAAATTAAGTATGAATTGAATGAATTTTAATGTCTTAATAAAGTATTTTATGAAATTAATTAGCATGTTAATGGGATTTAATTAACATGTTAATTTGACTAAGATCATATAGCATGAATTAAGTGTATTAAGGTGGTAAATAGCATTGAGGGCAAAATGGGAAGACAACTTAAGTCATTTGTGTTACAAGGCCATTCATTAAGGGCATTATGGGAAAAAGACATGTGGGCTTGGGACGCATTGCCCTGTATGTCCGTTTAACGGACCTTCTATGATGGTTTTGGACACTTTGGGCAGTGTGTGTCCGTTAAACGGACATGGATGTCCATTTAACGGACTGTCTCGGGTGAAAATGGACAGTTTGGCCAGTCCATGTCCGTTAAACGGACATGCGTGTCCGTTTAACGGACAGCCTCGGGTCAACTTTAGTAATTTGTATTTTTGACCAGTTTTTGAGGCCGAATCTCGTTTTAAGGCCTCTAATACGAGTTATAGATCTCGATGTTATCTTTCCAATGGCACACGAACGAAGGAATTTGGATATTTGTAGAAAAAGTTATGGCAATCGCGCCAAAATATGTTCAAATTGATTTTGGGGAATGAACATGGTATACTCTTTTGATCATAACTCCCTCATCAGACCTCCAATTGAGGTGATTCTTAAGGAAATGGTTTTCTAAGACATATAGCTACCTCTCCATAAAATTTTGTAGCATTTGGAGATGATTTGAGGAAATTTGTATTAGAGCAAGTAAGAAGTCAGTTAGGAGAGCATGATTAGGGTTTGTGCACGTTTTAGTATTTTTGATGATATCTTGAGCTATGAAGCTCCAATTGAAGTGATTCTTGCTTTAAAACGAACAAGAGATACATAGCTATGATTTCTGCGAAGAAGTCAAAAAGAATTGAAGATGTTCAATCTTCCAAATTCTATGCACAAATAGGAGAATTGAGGTTAAGCATAGTGACTGTTTTGTTTGGGCGCACCACGAAAGATATTGTAAGTGAATTTTTGGATTGTTATAAGCATGAAGATAAATTGATGATGTCTAAATGGATTAAGAATGGAAAAAAAAATTAACCCTCCAAGGTTATGTTCACACTCCCGTTTCATGATCCAAAATAAGCAAGGCTTCATCAGTAAGCAAGAGAGTTGGGTTCCGGTGACGGGATCCAACATTTGTGGTATCAGAGCGCTGGAATTGAGATCTTATATGGGCGCAGATGTATAAGTGATATGCATGAGGAATTGAGAAGAGTTTGAAAGGATAAGATTGAATTAGTGAGAAAAAATGATGGTTGTGGAAAAATGAAAATGAGAAATAGTACATGGTCAAATATGACAGATAATGGTTCGATGTTGTGTAGTGGAGCATGCATGGTATGGCATTATGGTGATATGTCCCTGAATCTGATCTAGATGTAAATACATGATCATGGCTTGTTTGAGGAAGACAAGGATATAAGGGGGGAAAGGTTGAGCTTAAAGTGAACAAGGGGAGCGTATTGAAAATAGACATTCTTATGATCTTAAGAGGATGCAATCGGAACTTAGTGGGTACATGCTTATAATAAGCCAATTTGTTTTCTTTAAAGCAAGAAAATTTCATGATTTAAATTGCATCATAATTGTTGCATAAGTCTTACCTTGAATGCATTGCACGATTGCTACTTGTTTGATATGTGATATGTGACTTGTGTAATGATTTTTCACGTATAAGATTGAATTTTTGAATTAATGGCGAATATGTATATATATATATATATATGCAAGATGTTATGTGGAGGATAATGGGAAGATGGGATGAATGATAGTTATATTTGTACAGGTCCAAGAGGGTTAAATCGTTTGTTATTGTGAGTATCTATATGATGATCCATCATATGCAAGTGAGTGTATTAAGCACATAGGTGCTATATGTGTGGATGGATAGAGATTTGTTAAAATGTTACAATAAAGAATACATTCGAAGATCAAGAGAAGAATATTGTCTAGGATTAGTGGGGACAAAAGTAGCAAGTATGCGAAACAGAAATTGTAAGTGGGCAGCTGGGATGAAATTGATGATGCCACCCAAGCATATGTGGCAATAAGTGTGTTCATTTCTCCATTGAGTTTTGATTGATTTGAACATTATGACCTTGTGAGGATAATAGAAATTGGTCCTCCTGAGAAATTAGGAATAGCCGAAAATGTGATGATAATAGGTGATTGATCAAGATTGCACGAATAGTATAGATGATGGTAACAAGAAACCCTCTTTGCAAGAAGAATTTGATTAAGTTAGAATAAGCAGATCAGATAGTTTTTGTTAAGGGTGATCAATGAAAGAAGAGATCGGAAAGGAATAGTTAATGGTTTAAAAGGGAGTACCCTCCCTAACAAGGATTCAAGTCAAGAGGTAGAACATGTTATTGAACAAGATTGTAATTTTGTTGATGTAAAGGTTCACATGAGTGAAATTCTGAATTGAGGAGACATGGATTGCTAATACGAGGAGTATATATATAAGTTCATGATATATATATTATGTGAAAGTATGTTCGGGAGATACAAATCTGATTTGATGAATATATTAAAATCACAAGAAGTTGATGTAAGGAATAGAGAAAATCAGTCGAGCAAGGAAGTTTATAGGGAATTTGAAAAGAGAGTGAGACAATGTACCTCATTGAGGAATCAATTAATTAAGGGATCACGAGGGTTAATGTTGGGCCCCGTTTCCGAAGCCCAACGATCGGGCCGAAGACGAAAACATATGCGAATTTCCAAGTTCCTTAACCTGGAAACCATCAAGGAGAAATTCCTCCTTGGCATGATATCTCAAGCCCAAGGGCGAGCCCACACGACGGAAACACAAAAACCCCCCAAAAACTTCTTCATATTGGTAGCTCTTAATCTCTAGTTTATTTAGAAACAATAACCACCCCAATCCAAGCTCTACGGTTCAAGATATGCTTAAGAAATCGAAGTGGGTTTATAGCCCAATCATGCTCTCCAAATCTACCCATCACTTCCTTTTCATCAAACTTTCTGGATTTAAATCCAATGGTTACCAAATTTTTTGGAGAGGTAGTTAAACATGTTATAAATTCAATTCCTTAAGAATCGCTCGATTCGGATGTCGGACGAAGAAGTTATGGTCGAAAGAATCCAATATGTTCATGTCCTCATTCCAACTGAACATGTTTTGGCGCGAATACCATAACTTTTTATAAAAATGTCCAATTGCTTTCGTTTTTAAACCATTTGAAATAAGAGATCGAGATCTACAACTTCTATTAGAGGCCTAGAGGTGAGATTCGGCTTCTAAACTAGTCAAAATTGCAAATTACTGTAGCTAACCTGAGGCTGTCTGTTAAACGGACATGCATGTCCGTTTAACGGACACAGACTGGAAAAACAGCTCCAAATTGTCAGAGAAAGTCCGTTAAACGGACATCCATGTCCGTTTAACGGATATACACTGGACTAAGGGCACTTTTCCACCCGAGAAGGTCCGTTTAACGGACACCTATGTCCATTTAACGGACACGCGTAACCCAAGGCCTCTTCCAAGCCTTCCAATGCTTCCATCCTTTAATCCTAACACCATATACACTCTAAATCTTCCCAAGTTAAATCCTTCAAGTGTAATAACACTCCTCAAACATTCAACTACCAATTGTGATGAATTAAACTCACCAAACATCAACTCAAAACTCATCCAACACACAAATTCTCATCATTTACCAAAGTTATCACTTTCAAGCTTTTCATACAACATCATCACTTGCAAAGCCCATAACTCTCAATATTGATATCTAAATTTCGCAAACCTTATACCATTGAAAAGTTAAGAGGATAAACAACAAAATTCAAGAAGATCATTTCGCCCAAAATGGCCTAAATCAACCCAGTTTTTCTCCCAAAAGTTCAACACACAATTTACCTCTATAAAACCTGAATTAAGCATTTCACGCAACAAGATAGATAAGCACATGCACAAAGGAAATTTTCTCAATCTTCAAATTCAATTCAAAGCCCGAAATGGGGTTCATACAAGCTTTCATACATAGCTTTAAATTACATATCGACATTACACAAGTCGCAAAATACATTCGATGCTCAATGTTCAATATGTTGTTAAAGCTATTCAAAAATCTAGCTCCTAACTTAATACAAAAGCTAAATCTCTCAAGACCATCCAAATTCCCGCAAGGACTTACTGATCTTCTCGATCTGCACCTGAGGAGGAAAATAATGGGTTGAGCTTTACAGCTCAGTGGCTAAACCATTTATAGTCAATGGCATTGAGCCACACAATCAACCAAATACATGTACATACTAGCATGTTTAGGCATAAGTATATAACAATGAGAATTCAACATTCACAAGCAATTGTCAACTCATAATTTCAAATCATCTTCACACACTAATTGTAATTCATTTCAAGGCAACTTAGAACATCAAATGCAATGCACATTTCAATGGCTAGAGGGTTCCGTGAACAAAACGACGAAACTGAAGTTTACGCCGTGAATCGAAACGAGTCCATTCTCGGATCTCGTGGGCCACAAACGGGCAGCCGGGATAAGGCTTTGACGTTGACGTGCACGTGACTCGAAACGGTTCCTCTCAGCCCAAATAAAACACATAATCCAATTCAAATGTTCATATACCCAAATGCCATTATTTCATTTGATGGCACACATTCTTATCCAAATGTCAAGCATTCATTCATACATAACATGGCATAATCACATTTCTATGATTTAATCATCATGATATACATCATATTAACATAACAAATATGCAAACAAGTCACATACAATGCATATACAAGCATTTGCCCATTTTGCACAAAAACTATAAATAATTTACCCACCTTAGCCTTGCAATCTCCAAAATCAATGGTTTCTTTCTTCGCTCTAGATAGCCCTTGATTGCCTATACACAAACAAAATTCTATGAATTTCAACTCAATTTGGAAAATCCCCCATTTTTCCTAATCTTAATCAAATGCAATTAACCCTAATCTAACTCAATCCAACCTACCCATAGTCCATATAGGTTAGAAATCACAACATTAGCTTAAAAACTCAAAGAAACCCAAAGATTTCTCCATCTTCTTCCTCATCCACGAAAATCCCTCTCTCTCTCTCTAGGTTTCTCCATCCAACACAACACAACCTATTTCTTCAACAAATCAAGAAGAAAATAAAAATAACTCACCTTAGAAGCTTGATTTTCTCCTCCTTTCCACGATTTTTCCACCTCTCCTCTTGGATTTTCGAAAATCTCCTTCTTCCTCTCTATTTCTCCCACTTTTCCCTCTCTTTTCCTCTTCTCCTTGACAGCCCACGAAATTTTCCTCTTCTTCCTCTATTTTTGTCTTTTATCTTCCTTCTTCTTTGCCTATTATGCCCCTCATTAACATGGCTCTTCCAAAATTACCCTTCCTTGTCTTATAAGGCCCTACTAACTCCTTAAGCCCACTTAAATACTAACTTAATCCTAACCCTTTCATTCTAATTTTAAATTTCTAATTCTTCCATCAAGTTTCTAATTAATGGCCCAATTCTAAAATAATAATAAATAAAAAAAATTTAACCAACATATAAACATAAATAACCAATTAAACAATTTAAGCAAATAAGGACAAGGTCTAACAGTTAATCATGAGGTACATGAAATTTGATAATAATTGTTTGGGTTCCCAATGCTCGATAGCATTATGGTATTGGAGACTAATATGATCCAAGATTTGATGATGTATGGATGAATGCATGAAGAAAAATGTTTAACGCGTATGAGCAATGTAAGTAAAGAGACTTTTGAAAGAACTATGCTGATACAGATTTTATCATATGGATTTGGAAATTCTACTCTAGCATTAAGAGTTTTGGCTAAATTAAAGGTAGCTTAATGCATTGATTTTACATGTATGGAGATAACTAAAGATCTATAAGTTGATTTTGATACATGATTTAGAACAGTTGCATTAATGATGGTGTTGAAAGTTGGAGACAATGTATGTACAGGAACAATTTAGGTATGCATATGCAAGTACAGATTGTAAGAGTTCAAGGCAATTATTGAATTGGGATAATTAAATATGAGACTCAGGAGATTGATGTAATTACTGAAAGCCTATGATTGTACAAGTGAGAAATTCCAAGTGAAGCTAAGTGTTATATCAGATACCTTAAGTAGAAATTCAGTATTGAGGTTATCAGAACTAAGGCAAAAAGAAACATGGAATTGGAGGTTTAGTATATCCCAAATCGAGGAGTAAAAGATTGTGAATTTTATGGATGGATTGAATACAGATTTGAACTTTGAGTTGAATAGGAAGAATGATACATGGTGAATGAAATAAGAAGTATGTGAAATTGCAAAGTGCAACTGGTGACATAGGCTATGCATCCCAGCAAGAATACAATGAAAGATTTTTTTTAGAAACTAAGAATGTCAAAGCAAGCAAGTGAATAGTTAAATTGATGGTCTTAACTATCAAGAATATGCTTAAGGCTTATAAATTGATGTTCATGGGACCATAAGATCCAAGTAAAGTTCTAGTTGAACTTACACTGTATGAGGAATTAGAAGATAGATAAAGTCATTGCTTTTGTATTATGATGAGTAAGGCTTACACGTCGTTAAAAAGCTAGAATTGGAGATGTATTGGACAAGTGAAATGAATGATAAGCATCAAGTGAATTAAGAAAGATGAATAAATTAGAAGGATCAAAGTCAGGGGCATAAAATTTAGTAAGAATAGGCATGAGAGTTGTGTTAGCACACAGTCACTTAGCACTACCCAGATGAGAATTTTCAAGCGTAAGACAAGTTGCCTCTGTGATACTCTCAGAGCTACATGTTTATACTCCTATGAGTACATGTTTATCAGTAAGATAAATTTCGAGGACGAAATTCTTTTAAGAGGGGAAGAAATGTTGGACCCCAAATCTTTTAATAAGCTAAGGCTATTAAATGAGAATTTTTAATGATTATTCATGAGTAAAGAAATTAGGAATTTACGAAATTGACAAGAAATGGAAAAGATGGTTTAGATACAGGGTGGATTGCATGAGAAATATTAGAAGTGAAAAGCTAGAAAATGTAAGTTCATTGAGCATGTGGTGGTGTTTCAGCCATAAGTTGATCTATAGTTATCCAAATGAGATGATTCTTGATTTGGATTAAATTAGAGACATAAGGCTACTAGTTGTATGAAGACATTAAGTTCTAATTTGATTGTTAAGAAGGTCAATTTTAGGATGGAATTCATGTGCAGGAAAATGTTTTAATACAAGAACAGTATGAAATGTTGGTGAATAACTCTTAGGATATGAAATTAAATTAAATAATTTTGGGTGTCTTTATGAAATTAAGACAATGAGGAACAATTGTCTATAATGAAGTTTTGTCAAATTCCTTCAATTGCATGATTAGAAAATGTCTTAATCTTTGGAGAAAATTTAGTATGAATTGAATGAATTTTAATGTCTTACTAAAGTATTTTATGAAATTAATTAGCATGTTAATGGGATTTAATTAACATGTTAATTTGACTAAGATCATATAGCATGAATTAAGTGTATTAAGGTGGTAAATAGCATTGAGGGCAAAATGGGAAGACAACTTAAGTCATTTGTGTTGCAAGGCCATTCATTAAGGGCATTATGGGAAAAAGACATGTGGGCTTGGTATATAAGGAATGAGAGTCAAGAAAATTAGAAGAAAAAGAAGAGAAAATAGAGAAGAGAGGGAGAGATGTCATGGAGGAGAAGAAGAAAACAAAGAGGGAGAGAAAGAAGAGAAGAAGAGAAGGAAATCCAAGAGAAAGGGAAGGAATTTCGTGGAACAAGGAGAGGAATCAAGCTTTCTAAGGTAAGTTCTCCCACTTTTGATCTTCTTTGTTGAGAAATGGTTAGGGTTTGTTTATGGAGAAGTTCTAGAGAGAGAAAGTTAAAAGGAAGAAGAAGATGGTGAAATCCTTTGGAGTTTTGGGTTTCAAAGCTAGATTTGAAGTTTTGTAACCCACATGAACCATGGATGGGTTAGATTAGAGCTTGATTAGGGTTTATGGAATTTATGTGATAAGTAGGGAAATTTGGGAGTTTTCCAAATTTAATGAAAATTTATGGAATTTTGTTTGTGTTAAGGCTATTAAAGACCTTTCCAAGGGCAAGAAGAAGGAAGCCATTGATTTTGGATTTCCAAGAACAAGCAAGGATTTTTAAGGTGGGTTTTATGTTTATAGTTGAATAATGGGTCATTGATATATTTTCAAAATCAAGAAGATAAATGATTTCAAATTCATTATTTTTAAATGCTTTGAGAAAATTTTACAATTGATGCATTTATTGTTTGAATGCTTGAGAACCTTTATGTGAATTTGGTTGAATAAATGATGAAATGATGGATGCTTACGTTTAGATGAATTGAGAAATGATGATGAATTTGCATATGGAATGTTACATGCTCATGAAAGGATTCATGAAAATTGCATGATTTATGAAAAACAAGTATTTCAAGAGTTTTGCCATTTGGGGAAATCATTTTTTTCAAGAGCATGATTACATGTTATGTGGGTTCGGCATAGTCCCTCAAAAACTGTCACGTGCACGTCGACCCAAGAAAAGCCTTCTCCCGGCTGCCTGCAAGTGGCACGGAGTTTCTTTTATGACTCCCTTATGTGTACGACTACACAAGGCCATATTATAGAATTGTGTAATCATCATGTGTATTGGACTTGCCAAACCATTATGATGTGTTAGATGTTGTGTTATGTGATTGAATTGTGACAAGTTTACTGCATTCATGGTTTTATGCACTTTTGAAAAAAAAGAAAAATGCACAAATGGTGATTTTAAGCATATGACAAGAATCTTGAAAGAAATATGTGTTTTATTACTCAAAAAGGAAGCTTTCTTGATAAAGAACTTTTGAACAGTTTTTGCTTGTTATTTAGTTATAAGCATACTACCTACTGAGCTTCCAAGCTCACCCCACTCTTTTCCCCCCATCTCCAGGTTTTTTTAGCAAGAAATCAAGTGGAAGTGGATCAAGGCACTAATTGCATGTTTTGGTTGTGTTTGGAAAATGAATGTAAATAAGGCTTTAGTTGTATGTTAAGAATTATTAGAAAGTGTATGTTATGTAATTTGGATATTGATATAGATGTTGTAAATTGGCTTGGAAATGTCAATGAAATTGTATTAAAAAAACTGTTGATGCATGATGTTAATGCAATATGGATTGGTATATGAATATGAATTATGTATTGAGTATGATGATGTGGGTTGAAATTAGATGCAAATGAATAAGGTTATCCTTTTGAGTTAAGGAATGACATATTGTTATATATGTAAATGAATGATTATGATGAATGTAAGAAATTTTATGAATTGGGGTTAATGTGAAGAGTAAAAATGAAATGAAGTTGAAATATGACTCATCATGGATGAGCTTAGATTGAAATTAAGCAGAATTGAAGAAGTAAATCAATTGAATTAAGGGATTTGAATATGAGTTGCTTTTGCTTGGAATTGAAATGTTATGGTAAAGAGGGATTGAGAATTGATATGAATGTGTAGTTTTGATGAAGCAATTGAGAGAATATTTGAGAAATTGATGAAATAAGATTAATGGTTGAGTTACTAGGAAGTGATTTTGCATGATAAGAAATGAAAATTATAAAGTGTATCGGTATATATGGTGTTAGGATGAAGTTTGAAGCATTGGAGATGCTTGAAAGAAGGTTTGGGACGTATTGCCCCGTATGTGTCCGTTAAACGGACATACAAGTCCGTTTAACTGACCTTCTCTGATGGTTTTGGACACTTTGGGCAGTGTGTGTCCGTTAAACGGACATGGATGTCCGTTTAACGGACTGTCTCGGGTGAAAATGGACAGTTTGGCCAGTCCATGTCCGTTAAACGGACAGCCTCGGGTCAACTTTAGTAATTTGCATTTTTGACTAGTTTTGAGGTCGAATATCATTTTAGAGCCTCTAATACAAGTTGTAGATCTCGATGTTATCTTTCCAATGGCATAAGAAAGAAGGAATTTGGATATTTGTAGAAACAGTTATGGCAATCGCGCCAAAATATGTTCAAATTGATTTTGGGGAATGAACATGGTATACTCTTTTGATCATAACTCCCTCATCAGACCTCCAATTGAGGCGATTATTGAGGCAATGGTTTTCTAAGACATATAGTTACCTCTCCGTAAAATTTTGTAACATTTGGAGATGATTTGAGGAAATTTGTATTAGAGCAAGTAAGAAGTCGGTTAGGAGAGCATGATTAGGGTTTGTGCACGTTTTAGTATTTTTGATGATATCTTGAGCTATGAAGCTCCAATTGAAGTGATTCTTGCTTTAAAACGAACAAGAGATATATAGCTATGATTTCTACGAAGAAGTCAAAAAGAATTGGAGATGTTCAGTCTTCCAAATTCTGTTCACAAATAGGAGAAATGAGGTTAAGCATAGTAATTGTTTTGTTTGGGCACACCACGGAAGATATTGTAAGTGAATTTTTGGATTGTTATAAGCATGAAGATAAATTGATGATGTCTAAATGGATTAAGAATGAAAAAAAAATTAACCCTCCAAGGTTATGTTCACACTCCCGTTTCATGATCCAGAATAAGCAAACCTTCATCAGTAAGCAAGAGAGTTGGGTTCCGATAACGGGATCCAACACACATTATATCCTATGTGAGTATGCACAGAAGATATAAACTAGATTTTGATGAATGTGTTACCAACATAGAAAATTGAGTTTGCAAATCAATTGAAATGTATGGAGAGATTAGTAAGAAGGAGCAATGAAAGTAAAGAGAATTTTGAGGAATTATGATACCGATAGAAATTATATTGTCTGGATTTGAAGATTTTATAGTATACAATAATGTTGTATAAGAGATTGAGATAAAATACAATGCAACATGATAAAGTGATTTAATATGCATGGAGACAATTGAAACCTCATGAGTTGATTATTTGATACTTAAATTGAAACTTCCTACAATAGTGATTGCTGGGAAGTTGAATACATTATATGTACAGAAACATCTTGGATATTTATAAATATACAGATCATTAAAGTTTGAGGTAATTATTGAGTTGGGAGATTTAAAGATGAGACTGAGATAATGGACAGAAGTACTAAAAGATTATGATGGTACAAATGTGTATTTCCTAGTAAAGTTAGTGTTGTATCCAGCACATTAAGCAGAGATCCCGATAGTAGTGAAGCATGAATTCAAATATGGAGGTTATCAGATATAATGCAAAAAGGAAGCATAGAATGTGAAGTTAAAGTTTGAGCAAAATCAAGTACAAATTGCTATGGAATTAAGAAATGAATATGAATTTTGAGTTTAATTTGGACATGATGCTTTGTGATCGAAATGAAAGGTATGTATACCAATAAAGATGTTTAAGCAAAGAAGTTACTAGAGAAGGCACAAATAGTAACTTAAGCTATATGTCCTCGTAGGAATGCACCGAAACAACAGTTAGTGGCGGAGAATATAAACTCAAGTGACTGAATGTTTAAATTTGCCGACAGTCTTAACTATCAAAGATATGCTTAAAGCTTATATTTGGAGTTCATAGGAATATGAGATCAATGTACAACTTGATTGACCGTAAACATGACAATCATTATCGTAGTGATGTCATTAGAATATTGTACAAAGCGTTATACGACAAATGAATGAATTTGGTGGACCAACAGCAAAGGTATGGAATACAGTGAGATAGACATGAAAGTTAAGTGTGCTGACACTATCGAGATGTAAACTATGAAGCAAATGATGAAATGTTTCTGAGAGTATCACGTTCCCAAGGTGTGCTTGGATTGAATGTAAGATGTGCTCAGGTTAGGATAAAGAATCAACTAAGCTTGAATTGTATTAGTTCATATAAGTTATTAAGAACTGGACCATTGACTCATAAGTTAGTATTATTAACAAGGATGTCCCAGATTTATAATGTGTTATGTGTGATTACGCTAAGGAATATCGATATGATTTGATATTGGTTTTATCGATGCGAAATGTGAAAAAAAAGGTAAGTAATATGAGGTATATATATCTTGAGGAATTTTTTTTAAAAGAAAGTGAATGATTAAATAAGTGATTGAAAGACCGAGTGGGTCTATTGACTATGGTCATTTGAAAGAAGTTATTCGAGTGAAGAGATTACTTGGCAGATTGAGGAACATTACCTCCATTGGTTTGATTACTCAACTAAGAATTTCGAGGACGAAATTCTTTAAAAAGGGGAGAATTGTTGGACCCCGAACTTTTCTTAGAATTTAGAAATATTAAATGAAAAATTTTGGCGATTATTCATGTGTAAAGAATAGAAGAATTCTTGAATTAGAAATGAAGTAGAAAAGATATTTATGTGCAAGATAAGTTATATATGAAATATTGGAAGTTATAAGTTGAAACATGATCATTGAGTATGCTTCGGTGTTTTAGCCATAATTTTTTCTCTAGTTATCCAAATCAGATGATTTTTAACCATGATTTAAATGAATTTTGAGGTCTTAATATAGTATTTTGTGGAATTAATTAGCATGTTAATGGGAGTTTATTAGCATGTTAATGTTAGTAAGACCTTATGACATTGATTTAAATTGAATTAAGGTGGTAACATATGCACGAGGGCAAAATTGAAAGACCACTTAAGCATTTAAGTTCCTAGGCTTTTAAATAAGGGCAATATGGACTTTTTAGCATCATTAGTGGTATAAAAGGCAAGAGAAATGAGTGGTCTTTTAATTAGAAGAGAGGGAAACAAAATTGAAAGGAGAGAGGAGGGAGAGAGTTGTAGAAAGAGGGAAAGAAGGAGAAAAAGAAGAGCAAGCTAGGGTTCCACTTTTTTAAGCCTTCAAGAGTGATTTTCAAGTTGTTCAAAAAGGGAAAAACGTGGAAGAAGATGAGAGCTTCCATATGGGCCAACAAACTCTTCATTTGGAGAAGATTCAAGGTAAGGGTAGATTTTGATCTTTGAATTTTTGAGGTGGTTTTGGTTCATATAGTTTAAAAAATGTATGGGTTTAAATTTTATAAGATCAATTTTAGTGAATATGTCTTATGGGTTTGTCAATTGGAATGCCTATTGATTTGGAAATTATGGTTTATGTTAAAGAAAATTAAGAGAGGCAAGAGGAATCATGATCAAGGGGATGCTTTTTGAACAAGGTTTTCAAGCAAGGAATTAAGGTGAGTACATGTTTATAATAGAGTAAATAAGTCACTTTTGTTTTCTTTAAATCAAGAAAATTTAATGATTTAAATTGCATCATAATTGTTGCATAAATTGTGCCTTGAATGAATTGAGAAATTGCTACATGTTGATATGTGAAGTGTGTGATGTTTTATGAAAGTGATTTTCGTTTGAAAAGAACACATGTTTATACAATCATGTTTTCAAAATTGATTTTTATATGAAAAGAAAGTTTCCAAGAAAATGTGCCATTTTGGGCAAAAAGTTTGCAAGTTCATGAAACATGTGTTATGTGGATTTCACTTTTATAAGTGAGTTAATGAGCTTTGAATGTTTTTCAAATAAATGGAATTAAATGATTTTCCTACTACCCTATAAATGTGTATTTATTGTTTCTTTAAATGATTGAGACTATGTCATATGTTGTTGTTGGTGAATTTTAGGAGTAACTTCTAAGTGCTTCATAATTGTTGAAATGGTTGTTTTTGAATGAGTTGAAATGTTGATGGCTTATGCTTGAGATATGAATGTGGTTGTTGATGAATTGCGAAATGATGATGTGAAATTGCATATGGAATGTTTCATGCTCATGGAAGACAAGTTTTCAAAATGTGCCATTTGGACAATTGGTTTTCAAGTTCATAAATTACATGTTATGTGGGTTTGGTAGTCCATCCAAGAACCGTCACGTGCACGTTGACCCAAGAATAGGCTTCTCCCGCCTGCCCGCTAGTGGCACGAAGCTCCTTTAAGGATTCCCTCAAGTTTACGACTATACAGGACCAGTATATGGGAATGCGTAGTGCGTCATGAATATGGATCTACCTAAACCATTTCTATGCTTATGTGTTCATGATTTGTGAACAAGTTGATGCATTCATGTTTTGTGACTTATGAATTTGAATACATGACGAGAATTTGAGAAACGAGCGTTTTATGAATTTTCAACAAGAATTTTCTATGACAATAAACTTTTGAATGGTTTTCCTTATTTTTCCGTTATAAGCTATTACCCACGGGCTTTTTAAGCTCACCCCCTCTCCGTCCCATCTCCAGGTATTGAGCAAGAGATCAAGTGAAAGTGAATCAAGTCATAAATCTGAATATGCATATTTTGTTGTATTTTGGAATTATTGATGTAAAACAAGGCTTCAAGTGGATTTTGAGATATTTTGGGTTTTCCATGTTTTGTATATTGGATTTTGATATTGATGATGTATTATGGCATGAGTTTCCATTGAAGTTGGTAAACTCTTATTTGATGATGTAAATGAAATATGGATATGTGTATGGATTTTGAAATGTGAAATTGTGTATGGATGATGAGTTGACAAACATTGAATATGAGCTATTGTTATATATATAAGTGAGATAATATGGAAAGGAAAGATAGGAATGTCATGAAGCACGAGATGTTGTTGAATAGGAAGGGTCGTATGGATTAAGGTTGAGAGTTGAAGAATTCCAATTGGTAGTTGAATGGTTATGTTCATAAAAGTCCAAGTTTGTATAAGGCAAAATTGTAAGTTTTCCATGAGGATAAAATATGTATATGCTGCCTTCCAAGGAAAAACTGTATTGATTTAGATTGAATTGGACCAAGTTGTCTTGATATAAGTTGTAGTTCGTCTTTATAACTTTCCAACGCTATAAAGTTTGCAATTTTTTGATATTCGAGTTGTAAGTTATAATCATTCCAAGTTAGGATGTTGTAGTGGACGAAATTCCCGAACCATTAGCGTATATGAAGTGAATCTCGTGCTTGAAAGAGTGGATTTTGGCAAGATTATGAGTATAGGAGAAGTTAGGATGGATTTAGGACCCTTTAGAGGGGTCTTGGAGGGTAAAAATTTGTTACACCCGAAGGTTACACGGCCTGCCCATGTGATTTTACACGGGCCGTGTTTTTCTGGAAGCATGGACACTATTTCACCCGAAGGTTACACGGTCTGACCTTGTAATTTTACACGGTCTATGTATTTTGACCCTCATAACGACCGAATTTCAAATTTTGGTCTTCATTAAAGTTGTATCCCTAGATGTATACTTTCTAATGGTCTAAGAACGAAGTCAATCCGATACTCATAGTGAGAGTTATGGCATTTGCACCAAAGGATGTCCAATTCGAGTAAGGACATGAATATGTTGGAATCGTTTGGCCATAACTTCTGCGTTCGACCTCCGATTGAGGTGATTCTTGAGGTGATTGATTCCTAAGACATGTATCTATCTCTCCCAAAAAAAATTAGATATTTTGGAGTTGATTTGACAAAGTTTGAGGGAAAGAAATTGAGGGGCCGATTGGGAGAGCATGATTGGGGCATGATCACACTTTGAATTTTCAAGCATATCTTCATCTATAGAACTCCGATTGAATTGGTTCTTTCTCCAAAATGAACTAGAGACATAGAGCTACAATTGTTTTGAAGAAAATCAATTGCGGTTATTGTCATTTCGTTGTGTGAGCTAGCCCTTGTGGCTTGAGATGTTACGAGAATGATGATTAACCGATAATGGCTAAAAAGATTCCATAAAATAACCCTATAGGTTATTATGCTCACGTTTTATGAATGGTTTCAAGGCAAGAGTTGGGTTCTGGAAACGACACCCAACAACCTATTTTTTATTAAAATAAAAATAATGTCATTTTTAAAATAATTATTAAGTATTGGGTCAGATTAAGTCTAAATAGCTTAAACTTGAGCCCGATCCAAAGTCAAACCTTTGTTTCTATCGACGATTTAGGCTTCGTTTGGTGAATGAAGAATCAGCTACTTTTTAGCTGATTCAAGGCTTTCAGCTGTTAGACCATGTCAAACAATTGAAATTCTTGTTTGGTAAAAACATGAAAAAGTAATTGTTTTATCTTAAACAGATGAAATTTGAAAAGCTACACAGTTGTAGCTTTTTCATATATCAGCTGATTATGTACAAGTTAAAGCTCAAGTACACCCTCCTAAATAAATAAAGCTATATATTAATTAATTTTTACAAGTCAATTTATGCCTAATTATAATTAATTAATTGTGCAATAATGTGACATAATTGAATTATTATTAATTATGCTACGATTACCATACATGACATCGTAGCAAAATTAATTATTATAAATAATGCCATGCATCGCATTATGCTTATGAAACATTTATAAATTTTTGTAAAATTTAATTTTTGTTCTATTTTTTCTTATCAAAATTTTAATTTTGTAAAATTAAATATATAATCGTAACCTTATAAATTTTTTAAGTCATATCCTTATAAGTCATTTTAATTTATTAAATAATAAATTTATACATATTATAAAAAATACTAATATGAATGATGTAGCGAGGTACATCATATTAGTATTTGTTTATATAATATGTATAAATTTTATTATTAAGACCCTGTTTCATATACATCATATTAGCTAATGCAATTTGTTAGTCAAATCAGTTAATAGACTTAGCTATTAGCTAATAGCTAATGCAATCAGCTGATTGCCAAACAGGGTCTTAATATGAAAAGTGAAAATGGTCTTACTAACCTAAGCCTCTACTCGGGAGAACCTTCAAAGTTTTGTTTTAGGGCCATCCTTCAAGCCCACTTGTGCTCATGAGGGAAGCTTACATTCTATTGACATATTTGGATAATAGCTAATCAGCCAATTTTTAGCTTATTTACTAAAAATAAGATGTTTGACTTCATTGATCATCTATTTCTTGTGTTTGGTTGTTGGTTGGGTTGGTTTACCCAACCAACCGAAATTTAAAAGCTACGAGGATGCAACATTTCAAGGAATCAACTGTTTATTTTCCTTCTAATGCCAATTTTGCCCAAAAAAATTTTGCCAACCTCATTAACGTCTCTCTCGTGTTCTCCAGAAGGTCTCACTCTCGATTTTTCTATCTTGTTTAGATTACCAGATTCTTGTTATTTGTTCTTCTTTTTATTTCTCTTGTATTTTACAAGTTTCGGTCCTAAAAGATTTAAAAAAAATCTAAAAAGGATTCGGTGAATGTAAGAATAGATATAGAATTTAAAAGAAAAAGAAAGAAGAAAAAGAAAGTAACAGATAGGGAAAGAAGAAAATAAAGAATACAATAACAGATCTAGAAAAAGAGAAGAAAACATTTTCCCTAACGAAATGGAAAAGAAGAGAGTTGTGTTACGTGGCAGTCACAAAAAGGAAGATAAGAGAAGTCATGTTTTGATAGTTTCAATAAATTGAGCTTTTTGTTTAGTGTCGTTGGATCTTTAAGAGCAATTGGGTCATGTTTTAGTTTTGTATTGGGCCACTGTTATAAGCCTTGGTCTTTTGGTGTTGGGAAGTCGTGTGTGTCTCTGCATAGAGGAATAAATTTGTTAGGATGGCTAGCGTGGCAGCTGCTGTAACTAACCTCATTCTCGTTGTTACCTTCGCGTGGATATATAGGGGGTAACAGAAAGAGGAACGGCAAGAAATATAGAATCCAAATGTTATGTTAATGTTTGTGTGCTCTCTTGGAGAGATAACCCGTTATCACAATTGATTCTCCACCATTTTTTATTCAATTTGGCTCATACTCACCCTTACCCACATCATCTGGTATCAAAGTCGACGAGCCTAGGACACCAGTGATGGCTACAACTACAAGATCACAAGACATAAAAAAACTGGAGGAGTCCTTGGATTCCTTAGTAAGGATAACAATAACAAATACGAACAGGTGTGCTCTTCCCTTAAGAACACTGACCAGAAGTTGGAGCAAATGCAGCAGAAGACTGAGGCACAAATGGCAGAGCTGCGTAACTTGATTCGTGGACTTAGTCTGCAACAAACAGGAATCATAGAGCAGTTGCAGCAATCTATGGCCAACCCAAGCTCTTCCAAGGAAAATCTGCCATGTATGGAGATGAAACGGACAACCCATCCAACCCATCCTCTGATTCTGTTCCATTGCACAACACCCATGAGAATCATTACAAATGTTGTAAGGTTAGAAGACCTAAACGAGATTTTCCTAGTTTTGATGGCACTGATGATGTTAATCAGTGGATCTTTAAATGTTGACAATATTTTGAAGTGGAAGAAATTCCTGACGAGGGTAAGATTAAGATGGCTGCTTATTACTTGACTGGAGATGCTTTAGCTTGGCATCAAGGGCATACTAGGAGCCATGGCATTAAAACATGGGAGGACTATGAGGAGGCCATTGGATTCAGGTTTGGTGGGGCTAAAGATCCACTGGAGAAAATGAAGGACCTGACGCAGGAGGATGACTTGGAGACTTATATTAATCAATTTGATGCTCTATGGAATAGGGCTGACATCACAGAGAAGCAGGCACTAGCTTTTTTCCTAGGAGGGCTTAAGCATGAGGTAAAAAAATTGGTTAGGATGTTCAGGCCAAAGGATTTAAGAGACGCCTATGACTTAGCTAGATTGCAAGCTGAACCAGAACCTGTGAGAGGAACCCAGAAAACATTCCCAAAAATACCTTCACCATCTTTCACTAGATCATCATTCCACACTAAAGTCAGCCCACAGCCACCCACTACCCAAAACAAGTCAAATACGTCACTGCCAACTTTACCTACTCCCAAACACAATAACTCAAGAAGCACTACAAACAAACGTTGGGACTTTGATGAACGCAGAGCCCAAGGGTTGTGTTTTTGGTGTCCACCCATCACTGCAAATTTAAGCGTGTATATTCCATTAGCATTGAAGATGATGAGATTGTGGAAGTGGGGCATGATCAGGAGGGGTTAATGGAGGAAATGACAGGGGAAGTAAATCCACTAATTTCTATGAATGCTTTAGAAGGGTCTGTGGGATTTCAAACCTTGAGGGTGGTAGGGAGTACTAGGCAGAAGGCATTACAGATACTCATAGACTCTGGGAGTACTCATAACTTCATTAGTGAGGGGGCAGCTAAGAGGTTAGGGTTCGAACTCACTACCATTAAGCCATTGGAAGTAGAGGCAGCCAATGGGGAGTTTATGGATTGTAAGGCAATTTGCAAAAATGTCCAATGGACCATTCAAGGGGCTGCTTTTTGTGCAGATATGCTGGTGGTAGCTTTGGGCAGTTGTGATGTGGTTCTAGGTATGCAATGGCTATCTACGTTAGGCAATGTCTTGTCTAACTATAGTGAGCTATGGATGGCATTTGTGTGGCAAGATCAATTGGTAACAATCAAAGGAGCACCCAATGCTACAATTAAGGCTATGAGTGAGGATCAAATGGCAAAGTTACTAGCGAATCCCTCTAATTTGTCTTCTATGCAACTTTGCAGCCTTAAGGTGAAGGGTGAGAGAAGATGGGAGTTACTTACCATCATGTCGTCCTTGGAGGACAAAGTGGAAGAGCAGGCTAAGCTAAAAGAGTTGCTAAATGAGTACCAAGATCTGTTTGCTGAACCTCAAGGATTGCCTCCCAACAGGGTTCATAACCATCAAATTCCTTTGAAGGAGGGATCACAACCTGTTAACAAAAGATCATATAGATATTCAGGTTTGCAAAAAGATGTTGTTGAACGATTAGTGGATGAAATGTTAAGAAGTGGAATAGTGCAGCCTAGTTGTAGTCCTTTTGCTAGCCCAGTGGTGTTAGTAAAGAAAAAGGATAATTCGTGGAGGCTATGTGTGGATTACCGAGCCTTGAACCAAATGACAATTAAAAACAAATTTCCTATTCCTTTGATTGAGGAGCTATTAGAAGAACTTCATGGGGCAAATCTCTTCTCAAAAATTGACTTGAGGGCTGGTTATCATCAGATTAAAATGCATTCGGCAGATGTACATAAGACTGCTTTTAGGACTCATAACGGGCACTATGAGTTCTTAGTTATGTCCTTTGGGCTAACCAATGCCCCAGCAACATTTCAAGGGTTGATGAATGAAATTTTCAGACCTTATTTGCGGAGATTTGTGTTGGTTTTCTTTGACGACATTCTAATTTACAGCAGAGGTTTAATAGAGCACTTGCAACATCTTAGATCTGTTTTCAATCTCTTACGTAAACACCAGCTATTTGCTAAGAGGAGTAAGTGCATGTTTGGAGGACAGTGTATTGAGTACTTAGGGCACTATATCTCAGCAAGAGGGGTTTCTACTGATCCTAAGAAAGTGCAAGCTGTGCGGGATTGGCCTTTACCCACTTCAATAAAGGAGCTAAGGGCCTTCTTGGGTCTCACTGGCTATTATAGAAGATTTGTAAAAGGATATGGAACCATTTGCAAGCCGCTGACCAGGTTGCTTAAAAAAGATAGTTTCCACTGGGATGTTACAGCCACTGGAGCTTTTAATCAACTTAAGGAAGCTATGACTACTGCTCCCGTTTTAGCCCTCCCAAATCTTGCTAAAGAATTTGTGGTGGAGACTGACGCTTCCAACCTTGGCATTGGTGCTGTCTTGATGCAGGAAGGGCACCCAATAGCTTACATTAGTAAGGCTTTGAGTCCTCGACATCAGGGGCTGTCTGTTTATGAAAAGGAAATGTTGGTTGTGCTACATGCTATTTCAAAATGGCGACACTACTTAGAGAACAAGCATTTCAAGATTAAAACTGATCATAGTAGCCTTAAATATCTACTTGATCAGAGAGTCACTACACCCATTCAGCACAACTGGTTGGCTAAGTTAGTGGGACTTGACTACGAAATAATCTACCGGAAGGGAAAGGAGAATGTAGCTGCAGATGCTCTCTCAAGGGTGAATGGGTCAGAAATATTATCAATGGTTGTTTCAACTATCTCCACAGATCTACTAGAGAGGGTCAAGGCTAGTTGGGCAGCTGATACATTTTGTCAACAAATGATCAACAAGTTATCCTTAAATTCAGGTGTGCACACCAATTATAGTTGGAAGGATGGAATTCTTACTAGGAAGGGAAAGCTAATTGTTGGAAATGATGTGGAGTTACAGCTGGAACTTATTAAGTTATTCCATAATTCTGCTATAGGTGGTCATTCAGGTGTGCAGGTCACAACTAAGAAGGTAAGAGCAATGTTCTATTGGAAAAAGCAACAGAAGATGATCAGGCAATATGTGAGGGAATGTGGAGTGTGCCAACTGAATAAGCCGGAAAATACAGCTGAACCTGGCTTACTACAACCCATTCCGATGCCTGAGTCTGTCTTTTCAGACATTTCTATGGATTTTGTGGAAGGGCTACCTAAATCAGAGGGCAAAAGTGTTATTTTAGTGGTGGTGGATAGATTGAGCAAATATGCTCACTTTATAGCACTCAAACATCCATACACAGCTCAAGAGGTTGCCAAATTGTTTCTGGACAGTGTGTTCAAATTACATGGGATGCCATCCAGCATTATCACTGATAGAGGTGCTACCTTCCTGAGTGCTTTTTTGAAGGAACTTTTTGCCTACCAAGGGGTCAGCTTGAGCTACACTTCTTCGTATCATCCGCAATCGAATGGACAAACTGAGGTGGTTAACAGGTGTTTAGAGATGTATCTCAGGTGTATGGTCGAGCAAACTCCAAATCAGTGGGCAAAGTGGCTTCCTTTAGCAGAATGGTGGTATAATACCACGTTTCATACAGCTACAAAATTCACTCCCTTTGAAATTCTCTACGGATATTCCCCTCCGCTACATATTCCCTATATTCCTAGAGACTCTAAGGTGGAAGCAGTGGACAAGATGCTTACAAACAGAGAGGAAATGATCAAAGAACTTAAGCTCAACCTCCATCAGGCTCAACACCGCATGAAGCAGTTGGCCGACAAGAACAGAGTAGATCGGGAGTTTCAGGTGGGATCATGGGTATTACTCAAGGTTCGTCCATATAGACAGAAATCAATAACACAAAGGGAAAATCAGAAGCTCAGCACTCGCTATTATGGTCCATACCTGGTGCTGGAGCGAATCGGGAAGGTTGCTTATCGCCTCCAGTTGCCTGTGACTTCTCAAGTCCACCCGGTTTTTCACGTCTCTAAGCTGAAGCCATTTAAGGGAGATCCCACTTCAATTGCTGCAACTGTTGGTCCCCCTTCTATTGATGCAGAACCTTCTTGGTATCCGCAGTGTGTTTTGGAGCGCAGGATGTTCAAGAAACGAAATCGCGTTGTTCCACAAGTACTGGTCCACTGGAAAGGTACGTCACCAGCTGATGCCACTTGGGAGTTGGAGGAAGACTTAAGGGTTCGGTTCCCTGATTTCTGTCCTTGAGGTCAAGGACATTTTGAAGGGAAGGGCAATGTTACGTGGCAGTCGCAAAAAGGAAGATAAGAGAAGTCATGTTTTAATAGTTTCAATAAATTGAGCTTTTTGTTTCGTGTCGTTGGATCTTTAAGAGCAATTGGGTCATGTTTTAGTTTTGTATTGGGCCACTGTTATAAGCCTTGGTCTTTTGGTGTTGGGAAGTCGTGTGTGTCTTTGCATAGAGGAATAAATTTGTTAGGATGACTAGCGTGGCAGCTGCTATAACTAACCTCATTCTCGTTGTTACCTTCGCGTGGATATATAAGGGGTAACAGAAAGAGGAACGACAAGAAATATAGAATCCAAATGTTATGTTAATGTTTGTGTGCTCTCTTGGAGGGATAACCCGTTATCACAATTGATTCTTCACCATTTTTTATTCAATTTGGCTCATAATCACTCTTACCCACCTCAAGTTGTTACCATATACAATGAGTAGATCTGGAGAGAGCTTTTGGAAACTCAGAGTAGAGAGAGAGAGGGCGTAGAGGAGAGTCATGAAAATGAAACGCGTATCTCTCCTTAAATATCGGAGTTGCTTCAATTTTACTGCCAGGATTGGATGTAATAAACAATAAAGAAGCTTTTGTCTTAAAAGTTGGTAATTTTTACTTTAGTTAATTATGTTTGTCTTGAAACTTGAGAAAGTCAGCAGAAGTCCTATTTCATGCCTTTTACCATCAAGAGCAAGTGAGCATCGTCACACACGTGAATGAAAGTGGATTGAAGAATAGATATTCATGCTATGTTAAGGCCACTCTATAGATATTCATACTATGTTTACGGCAAAAGTTTGCAGTTTTGTGTCATGAAATTTATGAATAGTTTGAAAGTTAGGATTGATTGCGAGTTGATATTTGAAAATTTTAAATTTAAAATTTGGAAATGTGTGAGTAAGTTGGCTCGAATGTAATTTAGGTACTAAAAATTGAAGAAGAAAATAAATAGGTTGAACTTTTTGAGTTTGAAAATTAAAAATTGTAATTATTTGTATATATTTATATTTAACAAGATATTATTCAAATTGAAATGAATTAGTTAAATGTATAACAATTTAATCTTAAACATTAACAAAGCATTTCTCCAATGTCTTAATAAGTATTTAAAGTTAAACTTTGTTTTGCAAATTAGGAAAGGAAAGAAAATTTTCTGCAATATAAGTTGACATTTTTAGTCCTCAATACTTAATAGACTTGATAAGTAAATGGCCAAACTCATTTATTTTAAAATACTAAATGACTAATGTCATATTTAAGTCATACATAATGAAAAAAATTCTTTATTTATTAAGTTAAATTTACTTCATATTTGTAATTTTTATATTTGTCCTTAAATATATTCAAGTTGATAACTATTAAGTTGAAGTTAACATATTTATTATTATTATTGTTGTTGTTGTTGTTATTATTGTTCCTATTATTATTATTACATGTTCTATGCTTTTATTATAGTTATAAACTTAATTTTGTAGAATTTAATATCTAAAACCTAAATTTCTATAAGAATATTTAACAAAATACTAAGATATATAATATTCATACCCTTATAATTTTTATAAATTCATGTTCTCATCTATCATTTTACACATAAACAACTAATATTAAACAGTTAATTTTACCAAACATCAAATGACAAATAACTAATGTAATCAACTGATCAAATCAACGGATATAATCAGCTATCAACTAACAGCTAATGCAATCAGCTGATTATCAAACAGAGCCTATATCAAGCTCACCTCGAAACAGATACTTGTCAAGTGGAGCAGCAATTTGAGTTAGCATTTTTTTAATTTTCTTTGTATCGATCAATTCATTTTTATTTTTAAATTTTCAGATTTCAATTCAAATTTTAAAATTAAAAACACATTATTGCAGAAATTAAAATAAAAAATCAAATCAAACAATAAGTCCACTTATAATATATTATGCCTCGTAGAAGTGGTTGAGTTGATAGAATAGAAAAGCATGTAACTAAAAGATTCTATATTTGAGTCTTTCTACTTACGTTCTCTCAATCGAGTCTATCGTATGAGACTTATCTAGTGCGGAATATTCGGTTGACATGATTTACAAACTATTGAATCATTCCGAAAGTTTATCCAGTACATAATTCAAATAAACATATGAAAGTAATAAAACAACTAAATGCACAAATAACTTATCACAATGACCATAATCACTAATTATTTTAGGTTTGAAAAGGACAATCATATACTAAATCTGATCCATTTTACTTAGAATCGAAAAAAAGAGTCGAGACTGTTTTTATCTCTACAGGTCTCAAATACTTGGAATAAATCCAAACTGATATTATATCTTCAATTCAATGTCAAGATAAAGATAGCTTAGACGATAAAGTTCCATCCTGCCAAGACAAGAGATGAAACAGACCTCTCAGTTTCGAAAGCAAATTTAGAGTCAAAACAACCATTCATTTGGTCTCCGCCAGGTGAATGATTCAGATTTTATCTACAGTATTATGCCTTTCGACATCAGATCTTGCGTGACTTTTTTTTTTTCATTTCATTTCTTATTTCATATGGTAAAATTTTCTGGACTACGTTTGCGAGAAAATTGAGTGTGATAATGATTATTATTTCATATTAGTTATTTTTAACAACAGATTTATGTGAGTCTTTTATGTAAATGTGTTAATGATAGTTAATAAAATAAAATAAAATATTATTAATTAAAACAACAATCCGATTTCCATGCAAGGCATGCAAAGTGATCATTGGTTTGATTTTAATAGTGGGATCAAAATCTAAATCACAGATAAAATGATTAAAATTTTAAGAATTTATTAGGCTATAATAAAATTAAAAATTAAAAATATAATTTAAGGAGATTGTTAACTCATAACAAAATTTTTGAAGTTTAATTAAAAAGAGATTATTACACAAAATTTATTTATCTATTTTAGTTTATAAAATGATTATTTTATAAAATTTAATCGATTAATTAATTAATTAATTAATTTTAGTAAAAGTTATTAAAATAAATTAAATTAAAATTTTAAAACCGAGCTATAAAAGTAACCCGATCATAAATTTTAATGATTCAATTTTCTATATTAAATGTAGTTTTGATAAGATAGATCATGAAAAACAACTTAGATCATGAAAAACAAATGAATTAAAATTAAGTAATATAATTGACATTGTAAACAATAGTAAAATCTCAATACAAATTGAACTTATGTTTTCAATATGGAGTTTGTAAAATTATAAGAATTCAAGTATTAAAGATTTTTGAATTTTTATTTGTGAAACCAATAAGATAATTCATAATTATGTTTAGAAGAAGAAGAAAATATAAATTGGTTATTAAATATTAAGGGATATAATAGTCCCTATTTTTAATTTTTAACTTAAGACTAAATTTTTAGAATTTTAAAGTTAATGACTAAAATTTTAAAACTTGTTAAATATGATTTATATAAAATTTGAAATATTAGTCACTAAATTAAATTTTTAAAAATTTAATATTAAATTAAAAACCAAAACTTTTGAATTTGTTATCTCAAATATTAAAAGATTTTTTTAAAATTTAATAATCATAAATTAAGAATACTTTAAAATATTAAATAAAAGGAAAAGTTAATTCATAGGTGTTATTAGCTACACGTGTCCGACAAATTGAGATGAATTGCCAAGTTGTTCGGGAATGGCACGCTGTACTGTTCGGACATGAGTCATGAAGGCATCCTTAAAGATAAGTCTTGTATGGCATATCCGTAAATCCGCTGAAATCCAGCGCTAGATATGAAGAGGAGTATGTCCTAGAAATATTTAGTATTATTATAATATTAATTAGTGTAATGAGTCGCCGCACTAACTCCATTGATAACAGCGACAAGTAGAACGAAAGGCATTTGCAGATTAGGTTTCACTCTCATTACGGCTAGGGTTTGTCTCTCTCTCTTACAATCGTTCTCTCTCTAACCTTATCGGATTCACTGCTGTCTCCAGATCTGTACGCGCGCATCTGTGAAGCCATGGAGGTTTTGTTAGGCTAAGGTTTCGTCATATCGCCTTTCGAGGTTGAGTCGTTGAGGAAGGATAATCTAATTGGAAATGGCGACCAGGAATCCGTTCGATTTGTTGGGCGACGAAGACTCGGAGGACCCGTCTGTGTTGATCGCTGCACAGCCGCAGAAGGTCGTTTCCGCTGCAACCGCTGTGCCTAAGAAAGCTGCTCTGTCGCAGCAGCAATCGAAGTCACAACCTCCAGCTGCCAAACCGCAGGCTAAGCTTCCGTCCAAGCCTATCCCTCCTGCTCAGGCTGGTTAGTTCTTGCTTTGTTTTAGAGAGTATTAATTTAGCAATTGTTGTGTAACTTTTTTCTTTTTGGGTCTATGTCAGTAAAGGTTTTGAGTGTGTGAATAGAGTGAGTGTGTTACTGTTTTTCTGCTGTACGTAGACGAACTACTTGCAAATTGGAATCATTGTTCTTTGTCTGTTCGGACAACTAACTTTTACTTAGTTCTGAGTAGCTTTGAATTAGAGCTCCATTGAACTAGTCTTGCGTATGGAATACAAAAGAATAGCAGTTACCTTAGATTAAAGAAGCCTGCTCTAATCCCTTTCTGAAGATCTTTTATTTCTTTTTCTTTTGCTGAAAGCTTTGAAATATATTCATATCGGATAACTTTTCCTTTATATCAATGCTGTTTAATTTTTATTCTCATGAAGCCATTTAAGCTAGTTTAAGATATAACCCTTATACGAAACCCTTTCTTATATAACGTCCATGCTTTTATCATTGTCTTTGTTTATCCATCTTATAATGGCTCCAGAAATCTCAATGATACCAGCTAATTTTGATCTCTTTTCATCGGTTTAGTCAGAGAGGCAAAGAATGATACTGGCCGTGGAGGGAATCGGGGAGGTGGAAGTGGACGTGGTTATGGGCGTGGTCGTGGTCGTGGTGGGTACAGTCTTGACTTCAACAATGAGAATGCACTTAGCAATTCTGGGGCACCTGCTGGTCAAGGTGCCACTGAAGATGGAGATGGACGACCCTCTGGGAGGCGTAGCTATGGTGGGCCTCGTGTTGGATACCGTGGTAGTCATCGCGGAGGCTTACATGATGGAGAAGCTGCTGATGGAGACCGGCGTCGCCGTGTTTTTGAGCGTCATAGTGGGACGGGACGCGGGTGGGATGTTTTCACAGCCTATAAGTTTTACCTTTTGTTTGTATAGAAAATTTTGTGTTATCTTCATTAATCATATATATCTGCCTTTGACATCTATCCTTTTGTTAATGCATCCAATCTTAAATTGATCTAATTGCAGAAATGAAATCAAGCGTGAAGGAGCTGGTCGAGGGAACTGGGGAACTCAGACCGATGAATTAGCTCAGTAAGCGCATACTCCTTCCTGTTTTTGTTTTCACTGACTAATGGTCGCAATTGGTTATTGGAATATTTTCTTGGCTTTGCTCTTGAAATCTTTCACTGATTATGTTATGAAATAATTTCTATCTAAGAGTGACTGAGGAAGTTACTAACGAGCCTGAGAAGAATTTGGAAGATGAGAAGCCTGCAGGAGAAGAAGAGGCCACAGATGCAAGTAAGGAGATCCTTGTCAGTGAAACTGAAGAGAAGGAGCCTGAGGACAAGGTGGTTTCTCATATGTTTGAATTTTCATCTTATTGTTTGTTGTTGTCGTTTGTCTTTCTGAAGGTGAATCAACACAGTTTGGCTTTTCTTATAGGTTAACCTTTGATTTTTTGTGGCAATGTGCAACTTCTTTTGTGTTTTCTGTAGGGTCTCACTTCTAGGCATGATTAAACAAACATCAATTGTTAATCAAAGTCTTTTAGCAATGATGCAGGAAATCGAGGGAACTTTGTGGATGGTACTAAGTATTCGATACGTTTCTGCTTGTAGTTATTGGCTTTCTTGTATTTCTGTTTGTAACCCACGGGGTGATCTAGATAGATGCATTGTACTACCGTCTTACAGTCTCATTTTAGACACTCAAGAGCATTCTAAAAATTATTTGAATTTTACATTCTCCAAGTATTGTTTTTCTTTCGCCAGGAATGCTTATGTGTTGGTCCATTACAAAAGTAATCTGAAATTACCTGTAGCTTATCATACTTGCTTATTTCTTTAGGAGATGACACTTGAAGAGTATGAGAAGCTGCTTGAAGAGAAGAGGAAGGCTCTGCAGGCACTCAAGACTGAGGAAAGAAAGGTCGATACCAAAGAATTTGAGTCCATGAAGCAGCTTTCAAGCAAGAAGAGCTATGATGATGTTTTCATTAAACTGGTGAGGAGTTGATTTCCTCATTAAACATGTTAAAACGATGTTTGTTACTATGTTTTGTTTGTTACTCGTTGATGATTGAAGGGTTCTGATAAGGACAAGCAGAAAGAGGCCTCTGAGAAGGATGGGAAAGCTAAGAAGGTACCATTATCTATCATAATATATCCAGTCTGGCAATTTTTTATGTACTTTCCGACAATTTGTCTGAGTATCCACGGAAGAGTTTGTTTCCTTTGATGGTTAAATTCTGATTTTGTATCTTTATGGTCTTCAGTCTTTCAGCATTAATGAATTTTTGAAGCCAGCTGAAGGGGAAAGGTATTATAGCCCAGGTGGTCGTCGAGGGCGCGGAAGTGGTGGTCGAGGCTTTGGAGGCAGAGATGCAGCAAGCGATGTGTCAGCCCCTTCCATTGAAGATCCTGGTCAGTTCCCAATTTTGGGTGCAAAGTGAGATTCATTCACCAAAACCCCTCATCCAACCCCTTTCTTACTTACTTCCTCTCTGCTCTTGTGGTTTTGGATCCTTTTCCTTTAATCCTGGACGGGGAAAAAATCTGATTTCAATAATTTGATTCCCCGTGTCTTGAAAAGATGAAATACTTTAATTTTTATGTTTCAAAATGTATATTTAGTGGGTTTCCGTGTCTCCATGGCTTCATCTGATAGTTTGGGGCATATGAAACGGATTAACGATAACTAGAAATTGTCTCCGTCTTTGATCGGTTCTGTTGTGGAATATAACATAAACCCCATGTGCTGCATCGATTCGCATATGAAGAAGCTCTTCTTCCTTTCTCTTGCTGTGCACTGTTTTTTTTTTTTTTTTGGCAGGCGAATGAGATTTTTTAAATAATTAAATGATAATATATATTAAACAATAATTGGCGATAAATTACTTGATAATTGAAATTTATCTATTATAAGTAAGAATATAAATAAATCCAACCAAACTTTCAATCTAATCAGGCTTTAGGATGAGTCCGAAGGCCGAAATGCCATCCTTATGTGCTAGTGTTTTTAGTGTAGTGTAGGTAGTTTAATTCCTGTAAATAACAATTTTAGGGAGTGTTTATTTGGTGGGTATGAAAAAAAAGAATGGGTATAGTATGAAAAAAAGAGTGGGTATAGAGTGAAAGATTGAGTTTAGTAAGAGATTATAATTATAGAATCATTATTTTGATCACCTATTTTAAGTAATATTTTATTCTTCTCCTAATTTAAAGGAACTGGTATTATTGTATGGGTGTGTTTGTTACCATTAATTAAAATATAATTGTTAATTAATTAAAATATTATAATTAACTAATTATAATATAATTAATTAAAATATTATTATTAATTAATTAATTAAAATAAAATAAAATAAATAAAATTATAATAAAATTTTATTTTTGAATATTTTTACAAACTAATTATTATTAATGGAATCATTCATTCTTCTTAACTAACTATCATAATTATGATGATAATATTCATTCTCATTCTTTATTATATTCATTCTCATTTATATTATTTTTTTCTGTACAAACTTATTGCCAAATCAGGGTGGGTTTGCCCAAATACGAGCCCAAGAGAGCTTAGACGTTAAATCGTGTCTCCGGAAAATGCTAATTAAGAAAAACAAAGTTAAGTTGTTCAAGTTCATTTAAAAGAATGCTTGCTAATCGTACATAACCATTCGCCACTTTGTACAATCCCCAAGTTCTTCAAATTGAAATTAAATATGGCTGATAGAAGGATAAGATTGGATTGGTTTTCTTTCAAATAAATTACTAACACACAAGCCACATAGAGCACTCCCCCACTTTCTACTCACTTTGTCTTAAGAAGAGCAGCATCCACTCTTCTGTGCCACAGGCTGTCCTTTGATTTGGACCGTCGGAGGTCTCGCACTGTTCAGAGATGGCTGACTCGCCATTCTGCATAAATAGCAAAAGCTTCTGAGGGACTTCAGAAAAAGACAGATTGTGAACAATACCAACTTTCTTACTAATTCAAATTCAAATTCAAATTCAAATTATATATTATTATAACTACATACCCTAATTATAATATCTTTTAACTGAATAGATTCTATTTTTTCACATAATAAAAATCAATATGCAAATCCCAAAATTTGTTTTCTCTACGAACAAAGAAAAAACAACTAAGAGAGATACTTTTCCAAATAGAAGAATTTTCCATATATCCGTATTGAATTTGATTTCTTATATTTTACTAGATTTCTTTAGAATATAAAAAAATTCTAATTTTAGAAAAACTTCCCGGCGTACAGGACCTGTACTCTGTCAATATAAGAAATCATCGTACCTGTCCTTGATCGCAGAGGCCATAGCCATGAAAGCTTGTTCTACATTGGTAGAGTCTTTAGCACTAGTTTCCATGAAAGGAATGCCTATTTCATCTGCGAATGCCTAAAAGGGAAAACAAGGATAACAACTATGAGAGCAGGAAACCTTTCCACCAACGTCGCACTTGCAACAAATAGTTATGCAATTAGGACTATACCTTTCCTGCTTCATATGATACAACTTTATTCGCAGTGAGATCAGACTTGTTACCAACCAAAAGTTTGTTGACATTTTCACTAGCATAACGATCAATTTCGCTCAGCCATTGCTTGACATTATTGAAACTTTCTTGGTCTGTCACGTCGTAAACAATCTACAACAGAATGGGATAAGTTATCAAGATAGTTGATACATTGGGTAATTATAAACAGAAATCAAAAGAATATTACATCACTTACTATGATACCGTGTGCTCCACGATAGTAGCTGCTCGTGATTGTCCTAAACCGTTCTTGCCCGGCAGTGTCCCACTGCAAAGAAACCAAAATGGAACTTAAGAACTGATTCAAGATGGTTGAGACAAAGATATTGCAGCAACTAAACTGCACATTCTCGAAAAAGGCGGTATAGAATCCATACAATTTGAAGTTTAATGGTCTTTCCATCTTGCTCCACAGTACGTATTTTCTACCAAAAAGAGAAAATAAAGAAATAAGGAATAACACAATCTAGAACTGGGAACCAATGCTGGGAAAACAATAAGAAGGCCCAATTTCTAGAAAGAGAACCACAATCGATTACTTACAAAGTCAACACCTATCGTGCTTATGTAACTATCTATATATGAGTCATCCTGCATTAAAGACAATAATTAGTCAAAAATAGAGAATAAAAATTAGCAGGAGAGCTAAACATAAACGTTGCATCTGCAGACAAGTAAACATGTGCATGCATACCTCATCACATCTTTAAAACTATTTAAAGGTGTCATTCAATTTCCTTGCGAGCAGTTGCTGCTCTCTAAACAGTCACATATACCTAGCACCAAATGTGCCTTGAATGAATATTAATTTTTAGAAAACATTAAAGTTTAGGAGCAAGATACAACCTAGTTCTATACGCTTTGCAATAATGAATAAGACCTGGAAGCGTCAGTTTGTTGAAAAAAAAAACCTTAAAATGCGTTGTCTAAGTAAACAAAGTATAGAGACTATGTTCAAATATAGTTGATAGCGACCAAGCTATTCCTTTTCTTGTTCACCAAAAATTATGAACACCATAGCTAAGCACCAACACTGATTTTATCAGTCATATAGGGCACTGCTTGTGCTTTGTAATAGAAATTTTCAGAAATTTCAACCAAATATTTCATATTTGTTTACTGGCATTAAAGAGTTACAAACTAGTCAATTTGTTTCGGATAAGATAAGTGTTAGTGGGTGGCAAAAGTCCTGTGATAGAATTTGAAATACATTACTGAAAACGATTACCAATAATAGTAGTCAATAAGGGATCACCAGTTCACTACAGTCAATCACTAAAAAGCAATGATCATCAAAAAATATCACGCTAATAGATTCTCATGCAGCTAACTACCAACAAGGATGCTTAAGGACCTTTCACTCTTAATCCACTTTCTAACTTAGAAAATCACTCAATAACAATGAATGCTAAGATCATACAGCAAATCTGAGAAGCAGGCAGGACTTGCCAACACCAGAATCTCCAATCAGAAGAAGCTTGAACAAATAGTCACTGCAAAATGGAGCAACCACAAATCAATCAATACCCACATTATGCTCTGAACTTTGAAGTATAACCAAACAAAAAACATGCACCCAAGGGATAATCAAAACAGTAAGCAGAAAATATGAAATATCAGCCATCCAACAACACATTTGCCTCTTTAACAGTTGATTTCCTTCTTACCTCATCATCCTCAGCCTTTTTTATTACAGTAATTGTCAAAATCCCAGATAAAATGAAATCCATAGCTCGAGAAACGATAGATCGTGAATAAATCTGTGTCACCAGTTGACCATGACCAGTTTTCCACGTAGGCGATTATAATTAGGCAATAAATGCGACTAGGAATAAATGAATTATAATGGATCTAAAATCGATCAAACCGATCTAGAAAATAACTCGTAATTCTATGGTCTACGAACCAAATCAGGTTATTAAATACCAGATTCATCGCAGCGACCTCGAAACTTGGCGAACAAAACCCTAGCTACTGTATGAGCATCAAAACTATAAATACATATAACGAATAAATCTTATTCAAAGCAACAGGAATCGGAAACTTACTATTCGGTAGTCATGGTAGTGATATCGTGGTATTTCGTGTCGGTGCCGGAGTGCGATCTCTCTCCGGCGATATTAGGACCGGTAAATCCCCCAAATTTTCGCGCAACGCGAGAAGGAGATAACGAACCGCAAATGATGTAGGAAATGAAGAAGTAAACGGTAAAACGACGACAAAAACGAATATAAATTGTGCCTCAAAATTAAAGCTAAAAATCTCCAGCCGTTGGATTAATGTCTTGTGATCAAGGACGACACGTCAGAGTCGCTGGTTTTGAGTGGTCTTGGCGGTGAGAGTCACCTGGGGCCCTTATAAAGTTGAAGATCCTCGAATTAATAGAGAGGTTTAAATATAAAAATTATTAATTACTGAAAATTTTATGGATTATTTCACATTTATTTTCAATTTTTGTTTTTATAAGGCTCGAATAACGTAATTGTTGCTTAAAACGACATCATTTTAGACGGTGGACTTGGGGTTAAGGTCCGGGCAAGTCACCTATTTATATAATCATTCTACAGAATTAATGCACTCATACGTCGCCGTTGCATTGACCCTACAAAGTACACATACATTTTAGTAAAATACGCAAGTGATGCTAAAGTACGTACTGAAAAAGGCAATCATACCTTGTGTAGGTATAGCGGCTCCGGTGATAGAATCAGATAACAAAATAAAAAAACCGTATTTGTAGTATTTAATTGCTGATTCAATTTATTTTTGTTCTAATTTCAGGTCATAAAAATATTTTTTTCAAAATCAAAAACAAGATTTCTTATCCTTATTACGAAAACAAAACAAATAAACAACTTTTGAAAAACTTCTTCCTCGTACTTTTCTTCAACAAAATCTTATTATTCTTGTTATTATTAAATATTGTTATAAATTTTCTACTTATTATTAATTTTATCAATTTATTATTATTATTATTATTATTATTATTATTATTATAATATAAAATTAATTACCTTATTATTATTATTAATTATTGTTATAAATTTTATTCTTATTATAATTAATATTATTAATTTTATTAATTTTAATATTTCAAATTAATTATCTTAGTATTATTATTGTCAATAAATGCGTCATCGCCATCATCATCATCATTATCATTATCATAGATTTTGTAATTATTATTATTATTATTATAAAAATTAATTTTATTATTATTATTATTATTATTATTATTAAATTATTTATTATTATTAGTTTTCTTCCTTTTCTTATTCTATTATTATTATTATTATTATTACTACTATTATTATTATTATACTAAATTAATTTATTATTATTATTATTATTATTATTATTATTATTATTATTATTTTATTTGCTAACTTTTAATATAATTCATTTTAAAATAATTAATGAATTACATATTTCTAATCATTTTATACAATAAGAATATTTTAGTTATTGATCTTTTTTTTATGTTACTTACTATAATTAAACATATTTTTATCATCGAAACAAACACAATTTATCTATTTTATCCGTCATAACCAAATATTATATTATCTCTATTTTTTTTATCTCTAAATTTTTATTTTGTTATGTCATTACAATAACATACGTAGAGAATGATGACATACAAACCGAAGAAACGAGAATCTGAAAGGAACAGAACAACTCAGATATTTCTCCCATTTCCTTAATAAAGAAGTTTGCCAGCTCTCGAAATGTTGTCTGGGTACAACTCACTAATAACGCTGCGCGCAGCCGCCGCCGCCGTCGACGTCGCCCACGTGCTAAACTCAGCTCAACTTGCTCAGCCTCCTCCTGCTCCTAGTCCTACGTATAATAATAATAATACTTTACATCTGAATAAATTTTGACAGTTCTTTTTCGATTTTTTGGTATAATCTTATTTGTTATTTGAGCTGTCTAAGATGGTCAAAATATGCTATTAAAATAAATTAAAAAATTTTGAACATTTCCTGATATTTTGTGTACTACAAAATTCCAGAGAGAATGTTTATTAAGAATTACTCATAAAGTACACAGTTTAAAATAAGCATGCACGTGATGTCTATACCAACCCTAAGTATCACGTTTCAAAAGCTCATCCATTATATCAAGATGCTCAAGATATAACAAAGACAGCCTCAGCACTCATGCATCAATATGTAGAAATGATTGAATTTGTCATCAATAGTATCAGAGAATTTTATCAAATTAGACAATATTATGTATATCAAAGTTCAAGACTTATGGATTAATATTTTAATGGCATATTTTGACTATCTTAGACAGCTCAAACAACAAATAAGATTATACCAAGAAATCGAAAAGAATAGTTAAAATTTATTCAGATGTATAAAGAACATATAAAATTAGCAAAAGAATATCAATGTTCTTAACTATTAATTAATGCACGAACTTTATTATATCGACACTCTATTGTTCTAATTCCATTAAAGGCATACACAACATGATATTCAATTTCTTATAGATTAAGAAGCATGTCACCTCATCATTTATCATTTTTCTTTAATTAATTGTGAGTGTATTATTTCAATTTCGGCTTGTATTTGTTGTAAAAGAGTTATAATTTCAATTTGTGTTTTGGCTAGTTCATTGATTTTTAATTCTAATTGAGCCTAATTATCTGTTAATTGATCAAGTTGTTGGGTTAAAGAAGTCATAATTTTTTATTTACATAAGTACTTAGCTGATTAAGTTGAGTTTGAATTTCATCAAGTTGTTTATTATTGTATGGTTAGGTAATACGAATTGGTCTTTCTATATACAGGGGTCGTTGGTAATGGGCTGAGAATGATCTAAGGAGAGGAATTGTAGAAGAGGAGTTATGAATAATAGCCTTCTGGTATTGTTGAACTACTGCTAAATGTTCTTCATAAGGTCTTTTTCCAATTTTATTAATTCCAACAAAAATAAGATAGTTGATTCTTTCTTCATTGTATTTGATATGATCTATATAATGATTACTAAGTCGTTGTGTATATTGAATCTTTTCATCTAAGTCTTCACAATTAGGGCAAGTCATTTTAAATCATAAATAATATCGTCATCGACGTTTCATAATCCATACTTGTAATTTTATCGGAATAATCCATTTCTAATTTAGAACAATAAAAATTAGTGTTTGGGTTGAAATCAAATATAATATCATCACTATGGTCGTGATCTATGATATATGCTATATTAGTAACTAATTGAAATATGTGTCTCCATAAATAATCTAAATAGATAATAATATAATCTAAACTAACATATAAAATAATAATTGATCGATGGAATAAACATAATACTAAGAGAAATGAATAATAATAAAGGTTGCAATTCAATATAGTATGTGCATATATTGAAAGTTGGTAAATAAGAGAATATAAACAATAATTAAAGAAATATGATAAATGATGAGGTGACATGCTTCTTAATCTATAAGAAATTGAATATCATGTTGTAGCTCTAATATGCCCGCTTTAATGGAATTATAAAAATAGAGTGTCCATTATAATAAAATTTGTGCATTAATTAATAGTTGAGAACATTGATATTCTTTTGCTAATTTTATTTGTTCTTTATACATCCGAATAAATTTTAACTGTTCTTCTTCAATTTCTTGGTATAATCTTATTTGTTGTTTGAGCTGTCTAAGATAGTCAAAATATGCCATTAAAATATTAATCCATAAGTCTTGAACTTTGAAATACATAATATTGTCTAATCTGATAAAATTCTATGATACTATTGATGACAAATTCAATCATTTATGCATATTGATGCATGAGTGCTGAGGTTGTCTTTGTTATATCTTGAGCATCTTGATATAATGGATGAGCTTCTGAAACGTGATACTTAGGGTTGGTATAGACATCATGTGCATGCTTATTTTGAGCTGTCTACTTTATGAATAATTCTTCATATTCTGCTATATTGTGATCAATCTGACCAAATATGCCTGGCTAGATAGTGTTTATGTTGAAAATAAGAGAATGTCATGCTGAGAAGTTGATCCATTAGTGAAATAATAATGTAAAAAAGAATAAAAGAAACATAATAATCATGCGAAGAATAGTAATTGGGAAGAAATATAAATGATAGAATAATACTAATGGTAAAAAGAGAGACGTAATAATATGATCTATTGTGACAAAGAGAAGTAATAAACAATCTCTAACCTTAATCATTTCTGAATTTGCTTAAACGTCACTCCTAGACTATCGCAAAGAGAAGTTTTAAGGAAGAGAGAATTTATTGAAATCTCAGTGTGCCTTCATCAGGCATACTAGTAGCCTATTTATACAAATGGAGGAAGGATAAAGGCTAAAGAAGTGGCCAACTAAAGAAAAGAAAAGACATAAAGAAAAAGTTAAAGAAAAAGGTAAAGCGAAAGATTCGTTGTACCGAAAAGAAAAGAAAAGATAGCTATGTTACAGATGGTTGGTCCTGTTAGACCTACATGCTTTATTCCTTTCTTGTGCTTGTTGTTTTCTGCCGACAATTTAGTCTTCTAGTATGATGTGGCAATCTTTGTCAGTAGTGCTTTGAGCATCTGGTACTTTTGAACTTGATGGACATATTTTACACTGATGATAAGGATATTCTCTGAGTTGTTTGCATATTGCTTCTTTCCACGCTGGACTTAATTAATCAAAATATTCATTCAAATAATCGAAGGGTGCTTTGAATTTTGAAAGAACTTGTAGCTCCGTGATAGTAATTGGATTTTTGTATGCGGAAGTCATGAGAATTTGATTCCCACGATAATTAATCTTGGTAGTGGCTTCAGTAGTGATCCTTGTACATTGATTGTAGACTCCTTCAATATTGTTTAAATTTAGTTTATTAATTAAATCCCAATTAAACTCATACTGAGGAGGCTCGTCAACTAGTGGATACTGAAGATTGCTAACTCCTATTTGGAGAAAAAAAATCCTTTGTACTTTGATTGCTGCTTTACTGGCCTTTTCTGCTTCTGCGGTTTCAAAGATTGGGTAACTGCTGTAAACTTTAAGATATAACTCACGGTCCTTGGTAAATCGATCTTTATATTGCTTGATAGCGTTGATTAATCCTGCTGGAAAATATGATAGTAATTTGAGATCTTGAATGTAGATGGTATCTATTAATCCACTCTGAAATAAGAGATAAGTAGTCAAAGGGTATGCTTCAGGGAAGACTATTGTTTTTGGTCCATACCGTCCTCGGTTTTGTGGATAATACTGGAATTGCTTCATATCAGTAGTCCAATGATTTAGTGCTTGAAAACAGTCGACAAACATTTCAGATGTCAACACTTTTGCTTCTTTTTGTAATGCTTTGGTTAGAACAGAATGAATACGTTCCATGTCTATTGCTTTTCCCAAAGAGGTCATCTTTGTTGTTGGTGGTGCTGGTGTAGTTAAAATTGTCTTGTATTGTGGTCGTAAGACTGGATGCTGAAATTCTTGATAAGATTTTTCTGCTTCGGCTTTAGTAGAAAAGCTCTTGTGGATAATACTGCTTTTTCCTATAATATGAATAGCTACTTTGTGCCATTGATTATAAATACCGACGAATAGTCCATTGTAGATAACATAATGCTTGGATTCTTGCTGGTCAATTTCCTTTTGAGGAATGGTATTTACTAAGGAAGATTTTGAAGAAACTGGTACTATTGGAGCTGGTGAAATAGTTATTCAAGGTGTGGCTCGTGGTAATAGAGTAACCTTGTCATTATTGACTGTTGTTGTAGATAAAAGAGTGGTCTTTGTGTTAGAAGGTTTTGGTTCTGATGATGGCTGATCCTTGAGCATAGTGAGGGTAGTTTTGAGTCTGTCTATTTCTTTTAGTGATAGTGATAGTTTTGACTTGTAGATTCATGGTTTGAACTTGTACTTCAAGAAGTTCTGCTTCCTTTAGTGCTATAGTAGTTTCCAATTGTGTTATAACTCCTTTCATTCTCTTGTTAATATATCTGCAAGAAAATTGTTAGCTGTTTTAATATAATGAATTTGAAATTGATACTGACCTAATTCTAATTACCATCGAATGAGTCGTCCTTGATTATCATTAGTACTTATATGGTATTTAGTGAATCCACACAGATATTGAGAATCTGTTTGTATTGTGAATTCGACTGGTAATAAATCAATGCGTCATTTTCTCAAAGTTTTGAGACAGGCCAGTACTTCTTTTTCATGAATAGGATAATTTAATTCCGAATAATTAAAAGTCTCATTTATATACTTGCAAAGATAGTGCTTCTTTTGCTTTGGCGGTGTTACCAGAAGACATCCTGCCCATGTATCATAACTTGCGTCCATTTGGACTAACAATTGATCTTGGTGCTTGTAATTATAAAGTTGAGGTAAATACTTACAGAGCTGCTTCAATCGCTGTACTGCTTCGGTATCTGCTGTAGTCCAATGCCACTGTCTTTTAGTACTACATTTTAATTGTAAACTTTTTCTTTCTTTAGCAAGAACTTTTTGAAAACCTTGGTCAGATATATAATTTAATAAGCCTAAAAATTGATGTACATGTTTTTTTGTCTTTCAATTGATCAGGGAAATTTTGTAGTTTTTGTAAAATATTAGGTTGTAATTGTAAATATCCTTGAGAATTGAATTATATTCCTAAATATTCAATGGCTTGTTGTGCTATTTTAGCCTTCTTTTTCCTTAGTATTAGTCCTTTTTGTTTACATCTCTGTAAAACAATACTAACCTTTTTTAAATGATCTAATTTGTCCTGATTCGAATAAATAATAATATCATCAATATAAACTAAAGCAAATTCTTCTAATCCAGGAAGATTGTTATCCATAAATCGTTGATATATACTAGGTGCTTGTTTTAATCCAAAAGGTAATACATTCCATTGATAATGTTTTTGAGGAGGACAGGTGAATGTTGTTAATGCTTTAGTATTATCATGTAATCGTAATTGCCAATATACAGATTTGGCATCTAATGTAGTAAACCAAATATGTCCTTTGAGTTTATTGATAATATAATCTTTTCTAGGTAATTTATAAGCATCTCCTATTGTTGCTTCATTTAATTTTCGATAATTAATAACCATTCTTCTTTTTCCTCTTTTTTGTTCGGTTGAGTTATTAACATAAAAAACTGGTGCTGAATGTTTACTAGTACTTGGGTTGATTAGTCCTTTTTCTACTAAGTCTTTGCACTATTGGATAAATTCTTTTACATCTTGAGGTATGTAAGGAATATTATTTTTAATATTTACTTCTTAATGAGGATCCTTTAATTTAATTTCTATTAACTCATGATTATGATTCTTGATAGGATCTAAAGGATTTTCACTACATACTTGATCTAAGAGAGTATCTATTTCTAATTGTATATGTGTATTGTTAAGTAAATAGAACTGTAATTCATTAAATTTTTCATTAAGAAGTTTCAGCTGTTCCAAATGAGTAGTATGATAGATAGGTATTCTAAGAATGATAGATTTTGATTAAGTTCCTTTAAAAAAGGAGTTTTAAAGTAATATAATGTAAATATTGATGTAAAGGATTATAAAGTTTAAGAAAATTGTTGCCTAAAATTAATGGTAATCCCGATTCTTTATGATAAATAGAGGAATAATAAATGTATAGTTTTCTATAGTGATGCGATTATAATAACTTACATACCAGATAAAATTAAAACTTCCATATGCTATTCGAATTTGTAATGGTTTTGATAATTTTGTCTAGATTAATGATATTTGTTTTGATGCAATACAAATAGTAGCTCCTGTGTCTATATATGCATTTACTTTAGTATTCGTTTTCTGAACAATTACTTGAATAAATGTTGAATTGGAATTCGGATTCCAATTTTTGTGAATCTGATTCATTTGAAGATTCAGTTGAAGAATATTCTGAAAAAATATATATTGTTGTGTCAGAATTATAGTCAGATTCAAATGGTTCTAACTGATGTTGTATAGCTAAATTTAGAATTTGTACTTTATTATTATATTTTTTTATCATTTTTCTTAGGACATTCATTGGCATAATGCCCTTCTTCTTGGCAAAGCCAACATTTACAATTTTTCTTCTTTTGTGGACAATATTTTTGTGTAGGTTGAGACTTTTTAGGATATTGTTGTTTTCTTTTTCTTCTAAATCTTGAGTGAATGTTTGGAGGATAAGAGTGTGGTCTATATTTTTTCCATCTATATTGTTTTGAATGCTTTCTGTAAGGATAATTTCTTCTATAGGAATATTTTAATTGTTTGGGTTTCCTATATTTATGTTGCTTTTGATATTTTCTTTCACAACCATATTGTTGTGGTACATCTACATTTTGAGAACAACAAAGGTCCAAATTTTGATGTTTTAATGTTTGTTTTAGTTTTGTTTCAAAACAATAGTCTACTAATAAATCTCTAGTAGTTAGAATAGCTCCGCCTAAGTTATGCGCAACAGAATGATTTTCAAGTTTTTCATGGAATCGTTGTTATACTTTAACGTTAAAAGGATAGGGTAGTTTTTGTATAAAAACATTAATATACATTTCTTGTTCAATTATTGGTAATTTATAATAGTGTCTTTGAAATTCACAAATAAAGGAATTAAGGTAATAGATATTGCAAATATGCATATTATTTAAATGCCTAAGAGTTTTTTGTCTATTGGCATTATCTCTATCAGCTTTGTGAAAAATAACATCTTGTCCAAAGAATTCTTTATATATTTCGTCTCCTATTATTTCAAATGTATGTTCATCGGTTATAGTTCCTTGGAAGTGAGGAGTATTTTGTAAAGCTTGTGCATTTTCAATTAAAAAATTTTGAACATTTCCTGATGTTTTGTATACTACAAAATTCCAGAGAGAATGTATATTATCGTCTAGATCACCAAATGGTTTGTCTATTTGCATTATTAATTGAATATTTGCATACCATTCATAAAATAAACGACAAGCACAAGAAAGGAATAAAGCATGTAGGTTCAACAGGACCAACCATCTGTAACATAGCTATCTTTTCTTTTATTTTCGGTACAGTGTATAAATAGGCTACTAGTATGCCTGATGAAGGCACACTAAGATTTCAATAAATTCTCTCTTCCTTGAAACTTCTCTTTGCGATAGTCTGGGAGTGACGTTTAAGCAAATTCGGAAGCGATTAAGGTTAGAAATTGTTTATTACTTCTCTTTGTCACAATAGATCATATTATTACGTTTCTCTTTTTACCATTAGTATTATTCTATCGTGTATATTTCTTCCCAGTTACTATTCTTCGCATGATTATTATGTTTCTTTTATTCTTTTTTACATTATTATTTCACTAATTGATTAACTTCTCAGCATGGCATTCTCTTATTTTCAACATAAGCACTATCTAGCCACGCAGATTCGTCAAATTGATCACAATATAGCAGAATATGAAGAATTACTCATAAAGTACACAACTCAAAATAAGCATGCACATGATGTTTATACCAACCCTAAGTATCACGTTTCATAAGCTCATCCATTATATCAAGATGCTCAAGATATAACAAAGACAGCCTCAGCACTTATGCATCAATATGCAGAAATGATTGAATTTGTCATCAATAGTATTAGTGAATTTTATCATATTAGACAATATTATGTATTTCAAAGTTCAAGACTTATGGATTAATATTTTGATGGCATATTTTGACTATCTTAGACAACTCAAACAATAAATAAGATTATACCAAGAAATCGAAGAAGAATAGTTAAAATTTATGCAGATGTATAAAGAACAAATAAAATTAGCAAAAGAATATCAATGTTCTCAACTATTAATTAATGCACTAATTTTATTAGATCGTACACTCTATTTTTATAATTCCATTAAAGCGTACATATTAGAACTACAACGTGATATTCAATTTCTTATAGATTAAGAAGCATGTCACCTCATCATTTATCATATTTCTTTAATTATTGTTTATATTCTCTTATTTACCAACTTTCAATATATGCACATACTATATTCGAATTGCAACCTTTATTATTATTCATTTCTCTTAGTATTATGTTTATTCCATCGATCAATTATTATTTTATTTTGATGTTAGTTTAGATTATATTATTATCTGCTTAGATTATTTATGGAGACACATATTTCAATTAGATACTAATATAGCATATATCATAGATCACGACCATAATGATGATATTATATTTGATTTCAACCCAAACACTAATTTTTATTGTTCTGAATCATAAATGGATTATTCCGATGAAATTACAAGTATGGATTATGAAAACGTCGATGACGATATTATTTATGATTTAGAATGACTTGCCTATTTGTGAATACTTAGATGAAAAGATTCAATATACACAACGACTTATTAATCATTATATAGATCATATCAAATACAATGAAGAAAGAATCAACTATCTTATTTTTATTGGAGTTAATAAAATTGGACAAAGACCTTATGAAGAACATTTAGCAGTAGTTCAACAATTAAAAGACTTATATATAAATCATTTATCTCATTTAGAACATATTAGATTTGTCACACATCAAAATTATCATTCACAATGGATAAAGATTCGACAATCTTTGATATTGATAATTTAGAATTAACAGAATCATTAGGAACTTATCACATCTCAACTCTAATCACTTAACACAAACAACAACAAATTGCTAAAGCTCAATTAGATTTAAAATCAGGACAAGACATCCATAAATATGTTATAAAAAGATTGTTTACTAGACAAAACATCATTTATTTTGGAAAAATGATACATGAAACACTTATTAGAATTGATCAATGCACTGGTCATTTACGAATTAGTTTAATTAATCCAGAACAAATTGATAAACAATTACAATTAATACCAGAAAATAAACGAAAGAAAATAGGATACATTCAATTATCAACCATACAAATATTATTAAAATCCACATTCCAAGAAGGAATCGATACACCCATACACATGGCAATATTAGATGAACGTATGACTAATTTAAATAATCAAGTTTTAGGAATGATTAATGGTAATCTAGCCTATGGAAAAATAAAATTCAACACTCAATTAAAATTAGGAATACCATTACTCTCTTCTGATCTACAAAATACCATTACTGTTGCCTATAAGTTTTATAATGACAATCTCATGACCCCAGAACAATATCCTTTTTCCTTAACCTATCAGATTAGCTATGCTTTAACCAATTCTCATCATAGTATAGATTTCAAGCATACATAACCAATATATTTAGATAATCTCTTTCAAGATATAGGAAAAGTAGGAATAAAAGTTCAACTTAAATTACAACCACTTCCCGAAATACAAAATCCCTTTCAACCACCATTAATAGATAGAAGACATTCATTCTCTGAAAACTCCTCTTCTGCAATTCCTCTCCTTAGATCATTCTCAGCCCATTACCAATGACCCCTGTATATAGAAAGACCAATTCGTATTATAGAACCATACAATAATAAACAACTTGATGAAATTCAAACTCAACTTAATCAGCTAAGTACTTATGTAAATCAAAAATTATGACTTCTTTAACCTAACAACTTGATCAATTAACAGATAATCAGGCTCAATTAGAATTAAAAATCAATGAACTAGCCAAAACACAAATTGAAATTATAACTCTTTTACAACAAATACAAGCCGAAATTGAAATAATACACTCACAATTAGAAAAGAAGGGACAGCCCTGAAAAATAGTATCAGAGCTAGTAATTACTAAAAAACCAAAGATGAATTTATTCTAGATTATGAATTAGATCAAGATGTTTTTGTAGAAGAAGAAAAACCGGAAAGTAGTCGCACTAGAGAATTAAAACTTAAAGGAAAATTAAGTGGAGATAAACGAAAAAAGGAATTTCAACCTACTAATTATTCATGGACAAATGATCATAAAGAAGATTTTTTAAATCATCAAGGCTTTTATTATAAAGATTCCAAAATAAGAAAATATCCACATGAATATAAACCTCAGAAGGCACAATTAGGAAAACAAGGAATCCTTAATTTATATTGTACCACTAATGCTGAAGATTTATTTTATGAATGGTATGCAAATATTCAATTAATAATACAAATAGACAAACCATTTGGTGATCTAGACGATAATAAACATTCTCTCTAGAATTTTGTAGTATACAAAACATCAGGAAATGTTCAAAAAATTTTAATTGAAAATGCACAAGCTTTACAAAATACTCCTCACTTCTAACGAACTATAACCGATGAAGATACATTTGAAATAATAGGAGACGAAATATATAAAGAATTCTTTGGACAAGATGTTATTTTTCACAAAGCTGATAGAGATAACGCCAATAGACAAAAAACTCTTAGGCATTTAAATAATATGCATATTTGCAATATCTATTACCTTAATTCCTTTATTTGTGAATTTCAAAGACACTATTATAAATTACCAAGAATTAAACAAGAAATGTATATTAATGTTTTTATACAAAAACTACCCTATCCTTTTAACGTTAAAGTACAACAACGATTCTATGAAAAACATGAAAATCATTCTGTTGCACATAACTTAAGCGGAGCTATTCTAACTACTAGAGATTTATTAGTAGACTATTGTTTTGAAACAAAACTAAAACAAACAATAAAACATCAAAATTTGGACCTTTGTTGTTCTCAAAATGCAGATGTACCACAACAATATGGTTGTAAAAAAAAAATCAAAAGCAACATAAATATAGGAAACCCAAACAATTAAAATATTCCTATAGAAGAAATTATCCTTCTAGAAAGTATTCAAAACAATATAGATGGAAAAAATATAGACCACACTCTTATCCTCCAAACCTTCACTCAAGATTTAAAAGAAAAAGAAAACAACATTATCCTAGAAAGTCTCATCTTACACAAAAATATTGTCCACAAAAGAAGAAAAATTGTAAATGTTGGATTTGCTAAGAAGAAGGACATTATGCCAATGAATGTCCTAAGAAAAATGATAAAAAATATAATAATAAAGTACAAATTCTAAATTTAGCTATACAACATCAGTTAGAACCAATTGAATCTGACTATAATTCTGACACAACAATATATATTTTTTCAGAATCAAATTCACAAAAATCGGAATCCGAATTCCAATTCAACATTTATTCAAGTAATTGTTCAGAAAACGAATACTAAAGTAAATGCATATATAGACACAGGAGCTACTATTTGTATTGCATCAAAACAAATATCATTAATCTGGACAAAATTATCAAAACCATTACAAATTCGAATAGCATATGGAAGTTTTAATTTTATCTGGTATGCAAGTTATTATAATCGCATCACTATAGAAAACTATACATTTATTATTATAATCGCATCACATAGAAAACTATACATTTTATCAGATTACCATTAATTTTATGCAACAATTTTCTTAAACTTTATAATCCTTTCTCGTCAATGTTTACATTATATTACTTTAAAACTCCTTTTTTAAGGAACTTAATCAAAATCTATCATTCTTAGAATACCTATCTATCATACTACTTATTTGGAACAAATTGAAACTTCTTAATGAAAAATTAAATGAATTACGCTTCTATTTACTTAAGAATACACATATACAATTAGAAATAGATACTCTCTTGATCAAATATGTAGTGAAAATCCTTTAGATCCTATCAAGAATCATAATCATGAGTTAATAGAAATTAAATTAAAGGATCCTCATCAAGAAGTAAATATTAAAATAATATTCCTTACACACCTCAAGATGTAAAAGAATTTATCCAATAAAGGCAAAGACTTAGTAGAAAAGGACTAATCACCAAAGTACTAGTAAATATTCAAGACCAATTTTTATGTTAATAACTCAAATTAACAAAAAGAAGAATGGTTATTAATTATCGAAAATTAAATGAAGCAACAATAGAGATGCTTATAAATTACCTAGAAAAGATTATATTATCAATAAACTCAAAGGACATATTTGGTTTACTACATTAGATGCCAAATCTGGATATTGGCAATTACGATTACATGATAATACTAAAGCATTAACAGCATTCACCTGTCTTCCTCAAAAACATTATCAATGGAATGTATTACCTTTTGGATTAAAACAAGCACCTAGTATATATCAACGATTTATGGATAACAATCTTTCTGGATTATAAGAATTTACTTTAGTTTATATTGATGATATTATTATTTATTCAACCAGACAAATTAGATTATTTAAAAAAGGTTAGTATTGTTTTACAGAGATGTAAACAAAAAGGATTAATACTAAGCAAAAAGAAGGCTAAAATAGCACAACAAACCATTGAATATTTAGGAATACAATTCAATTCTTATGGACATTTACAATTACAACCTAATATTTTACAAAAACTAAAAAATTTCCCTGATCAATTAAAAGACAAAAAATATGTACAACAATTTTTAGGCTTATTAAATTATATATCTGACCAAGGTTTTCTAAAAGATCTTGCTAAAGAGAGAAAAAGTTTACAATTAAAATGTAGTACTAAAAGACACTGTCTTTTAGAAAAAGAGACCATGAACAGTGATGCCGCCAACGTTAGCTCCACTGTGTCGCCGCTGAAGGAGAGAGACCGGTCCACTGAAGAAGTCGATCTGCTTGACCGCCACACCAAGAAGCTTAAGGCATTAGCTTGCGCACCTGGGGAGGCTATGGAGACTGATACCTCCACCTCGACCCCGGCGCCACCTACTGTGGAGGATGGGGACGTCGGTCTGGATTTTCAGGCCCACTATGTCTCTTTTAGAGACACGTTGTTGAGGGGCCGTCATCAGCGGCAGGGGCTTGAGGCGGTCCCAGTGGAAGCCACCATTTTGGTGGGCGATGAGGAACCGATCACTGTCTCTCTGCAGGGACCTAAGCCTTCCATTCGCTTGTCTGAAAAAATATGGAACGACTTTATCACCCTTTCCAGCGTAGCTTGATTTTAAAACCTCTTGGTAGATCCGTTGGTTTCCTTACTCTAAAGGATCACCTTCGCCGACTCTGGCATATTCCGGAAGATACTTATGACTTGATAGATCTTAATGATGGGTATTTTCTGGTTGAATTTGATCTGCAGGATGATTACCGTTTTGTGTTGGAGGAGGGTCCCTGGATGGTCCTGGGCCATTATCTCACAGTTCGGAAATGGCAACCTAATTTTCGGCCATCCACTGATGTTATCTAGTCCACCGCTGTTTGGGTTAATTTCCCCGGTTGTCCTATGGAATTCTACAATGAAGCTGTGTTAATGGCGGCAGGGGAACTCATTGGCAAGCCTCTCAAAGTTGATGCCACAACGCTCAATAGGCGACGGGGAAACTTTGCCCGGATTTGTGTTGAAATTGACTTAGGCAAACCACTCATCCCTGTTATTGATCTGAATGGCTGCGATCAACCTGTTACATATGAAGGTCTCCATCTCATTTGCTTCTCTTACGGCAGGAGTGGCCACCGGAAGGACACATGCCCTTATACTACTACGCTGGCGTCCGATCGACTACCCACCGCCACCGCGGAGATGACTGTTGGGGCATCGTTGCCTATTCCACCAGTGCCCCAGGTAGACTTGAATTGTGCTGCCCCTCCGCCTTTTGGGCCTTGGATGTTGCCTACCCGTCGGAACCATTGGCGCCCGACTGGTAAAACCAAGAATGGTGGCCTAACTGCCGAATCCAGGAATCCTCCCAGTGGATCCCGATATGATGTTTTGGCAGCTGTGGAAGATGGTACTAGTAATGGTCTGGTTCTGGAAGGTGTTGCCTTGCCTAGTGGTGGTGGGCGCACTGACATTCCACCTACGATGGCCCCTGATAGGGGTGGCGTTGCCTTGCATCGGTCTCCGTCTCTTTCTCTGCAGCAGCATACAAGTAGCGCTAGGCGGGCTACCCGCAAGCATCCTACTCCCCCAGCATTGGGTTCTGTTCGGCTTTCCCACGCTCGTGGACAGGACCCGGGCAGGGACCTTGGATCGATGCCTACTGCTCTGCCATCCCTTCCTCCTCCAGCCTCTCAGTCCCAACTTCCGCCTCTTGCTTCATTGCATGCATGATCCACCACTGGCCAAGAAGCTTCATTGCATGCACGATCCAACACTTGTCAAGGAGCCTCTTGCCCCTCGGGCCCTGCGGACCCTGTCTCCCCCCATATGCCTATGCAGGTGGATCCTCGTCACGATTTTGTTGACCCAGTGGCACGCATTCAGGCTGCAGTCTGTGATTTACCACCCGATACTAGTCTTGTCCTCGGCTTTCAAGTCGTTGCTCCTACCAGTATGACCGTGGATGGTCTCCTAGCTGATGATGGGTCTGTGCCCAATTCCCATGCTTGACCTTTATATGTTCGAGATTTTATTCTGGAACTGTAGGGGGGCGGGGTCGACGCGTTTTTTAACGCATATCAGAGAACTACTTCGTGAACATAGGCCAGGTTTCTTGGCCCTTTTTGAAACTAGAATTAGCGGGACCAAGGCTCGAAAGCGGATACACAGCTTGGGTTTTGACTGTTCTTACCAGATGGATGCGGTTGGACGTAAAGGGGGCATTTGGCTTCTTTGGAATCAAAATTTTGCTTCTTTCGAAATAGTTGGATCCGCTGCCCAGGTTGTCCATGGCATTGTTAGATGTGCTGGCTCCTTTCTTGTGTGTATGCCTCTCCCGCAACGGAGGTGCGGAGAACTCTTTGGACTGCTCTTGCTGCTTTTGGTCCCTTTGTTAACTTCCCGTGGGTCATTCTCGGTGACATGAATGATTATTTGACGCTGGATGACAAACGTGGAGGTCAACCTCCAAGTCTCGCACGATGTATGACTTTTAAAAACTAGATTGATTCTTGTGAGCTCATGGATTTGGGATTCTTTGGCAACAGATTTACTTGGAGCAATTTACGTGATGGAGGTGCCAAGATTTATCAACGCCTTGATTGGGCCTTTGTGAATGGTGCTTGGCGAGTCCTCTTTTCTGAAGCAGTGGTTCGGCACCTTCCCCGGATTTACTCTGATCACTGTCCACTCCTTCTCCACCTTCAGGGCATCCCTACTTTAATTCCTCGACACCGTCCCTTTCGTTTTGAGGCAATGTGGCTAACTCATCCGGATCTTGCTAGCCTGATTCATGATACTTGGGACTCTTCTTCTGGTGCACTCCATGACCTTACTTCCAATCTTAGGGACCGGCTACGTCAGTGGAATGCTTCCACGTTTGGTAACCTTTGTCAACGTAAACGCCGTTGCCTCAAGCGCCTTGAGGGTGTTCAGCGAGCACTCCTGCAGCAACCTCAACATACTCTCTTCCTCCTTGAAAAGCAACTTCAGATGGAATACCATGGCATCTTAGAGCAAGAGGAATATTTCTGGTATCAAAAATCACGAGTTAAATCTATTGAATTTGGTGAGCGCAACACCTCCTTTTTCCACATCTCTACTCTTAACAAAAGACGGCGTAACAAAATTTTATCCCTCCGACGATCAGATGGTTCTTGGTGTGCAGATGTGGGAGAGATGAAGCAGTTACTAACACATCATTTTGAGAATCTTTTCTCCCCCCCCCGCCGGATGACTTTCCTCTTGCTGCCATGCCCCCATGTCCATCTCTTCTGGAGGCTCAGCGTCAGACATTGGTTACACCAGTCACGTTGGAGGAAACCAAGTTGTCAGTTTATGGGATGCGTCCTTTTACAGCCCCAGGACCCGATGGCTTTCAGCCTCTTTTCTACCAACAATTTTGGCCGAAAGTGGGCAATTCCTTACACCAGCTTGTTTGTGACACCCTCCAAAATGGCACCTTCCCCGAGGACCTCTGCAAAACTCTTGTAGTGTTGATCCCGAAGGTAGATACTCCTGAGTATATCCACCAGTTTCGACCTATTGCCCTTTGCTCTGTCGCTTACAAAGTCCTTACAAAGCTGTTGGTTAATCGCCTCCGCCCCTTTTTGCCTGATCTAGTTTCGCCTCATCAAAGCTCCTTTATCCCTGATCGCACGACTACTGACAATATCCTTCTTGCCCAGGAGATCATTCATAGTATTCGGCTAAGGAAGAACCAAGATTGGGAGTATAGCCCTTAAAATTGATCTTGACAAAGCATATGATCGAGTCCGGTGGGACTTTTTACATCATACCCTCCGTAGCTTTGGAGTTCCTGCCTGTTGGTGTAATCTCATTATGTATTGTGTCCAATCCACCCAACTGGCTTTCCTCTGGAATGGTGAAGCGTCTAAGTACATCAAACCGAATAGAGGGTTGCGACAAGGGGATCCCCTTTCACCCTATCTATTCGTCTTATGCATGGAAAGATTGGGCCACCTCATTCAGCGTCATGTTGAGGCAGGTACGTGGGAAGCTTTGCAATGTCGTCGGGGAGGTATTAAACTATCTCATCTTTTCTTTGCCAATGACTTATTTCTATTTGGTTGGGCCACTACCCAACAGGCTCATGTTATCAAAGATTGTTTGACTCTATTCAGTCGTGTGTCCGACTTAACTGTTAACCTCCGTTAGTCCAGATTCTACGCCTCCCCTCCCATGAACAGTTCTATTTTGCAATTGTGTTGGAAAGATACTGGGCATCCCATGCACGTCCGATCTGGGCTGTTACTTGGGGGTCCCCCTTTTGCATCGCCGCGTTACCAGACATACTTACCAAGGCATCATTGATAAGGTACAGCAAAAACTTGCAGGTTGGAAGGTGAAGCACCTTAATCTTGCTGGTCGTGCAACCTTGATACAAAGTGTTACATCTGCCATTCCAATTCATGCCATGCATACTACTCTACTACCTCGGGTGACATGTGATAAACTCGATAGTCTAAATCGCAGATTTTTATGGGGTGGCCACGACGGTGTTCGTATGCTTCACCTTGTAAATTGGCAAAACGGTGGCCTGTGCCTCAAAAGTATGCGTGAATTGAACCTCTCCATGCTTGCCAAAATTCCGTGGCGCTTAATTACTGCACCCCATACTGATTTGTGGTCTCGCCTACTGCTTGAGAAATATGGTCACCATGGGGTGTTTGATTTCGATACCTTCAGACCAGCCTGTTCTTATACGTGGAGGAGTATCCAGCGCGGAGCGGATGTTTTAGATCTGGGCCTTGGTTGGAGGATTGGTGATGGCACCGCTGTCGACTTTTAGGATGCCACGTGGTTAGGGAACATCCCTCTACGGGCAGCCATGGGGAACTTTGGTCGGCATCTGCCTGCCGCCCAGGTGAGCGACTTTATTGACCACGAGCACCGATGGAACAGGGAGTTGCTCGCACGCGTCCTTCCCAGGACTCTTGCTCAAGCTGTTCTTGGTGTTCTTCTACCGCGTGCCCCTAAGCCTGACATGATTATTTGGAAACTCTCTCCCACTGGAATGTACACACCCTGTACGGGCTATGCCGCCCTCATGAACTTTCCATCTGCCCCGGATGCAGGTTTTTCTTGTCTATGGACTACCCCCGGTCCAGCCAAATGGGGCTCATTCCTTTGGCTTGCCAGGAGAAACCGACTTCATACCCAACATCTTCGCCTGAGGCGAGGTATTTCTAATACTGCTGTGTGCCAGACTTGTCACATCGCGGATGAAACTTCCATCCATATACTACGGGATTGCCCCATGGCTAAAGCCCTATGGCTTCAACTCATTCCACATCCTACGTGGGAAGCATGGTCGACTATGGAGCTACTGGACTGGATTGATTTGAACATGGGATGTAAACGTTGGTTTCTCGACAAATACCCTTGGTTTATTGTCTTTGCCGCAACTACGTGGTTTTTATGGAAGTGGCGCTGCGAGATATTGTTTGACGATGATTTTGCTAACCCCTGTTTCCCTCTTAACACTATTTTTGCAGAAGTAGAGGATGTGTGTCGCATTTGGCATCTGGATATTGGTAAAGTCAAGTTAATGGAGACCCGCTTCATTGCCTGGGAACCGCCTACTGGGCACTGGGTCAAGCTGAATACTGATGGTGCCTTTCGTGGCAACCCAGGGGTCGCTGACTTTGGGGGTCTGCTTCGTGACCACGTTGGGCGCTGGCTACTTGGTTTTGCTGGCAATCTGGGCATTAGTGACACTCTGGTCGCAGAGCTTGAAGCGATTCGCCAAGGCCTTCACCTTGCCTGGTCACATGGTTTTCGACATCTTCTTCTAGAAACTGATTCTATGCTAGCTCTGACACTCATCACGTCCCCTTCCTCTCGTTTTGATCCGCTGGAACTCTTAGTGAAGGACATCCAGGCACTCTCGCATCGTGAATGGTCTTGTCGTTTCCAGCATCATTACCGCGAAGGTAACAAGTGTGCGGACTTACTAGCCAACGTGGGAGCTGACGGTAGTGCTCTCCTGCACATCCACCATTCTCCACCACCATCTCTCTGCTTACAGTTGGATGAAGACTACAGGGGCGTAGCTTATCCACGCTCCTTCAACTGTTAATTTCATTCTCTTGTTTTTACATTCCTTTGCACCAAAAAAAAAAAAAAGACAGTGACATTGGACTACAGCAGATACCTAAGCAGTACAGCGATTGAAGCAGCTCTGTAAGTATTTACCTCAACTTTATAACTACAAGCACCAAGATCAATTATTAGTCCAAATGGACGCAAGTTATGATATATGGGCAAGATGTCTTCTAGCAACACCGCCAAAGCACAAGAAGCACTATCTTTGCAATTATATAAATGGGACTTTTAATTCTTTGGAATTAAATTATACTATTCATGAAAAAGAAGTACTAGCCTGTATCAAAACTTTGAAAAAATGACTCATTGATTTATTACCAGTCGAATTCACAATACAAACAGATTCTCAATATCTGTGTGGATTCACTAAGTACCATATAAGCACTAATTATAATCAAGGATGACTCATTCGATGGCAATTAGAATTAGGTCAGTATCAATTTCAAATTCATTATATTAAAACAACTAACAATTTTCTTGCAGATATATTAACAAGAGAATTGAAGGAGTTATAGCAAATTGGAAACTACTATAGCACTAAAGGAAGCAGAACTTCTTAAAGTACAAGTTCAAACCATGAATCTACATGTCAAAACTGAAACTATCACCAAAGAAATAGACAGGCTCAAAACTACCCTCACTATGCTCAAGAATCAGCCACCATCATAACCAAAACCTTCTAACACAAAGACCACTCTTTTATCTACAACAACAATTAATAATGACAAGGTTACTCAAGATATAACATCCATTATTTCAATTAGATACTACTTATTATTAATTTTATCAATTATTATTATTATTATTATTATTATTATTATTATTATTATTATTATTATTATTATTATTATTATTATTATTATTATTATTATTATTATTATTATATAAAAATTAATTATCTTATTCTTGTTATTATTTAATATTGTTATAAATTTTCAACTTATTATTAATTTTATCAATTTATTATTATTATATAAAATTAATTTTATTATTATTATTATTATTTATTGTTATAAATTTTCTACTTATTATTATTCTTATTATAATTAATATTATTAATATTATTAATTTTAATATTTCAAATTAATTATCTCATCATCATCATCATCATCATTGATTTTATACTTATTATTATTATTATTGTTATTATTATTATTATTATACAAAATTTAATTTTCTTATTATTATTATAATAATTAAATTATTTATTATTATTAGTTTTCTTCCTCTTCTTCTTCTTCTATTATTATTATTATTATTATTATTATTATTATTATTATTATACTAAATTAATTTCTTATTGTTATTGTTATTATTTGTTAACTTTTTACTAATATAATTCATTTCAAAATAATTAATGAATTACATATTTTTAATCATATTATGCAATAGGAATATTTTAGTTATTGATATTATTTTTATATTCGCTTACTACAATTAAACATATTTCGCCATCGAAATAAATACAGTTTTATCTATTTTATCCCTCGTAACCAAACATCATATTACCTCTAACTTTTATTTTATTTTGTCTCTAAATTTTTATTTTGTTCTGTGATTACAATAACATACGTAGAGAACGGTGACATGCAAACCGAAGAAACGGGAATCTGAAAGGAACAGAACAACTCAGATATTTCTCCCATTTCCTTAATAAAGAAGTTGCCAGCTCTCGAAATGCTGTCTGGGTACAACTCACTAATAACGCTGGGCGCCGCCGCCGCCGCCGCCGCCCCACGTGCTAAACTCAGCTCAACTTGCTCAGCCTCCTCCTGCTCCTAGTCCTACGTATAATAATAATAATACTTTACTTAACTCAGTATTACGTACCAGTTGACGTACTAGTGGGTGCTCAACTTGCTCAGTACCTTACGCTTTCTTTTTCTTCTCAATGCATTGAACCAGCCTGCTGGATCGATCGTCTTACGCCTTTCCCTTTTTCGTTTTTTTTTTCCGTGTTCTTCTTCTCTCCATCAACTTGCTTGTCTTCTTCTTCTTCTTCTTTCCTCAACATTGGACTTCACTACAAAAAAGGCCAGAGGCTTATGCACCATCACGTAACACATGCTCCTTCCCTTCATAGCTGGCCAGACGTCAGTGTAAAAAGTTGCATATTGTATCAAACTTTAAATAAATGCATCAAACAAAAAGTCAGTCTTAGAGAATCCAAGATACTGATTTAATATCACCTCATCTTCCTCTTTAATTACACCAGAAAATCAGAAATATCTTTCGAAAGTTTGTCACCAAGCGCACGTGCGAGAGAGCATCATACGAAAATACCTGCAAGTTTTAGAGCTTCTTTCCCTGTAAATTAATTTAAAACAAACAAACAAACTTACCTTTGTCTAATCTACGATGTTTCTGTCCTCGCAGTGGTAGATATGGTCGTCACTTAGCCCTTCATGTCTATATAAAGAGTGGAGCTCTTCGATTTTGCTCACTCTTATATTTTCCCCTCTGTTGGTTTTGAATTTTGAGTTCTTGTCAATGGCTCTGGGTTCTTTTCTTGAAACAATAGTATGATTAGTCAGTATCCATTCCTCTTCAGGTAAGTTATAGGCCCGCTCAAAGAACTTCCACCAAGCTGCATGGTCATACTCCACTAAGCTCGCTATATACATATAAAGATAAATAATTGTTCCTCACACGAAATGACTTGTTTTTTACCCTATGCAGCCTGCTCTAGGTTTACAGACATTGTTGCATAAGAGTGTGAGAAGGGATATATTTCCCCCTCAAATCTTCTGTTCATTTTCTCCTGTCCTATTCTGTCCACTTTGTATCTGAGCCATCCACTCATGTGGTCTCACATGAATGGATGGCTCAGATATAAAATAGACAGAGTAAGACAAAAGAAAATAGAGAGGAGATCAGCCTTTCTGGTGTATATACTCCCTCTTGAACTTGAACATATCTCGATAATAGAGATTAAGCTTGGATATTTAGGAGGTTTTTGGCAACCAACTTGTAGCAGTTTTTTTCAATTAAAAATTAACTTTTTGACTATTTTAAAAATTATTTATATATTTAGTAAATAATTTATTAGTTAGCTTATTTAATTTTAATAAACTAATTTCTAAAAGTTGTGTAAAAAGTTTTTGGATAATAAACCAAAAATTAATAGGTAAAATTATAATTATACTCTCTTTTCATAATTTTGAATTATGATATATATTGTATTTGTGTCATACTATAATTATAGATATTTTAATTTATTAAATAATAAAATTTATACATATTATATAAAAATACTAATATGATATAACTCGTTGCATCATTTATATTAATAGAAAATTTGATTTTGGATTATTATTATTATTATATTTTATTAAAGTCATAAACTTAATTTTGTAAAATTAAATATATAAAATCTAAAATTTTAAAAGAATATTTAACGAAATATTAAGAAACATAATATTTATAAGTCATTTTACACATCAACAGCTAATACTAAATAATTAATTTTATTACATATTTTTATAAACATTTTATTAAATATTTTTATAAACAACTGATCTAATCAATTAATATAATTTGCTATTAACTAATCGCCGATATAATTTACTGTTTACTAAGTATGGCCTTCGTCCATTTATTTCCTCCTTTCTAAGATAAATTAACAAGAAGGATGTTCTATAATGTTGAACTTTTAGAGGGTGGTGAACTGAACTGAAGATTTATAATTTGTCATAATTTATAATTTATAATTTATAATTTATACTGTTAATTAGATAATTATGGATTAATAAAGGATGTTTATTTGAAATTTAAGTACGGCCAAGGCTAATTATTATGTTTCTTGGATACAATAAGGACACGTCATCAATAGTATGTCAGCTAACCAAGCCACGTGTTAATTTTCCAGTGGGTTAGATACTTTTCTGCGTCAAACAAGTGTCCTTCTGATCCCATGTGTAGCGTGCAGTGATCACAATCCTGACACGTGGCATAACAGTTATGTGGTTCTCCGGGTTTCTGAGGACGAGAATCGGATAAGTCCAGAGTAGTGCTACGCTACAGTAGGGTCTACCGTACCAGCTATGATAATACGTGCACTGTCGATCCGACTTTACCAGATTTTTAGTAAAATTAAATCTGATATCAACTTGTAATGAATATGGTCCGTTGATAAGATCCGTTCTATCGGCCCGGTGGATATCAACCGTTAGATTAATATCCGAAGAAGAACATAAACTTCTCTGCACAAAATTCCCTTTCTCAACTGAGAAATCGATTACTCCAGTCGACTGTCGTAGGGCCGACAAGGAGAGAATCGGAGATCAAGGCGCGTGATGTAGAAGCGACCGTAGCGGAGTGTTGTATCGAAGTATCAGTAAGTTAGATTTACTTTCGTTTTCAAAACCTGTGCAGAGATTAGTCAAATTATGTATGTTTTTTTCCTCTCAAAATCGATTGGTGAATTGCCCTTGGTTGTTATGTAATCGGCTGTATATGATTAATTAGTGGAAGTCCCGTTCGCACCGGGACACAATGTTCTATCTAATTTTATAGTATCTTATTTTGTCTTATAAATCTCAATCATTCATTTATATCGGATCTATATTTATTTATGCAAGATCTACGCAGAATTTACATAAATAAATGACTAAAATTTATAAGACACAACAAGACACCATAAAATTAAACAGAATATTAGAACTCGTTTGCTCCGGCCATTTTCAGACGTGTACGTTGATTAAGTGTGTTTATCTACCGTTTGCCCTGGTAAAAAATTTCACCAAAGTATGCCAATCCGACGGGCAGAATCAAATCTTGATAAATTAACTTCTATTTCCATGATGCTTAATGCAAGTTTGGAGATTACTGACTCAATGGACGGTGTTGTAAAGAAGTAAATTTATGAAACTCACGTACAGTAATGTTCAAACGAACATAAGAACTAGAGGAAAATTTACCACGGTTAATTTATTGAAACCTGAAGGTTTTCCAGGATCCTGACGACCCAAGTTCCATCTTTTCACCGGTCTTTCTTCAATGTGTCGATGAACCTTCCCTGTAAAGCATCTCTGCTCGATATAAAATCAAGAAAGTCCCTGAAACTGAACTCTTTATAGCCAGCAGGGTTTTGTTCATTGAGAAGTTCTGGTGCTGGCGCCATTTTCTTGTTTAAAGCTAGGCTGTGAAGACTTGCTATGGACAGTCGCTTTGTGTCAGAACTAACAATCACTCTGTGAAGGACACTCTTATAGTGGCCATTGCTCATGACTTCTAACTGATCTCCCAACAGAACTATTAGAGCCCCTTCAACAAGTGGAACTGGTACCCAATTCTCGTTAGAGTCCAGGAGCTGTAGCCCGGAACAGCTCTGATGTAAGATGGTCAATGTTCCATAGTCTGAGTGTGCTGGTATTCCCAATGTGAGCTCTGGTTCGGGACATGCAGGATAGCAGTTCACAGTCATTACTTGTGAGCCATTGTCAATGTCATCTACCAAGTAGTTTGAGTTCAGGCCTAAGCTTTCTAGAACAAGTTCCATTAGTTGTTTCTGTAGATTTTCCACTTCAGTTGCATACTTACTCATCTTCTCTCTGTGTTAGAAACACGATAGGTAAGATGTTACTTGTGATTAGAGAAAGGTGACAGTAGAACACGACCCTATACTATACATTACATAGTTAGAAGTTGTGTTATTCTTTTCGTGCATTGGTTAACTTATTTGTAACTTGCAGGATGTGAAGGCCAAAGGTGGATCCATTTTGAGATGGAATGAGATTAATGTTTGATGAAGTCTCTCCAGAAATGAACTTTATCCGTTGCATGATTTAAGCTAGTGCCATACCTTACAGGCTCATGAACATTCTCTGACATTAGAATCATTTTCTCTTCGACAGGTAAGTCGAAGAAGTCAGTTGCAGCCTCCATAGCATCCCTCATTGTGCACTGAAGAATTCCATGATTAATCACCTGATCATAATGTAAGTTCTTAGCAAAGTAGTAAACTTATACATTTGATGAAAAAAAAAAAAAACAAATCGTTAATTATGTTTTATGCAAATTGATGATGGTATATATCTTATATCTAAAAACTAGGTTGAGATATAATATAACACGTTTCTATTATTTAGTCTCTAATAGGTACACGCATTACGATATGCACATGCCATGCAAATCATACCTGAAAGAATCCAAATTCCTTGCAAGCTCTTTGTATCTCGTTTATAGTTTCTGATCTTGGTGAAGAACTAGAAGGGTGTTTCAGAGAAGAAAGGTCTACAATGGGAAGGCTTATGGAGGGGTGAAGAGTAGGATTTGGACGTTCTGATAGAGGAAGAACGTAACGTTGAGGCACCTGAGGATTACCCAACTCAGTTAGTGTCATTGCACTGGTAAAACCATATGAGCTTTCTAATACTTTCTCTGCCTCCATTGTAGCTTGATCAATCTGTTCTTTACTTTCTTCAGTTTGCGTCCATGATCACTACTCTCCATAACGGACTTCAAACTTGCCCTATTTATAAGTTACAATCACGCAGAACTGGCTGCTTACAGGGGATATTAAACATGTTCTATATGCAAGTGTTTCCTCCTTGTACAGTTACAATGAATGGAAATGATCTTAAAGATCCAGATTTTTGTTCATTAGTGAGTAAATGTGCGTGCAGATGAAAGTCGAATAAATGGAGCTGGTGGTCCCTGACGACTTACGCCCGCTTTTTGTAAGATTCCTGAACTAGTGGAGCTAAAGTTCAAGGTTACATGGGACCCCTCCACACGGTTAATCAACATCTTCCCTTCCTTGATTCCGATTATAGACCTATGCTTTTTCACTTATTCCCCCCTTCGCCGCGGGCCTCCTTCCTTGATTCCGATTATAGACCTATGCTTTTTCACTTATTCCCCCCTTCGCCGCGGGCCTCCGGAGAGCCACTTTTTTATTTCCAGAACGTCTGGCTCACCTATTCCAGATTCCAGGAGGTAGTCGAAGAGTATTGGAACCCGAATGAGGTGATGATGAGTTGTTCCCTGAACCAATTCTTGACTCACCTTCGCATATGGAACAAGCAATTGTTTGGTAATATTTTTCACCAAAAAAAGAAGTTAATGGCCCCTCTTGAGGGGATTCAACGGGCGTTTAAGGCCGACAGTAAGGTTTCGTTGCTGGATTTGGGTCCTGTGCGAAGAAGAGTTCTTTTGACACCAGAAAGTCCGGTGTGAATGGCTCTCCAAGGATGATCCTAACACTAAGTATTATCATACGCTCACCATTGCCAAGCGAAAGAAGTTGCGGATAGAGAGACTCAATGATTCTATTGGGAACCCAGTTCAGATTCGGCACAGCTGCGTCGCCTTGTCACCACCTACTTCGTTCAACTCTACACTCGTGACATAGGCCCTACCCTGCAGCTCCCAATCTTTGACGCTTTCTTGCCCCTCTCTGAGATGCAAGTTTGGGAGCTTAATGTTCCCGTTCAGGATAACGAAGTCCGACGGGCTATTTTCGATATGAATCCCTACAAAGCCCCAAGCATTGATGGGTTTAATGTTGTCTTTTACCAGAACCAATAGGGGAAGGTAGGGCCGGTTGTGGTGGCGTTCATTTAGAAAATTTTCCGGATGGAGCATTGAGAACAAGAATTAAACCACACGCTCCTAGTTCTGATCCCTAAGACCCCGGCGTCGACACCAGTTTCTCAATTTTGGCCGATTAGCCTGTGCAACGTGCTGTATAAGATTGTTTCCAAAGTCATTGTGAATAGGTTGAAAGTGCACATGGACCATTTAACCGCGGCTAACCAATGCAACTTCATCCCGGGCAGGCATATCACAGATAATATCATTATCGCTTAGGAAGTGATTCACTCGATGACGAAGAAGATCGGCAAAACAGGGTACTTAGCCATCAAAGTTGACTTAGAGAAAGCGTATGACCGTTTTAGTTGGCAGTTTATTCATGAGACCCTGGTAGATATTGGCCTACCAAATAAGTTAATTTGGGTCATAATGAACTGTATTACGACTACTTCTCCGCAAGTGGTCCGGCAAGGCACGACCTCGGAGTCGTTCAGGCCGTTACGAGGCATCCGATAGGGCGATCCCATCTCGCCTTATCTTTTTATCATCTGCATGGAGAGACTGGGCCATCTCATTTTAGCTGAGGTGGGCTAGGGGGCTTAAAAACCGATCAAGTTGGGACGCATGGGACCTCCCATATCTCACATGTTCTTTGCCGATGACCTCGTGCTCTTTGCAGAAGTTGAGGATCGACAGATGCAGGTTATCGGTAAAACATTGGAGATTTTCTGTAGCGCTTTGGGTCAGAAAGTTAGCACAGTCAAAACCCAAATTTTTTCTCTAAGAAAGTCTCTCTTGACATTGCGAGACGCCTAAGCAACGGGCTTCAAGTGGCCAATATGACTAATCTGGTTCGGTATTTAAGAATTCCCTTGATCCACGAGCGAACAACACGGCATACCTATCAACATATCCTGGATAGTGCTCAGAAGAGACTAACGGGGTGGAGAGCCAGGATGTTGTCCCTAGCGGGCAGGATCACCTTAACCCAAGCTGTGTTTTCGGCAATGCCCATTTACACTATGTAAAAGGTGCGCCTCCCACGGTAGTTGTGCGACGACTTGGAAACTCATGCACAATTTTATATAGGAGTCATCGCCCGATCATCTCAAGATGCATCTAGTCAACTGAGAGTTTATGTGTCAGCCTAAAGTAGTAGGCGGGCTGGGCATCAAGCGTATTCGGTCTATGAACGACGCGTTACTAGCCAAATTGGGCTGGGATCTACTCACTAAACCCACAGCTCTTTGGGTACAGGTTCTACGAGCCAAATATAGGCTTGAGACAACACAACTTCCCCTCACGATCGCCAAGGCAAGGGCTTTGATCATCTGGAAAAGGATTTCGGTCTCCTGGGATTGGGTCCAACAAGGGATCAAATGGACTGTGGAAAACGGGAGGCGCATGTTATTCTGGCTGGATAACTGACTGGGAGATTGGGGACCTCTTATTCATGTGGCATCCTCACCAGTGCCAGATCACCTACAACTAGCTACAATCGTGAATCTTATGAATGATACCGACAGTTGGCTATGGCAGGAGTTCCAGCAATACCTTCCGTCACAGTTTGCCTGGATCTGGCACATTTCTACCCTATTGTCGAGAATATGGGAGAAGACAACCCGCGGTGGGAACCTAAGCCACACAATCGGTTCACGGTGGCATCGGCTTACGATTTAATCGCGGGTCGACCCACGGGCCACAAGCACCCGCTGTTGGGGATTATCTTGAAATGGGTCGGCCCGCAGCGCATCAGGTTGTTTCTTTGGCTCGTGACTAACCGAAAACTACTGACCAATCACTAACGCGTGGCTCAACATATTGCCCTGGACAGCCATTGCCAATTCTATGGGCAGGAGGAGACTACTGTCCACGTGTTGCGGGATTGTTCGCGTGTGCAAGCTATCTGACGCAAATTTATGTAGGATGTGGTCGGTCTGGATTTCTTCCAACAGGAGGAGCCGTGGTTGACCTCTAACCTTATGAAGCAAACACAAGTGCAGTAGGAAGCGTGGACCACGATTTATGATGTAACGTGTTGGTTTCTGTAGAAATGGCAGAACAGTAACCTGTTTGAACCGGGCTTTGTTTGACCTGAAGAGGATCATAGACGTATCATAGACTACATGGGATGGATCACTCGGGCTAGGGCGTTAGAAAACCGTGTGTTTCCCACGCAGGTTCTGCGTCCTTCGTGGGGTGGACTAAGCCTGCAGTAGGTTGGGTGAAAGTCAATTTTGATGGAACAATGAACCCAGGATCCCAAACGATTTCTGCTGGGGGGCTTATTCATGATTGGAATGGGGATTAGAAAGGGAGGGGGGTTCCAACAACACCTCAGGCAGGGCTCCCCGTTAGCTACGGAGTTATGGAGGGTGCTCTCGGGCCTCACCCTGGTATGGGACCTGGGCTTTAGATGAGTGATGGTCGAAGTAGATTCTCTCAAGGTTATTAACCTTATCTCTGCTCCACCCATAATATTGACTGAAGTTTCTTTTTTAGTGACAGGAATCCAGCAGCTATTGCAACGAGAGTGATCGTGTCAGCTTCAGCATGTTTTTCGGGAAGGGAATCAATGTGCAAACAGTTTAGCTTATCTCACGGGCCTTTTAAGTCCGAACCATCATATCCTACAAACGCCCCCTTTTGGCATCCAGGAGCTTCTCAACCACGATGCGCAAGGCGCAGTGTACCCACGAGCGTTAATTTAGTTTTGTAATTTTTTTTCCCTTTTGTAAACAAAAATAAAGGTTACATGGGACCAACATCCTGATATTGTAGAACTGTACTGGTATGTAAAAACATGGCCTGTTTAGGTTGGATGGGTATACGAACTTTGCGTCGGCTCATGAAAAATGGAGATCGAATTGGCATTTCACGTTAGACATTGCGTTTGCCTGTTTCGATTCAATCTATTTCAGAGAGCGAGAAGAGAGGCTGAAATTGAAATTTCTCTAATTTCACGTGATAGATCTTAATTGGATAATGTATGCTTTTGTCTTTGGAAAGCGCTAAAAAGGTTGTCCTTGACACAATACTCCCTACCCCTCTACCCTTTCCAACCCTCTATTATGTCATAACTCTACTCTACTTTATCTCAATTGTCTATTTATGTGAGACTCGCGTAAATAAATAGTTGAGATAAAATAGAACAGAGTTAGGACAGAGTAAAAAAGACAAATAATATGATGAGTATTCTTATGATCAAATCTTCTATAATAATAATCCCTTCCAATCATCTTTTGTATTAATATTTAATCTTTACAAAATTAATTAAAAATTAAATAAAAATATTTAACCTTTACAAAATTAAATAAATTTTAAAAATTTTAAAATGATAAAATGGTTAATTTAAAATATTATTAAATAAAATTAATTAATTTATTTTAATTTATAAAATTATTAATAAATTAATCAATTTTAATAATAAAATTATTAAAATAAATCAAACATGCAATTTCATGTTATTTCCTCTCTTTATGATAAACAACAAACATATACTTTTAGGGGAAAAAAAAAACTTCAAATCCACCGCACTGTACTTTGCTACATCTCCTATCATCAAATGGTGTAATAGGTTCAACGAAGACGAAGACTTGGAGATACTACATAAACTTAACCACAATCTAGGACATGACCACATTGACCAGGAGCACAAGGCTTCAGCAATCGACATGGTACGGACGTTGAAGGCCGTAGTGAGACCAGGGAACGAGACATTGTAATTGGTCATATAAGTAGTTTAAATACTGATGTCCACGATATGTGGGGTCAGCTCTGCAACTTGGAAATTAATAATGACAATACGACAATGCAATGTGACGCTGATTCGGGCTATCAACTTGATGAATAAAAAATGTTATCCCACACAATTAATATTACGGATATTGCACCAAATTTAATTATTAATGTTTTAAAATTTAGATTAGAAATTAAACTAATAAATTAAGAGATTTAAATTTTAAAAAATTTAGCTGATATTAAATCAAAGATTGAATATAGTTAAATAATGATTATTCTTATACATCGGTGAAATTAAAGTTTAATTAAAATTGTTACGTAAAATTGAATGATTTAGAAAACTAATTAAATTTTATTATTAATTTTAAATTATTGAATTATTAAATAATTATTTAAATTGCCTAACTTATAAAATAGTATATATCCGGTGAATTAATTATATATTTGGTCTCTGAGCCCAATCACGGCGCCAATCGATCACCCTATATCTATCGCTTAACCCGCTTGATTCACACATTCATGGCCATTAGCGGTATGAAATTCTACGCAAACACGTATTTACTTAAACCTACCGCAAAATCGATATAAGATATATTCTCCCATAATTCGTATGAGATCATAACATAATTTGTTTTTCTCGCATCGATTCCCACCTTCACCGTAAAACTTACTTGAAGGTCGGAGGGCTAATCGGGACATCACCCCGACGAGCCTTCCTTGTTTTGCGGTATATTTACGTCGAAGAACAACGCAAGGTTGCCAACTCACGGATCCAAATTCAGAACGCACTGCTCAAATTAATCTGGCGAGTAACCAATTGGCGCCACCGTGGGGCCGACTTTCGGCACCATGTCTAGAACCACGCAGATAAGCCAGGCGGCGGCGATGAATCCCGACATAGCTGCTGTTGCGGCTCTGGCGATGCAACGTATCGGTTTGCAGTTACCTGCAATTCGCTTCAACACACACATCTCCCGCACGGAGTCTTCCAATCCTAACGATCGACTGCGGCCTCAAGTCTTGGAGCAAGAAGAACAGCGCGTGGCGTGGAGGATAACGTTGCGCACTATGCAACCTCAATCTCCAAAGACCGACAGTGCAGATCCTCCTCCGTCCACACACGCCGTCCCGAAGCCTGGAAACAGATAAGAGGTACTGAGTTGGTGATTCGCTAGATATCTGCAGTCAGAATCAAAGACAAAGAATACGCCATCCGTGCGCCAACCGCCCGACAATTCACTAACAACCGATCACCGCCAGATGAAACCCTAGAAAAATCGCGGATGATCGGACTCACGTATACGAAGCTCATTCAGACGCCTGACGCGCGCAATACAACTCTCCTTCATTCCGGACATTTTGGATAGCCTCCAAAGACTTTCGGCGAAAGATACCGACCCACGAGAAATACACCGAAGATCAACCATTTGACTACATGCAAAGACTTCCATCCATGATGAGCCTACACGTGTCCGGATACTATTCAAAGTAAGGCCTTCAGACGGCTTTCCAAGAGGGAGCTCTACGATGGTTCAACAACCTACCCCGGTCAGATCACATGTTTCGAGGACTTTAGGTCGCTTCTTCCCTAATCGATTCGCCACTAATGGCGGCGCAGAAGACGGCTTTGAGGTGATGCAACTCACCCAAGGAAGGAATGAGAGTTTACGGAGTTCATCACTTGCTCAACAACGAGGCGGTCGAGGTACCCGATCTCACCTTTCGTTGCCTATGCTAGCCGCACTTATGAGCAATACGAGGACGAGGAGTTCAAGTCGTTAGCCCTCGATCAACCTCGCTTTGTTCAGAAATAAGAAGCCGGGCGGATAGGTATATTCAACGAAGAAGTGCTGAAAATACGAGGCGTCGGACGGAAGATCGTCATTAACGATAGGCGGGCAACCCAATACAAGCGCAAAAAGCCACGAATCGAAAAGGCCAACCGATCGACAAGGATATCGCCAAGAGTTCACCCCGCTAAACAGTCAGATCTCAAGTCTTCAAGGCCGTTAGAGCAGACGGGAAACTATCAAAGAGCCCGAAGAATGAAGACCCGTCTGAGGACAGAACCCCAATTTATACCGCTGCTTCCACAGAGAGGTCGGTCATGATATGAAAATTGTCAAGGCGGTTGAAAAAGAGATTGAGCTCCTCATTCAAAAGGGAGGTTAGGCGATTCGTGAAACACGAATGAAACGCCGATCGAGGACCGGCGGTTTTCTGACGCGCCACCCCGAGACGTAACGATAGGAATGATGGGGTAGGCGAAACCTGACTAATACGATAACCGCCGAGAAAACAGAGGGCGCCGAGGAAAGAAACGATGGAAATGCCGAACAGCAAAATGACCGATCAATCGGAGTTATTAACACGATATTTGGTGGAAATGCGTAGGGGATCCACCGTTAAAGGCAGAAAACGATACGCCAAACAATTGGCGATTTACACTCCCATCAAAAACCAAGGAGAACGACGGAATGATCTCTTTCAATGAGTCGACCTAAATGGAGTACATTGCCCTCACGATGACGCCTCGTCAGAATCTCAACATGGACGGTTATGAGGTGAAGCGGTGATGATTGACATGGGCGCTTCGATCGACTTGCTATACTATGAAGCCTTCAAGCAAATGGGGTACCAAGAGCGGTATTACCTACGGACGGCCCCATCAAAGGAATAACCGGCGCCAAGATACCCGTCGCCGGGTCTATCTGAAAGTGAAGTTTGGGCGAAGCCATGCCGAGATAGAAAGGGCGGGAGTTCCTAGTCATAAAGTTTCAGGGGCATACAATGCAATAATTGGCGAGCTACTCAAACGCCTCGGTCGGTCGTCTCCACATATTACTGCTATGAAGTTCCGACGCCCATGGAATCGGAGTCATCGAGGTCGCAGAAATCGCCTCGAATGTTACTTGGCGAAACCAAGACCCTAGAAGGGACGGTAGTCTTGACGAGCTCTCTTGCGAGAGCCGACGAAGAGACGGACAGATGAACCTAGTGGAAGAGACGAACGGGTCGTCTTCGATGAAGCCGACCCTCCAAGTTCACAAATCTAGGTTCCGAAATGCAGAAGAACCTAGCTAGAGAAATCACCGATTGTTTGGTGGAAAATGATCGGTTTTGCTTGGTACCGAGCGACATGCCCGCATTTCTGACAACAGCATGTCACTCCCTCGGCATTCGGCATGACCGCAAGTCGATCGCATGTAAGAAGCGATGGCATAGTAAGGAGCGCCAGGTGATCGAGAAGGAAGTATGGTTGCTTCAAGCGGGGTTCATAAGAGAAGTCAAAACCGAATGGCTCGCTAACGTGGTCTTAGTAAAAAGAAGAACGGAAATGGAGGATGTGTATAGACTTCATCGATCCGAACAAAGCATGTCCAAAAGACACTTCCCATTGTCAAGATCGATTAGTTAGTAGATTCTACCTCGGGGCACGAATCGCGACTTCCTCGACGCCTTCTCGGCTATCATCGATCCCATGAGTCTAGAAGACGAAGAAAGACCGCTTTCATAACCACCAAGGCACATATCGCTACTGTAATGCCCTTCATTGAAGAACGGGGCGCGACCTACCAACGGCTCATGGAGGTCTTTAAAAATGATCGGTCGGTCGGTCAAGCATACGTAGATGATATGGTGGTCAAAAGTAAGATTTGTCGTGGAGCATGTGGAAGATCTCAAGAAGTCTTCCAAACCCTCAATAAATTTCGATGAAGCTAAACTCGTAAAATGTGTGTTCGGGTGGCATCCGAAAATTCACGGGTTTATGATCACTCAATGGGAATCGGGTTAATCCAGAAAAGATTGAGGCCATCATACAGATGCCTTCGCCACAATGTTTGAAGGATGTTCGATATTGACCGGTCGGATAGTCTCACGAAAGGTGTTCATTTCAGATTGGGGATAAGTGCCTCCCATTTTCAAAGTCTTTGAAAGCGAATGTGACTCAATTCGATGGCGACGAGTGCGAATAAGCTTTCCAAAGACTTAAAGCAAGATTTGTCTAGCCCGCCAATCCTACAAAGCCCGGTGACGGAGAGAACTCGGTGTTATATATGGCGTTAATGAGGATCGATCAACACAAAAGCTAATTCGATTGGAGGGAATGAACAAGACCCTATCTACTACGTTAGCAAAGTGTTAACCGGACCGAAACACGATACACGCCTATAGAGAAGATGGCCCTCTCCTCGATAACAAAGCAATGGAAGTCGAGGCCTTATTTCCAAAGTCACACCATCGAGGTATGGACCGATCACCCCTCAGCAAGTGCCTTCAAAAGCCCAAACCCTGCCTACCGATCAAGTGGGCGAGAACTGGGTAAATTTGACATACAATACAAGCCCCGCACAACTATTAAGGCACAGATACTAGCGACTTCATCGCGAAATGAGCCAACCAAGCTCGGAGGACGGCGGTTTCACCGAGCCTGCTTTGTCGATGGCTCATCCAATGCCGAGGGATGCGGAGCAGGAGTTGTACTGATCAGCCCGAACATGGAAGAAAAAGTAGAGTACGCCCTCCGACTAGAATTCAAAGCCTCCAATAATGAGGCGGAATATGAGGCCTTGATAGCTGGCCTCCAACTCGCCAAGGAGATAGAAGTGAAGCACCTAAAGATATACAGTGATAGCCAGGTGGTAGTCGGTCAAGTTACCGGGCATTACGAGGCCAAGGGGAACCACATGATCAAATACCTGGAGTTAGTCAAGCAGGAACTGAGCAATTTCGGACAGTATTCGATCAACAAAATAGAACGAGCTCAGAATGCCAAGGCTGATGCGCTCTCCAAAATGGCTTCCGACCGTCATGCCAAAAATAATATTCTGGTCGAACGATCGATCGCCTAGCATTCGTAAGACCGAGGAAGTTCTCAAAGTAAATTCGATCAACTGGCTGATGAACCGATCATGCGGTACCTTTTGGAAGGAAGACAACCTAAGACGAATTAGCGACCAAGAAGTTAAGGATAAAGGCGGTAGAATACACGGTTGTCAATGACTCTCTATATAGGCGGTCTTACGATCGCCGCTCCTTCGATGTCCGAATGAAGAAGAAGCCGAGCGCGTGCAATGACCAAGTCCACGAAGGATGTGCGAAAATCACGTAGGAGGCGTAATGTTTGGCTCACCGGTTGATCGACAAGGCTACTCTTGGTCGAAGCGATGAGAAGAGATCTGTCGAGAGGGTCGACCGATCGAATCTCGCCAGAAAAACAGCAATCTGTCTCACCAAATTACCCGAGAAGATGAAAATTGTAAGTCACCCTATCCTTTCGCCCAATGGGAATGGATATATCGGGGCTTTTCCTCTCGGTCCGGAAAAAGAAATTTTGATAGTAGCGATAGAATATTTTACTAAGTGGGTGGAAGCGTAATCATTGCTACAATCACCGAGGGAAGGTTGAAAACTTTGTGAAGAAAAATATACTTTGTCGCTCGGATGCCCATGGTATTGGTTACAGATAATGGTCGCGGCTTGACAACGCCAAGTTCGAGACTTCGTGACCGATCAAGATCAAGCTACAATCGACCTCGAAGCATCCAAAGCAACGGCTTCATGGAGAACACCAATAAAAGATAATGAACGCATAAGAAGCGCTGGATGGCCGAAAGACTGGGTGGAAGAAGTAGATGAAGTTTGTGGGCATATAGAACCACACCGAACGAGCCACGGGAAACTCCATTCGAGAATGACCTTGGGCTAAGCCCCGTTCCATGAAGCGAAGATTGACAATCGAGAGGTGTCGGCCTCGAAGAAGAGCGGAATGATGAAGCCCGCAGAGTAGAGCTCGTTCTCCTTAGCGAGGATAGAGAAAGGGTACCGCCGCTCGTAAGCCATCGGCAAAAGGCTACTGTGTTCTATAATGTATGGTCAAACCGAGCAATGTAAAGGTAGGTGGATACGCCCTACTAAAAGCCGAGGCGGCTGGAAAACATCCTGGAAAACTTCGCGGATGTGGGAAGGACCCTATCGAGTGGTTAAACAAGTCGGCACGGCCCTACATCCTAAGCGATGAGAAAGGGAAGATTCTACCGAGGCCTTGGAACTCCTGCATTTGAAGGCTTTCTACCAATAGATAAGTTATATTTTTGTCAATTCTTCCTTATTATTCCCTTTTGTATACATGTGGGTACCTTTTTTCTGTCCCTGCCAGACAGGTTTTTTAATGGCCCACGTCCTCGTTATCATTAATAAAGGGGTTACAAATTTCTTGGCAATTAAGAGTTCCAAGAGTAGAAAGTCCAATCAATCATCGCTCGGCATTCTACATAGACCAACTACGGTCAGTCGGGTCGCCAGGACGAGATCCCTGGGTCCCTCGCCATCGCCATTGCTCGGTATGCCATCGCTCGGCATTCTCCATTGACCGACTACGGCCGGTCGGTCGCCAGACGAGATCCTCGGTCCTCGCCATCGCCATTGCTCGGTATGCCATCGCCGACATTCTCCATCGATCGACTACGATCGGTCGGTCGCCAGACGAGATCCTGGGTCCTCGCCATCGCCATTGCTCGGTATGCCATCGCCAAGATTCTCCATATACCGACTACGGCCGGTCGGGTCGCCAGACCGATCCCCGGTCCTCGCCATCGCCATCGCTCGACGCCATCATGCGACATCTCCATAGATCGATCATGACCGATTCAGCCGCCGTTACGACTACGAGCAACTTTAAAACTCAACATATATCTAAGGTAAAGAGCATAAATCACGGAAAATCAACAAATGAAGCAAACGAAAGTCCATTGATATTAATTAGCCACAGTCAAGCCCCACCGGTGAGCACTACAATTGGGGAGAAGGGGCTATGAACAGTAGAAGGAGAAGGAGAAGGAGAATTCCGGGAAACCTCGGGCCGGCGAAAAGACGAGGTAGAAGCGGAACCAAGGAGCAGCAGGAGAAACATCTTCATAAAGCCCTTCCTCCCCGAGATCGCCTGATAGGGGTAACAGGACCCGGAAACGATCAAGGAACATCATGAGGGAGCTCTTCCTCTTGGAGCCGAGATCTAGCCTCCCATCCTAACATCGACGGGTTCCCCTCGACTTTCTTTGGATCCTCCAAAGAAAGCCCGAAAGCTGAGGAATAAGCGGTTCGGCATAGTCTTCAAAAGAAGGGCATGCCACCCCTCGAGAGTATAGAGCTCGTGGCCCTCTTCAAAATCGAAGGGTCACCTCGCAGTGAGCTCTAAACTCTCTTCGTCATAAGAACCGCCTCTTCCATCTCTTAATGGCCTCGATCCATTGCTCCCTTGCACGGACACCGCACCTCCCGCAAGGTTCTCTCCGCTCTGTCTCTCTCCGTCACAATGGAATGGCGGTCTTAAGCGGCACTTTTGATCTCCCCCGCCTCACCGCTTTCCTCCACTCCTCTTCTCTTTCTCCCTCTTCCCTCTGCCTCGGCCGGTCGGCCGTCAAAGCTCCCACCTCCCTCTCCGGGCCGACTTCTCCTCCTCAAGAGATGCGTTTAGCTCAAGGAGGTCCCTCCTCCTTCACCTCTGTACCACCCTCAAACCCTTCATCTGATCATGGAGATCCCAACCTCCCGGTCCAGAGTCTCCAGCCCACTGCAAAGACGCAAAAGACATTGTCGCAGCCCGCGCCTGTACACAGCACGAGCCGGGAACCCAACTCGTGTTCCCTTCTTCTCCATAAACCCTCGTCTGTCGGGGAGTAACCTCTCGGAAGGTAGCGGGACACCTCGAGGTCGCCGAGCGCACGCCTTGCCCAATTTAATGGCAGTTCCCATCGCCCAAGGCTCACGGCCTGTGCCTTCTCTTTCCCCTTTTTCTGTTTACTCACCCCGGCTTCACTGGCCTGGCGGGGTGGACGGTCACCCAATCGAACCAACCTCTTCCTTTTAAGAGGAGGGCCCGCGTCCTCCTCCTCCTCTACCACTGGAACAATTGTTAATGGCTCGACGCCACAGAAGATCCTCGGCGGGAGAGCACCCATCGTGCGAGACAAGGAGACCAACCCCGTGGACAAAGCGAGGCCCTCGCCGGTCTCCGCCTCACTCCCCTTCTTCCCAGAGGCCTGCTTCCTTGACGCGGAAGTTTGGGTGGGCATCCTCACCATGGCTGCACAAGGTTAAATTGAGTTAGAAAACAATTGATATAAGCTCAAAATTAATACAATCACGAGGAGTCAACCGGACGGGGCGGTTTCTTCCCTCAGCCCGCTAATACGTGGAGGGGGATCGACGAGGAACGAAGCGGCCGAGGCCCCCCTGGGATACCCCTGAATGAGCCTGGCAAAATCGTATCTGCCGAGCTCCTTGATACGACGGACCACCTCCCACTCCTCCTTGCTGAGGGACAAGGTCGACGAATCGTTCCACTGCTCGGCCAAAGGATACCTCCACGGTTGGCACTCAAAGGAAGATCCGGGGGACTTCACGAAGAAATACTTCATCCGCCAGGAAGAAATTTTTGAGGGTGTCCTGGCCGGGCGATACCGAGCATCTCGATATTGAAGAAAGGGGATTCCAGCCCCTGAGCTCGGACTGTGGCTCATCCGTGAAATGGCGCGAGAATGCCGACGTGGCGGATGGTCAACTGGTGGCATAGCGGCGCCAACCCATTTATGAACCTCCAATGTTCGGAGGAATCGACTCGGCAATAACCCGAACAGGCGCACCTCGCCCACAATCGGGCGTCACGGGAGCCTCGGGCCGCCCATCGAGAAAAAGCTCCTGAGACGGCGAAGTATCCACTAAAGTTGCTTGGATCCGCCATGCTTCAAGGCCAATCGGGGCCCCAAGCCGTTGGGATATTATACTTGATGCACAACTGCTCAACTCCCCAACAACATCGACGATGCGGTCTTAAGCGGCAACTCCACAATTAAACCGTCCTTCCTCTCTCTCATCGACACTTCCTCCATACCTCCACCATGCTCCCGAAACTACCCGTGGACATGATTATCAAGAAAAAGCACTAAAAGAATGGAGAGGAATGAAGAACAAAAGAACGTACCTATTTAGAAAGAAGTAGGTAAATCGGACGGCGAAATAAAAGAAGTTTTGAGAACCGCGAATGATTTGAGAGCAAGTGAAAGCAAAATGCTAATTACAATCTGAGAGCAAAAGGTAAAACCGTCACACTCGTCATCTATGAGTATTTATAGGGGAAGGCGGTAGGAACCTAGAAAGTGACCAAATCAGACTACGAGCGTGGCGAAAATCCGGCGCCTCTCGGACACGCCGCAGATCTCGAGGAGAATCGAGGATATTCAAGATCGAAACGACACGACCAAATGAAAGGACGTCTGGATACCGGTAACGGTTACAAAGACGATACGCTTGAGATTCGAAGCCGACAAAGACGCGCCGTCTACAATAAATGCCTCACACTCACCAATGATAACCAACTGATCCGTCTTCGCACAAGTCACGCATTGAATAAGTGCCAAAGACCGATCGATTAGGGGCCATCAATCGACCTATTCTCGAGCGAGCGATATACCCGATGTGTCGGTATCCGAGCAATTACACCCAAACGGTCAAGATCCGAAGCGGTCATGCGCAATAATTGACATCCGATCGGTTGAATCATCCGACGGTTGAAATCGCCTGAGCCGTCCCATGAACGAGCTCTAAGGCCAATGACCGACCGATTAACCACATGACGAGCTATCACCTTCGAGCTATGAAGCCACGGTGAGCAACGTCCCAACATACTCCCTCGACCCTTCTTTCGCTCGCACTCGAGGTAGGGGGCTTATGGTGGTCGGCTATATTTGTGCCCGAGCCCAATCACGAAGGCCAATCGGTCGATCTATACTCATCGTTTAACCCGGCTTGATTCACACATTCATGGCCCATTAGCGTATGAAATTCCCACGCAAACACGTATTTGCCTAAACCTAGCTGCAAAATCGTATATAAGATATAATTCTCCCATAATTCGGTATGAGATCATAACCTAATTTGTTTTTCTCTGCATCGATTCCCACCTTCACTAGAAAACTTACTGAAGGTCGGAGGGCTAATCGGGACATCACCCCGATTTAGCCTTCCTTGTTTTGCGTATATTTACGTCAAGAACAACGCAGAAGGTTGCCAACTTATGGATCCAAACGGCAACGCACCGTTCAGCCTGAATCCGGCAGAACCAATATCAAATGATAATTTATTTAATACTCATCTAAATAGTGACTAAATTGTTATATAAAGATGTTTTTCTCTTTTTCTTATATAGGTATTGTATTGTTAACTAACACAAAGTTTTGAAAATTTTGTATAATTTTTATAATTTTGAACTAGGGAGAATCCTAAAGCAAATGGTCCCAAATTCGAATTATTGCGACAACTTGTTTATAAAAAATATAAAAAGAAGGTTACGTGTCAATGACTTCCTTAGACTCTTACAAAATGGAGAGTTTTGTATGCGGAGTATGTTGGCTTTATGACAGTACATTGAATAATTTATATAGTTTTTATTTTTAATTAATTATATATACAAGTATGATTCAAATAAGTGATCATAAATTTTGACTAACAATGCAATTATAAAAGAATTGCTGTAACATAGAAATGGACTTATGATTTTCCAAATGCGTCTGCTGGCTTTGGACTTATCGCACAGGAATGAAGTCTTTTATTTGATAATTCCAACGTTGCAGCACCATGATTAAATAACTAAATTGATTCAGACAGTATAATTATAAACATTTTAAGTTATTTATTAGAATTTTAATATAGGTAAAGTATAGCTCATTAATAAAAATTGGGCTTAAGTCAATCGTTATCAAAATGACTAAAATTAGTCACTTAGATAGTTGGCCCTTATCACCTATAAACCCTCTCCTCAAATCAATGTTACGAATACTGCATCGGATTGATGCATCAATTGAGCTCGAACAACTGCATTCTTAGTGCAGATCTCGCTTTGTGATATTTTTAAATTTATAAAATAGTTCCTAAAATTTTTAAAAATTGCAAAATAGTTCAAATTGATATATTATACAAATTGTCTCAGATACTTTACTAGTTTATCGCTTACATCAACTATGCTTTCAAAAATCTTAATAATAAATAATAATGACTATTAATTTGAAATAACAATAAATTTTAAATATTTTACATATAAATAATAACCACAATATATATAAACAAAGACAATCATCATCACACAATTATAAAATTAAGAATAATACAAAGCATTGAAAATATTACAATCATACAATTTCATCATTATAATAAATAATATTACATATTTACATCAAAAGATTCAAAACATCCAATAAAAAGAACAATAAATATTACAAAAGAGTTGATGACGAATAAGCAATCAAGTAAAAGTTGAACTGAAATAAAATATTACAGTTACATTACATACATATAATTTAACATAAACATCAATGATCAAATACAAGTAAACCTAAAAAAAAAGATGAAAAATAAAAACCTGAAATTTAATCACAACGGGTGGAAACCGCTTGAATCTGCTGATCGACCCCAAAGGATCATTTGTACAAAATCCTCATCATTGAGAGGAGCTTCATCATCATCATCATTCAAATTTAATGCACCAAATGACATGTCAATGCTTTCTCATCCAAGATTATCTTCCAAATTTAAATCACTCACATCAACCAAATTGGGTTTTTCAGAAACCCAATCCGCCAAAACATCAATATTATCAATGGCAGTGGGATCATTTGAACAACTTGTGCTACTAAGACTCCTAGTAAACAATTAAATTTAATTATTAGAAACTTATAAGAAATTATATCAAAATTAATAATGAAAATAACTTACCTTTCTCGAAACTTTAAATTGTAACGAACATAAATCAAGTCATTCAATCTCTTATGCTCCAATCTATTCCTTTTCTTGGAATTGATAAATTCAAATGTGCTCCAGTTTCATTCACACCCAGTTGCACTCACACATTGACTTATAATCCGAATCGCAAATATTCTCAATTCTGGAACATTACATCCGAATTGATCCCAGCTAGAAACTGCAAGTTATAAGATAACAAAAGTAGTGTTATAAACAAAATAAAGTGATAAATAATTTTCAACAAATAAGAAATAAGTAATAAGTAATACCTGGAGAAAGTCTTCCTCATTGTCGAATCGCAAGAGACATTCCAAAATCCCCATTACACGACTTATAAAGCTCCATTTGTTCACTTAAAATTTCTTGCATTGTCTCATTAGGAAAATTTTGTTGGACCAATGGTGGTTGACAAACTAAATCCTACTTAAATTTTGATAATAATAAAATATATAGAATTGGTTAAGAAATTTATTTAAGGTGTTTTAGATTGAAAGAAATTTAGAAGACATCATAAATCATTGAGGAATCAAGAAGGAAACAATGTCAACATGATTTAGACATTAAAGATGAAGATTATTGGAAGATTTGACTAAATGTATCCGTTGGAACCAGCCACAATTCGACTAAGTATTGTATAAGTCGACTAAGAATTAAGGATCATCAGATGGGGCATAAAACAAGTCGACTGATATGCTGCAAGTCGACTACAATTCATTGGAATAGTAACACTAGTCGACTAACATGTCATTAGTCGACTACAATTCATTGGAATAGTAACACTAGTCGACTAACATGTCACTAGTCGACTTATCGAGGAGCGAAATCAAGCTTGCAGTGAAATATGTTAACACTAGTCGACTATAACATTTCGACTAGTCGACTAACATGTTGAAATGGACAAGATTTATATGAATCATTCACAAAAAGGAAAGTATGAAGTTAAGGAACGGCTATATGTAATCAAGCAACGGCTAGAAGACATCCAACGACTATATTCTTGTCAATATAAGGAGTGGAAGATCAAGGGAAAATTGACGAAAGTTCTATAAGCAAAAGACTCTATTATTGCTCCATATTCTGCTCACTGTTGCTCTTATCTTGTTACATCATTGTATTGAGCTTTGTTCTTCAATCTTTATCTTATTTCTCTTACAATTTGAGTGACTAGTGAAAGGTCACGTGTGAGGTAGCTTGAGTCAGAAATCAAGTGGTGTTGGTAGGAATTGTACCAGAAGACAAATCATTTGTAAAGGTAGCTTGAGCCGGAAATCAAGTGGTGTTGGTAGGATTTGTACCGGAAGACAAATCAAGTGTAAAGGTAGCTTGAACCGGAAATCAAGCGGTATTGTAAGAGTTTACACTGAACTACAAAGTGTGTAATAAAGTGGTTTGCAAAATCCTAAGTGGGAGCTTAGGTAGAGGACGTAAGTCTTAGCACCGAACCTCTATAAAAATAGTGTTTGCTCTTCTTTCCTACTCTTTACGTATAGATTTGAATAAATTGTTTTTATGTAAATTAACTTCTGATTTTATTCTAGAAAATTACAAAAAGCTTAAAGATCTATTTAACCTCCCCTTCTAGATCGCTAACACAATTGTTGTAATTGTGAAAAGTATTCATCTACTAACTACACTTGCTTTTCAACATCCAGTCTATAATACACACTAGGATTCAAAAATACCCCGGCTGCATACAATGGAGAAGAAAGTGTAGGAAAATCCCGGTGTGTGCATCACATGCACACGGTGCGGAAAACAAAAATTTTTGTTCCGGGACCTTCCCGAAAGTCAGGATCCATGTGTCTATATAACAAAGTCAAACCATAACGACCAAAGGAGACCGTCTCTAACGGTATCCACGCAGAGATCGAAGAACCTAATCGGGGCAAACCCTTTGACCCGAGAATAGCTAGAACAAAGTAAAGACTGTTAGATCTTACCTTTGTTCTTGGAGAGCTTGAAGAAAACGATGAAGGAAGATGAAGCTTGGAGAAGATGAAACCTTGATGAGAGAAGATGAAGAAGAGATCAAAGCTTAGGATTTAGAAACCCTTTCCTTAAACCCACGATCATCACCCCTCTTCCTTACTCCATAGCCTTTTTGTCTTTAACACTTAGAGACATTAAATGCTAATGGTGATTCATTGATCCACGTTAGCCTTTATATATATATATATAAAAAGTTAAGAAAAGATAAGGCTCTCCTTTGGCTTCCATGTTAACACACACACACACACACACATATATATATATAAATTCTTTAATTAATTAATAATATATATATATGTATATAAATGCTGAAGTGGTCCAGTCACACTGGGGTCGGTCCTACCTGGTCCCGGTATAGAAAAATCACCGAAGACCTGTCTCAGCAATATCGATGTCGCGATCTCATCGGGACATATCTCGATCTCATCGGGATCCATTTAATTCCATTGCTCTCTATTTATTAGATCTCTGTCCAAAACTATTTTACGAATTCTCCGAGTCACTCTTATGCGTGTGACCCATTAGGTTCCCGGTTATATTTGCCACTTAGATTAACACTTAATCTGAGCAAGTCATGAGCGGTATCTAGCAACACATCATAACCCCCAATTGACCGAAAAGTAATTAGTTTGACGAATGAACCTATATTCATCACGAACCATATCACGAACCTTTCCATAGACAATTACTGTGCAATTCATCCTTTCACCATGCTATACCCCACTTGGTTATGAGTATGGACAAAGTTTCAACTCATACTAGACTGACTACGTCAACTCTTATTGGACCCCGCTGCTGGAGTTCAACATCGGACATGAGAGCGTGATGTGAAACATGTTAATTATACGTTGAAGGAAAAGACCCGCGGAAGATCAATGGGCTGCTGGAAACATGTAAATTAACAAGGCGGAAGATCAATGGATCCATGGGCCTGCTTTCATGTGATTTAAATAAACAACTCGAAACGTGTAAATTAAACGATTGAGGAAGGAGACCATCGGAAGTTCAATGGATCTATCGTGAACAAACTCAAAACTTACTTTCATGCTTTAAAACAAACATATCCGTAAGTCATTATCCAAAATATGAGTTTCATAAAGCTTTAAGAACATTTAAACCAAATTACAACTTTGAGTTCAAGAGCCAAAAATACAAAATACCCTTGAACCAATAATACTTGAAATGTAACTAAAGCTTAAAAATAAACATGACAAAATGGAGTGCTGCTGTAACTCGTGACTCACTCGGTCTCTTGCTCGTCACCTGAATGGGAGAGATTAGAGGGGGTGAGCTATAAAGCTCGTGGGAACATATTTATAATATAGAAATAAGCAAAAGTATTCAAAAATAACTCATTGTCGTGATACTTGTTGAAATCATAACAATTGAGCATGTATGAGTCATAGCTTGAAAATGCTTGATTCTTGAACAATTCATGATGCATGACACATAACAACAGATCATAAACATATAACATAACATAATGGTTTGGGTTGTCCCTGGTTCATGACGTACTACACATTCCATCAAAATGTTGATGTGTAGACGTAGTTTCGTGAGGGAATCCTTGAGAGAAACCCTGTGCCACTAGCGGGCAGGCGGGAGAAGCCTTTTCGTGAGTCAATGTGCACTTGAATGATCATGAGGGACATACCGCAAACCCACATAAATATGCATGATTCGTATTCCTGTAAACTTGTTTGCCAAACTGACACTTGCTTGTAAACTTGCTTGTCATATATTCGTAAAACATGATTTTCTGTACTTGTATTCGTGAAAGGAAAACACCCCTTTGTGAAAACCTTGTTAATAATCATGAATGCAAATCATATAGCAGAATATAATCATTCATAAGAACATGTAATGCAATCGTTGATGATGCAATGTAAAGTATTAAATCTTTCTGGATTTGAACAAAACAATAAGTAACTTATTTACTCTATTATAAACATGAACACACCTGATTTCCTTGCTTGTTCTTGCTTAGGAATGAGTTTCCTCTTGAGCCTCTTGATCCTCTTGCCTCACTTGATCTCCTAAAATAAGAACCAAAATCCCATTCAATAACTCATGCTGAAATAATATTTCCATTCTTAACTTCCATCCAAAATTCCATATTCTTAGAAACTGATTCAGAACTTCATTACTTCACAAAACTTGTAGATCTATGTCTCTAGTCTACAACGCCTCAAAAATCACCTCAAAAGGACTTCTGTAGCAAAAGATATACTCAAAACACTAAAATCATCTTTGCTGAAAAACTGGCCTCGCCGCGACGAGGCTCGCTCGTCGCGACGAGCGGTCAGTAAGCCACCCGCGCGTGCGACTGACACGTCACAAGTCGGTCCTTTCAAGCCGTCGTAGTTTAGGACCTCACGCGCGTCATGACGTCTGAACGGGAGGGTCGACTCCCGAACCCAAATTTCTGACATTTTTCAACCTTTAATCCTTCCCTTTCTCAACTACAACACATCTAACCCTTTAATCAAGTCATAAACTTCCTTTCTAAACTCATTCTAACATCAAAAACGTCAACAAACACAACAACCCATGCATTTCTACCAAAGTTCTACCATAAACCCTAAACCATCGTTTCTACCTTCATACAACCCATTCTAGGTTTCAAACCATCTCAAACAAGGATAAGAGAGTTTAACTTACCTGGAGAATGCTTCTAATCCTTCGGAAAACGTCAAAACCAAGCTTCCTCTTTTTCTCTTCTTCTTCTCCTCTCTCCCTACGACTCTCTCTTCTGTTTTTCTCTTCTTCTTTCTATTTTCCTTTCCTTTTCTTTTGCTCTTTTCTATTTCTTAAGCCCTAAAAGAAGATACAAAGACTAAAATGCCCTCCTTTGCTTAGCCTTAAACATCATAACTCAAGTGCCTTGCCCATTTTGCCCTTAAACATTTTTACTCTTTCATAACCATTATTCCATACTAAACTCAATTAAATCCTAATTTTCCATTAATACTTTCAATAAAATCAAACTATGCCATAAATCATACAACTAACACAATCAAATTAATTCATACTTAATAACATCAAGAAAAACAAATTTGGGGCCCAACATTTCTCCCCCTTTTAAAAGAAATTTCGTCCTCGAAATTTACCTGAACCATCGAAGAGACCTGGATACTTCTCCTTCATAGCGTCCAATGGCTCCCACGTGGCTTCTTCCACTGAATGGTTCCTCCACAGAACTTTAACTAGCTGAACTGTCTTATTCCTAAGGACCTTTTCCTTGGTGTCCAAGATCGCTACTGGAATTTTCTCATAACTCAAGTCGTCTCTTAACTGAACCTCTGAAACCTGAATGACCTGAGAAGGATCTGATCTGTACCTCCTCAGCATGAAAACATGAAAAACATCGTGGATCTGAGATAATTCTGGCGGCAACGCCAACCTGTAAGCTAGAGGTCCGATCCTCTCAAGAATCTCATAAGGACCTACATATCTTGGACTCAACTTACCCTTCTTACCAAACCTCATTACTCCCTTCCAAGGAGACGTCTTGAGAAACACTTTCTCACCAACTTCATACTCCATCTCCTTCCGATGAGCATCAATGTAACTCTTCATCCTATCCTGGGCTGCCTTAAGTCGCTGCTTAACCAGATTGACTTTATCTACTATCATCTGAATCAACTCTGGTCCTACCAGTTTTCTCTCCCCTTCTTCGTCCCAACATATCGGAGTTCTACACCTCCTTCCATACAATGCCTCATATGGAGCCATCTGAATGCTCGAATGGTACGAATTATTATAAGTAAATTCGACCAATGGCAAATGCTCATCCCAAGCTCCCTTGAAATCTAACACACATGCCCTGAGCATTCCCTCAAGTGTCCGAATGGTCCTCTCAGATTGACCATCCGTCTGAGGGTGAAATGACGTACTAAAATGCAGCTTTGTCCCTAAAGCTTCCTACAAGCTTCCCCAGAATCTCAAAGTGAACCGAGGATCCCTGTCAGAAACTATAGAATCTGGAATCCCATGCAATCTTACTATCTCATCAATGTACTTCTTTGCTAGCACATGCAAAGAATCAGTCTGCTTGATTGCCAGAAAATGGGCTGACTTCGTCAACCTATCCACAATAACCCATATGGCATCATGCTTCCTACTAGTCTTGGGCAAACCCATCAGAAAATCCATGGTTACTCTTTGCCACTTCCACTCAGGAATGGACAATGACCTTAACTTGCCTGAAGGCGCCTGGTGTTCAGCCTTGACTTGCTGACACACGAGAAACTTACTGACATACTCCGCTACATCCCTCTTCATGCCCTTCCACCAGAAATGCTCTCTCAAATCTCTGTACATTCTGGTACTACCTGGGTGTATGACATAAGGCGCATTGTGTGCCTCATCCAAAATCTCATCCTTAACCTCCTTGCTATCTGAAATACAAAGTCTGTCCCCCACTGTTATGAGTCTATCATCTCTCACTACGACTTCAGAAATCTTACCATTCTGAATTTCCTCTCGAAGCTTGCTCAACTCTGCATCCTGTGCCTGCAACTCCCTAACCTTCTCCCGGAGTATAGGCCTTACTCTGAAATTAGCTAGAAGGCAATTTGGTTCCTCCTGCTTCAAGCTTATCTTAAGCTTGGCCATCTCTTCCAATAAAGGAAGATAAACTGTCTGAACGTGAGCAATGGAAGACTTCTTGCTCAATGCATCCGTCACTACATTCGCTTTACCTGGATGGTACTCAATCAACAAATCATAATCCTTGAGTAACTCAATCCACCTTCTCTGTCTCAAATTCAATTCCTTCTGGCTCAGTAAGTACTTGAGGCTCTTGTGATCAGTAAAGATCCTTGTCTGAACCCCATAAAGATAATGCCTCCAAATCTTCAAGGCAAAGATCACCGCTGCCAACTCCAAGTCATGAGTCGGATAATTTAACTCATACTGCTTCAGTTGCCTTGAAACATAAGCTATCACTCTGTCTCCTTGCATCAACACACAACCGAGACCCTTCCTCGAGGCATCACTATATACCGTATAGCCCTCATCACCCGAAGGCAGAATCAGCACTGGAGCACTTGTCAACCTGTGCTTGAGCTCCTCAAAGCTCTTCTGGCACTCATCAGTCCAGATAAACTTCTGATTCTTCCTCAATAGCTTAGTCCTCGGAGCAGCTATCATATAGAATCCTTCTACAAACCTCCTGTAGTAACCTGCCAGACCCAGAAAACTCCTCACCTATGTCACTGACTTAGGTGCATGCCAATTGACCACTGCTTCAACTTTCCTCAGATCAATATGCACACCATCCTGCGAAATCACATGTCCAAGGAAAGTCACCTCATGAAGCCAAAACTCACACTTGCTAAACTTGGCATAAAGCTCTCTCTCCCTAAGAGTCTGCAATACAATCCTGAGATGCTCTTCATGCTCTTCTTCACTCTTGGAATACACCAGAATGTCATCTATAAATACTATGACAAACTGATCCAGAAACTCCTTGAAGACCCTATTCATAAGATCCATGAAAGCAGCTGAAGCATTGGTCAAACCGAATGGCATAACCAAAAACTCATAATGCCCATATCGAGTCCTGAATGATGTCTTGCTTACATCAGACTCCTTGATTCTGAGCTGATGATAGCCCGACCTGAGATCAATCTTGGAAAAGACCCGTGCTCCCTGTAGCTGATCAAACAGATCATCTATCCGTGGCAGAGGATACTTGTTCTTAATTGTCACCTTGTTGAGTCTTCGATAGTCAATACACATCCGCCATGATCTATCCTTCTTCTTGACAAACAGAATCGGCGCTCCTCAAGGAGACGAACTCGGCCTGACATACCCCTTCTCTAACAGTTCCTTCAACTGTTCCTTAAGCTCCCTCAACTCAACTGGAGCCATCATGTACGACGGTATTGAAATTGGCACGGTTTCGGGAACCAAGTTAATGGTAAACTCGATTTCTCTCACCGACGGCAAACCTGGCAATTCATCTGGGAACACATCTAGAAACTCCCTCACAATCGGGAAATTCTCTAACTTCCCTTCGTTCACACCGACATCCACAACATGTGCTAAGAAAGCTTCACACCCCTGGCCCATCATTCTTTCAGCTAACATAGCTGAAATCAGTCTTGGCGATGGTGTCTTCCTGTCTCCTCTGAAGATCACCTTCTCACCATTGCCCAGATCAAACTTTACCTCTTTCTGACCACAATCTAGCTTTGCCAGATATTTCTCTATAGTATCCATCCCCAGAATAACATCTAATCCTCTAAGGTCTAGCGGTAGTAAGTCCACTACCAAACTAGCACCATCAATGAAAAGCTCATACTGCTCATACACCTGACTGATCACCACATTCCTCCCTAGAGGAGTACTAACAATCAAAGGCCTATCCAAAGGCACAGAACTCACACCATGCAATGCTATGCTTGCAGAAATAAATGAATGCGTGGAACCAGAATCAATCAAAACAAATACTGCTGAATCAAATAACTGAGCCATACCCGTGACAACCTCAGGTGCAGCTGCAGCTTCCTCCCTAGTCATGGCAAATACTCTTGCCGGCGCCTGACCCCTTGGCCTTCCTGGAGGAATAGCCTTCCTTGCAGTCCCAGAGCTGCCTACCTCAGTAACTGGCCTGGTTCTCACTGTCTCTGCATGCCTTGGAGCCTGAAACTGCGACCCCTCTTGTCTCGGTGCCTGTGGACAATCCTTGGCTATATGTCCCTTCTCTCCGCATCTAAAACAAACTCTAAGTGACCTGAGGCACTCTCCCTGGTGATGTTTCCCACACTGATCACATAAGGGGTGGGTGAACCAACTCCTTCCAGCTCTACCGGTGCCTCCCACATTAGAGGCTTGCCCTGATACTGCCATCACCTGCTTGTTCCTGGTAGCCCCACTGCTACCCACTTCACTCTGACTGTGAGAGCTCCTCGTGCTCCTCTCAGGCAATGGAGCACTAGTACCCTTCCTGAAAGTCTGCTCCCTGTTCTTCCTCTTCTTGTTCGCTTCGTTTATGATATTCTCCAGCTTCTCAGCCTGGAGAGCAGCATCCACAATTGCTAGTAGTCACAGAAATTATGGATCATGACTTTCTCCCTGATCCCCAAATGAAGACCTCCCTCAAACTTACGGCACTTGTCTTCCTCTGTTGCCACAATGTTGGCTGCATATCGAGAAAGCTGTGTGAACTTCAGCTCATACTCGCTCACACTCATGTCCCTCTACATGAGATTCAGAAAATCCCTGGCCTTATCCTGCACATACACTCTGGATAGGTACTTCTTTCGGAACACTTCTACAAAATCCCTCCATGTCAGCACCGAAGGAACAACCTGACTATGAGGCACTGACTCCCACCAATGCAGTGCATCTCCCTGCAACAAACTGACTGCATAATCTAGCTTGTCCTCATCTGAGCATCTCATCTGAACTAGAAGCCTCTCGGTCCTTTTCAACCAGGCTTCAGCCTCTTCTAGATTTGTAGTCCCACTGAAATCCTGACTCAAACTTCCGAGCTTATCATACCGCCCACTCATCTCATGGAGCTTGCCCGATCTGCGATCTCTGACTCATGGCATACGTAAAAGCCTGAGCAAAGGCTTGAAAGAAACTCGGATCTATAGGAGTTCTCTGAGGCATAGGAGGAGGCGGTGGAGGCACTTCTTGCTACAAACTAGGTGCCTCTGAAATCGGAACAGAATGTATCCCGGCATCCTGAGGAATATGGGATTTATCCGTACTTCCCTGACGAGAATGAGATCGAGTCATATCTCCCCGAGTTCTCTTTCGAGGTGGCATGTTCACTCTTTAAATAAAAAACCATTGAAAACTTTAGTTCAAGTACGACAATTTTCAAAATATGCAAAAACAGTTCCAATCATGTAAAACAATGCAGTTATTCCTTGAAAGCAATGTCATGCAGCCCTAGATCAAAAACCTAGGCGCTCTGATACCACAACATGTTGGACCACGCTGTCGGAGCCCAACATCGGACATGAGAGCGTGATGTGAAACATGTTAATTATACGTTGAAGGAAAAGACCCACGGAAGATCAATGGGCTTGCTGGAAAATAAACTTGAAACCTACTTTCATGTGATTTAAACAAACAAGGCAAAACGTGTAAATTAAACGATTGAGGAAGGAGACCATCGAAAGTTCAATGGATCCATCGTGAACAAACTCAAAACTTACTTTCATGCTTTAAAACAAACATATCCGTAAGTCATTATCCAAAATATGAGTTTCATAAAGCTTTAAGAACATTTAAACCAAATTACAACTTTGAGTTCAAGAGCCAAAAATATAAAATACCCTTGAACCAATAATACTTGAAATGTAACTAAAGCTTAAAAATAAACATGACAAAATGGAGTGCTGCCGTAACTCGTGACTCACTCGGTCTCTTACTCGTCACCTGAATGGAGGAGATTAGAGGGGGTGAGCTATAAAGCTCGTGGGAACATATTTATAATATAGAAATAAGCAAAAGTATTCAAAAATAACTCATTGTTATGGTACTTGTTGAAATCATAACAATTGAGCATGTATGAGTCATAACTTGAAAATGCTTGATTCTTGAACAATTCATGATGCATGAAACATAACAACAGATCATAAACATATAACATAACATAATGGTTTGGGTTGTCCCTGGATCATGACGTATTACACATTCCATCGAAATGTTGATGTGTAGACGTAGTTTCGAGAGGGAATCCTTGTGAGAAACCCTGTGCCACTAGCGGGCAGACGGGAGAAGCCTTTTCGTGAGTCAATGTGCACTTGACTGATCGTGAGGGACATACCGCAAACCCACATAAATATGCATGATTCGTGTTCCTGTAAACTTGTTTGCCAAACTGGCACTTGCTTGTAAACTTGCTTGTCATATATTCGTAAAACATGATTTCATGTACTTGTATTCGTGAAAGGAGAACACCCCTTTGTGAAAATCTTGTTAATAATCATGAATGCAAATCATATAGCAGAATATAATCATTCATAAGAACATGTAATGCAATCGTTGATGATGCAATGTAAAGCATTAAATCTTTCTTGATTTGAACAAAACAATGAGTAACTTATTTACTCTATTATAAACATGAACCCACCTGATTTTCTTGCTTGTTCTTGCCTAGGAATGAGTTTCCTCTTGAGCCTCTTGATCCTCTTGCCTCACTTGATCTCTTAAAATAAGAACCAAAATCCCATTCAATAACTCATGCTGAAATAATATTTCCATTCTTAACTTCCATCTAAAATTCCATATTCTTAGAAACTGATTCAGAACTTCATTACTTCACAAAACTTGTAGATCTATGTCTCTAATCTACAACGACTCAAAAATCACCTCAAAAGGACTTCTGTAGCAAAAGATATGCTCAAAACACTAAAATCATCTTTGTTGGAAAACTGGCCTCGCCATTATGAAATCCCTTCTCTCCCACTTCACACCTCGGAACGCACCGTTCTTATAGAGAGAGAGGCGCCTTCACATCTTCTTAACCCGAAATGGTTGGGAAGAGGAAAGGTTCCTTTTTTAGGGTACTCCCGGGAACAGATCCAGTGGAGACGGGGTGGGGCATGTAGCTCAGAGGATTAGAGCACGTGGCTACGAACCACGGTGTCGGGGGGTCGAATCCCTCCTCGCCCACAACCGGCCAAAAAAGGAAGGACCTTTCCCTAAAGTACGACTGCTTTATTTATCACCAAATAGAGATGAATACTATATGGTAGCAGCGGGAAATTCTTTGGCGTTTAATCGGGGTATTCAGGAGGAACAAGTTGTTCAAACTCGATACCGTCAAGAATTCCTTACTATTGCCCTCGTCGCGATGAGCGGCCTGGCACGCCGCGGCGTGCGGCCCTTTCGCATGTCGCGGCGTTCGGCCTCACGCACATCGCGACGTGCGGACGGGAGGGTCGACTCCCGAACCCAAATTTTCGACATTTTTCAACCTTTAATCCTTCCCTTTCTCAACTACAACACATCTAACCCTTTAATCAAGTCATAACTTCCTTTCTAAACTCATTCTAACATCAAAAACATCAACAAACACAACAACCCATGCATTTCTACCAAAGTTCTACCATAAAACCTAAACCATCGTTTCTACCTTCATACAACCCATTCTAGGTTTCAAACCATCTCAAATAAGGATAAGAGAGTTTAACTTACCTGGAGAATGCTTCTAATCCTTCGAAAAACGTCGAAACCAAGCTTCCTCTTTTTCTCTTCTTCTTCTCCTCTCCCCCTACGACTCTCTCTTCTGTTTTTCTCTTCTTCTTTCTATTTTCCTTTCCTTTTCTTTTGCTCTTTTCTATTTCTTAAGCCCTAAAAGAAGATACAAAGACTAAAATGCCCTCCTTTGCTTAGCCTTAAACATCATAACTCAAGTGCCTTGCCCATTTTGCCCTTAAATATTTTTACTCTTTCATAACCATTATTCCATACTAAACTCAATTAAATCCTAATTTTTCATTAATACTTTCAATAAAATCAAACTATGCCATAAATCATACAACTAACACAATCAAATTAATTCATACTTAATAACATCAAGAAAAACAAATTTGGGGCCCAACAACTCTAGTCCAAGTGATTTCAGTTCTCGTCCTGGGACTCATTACTTTATATGTCACTGAAGACACTCTTCATGACATATGAACTCCGGCTAGAGATTTCCAAGTAATGACCCTAACAAGAGGCCATGGGTATCATCTTCTGCTATCACAGAAGTGGTGAATCCTTTATTAGCTACTCAATTACTTTCGAATACCTCAAGTCGCACTCCAATCATCACCCTATGAGCGACACGTAAGGCAACAAGGAACGAGTCAAAGCACGTAATCAAGATTCAAGATATCCTTGAGCATCTCAAGTCTAAGGATATTTGCACCATTGCTATGATGAGATTATCACTGACATTAGAATAGGACATCCATGTGATGATCTCATAGCAGGTCGTCCAATGTACTTACTACCTCTAGTAAGCATTCATATCTCAACCCTAAATATCTCATATTTACAGTTTCTGAGATCCACTACTTGATCAAATCAAGGAGCTTGAGATGTGCTAGTCTCTCGGATTACCATGTCCAGCCAGTAATCCTATGACTAGGGATAATTTAGATACTGACATAATTGCACATGATAGGAATCTCAGTAGTATGATCACATCATAATTTCCTTTATGCTATGTCATATATCATGGACTTCATTAATTTGCTTATTGATCAATATCAGTTTATAAATAATGAACTTCAAATTAATGAAATATGTCTTTCTTTATTTATTCATAAAGTCTGTACATAACTTTGTACAAAACGCACTAAAGGCGATTGCCTTTAGGGCACTACTCTAACAGAAAGTTGCCTCTCCCTTCTCTCATTAATGATTGAGAGGAATGGTAGGTATAAAGAAGGCCTATTTTTCATATTGGCCTTAATTGCTTCCGTCGCTCTCTCTATAACATCATAAATATATCCCATTGTTGGCTTTTCTTCACTATCAGCCAACCGAAGCACCCTCACCAAAGGCTCACAAACTCAAATAACGAATTGATATTGATACCAAAATTTCCTATCTTCTAGTATGATACTACAAACCTCCATTCCAGCATTAGACCTAGCATGCTGAGATGCAACCCACTTATCACTTGTAAACATTTGCCTTAACTCATTCTTCATTAAAATAAAAGACTGAAGTGATAAGAAATTTGTTGCAAATCTTGTTACAGCAGGGCGACATAAATTCGGTAAATTCCCTTCTCATCAAATTCAAAACCCATGTACGATTATAAATAAATTTTGTCTCCTTTTTTGCCTTCTGCATGGTCTCATCAATAACAAGAAAATACCTAGGATCTCTTATATTCTTTAGTATTAAATCAATGCAATGTGCAACACAAGGAGTCCAAAAAAATGAATTATAGGTACTCTGGAACCTTTTTCCTGTCGCTTTATAAGCGGAATCATTGTCAGTAATAAATTGAACAATGTTTTCTACCCCTACTTCATTCACAACTTGATCAAATATCCCAAACAAATTATCAGCATTTCTAATCATGCCAGATACATCAACAGATTTTAAAAACATAGAGCCATTACAAGAATAAACCAAAAAATTTATAATTGGCTCTTGTCTCCTATTCGTCCAATCATCACACATAATTGAGCATCCATTAATACCCAACTCACTCTTCTTTCAGCCAAAGAAGTTCTCATTTCAGAAACAGCACAACTCAAAAGTTTATCTCTTAAGTCATCAATCGATGACCCTTTGTATCCTGGACCATAAGAGGCTATGGCATCTATCATAGGTTGATAATAATATGATTGAGAAGCATTAAATGACGAACATGTATCATACCACCATCTAGCTACTGCCATATCTACATTGTGAATCGCATCTTTTGTTTGCATTGCACTACGAATTGAAGGTTGGGCTCCAGGAGTTGTTCGTGGTGCAAAGAAACCAGACACCTGCCTTCTTCTCTTCCTCATATCAGATTCTTCAGGATCCTGAGGCTGTGATGGTGTTGGAGCCCGATCCTTGAGTGGAAATTAGAAATGTGAATATGAAAGTAAATGAATGTGTTGGTGTATAAATGGTGTTATAAATGTTATTTGTGTCTTAATGAGATATGGGTTTATGTAAGGATGGTGAGTTGAGAAGCACTTAGTATGAATTATGGTTATCTATGTGAGATATTATGCAAAAACAAGAGAGGAAATTTAGAAAATGGCATGACGTTATTGAATGTAGGAAATCATGTGTATTGAGGTTGAATGTAGAATGAAAATGTGTATGTTGATTCGTGAGGAATTCAGGAATAATTGACATAGAATTGGCCAAAGTTTCCTTCTTTGAAGTTGTAGCTTGCTCTTTTATCTTTCTAACGAGACTAAATATGCAAGATTTTGAGATCATAGTTAAGAGATATAGTTGATGCAAGTTATGATGTTATATATGATTTGATGTTAGTGACAGCTTTGATGAATGTTTGAGAATTGAGGTTTTGATGAACCAATTTAGTTGAGATTTGAGAAGTTCATGAATTGAATTTGTTGGTTGAAGTGTTATGAAGTGTTTAGGCCTTTGAATAAGTAAATATGTGAAGATTCTAAGTGTATATGATGTTAGTTTGGATGTGAGAAGCATTGGAAAATGGTGGAAGGGGGTTTTTGGAAAAACGCATGTCCGTTAAACGGACCTTTACGGGTCAAAAGGACCCCTTGCTATGTTTATGTCCATTAGACGGACATAGGTGTCCGTTAAACGGACTTTCTCGGATGGTTTGGTATAGTTTGGGCCGTATGTGTCCGTTAAACGGACATGCATGTCCGTTTAACAGACAGCCACGGGTCAACTTGAGAAAAATGAGATTTTGACCATTTTAGAGTCCGAATCTCGTTTTGAGACCTCTAATACAAGTTATATATCTTGATGTTATCTTTCCAATGGAATAAGAACGAAGGCATTTGGATATTTGTAGAAAACTTTATGGCGTTTACGCCAAAAGAGTTTCAAATCAATTTCGGGTTTGAACATGTTGAATTGTTTTGGTCATAACTTCCTCATCCGACCTCGGATTGAGGCGATTCTTGAAGCATTGAATTCCTAACACATGTATCATTCACTCCATGAAATTTTGCATCAATTGGAGTCAAATTGAAAGAGTTTGATTGAATCTTATGATAATCAGAATGATTTGTTCCATTCTGATCTTGCTAATTTCCTTCCTCATCCGACCTTGTCAAATCAATTGCTTATATCTTTTTCGTCCGACATCCGAATGACTTGGTTCTCAAAGCGTTGGATTCCTAAGACAGTGAATTTCATTTTATGTGAAATTTGTGAATTTTAGAGAGTTAATTGAGAGATTACTTGAATCAAAGTGAGACAGGAAAGTTTCTGAGCATAGTTTAGTATTTTGTGAAATTTGGGATCTGTGGAGATCCGATTGAAGCGATGTTTGAGGCTAAATAAAATTAAGACATGGAGCTACAATTGTTATGAAGAAATCAAATTTCAATTTAACCTTTAAGAATGTCTATTTGTGGAAGGAAGTTAATTGCTAGAAAATGTGTTAGTAGAACAATATGTCCGACATGTTTGGACTATAACTTTTGATGTAGTGCTCCAAATTGGATGATTCTTGTGTCATTATGAAATTAAGACATAGAGGAAAAATTCTCTAGAGGAAGTTTTGGCTAATTCCTTCATTTTGATGGTGAAAATAAAGTCCCAAAGTAAGTATGAAATGAAAGAAAATTCAGGGGCAGTTTTGGAAGTTCACTTAAGGAATTAAGAAGTTAGGCTTTCATGGAGGGGCAACTAAATCTTTTGGCTCTCATTTAATGACATGGACATATAAAAGCAAGGGCTGGTTGTTTTTCACATAGGAGAGCTGAAAATAGAAGAGAAAATAGAGAGAGGAGAGGGAGAATGGCGATGGAGAAGAAGGAGCTGCTAGGGTTTGCGATCTTTATGGGATTTCAAGTGGTTTTTGTTGCTTTTCAAAGAGAAAGGTGAAGAAGAAGGTGAAAACTTGCTAAAGGAGCCTATAAGTGTCGAAAATGGAGAAGAAAAAGGTAAGATAACTTTATGAGTTTTGAGATTTTCTTGGGTTTTTGGTTGATTTGGCATGAGATGGATATGGGTTTGTGATTTATGAAGCGAATGTTGGTGATTTTGTCTTGAGTTATGTTTAATTTTGAATGGAAAGTATTAAGGGTTATACCCACTTGTATGAGTTGGAGATTTTAGAAGTCTTGATTTAGATAGCATGAAATGAGTATGGGCTTGTAAATCAGGTAAGCAATTTTGAGAAATATGATGGTTATGTTCTTGGATTTGGTTGATTATGGTTTAGGTAATTTTAATTGGAAGAACAAAGGAAGCTATGGACAATTGATGATTGGATCAAGCCCCAAGCATGGATATGAGGTGGGTTTCATGTTTATAGTCGAATAATAAGCCATTAAAGATTTTCCCAAATTGTTGAAAGAATAAAATGATTTCAAGTATTTTATGATTATGCATATATGGTTTTCAAATGATTTAAAGAATTGGTTTATATGTGTTCATATACTCCATGAATTGAATTTGAATTGATAAATTGTAAATTGTTGTGAACGTGCAAAAATGCATTGTGAGCATGATTATGTTATGCCATTGAATTGTGTCATGGCATTTTGATTTGAATTAAAGGAGGAAAAGAATATGAAAAGCATGAAAGCATTTCATTTCAATGAAATGAGTTTGAGCATTATTTATGTGCCTTGTTTGGGTGAGAGAGGAACCGTTCCGTTAAAGCCTTCTCCCGGCTGGCCGCTTGTGCCACACGAGATCCGAAAAGTGGACTCGTTTCGTTCACGGAGTAAACTTCAGTTTCTCTCGAGCCATTTGATGTGCATTGCATTTATGAATTGTGTGTTATGCTTGAATGATTAAATGATATAAATTGTGGTTAATGAGATGATGTTTTGAATTATGAAATTGTGATTGTGAGAAAGTGATATATTCATGTGTTGCGATTTATGAATTTGAATGCATGACGAAAATTTGAGAAACGAGCATTTTATGGGTTTCCAACAAGAAATTTCTATGGCAGTAAACTTTTGAACGTTTTTGCTTATGATTGAGTATAAACCTGTTACCCACGGGCTTTTAAAGCTCACCCCCCCTTCATTCCCATCCAACAGGTGATGAGAAGAAGAACGGGTGCAAGAAAATGAGAGATTTCGTTTGTATGAGTTCTTATTGAACTATTGTTAAGTTTAGATGCTGTTGAGAAATTGAGAATTATTGTACATTGTGTACTTTGGGTTATGAATATTAGTAATTATTTATGGCTTGGAATGCCATTAGTATAATGTAAGCGTTTAATTTGTGATGTATTCGGATTGTGAAATTGTATAAGAACTTGAGTTATGTAAATTGAGTAGAGATTAATTATGATTTGGATTATGTATGAATTGTATTGCATGATGAGATTTGTGTATTGCTTTGGGGATTGTGTGTTTGAGCTGGATTATAGAAGTGAGAGTAAGTTGTGAATGTATAAGTTTGTGAATGTGTATTGCAAGTTTTGGGTTAATAAAATATAGTCGTTATGCTGTCCGATTTTTGTAGGGTAGTAAAATGGTACGTATTAAGTGTTTATTGGCAAATAAAGCGAATGACAAGTTTTGAATTCATTGATGAGATGTGTTTCGAATATGGCAAATCAAGTAAGTGGGATTTTGTTTAGAATGAATTCCAGAAAGGGAAATGATATTGTTTTGATTAGTATGAACTTTGAACAAAGATGAATAAGAAGAGAAGGAATGAAAAAATAAGAAAAATAAAATTTACATGGAATCAGATAGATTAAGCTTAAGGTTTCCAACGCAACGCGATAAGCTTTCTAGTCTTTCACTTCGGATGTCAACATTTGTTTAAATTCGATTAAGCAATTTGTTTGCTTCGATCCAATTCGTTTTTCGATTCGTAATTGATTTGCTTCGATTTGTTCGTTCAACTTCTTTGTTATCCGTCTTTCGTTTCGGTCTCTTTCGGTCGGGGGCTGGTCTCGGAAACGGGTCCCTACAGATGGAACACTACCAATACCACTACCACTACTACTTCCACTTCCACCTTCAACATCTCCATAATTATCACGGAAACCAGGAAATGAACTTCCACTACCAATTTCAAGATTCAATCTTCCCCTTTTATCTTTCTCAAATTGATGTTCATCAAGCAATGTTTTCATCTTCCACTTCACATCATGACTTACTTTTTTACACGCTCCCACGTCTCTTTTAACCCTAGCTAAATGCCTTTTCAATCAGCTAATTCCTCCACCTTTCAAATGCTTGTTACAAAATAAGCAAATGATATGATTCTTTTGACCAAGAACCACACCAGTATGCGCCCAAGCTGGATCACTGTATCTTCCTGAACTAGGTTGATCGGAAGTATTTGAACTTTCTTCCATTTATCTGTACACAAAAATAAATAACACACAATTTCAGTACACAATGACAATATGCATATCTAAAAATAAGTAACATAAAACATACTCCAATAATTTGCAATTTCAACGATTACAAAAAATTCATAATATCATCTCCACTTCCTTCCATTCCAATAAGTTCCAATTTTTCACAATCACAAGACATCCATTTACAATTTCCAATTTTATCAATTTATGACAAGTTCCAATTTCCAAGTATCACAAACATACATCAACAAGTTTAATTTCCAACAAGTTCGAATTTCCCACAATCACAAGACATCCATTTCCAATCCTAACAATTACAAAACAATCATAATTCAATTTCCATTCATTCCATTTCCAACAATTTCCAATCCTAACAATTACAAAATATTCATAATTTCATTCTATTTTCAATCCATTTCCAACAATTTCCAATCCTAACAATTACAAAACAATCATAATTCCATTTTCCTTCCATTCCATTTCCACAATTTCCAATTCTAAGTTTCTAACAATCATTTCCTTCCATTTATAACAATTCTCAATTCTAACAATCACAAAGCAATCATAATTTCATTTACATTTCCTTCCATTTTCAAAAATTTTTAATTCCAACAATCACAATCATAATTACATTTCCATTTACAATACAACAATTCTAAATTACAACAATCACAAAATAATCATAATTCTAATTCCATTTCCTTTCATTTACATTCCCATCCATTTACAACAATTCACAATTCCAACATTCACAAAACAACCATAATTCTATTTCCATTTCCATTCATAATTCCATTTTCATTCCAACAATATCCAACAATTTTCAATCCAAATTCCCAACAATCGCAAAACAATCATAATTTCATTTCCATTTACAACAATTAACAACAATCACAAAACTTCCATAATTTTATTTTCATTTCCTTCCGTTTACAACAATTCTCAATTCTAACAATCTCAAGATAATCATAATTCATTTTAACAAACCATAATATTATATACACCATTTCATATTTCATTTTCAATATATATGTTGCTTTAACAATCTTTATTTGACATTAACAAATGTAAGTATAAATAATTAAAATTTACAACTACAAGTCTACAACATATTCACAATTTAACAACAAACATTCAATATATCACTTCTTTATGTTGAAACAAATTTTTCCTATTTGAGTAAATTCAATACAAATATTAAAAATAACTTAATATTTCACAAATATTAACAATATATCAAATATCAATTAATGATTTAAAATCTTTGAGTGTTGTGAAAAGTTAGTCATAAATAAAAGAGATAGGTGTCTTGTAGTTTTATATAATGAACACAAATAGCATTGATGAGTTGATCAAAACTAGTAATGACTATTGACTACTCTCATATCAAAGGTAATAATAATTTTCCTATAGTGATTTAGCATTTAGGTATGATTAAAGAAAAAGGCCCATCATTTTTCTAAGAATTCTAAATTTCTAATCATTACAATTTCTCTAATCTCCATCCAAAACTTAGTCTCAATTCAATTATTGCATACTTATTCTAAAAACAAATTCTTATAATGTTATTTATTTTTTAGGATGGTTATTAGTTATTAATTTTACATTTGATTATTAATTTTACATTTAGTTTTAAATGTTAATTACTTAATTATCAACTTTTAATTTTAAGTTTTAACAATCTTTAATTCTTTATTCTTTGCACAATACACAATTAATTAATTACATAATACATACTAATCCTATTTTAAATTTCCATTTTCAATTCCAATTACAATTTTCATGTAACAAATTAATAACAAAATTCCAAACCCATTCGGTATTCAACATCAATTCCAATTCCAATTCCAATTCGGCATTCAAAAATCAAAAACCAAACCCATTCATTTCCTCCACAAACACAGCAAGGCAATTCCATTTTCAAATCAGTATTCAAAAACCGAATCCAATTCTTACACAAATCCATTCCAAAACCAATTCCATTTTCATCAATTCATCAACACCAAATCACCAATACACGACAACAAACGCAAATCCAAATATCCAATCTATTTCTATAATCTAAATTCCAATCCACAACACAAAAAACAAAATCCATTTATCAATAATTTTTGGAGTTTCTATCAACGATTCAACGGTAACACACACCCAAAAAAATTATTAAACCGTCGGATTATCTCGGGTCTTCACTTGGGTATTCGGGTTGGGCTTTGGGTCATGCCCATGTGAGCTGCCGAAAGGTCGGTGTTGGTACGGTGGTGCAGCGAGGAGGAGAGCTGACGTCGAGGAGGAGTTGTGGAGGGCTATATCTACACAGATCTACACGGATGAGGCCCGATCTACACGAGGAGGAGAACGGAGAACAACCGGCGCAAGCGAGGAGGAGAGCCAAGAGTCGCGACGGTGAGAGGATCTTCAGACGCCGACGACAGAGAGGGTGAGATCTGTGAGCGATATAGTGAGAGAGAGAGGCTTAGAGAGATGAAGAGGAGTAGAAGAAAATAAGAAGAAATAGTAAAAGAGGGTAGGTAGCAGAAGAGGGTCGGGCCGTCGGGGGGGGAGGGTTGGCCCAAAAAAAAATTTGCACTTTAGTCCTTAGAGTTCTGGAAAATTCTGAAATTGCCCGGAATTTTTCGGAATGTTGGGTACCGGCGGGTACCCATTTGAAAACCCCGATATCGGCCGGTATTTATGGCCGGTACCGAAGATGAGTTCCGAATTCCATTCTCCAGTCGGTACGGTACGTTTCGGCCGGTACCGCCAAAACAAAACGGAATTCGAAACCATGCCTCAAATACAATTATGATTGGACATTTAGTTATCACTTGAAATAATTGTAATAATGACCAGACTGAGCTCTTAGGATTAGACATCTAGACAGACAACAAAAAATTAATAATTCAAATCAAATCTACTCTGATACCATATTAAAATTTTTAATATGGATAAAGTGTAAAGCTCATTTACAAATATTAAACTTGGGTCAATCATTGTCAAATTAACTAAAACTAGTCATTTGGATAGTTGATCCTTAGCACTTATAAATCTTTTAACATTTTTCATGTTTAATCAATATGAGATACTAATACCGCTCAATTTTTGTTCGATTTTTAATTTTTCAGTTCAATTTTCTTTAATAATTTTATTGTTAAAATCGATTTTTAACAATTAATAAGTTCTTATAGACTAAAATAAACCAGTTAATTTTCATTTAACAACCTTTTTAACCAAACTTTAAATTATTTGATAGGAACAATCTTTTTCAATCATATTTAAATTCTTTAATTTTATTTATTTTAACCGATTTTATGATAGTCTAATACCGATTAAAACTTTTAAACCTTAAATCTCTTATCATACCGGTTTAACTTTTGATCTAATTTTAAAATATTGTATTTATCAATATATTTTTCTTTTTAAGGCATATTCTGAAAAATTTTAAGCTAATTTATATAAGTGTCAAAACTTAACGCGTTGATTAGATCATTATAATATTTTGCATCAACGAATTATATCTTTCAACTTACCACATTTCTTTTAAAGATGTCAATAGGTCACATTGAGGTGACTAGTGATCTAATAGGTCAGCCAATAGCTCGACTCGTGGCAAGTTCACTATATTTTAAAAAAATGTTAAAAATAATATTATTTTTGAAATAACGATCGAGTCGACCCTGTGTTGAGATTTGGCCCATTTGTTATCCCATATTGGTTGGGGACAACAATTGAGACAAGTCTTTTACCTATATAAGGAGGTGGCTATCTCCTTGTCTAGTGCACCAAACAAAGTCAAAGATTTGTAGTACAAATTTGACTCTAGTTAAATTCCTCTTTTGAGGTAAGAGTTGGAAAGTTTGTCTTGTGTATTTTTTTGTGAGTGTGTTGGTGTATTGGGGGATTGGGTAAGAGGAAAAATTGTGTGATTGTAATAATTTTCACATAGTGGATTTTTTTCTCGGTGCCCGTGATTTTTCTCCAGTTTGGGAGTTTCCACGTAAATTCTCTTGTGTTGTTATTTTCTGATATTTTTGTCTATTATATATCCTTGGGTGTGGGTTTGGAAGGTCTAAATTCCTAACAAGTGGTATCAGAGCCAAATTGTTTTTTTTTTAATTCTAAGTATGCTCTGTAGTCGCAGTTTTGACTGATCTTCCACATCAGAAAAGATTTTCTTGAAAAAGGTTTATTAAGTGCGGTGGAGTTTTGGTATAGTAGTGAGGTAGTACATGTCTAGGAAAGTTTTGGCTAAGGAAAGACTTGGTATTTAAGAGTGTCCGTTATGACCCACCTCTCTTTCCTGGAAGCTATCCTGATGTACTATTCATTTCTACGGTAAAATTCATCAAGACAGAAGAGCACAGGAAAAATGTCAGAAAATTATCCAAGAGGTAGAGCGGGTTCGGCAAGAGGCTTTGGGTCAGTTAATGGAGAGACTGACAATGTCGCTAACATTGTCTCCATGGATGATGATCTTGCTCTCTAAGAAGGGAGCATGTACATCCTCATGGCATACCGCTAATCCCAAAGTTGCCATTAAAGAGGATGCGTTACTGTTAGCGGGTCCACAGGTTTGCACACGAGCATTGGTTTGGCATTAATATAAGGTGTGTGGTGGAATTTATGTCGATGGCTGATGAACTTCCAGAAAAGCCAAACATGGGAGTTGCACCATAATTTTTCAGCAAGGTTATTTTTCGACATGTGCCGAATTATAAGGCTTATAATTGATTTATTCTTAGTGGGTATGCTTTTATGGTGGAGCATAATGCTATGAAGCATGATAATTCTCTGCATTAAGAGTTATGTTATTTTCAGGAGATCTTCATTAAGGTGGAGTGTGGTTGTGGGATTAACCAAAGTCACTAAAGGTGGAGATTGTTAAGATTTGGCCCATTTGTTATCCCATATTGGTTGGGGACAACAATTGAGACAAGTCTCTTACCTATATAAGGAGGTGGCTATCTCCTTGTCTAGTGTACCAAACAAAGTCAAAGATTTGTAGTACAAATTTGACTCTAGTTAAATTCCTCTGTTGAGGTGAGAGTTGGAAAGTTTGTCTTGTGTATTTCTTTGTGAGTGTGTTGGTGTATTGGGGGATTGGGTGAGAGGGAAAATTGTGTGATTGTAAGAATTTTCACATAATGGATTTTCTTCTCGGTGCCCGTGGTTTTTCTCCGGTTTGGGAGTTTTCACGTAAATTCTCTTGTGTTGTTATTTTCTGATATTTTTATTTATTATATATCCTTGGGTGTGGGTTTGGAAGGTCTAAATTCCCAACACCCTGTAATTCTATCAATCTAGGCTGAAATTAGCTGGACTCTTTTTGACATCCAAAGTATCCTTCAGAAAGTCACAACCATGGTTTTGAAACTTGGACTGAATCGGTTGGTTCGATCGATTCGGCCGGTAACCGGTGACCGGTAAGCTATTCGATCTCAGTGACCCCTAAAAACCAGTCTCCAATTAGATCAGTATGAATTGGTGAGAACCTGTCAATTGACCAGTTAAACTAGGACTGGTCGAACCGGTTAGCCACTGGTTTAATAATTTTTTTTAATTTTTTAATTTTACTTTCTTCTTTCTAAAACGCAACATATTTTTTATTTATATTTATTTATATTATTTGAACCGATCAAATGAATTTTTTATTTATATTTATTTGGTATATTTTTTATTTTTTAATATTACTAATATTGTATATAATTAAATATAATTATTATATAATTATAATGTCACACTAATTCAATCGGTGATTGAACTAATCGAACCGATAATCAATAAGACGTTCAATTCAACGTCTGATCTAAATTTCAAAACCTTAGTGACAACTCATTATCGCCCTTAGCGTAATCAATCTGGTCAAAATCCGCCGAGTCCTTTTTTCATATCCTACCGAAAGTCACAACTTAAAGAAATCATTATATCTTTCACCTTAACACATAATCTAAAGACTTTTAAGCTAATCTATTATCTTTAAGAAATCATTACTTGTCTGTTTTCCAGTGGCCATACGCACAACTGCACCCTCAGTTCTTCTCCTTCCTTCCCAAACAACCAGATTCCGACGCTGTCATAATTCATATAAAATTGAAACCACCCACCTGCTAACCGGACTCCATGTGCAAAACTACAAGGTAACTTGCAGTTTTCGTTTCACATTAAGCACACGTTACATCAGAAGGAGAATTATAACTTCATTTTATAGTTTTCAACGACGTAATTACTAATTATCATTTTTAAATAATAATTTAAGTTTTATACCGTGATCGACAAGTTTAATTTTACTCATTATTTGCAAGTATATCTTAATAAAATATTTGATAAATTATATATTCTTCCAAATATTATATAAAATATTAATTATTTAATACTTATATAAATAGTGAATAAATCTACCCATATAATAATAATAATAACAATAATAACCCGTCCAACATAACTCGAGTAGGGACCAAATAATAATAATATTTGCCACCTAAGTGACTTATAATAATAATAATAATATTATTATTATTATTATGTTCTTATTAAATTTAAAATATAGAATGAGTCTTGAAATAACTGATAAGGATGCTCTTTTATGATCATAATATCATACGTTCAACGAATAGAAATGACCTCTATAAATATACAAAAGGAATGTTACGTAGATTATAACTATCTTATATTTCGCAAAGCAAGGAACGTTGTATACTGTGTACGACTAACTTTGATTTTATTAAATCTGAAATAGTTAGAGGTTAAAATTCAATTTTAATTTTTTATTTTATAATATTAAAGACAGTACATATAATAACGTAAATAAAATTTCTTTTAATTAATCGTATATTAAAAATATAATTCAAATAAGTAATCACAAAATTTGGCATACAATGCAATTATAAAAGAATTACTAGAATATAGAAATGGGAATATAATTTTTCAAATGAGTATAGAGTCAAAAATTAGGGCATGCTTTTTTAGAAATATGATTTTTACTAATTAGAGGTAAGCATGCGTGCTACTAAACTCATAGTTTAAGATACCATTTCGTACCGACCAGTATATACTTTACTGGACCAAAATCGATAAGAAATTAAAAGTCAGTTATACACTTATACTAGGTTTAAATATCGGTCGGTATCTATCGATTTCAAATGGTATTGATCGGTATTCAAAATATTAGCCAAATACCGGTCGTTATTGGAAATTTAAAAAATAAGGGACGTTTTTTGCAAAATTTAAAAAAAAAATTGAACTCTCCCTCCTTCTCTCTCATTTTTTAAAAATAATTAGTTATTTTATTTACTTCAACTTTTATAATTATTGTGCAATTTTAATTTTTTAAAAAATAAAATAAATATTTTTATTACTAATAATAATTATAAATTAAATAAAACTTAAAATAAATTATTTGTATTTAAATTTATTTTAAATATTTTATATAATATTTATTAATAAAGTATTAATAACAATATTTATTTTTAAAATAAATAATTTATTATTTATCATTTATAAAGTAATCTTTATTTTATATATTTTAATTATTAAATCAAAATTTATTTGAATTTTATATATTTTAAATTTAATAATTATTAATTATTTTATAAATTAAATTAAAATTATGATTATTATTTATTGTTATGAATTTTGAAAACATGGTTAAAAATATAAAGTACAACTGAACAATATGACAATTGACTATTTTATAATTTAAAAAATTAAGAAACTATTTCATAAATTTAAAAATTACTCGAAACAATACCCGGTATTAACCGGAACTTGTATAATACCGTACTAGAATCTAATCTGGTATCAAGACTAGTACAATATTTGTAACAATGACTGAACCTGCTCAGACATTACTTGTCAATAGTTTCTACTAGGTATTGTTGTTAATATTTGTGTTTTATTTTTAAAAATTAAAATAAATTTTCTTTATCTCAAAACATAATGTTATTTTAATTTATTAATTTTGGATAAAATAATTTAAATCCAAAATAACATTATCAATCTTAAGGGTGAGCTTTAAAATAACTGATAAAGATGTTTCTTTGTGACCATAAGGTCACACGTTCAAGTCACGAGGACAGTCTCTTTATAAAAAAACAAAAGGAATGCTATGTTTATCATGACTCTCTCGTATTCCACGAAGCGAGGGATCTTGTATACTGGGTACGACTGACTTTGACTTTTATTAAATTTGATTAGTTAAATGTTAAAATTCACTTTTAAAATTTTTATTATTTTTATAATATTAAAGACAGTACATTGCATAGCTTAAATAAAATTTATTTTAATTAATCATATATTAAAAAATCTAATTCAAATAAGTAATCACAAAATTTGACCCACAATGCAATTATAAAAGAATCACTAGAATATAGAAATGGGATTATAATTTTTCAAATGTGTATAGAGTAAAAAATTAGGGCATACTTTGTTATAAATATTCTTTCTACTAATTAGAGGTAAGCCTACGTACTACTAAACTCATAGTTTAAGATATTGTTTTGTACCGACCAGTACATACCTTACTGGACCAAAATCGACAAAAAATTTTACATCAGTTATACCAGGTTTAAATACCAGTCAGTATTTGTTGATTTAGATGATACCGACCGGTATTCAAAATACGGCCAAATATCGATCGATATTGGAAATTTTAAAAATAAGGGACATTTTTTGCAAAATTTTAAAAAAAATTAAACTCTTCCTCCTTCCTCCTTTTTAAAATTTTAATTAGTTATTTTATCTACTTCAACTTTTATAATTATTGTGGAATTTTAATTTTGTTTTAAAATAAAATAAATATTTGTATTACTAATAATAATTATAAATTAAATACAACTTAAAAATAAATTATTTTTATTTAAATTTATTTTAAATATTTTATATAATATTTATTAATAAAGTATTAATAACAATATTTATTTTTAAAATAAATAATTTATTATTTATTATTTATTATTTATAAAGTAATATTTATTTTATATATTTTAATTATTAAATCAAAATTTATTTGAAATTTATATATTTGAAATTTAATTATATTTATTAATGATTATTAATTAATTTTATAAATGAAATTAAAATTGTGATTATTATTTATTGTTATAAATTTTGAAAATATGATTTCAAATATACAGTACAACTGAATAATATGACAATGGATTATTTTATAATTTTAAAAAATTAGAAACTATTTCATAATTTTAAAAATTATCCAAACAATACTTGATATTAACCAAGATTCATGCAAGATCTGCATTAGAATCCAATCTAGTATCAAGATCGGTACAATATTTGTAGCAATGACTGAACCTGCTCAGACCTTGCGTGTCAATAGTTTCTACTAGGTACTATTGTTAATATTTGTGTTTTATTTTTAAAAATTAAAATAAAATTTCTTTATCTCAAAACATAATGTTATTTTCATTAATTAGTTTTTAATAAAATAATTTAAATCCAAATTAACATTATCAACCTTAAGGGTGAGTCTTAAAATAACCAACAAAGTTGTTTCTTTATGATCATAAAGTCGCACGTTTAAGTTATAAAATATTCTCTTTATAAAAATATGAAAAGAAAAATGCGTATAATATTATAACTTTCTCCTAAACTCGGAAGTGAGAAATTTTGTACACTCGAAAGAAATTATAATATCAAAATTTGATTATTTGTGTTAAAAATGTTTTTGGTTTGGAATCTTAGTATAAGAAACAAACACGTGTAATTGAGTATAATTTTAAGTTTCCAACAACTCAACCAAACTGGTCGATCATGAATTAAAAAGTCAACATACACATACGTGACAACCATCTTCTTGATATATAATATATAACTAACGCCAATTTTCAACTATGCGAAGCTTTGAAAAAGGTGGAATCATATCGACCTAATCTCTTCATCTGTATGTTATTAGTTGGCATATGCATTGTTGAATGATTAAAACTGACACATGTGGGGAACTTATGATCTGGGAGAGTTTAACGTTGACATTTTAATTAAATCCGAATTAATTCAAATTTAATTAAATTTTAAGTTAATTTTTTAAATTTAAATTCAATCTAAACTTATTGAAATGTTAAAAATTAATGATTAAAAAATTTAACCAATTTACGATGATCTAATACCGATTTAATCTTTTATTCGACCGCCTGACTTTGCTTGCAAGTGTCCATGTCAGCTTATAACTTCAGTTTCAATGTATCTGTTCAAATTCAACTTGGCTGACTTAAATCATGTCATTTTTAGCTACAAGTTCATTATATAAGCGAGCTTAAGGTATAACTAATATTCTCTATTTCTTTACGTAGAAGGGCAACAACATAATCGAGAAGGCGTTGTATGTCGTAAGTCGTAACAACTCAAGTATTAATCATTTGCAATGGAGTTAAAATATTATCTTTTATCTTACGATTTAATTTTTAAAATAGTTAACAATAATATTAGAAAAGTAACAAATTTCTAGTTGGTCATTCAATGTCAACATCAACACATGATATAAATCTTACTTAAATGTAATACATGGAGAGGTCTATTAATATTCAACCTTGTGTTAAACATTTTTACCCTTAAGGATAATTTTGTCATTCTTCTATTAAGCGGATAACTATTAATTGTAATTTTGATTTTTACTAAATTACAAGTTAAATTACGTAATTTGATATAAATAAGGGTAATAAAGGTGACCTAATAAATGATATGAAGTAATGGGTCAAAGTTTAGGTTAAAAAAATGGATCTCTTTTAATATAGACTCGGTTCATATCAACCTTGTAATGGAGAAACCTGATATATAAATTATACAAAAATTAAGGTCCCCTGCAGTTACTCACATTAATCGCGAGCATACAGTTCTCTAGCTCATTAAGAGAGTTTGCCTATTGCGTATTAATCGCAAGCATTAGTGAGCAACTCTCCCAACTGTCCTGGGCAATGTTATGAATACCGTATCGGGTTCGGTATCGGATTGAGCTCTAACTGCAGGCAGATCTGTCAATGCAAATTAGGTGCAAAGCTTTCGGGATATTTTTTAAATTTATAAAATAGTCCCTAAATTTTTTAAAAATTGAAAATAGTCCATATTGATATATTATACAATATGCATCATACTTTACTAGTTTCTTCGCTTACATCAACCATATTTTCAAAATTTTAATAATAAATAATAATGAGTTAATGACAATTAATTTGAAATAACAATATTTTAAAATAATTATCATTAAATAAAATACATGTATAATTAAATACTACAATTTATCAAACTCAATCTTAATTCTCAAATTCAATTGCTCAAACTCAAATTCAATTTCATTGATCAATGATTCAACAATTCAATATTAATACAATAACAAATCACAAGCCAATTTCCACCGTTCAATAATCAATAAATCACCATTTCAAATTTAATTTTTAATTGACTTCTAAATTTCAATTCCAAAATGCTAAATGCCAAAATCCAAATCCAATTATAAATTTAATTTACATCCCAATTCCAAAATCCAATATCAATTCCAATTCCAAATTTAATTTCCAATTTAATTCAAAAATTCAATTCCAGAAACAGAGTTGTAGAGTGTCTGATAATTGTTCTCTGCCATCGTTAACAATGAGCTCTCAACCTCAACTCTTGGATAATAAATCTTATTGCTATTGTTATTATCAATATGATAATCTGATGATGATGATTATATCATGTCACTGCAACAACAACTATTATCACTGGGTTTCCCATTCCCATTATCAACCAATACCGCCATATACGAGAAATTCAGAATCCCATTGGCTTTCCCTCATCGTCGTGTCCGGTAGCTCACAAATCTCACGATTCCTCCTCTACTCTCCTCCACCATTTCTTTCACCGGAACCCTAACTCTCCGATTGTCTTGTCACCAAACATAATCCCTTCGTGTCAGTATCTCGAAATGAATGAAGATTCCATCCAACTTTCCCCCATCCTCTTCCAGGTCAAAGCGCATCTCCTGGTTCCATTCCGGATTGCCGTCTCCTTCTGTGTCCGTGCTTATCCTTTGTCTCTGATCATTCGTCTTTGAGTTTCCGTCGTTGATGATGGAGACGGAGACGTAGATGGACAGTTTCTGGAAGAAATTGCAGGCGGTCACTTGTTTGCATGACACCACTTTTAATTCTATGAATCCCATTCCTAGAAACCTAACTCTAATTCGATTGCAACTGTGAAATCAAACCTAATCAAAACCCAGAGCGAGTGATGAGATCGGAGCAGGGCAGATCACAAAGAAACTACTTTTTCTTCTCTCTTTTTCGTCGGCCTTCCCACCGCCCCCCCTTTCCCACCATCGTCCTCCCACCCACCACCTCAACCCACACCACAAATTTCTCACCTTCAACACCCACCGCAACCACAACCTCATTCACTACCTGATATGGCGTTCGGAGGAGTTGGAAATGTCACCGGCGAGGCTCCCCCACTGTCGGTTCTTACGTCGGCGATTTACAAGGGGAAGGAGGGGCTGTTTTCGTCCGACACCTTTCCTGCCTTGTCGTCGTCCCTTGTGCCGCCGCCGGTAGCTGCGTCATCGCCTGATCCACCGGCGTTTCCTGCTTTGGCTGTTGCTGGTCTCGCCGACGTGGAGCTGCTCCAAAGTTTTGTTTAGGGTTAAATTTTGAATTTTTACAAAATGGTCCCTCGTTTTTTTATTTTTTACGGAATGGTCCCGGAAATTTCAGAATTCGTGGCCGGTACCCTTATGGCCGTTCCGGTACCGATTTCCGACCGGAACGGTACGTTCCGGCCGGTACCGACCGGAACGGTACGAAATTCATACCATTGGTCCTGGGAAGTTTGGAGCTCGTTTTAGTGTTAGGAACTGCTTCGAAACTTGAAATAAAACCAAAATCAAGTATTCTACATTTCTTTCACTTTTACCTTTACATATATGATAATGTATATGTAATAGGGTTTATGCTATTTATTATAGATTCATATGATGTCAACCTTGTATTCTAAAATAGAAGACATAAAAAAAGATAGTTTTAAGGAGAAGACATGTGATGGTCTCAAGCAACCTTTTACCTAACTCTGAGAGACTCAAAAAATCCTATAAAATCGAGAATATGAATATCTAATCTCAACCACCAATTAACGGCTACATTACTTTTTAGGCAGACACAATTAGGTAGTAACATTAAAAAAAAAAAAAAATCTTTTTCTCTTACAATTATGTAAATCCCAGTTCTCATTGACCATGAGTTTGTCTATAAAAACATACATTTGTCCTCACAACCACTCTGCATTTCTCTGAAATTCCAAAGACCTGTCTGAAAATGGCTACTGCAATTGTCCTTGTTGTTCTTGTCCTGGCAGCTCCGGCGGTCTATGCGGCTGACCACACCGTTGGTGGAAGCTCAGGTTGGACCAACTTCGGAACAGATTATACCACTTGGTCCGCCGGCGAAACTTTCAGTGTTGGCGATACTCTCGGTAAGCTGAACACTCGGAATCAATATACATGATGATATCATATTGATGTTCATTAAATTTATATATCTTATATAAAATATAGTGTTCAACTACGATGGCAACACCCACGGAGTGTCGGAGGTATCACAGAGCGATTACAACAGCTGCAGCTCAAGCAACGCGATCATGACATACAACGACGGAGCCACGACAATAACCTTGTCCAAGGCTGGTCCGATGTACTTCATTTGTCCAACCGCCGGCCACTGCAGCGGAGGCATGAAGCTGGCGGTCAACGTAGGCTCAGCCAGCACCACCCCAACCCCAGGCACCTCTCCCAGCACTCCGGCCACCACCACTCCATCCGGTTCTACACCTTCCAAGTCCAATGGTACAGCTTCACATCCAGGTTACAATGGAGCCGCTGGTTCTTTCAGTACTGGCACGAGTCTTTTGGTGCTTGGATCGATGCTTGGGGTTGCATTAATGGGCTAGTGAAGAGGCAGTGCTTGTTAACTTATATCAAAGTTGTGTGATTTTTGTATCTTTTTTAATTATCAAAATACGCCTCCTCGATCTTCATTCTTTCTGTCTTTTCCTAATATTGTATTGGAGTATTGGGCACGAAATAATATCGATAAATATAAGAGATTATTTTAAATAATTTTAATTAAAATATAAAATATTTCAATTAAATTAACATAAAATATTTGATTTTTAAATATGGTTCTGCCGGATTCTGACGGAACTGTGCGTTGTCGTTTGGATCCATGGAGTTGACTGCTTTTTGTAGAAGCTTCGATGTAAAGATCCCTGCAAAACAAAGAAAGGCACGTCGGGGGTTGTTTCCCGATAGGCCCTCAAGCGCTCAAGTCGATCTTTTGGTGAAGGTGGGATCGTTGTGAGAAGAAAACTAGGTTATGATTGCGTACCTTCGTTATGACATAATTATACCTTATATATGAAGCAATAGCTAGGTTTAGGTCTTTACGTGTGCATAGGAGACTCTTACATGCGGATGCGCCGAGGAGATCGTGGATTGGATCTGGGCTTGCATAGATGCAGGGCGATATTTGAAGAAACGGACCGATCGGCCCACGTGTCGTTATTATCGAAAAGGGGCCCGGACGATCGACCCTACCATAAGCCCCCTACTCCTCGAGTCTGAGCGAAGAGAATGGTCGAAGGAGTATGTTAGGACTTTGTTGCTCGTTTGCTATCTTATAGCTCGTTCGCGAGACAGCTCGTTAGGTGGTCGATCGGTCGGATATTGGCATTGTAGCTCGGTCATGGAACAGCTCGGGTAGGCCCGAGCAATCGGATGTCGACTGGTTGTGCGTGACTGCTCGTATTGGAATCGGTCGACTGAGTGGCCCAGTTGATTGGCATTAGTACTTTTTGCGTGATAGCTCGCGCTAAAGCAGGTCGGGTGGTCATCATTGGCAAGCGCGTGAAGGTACTTGGAGCATTTATTGTTTGACGACGCGTGCCTTCTGACAGCTTTTCAGAATCTGAAACGTATCGTTCTCGTAACCGTCGTGCAACTGTCCCGTACGTCCTTTCAACTGTCGCGCCACTCCCGATTTTGAACAACCCTAATTTCCCTTGGCTCGGATTATGCCGCGTGTCCAAGCATAGCTCGGATTTTCTCCACGCGTCGCGTTTTGACTGGATCGCAATTTGAACGTTTCCTTATAAATGTTCAGGATCGACAAATTGTTTGATTTTCTTCACGTTTGTTTCGTTCTTGCTTCCGCTTTGTTTTCATTTGCTATTTCTTACTCTCAGTTCTCGGAAATTTCCTTCAATCGTCGTTCGATTTCCCCTTCTCCATTCACTAAATAGGTACGCCACTTTTCTCCGTTTCCTCCTCTAAAGTTTTTCTTTTCAAAAGTTCTGTTCCTGGTAAGCATGTCGACGGCCAGTTCTAGAAGCATGGTAGAAGGTGTTGAAGAGATATCTACGAGAGAAAGGAAGGATGGGTTGGTTGTGGAGGCGCCGCCGATAAACGAATCAACGATGACCCTGGGGGAGTTGAATCGATCAATGCTTAGGTATAGCATCCCCTCGTCCTGGGGACCCCGGCTAGCCCTGGGGAACGAGCGAATCCACAGCAACTTTAGTGAATATTTCGCCGTTTTCGAAAGTTTTTTTCTCGGTTGGTGGTATGAGGCTTCCCTACGCTCCGATCGTCGACGAGTGTCTGCGACTTATCGGTGATCTTGAGGCGATTCCTCCGAATAGTGGAGGTTTATTAACGATGCTGGCGTTCTTTGTGCCATCAATTGACCATTCGCCCTCTGTTGGCATTTTGCGTCACTTCTTAAGGTTGAGCCAGAGTCCGAACTCTGGTGCCGGGATCCCCTTCCTGCAGTACAGAGATGCTAAGTATCACCCGGCGGGAACAGCCTCGAAAGTTTCCGCTTGGTGAACGAAGTACTTCTTCGTGAAAGCCCCTGGACCTTCCTGCGAGTCTCGACCGTGGAGGTATCCCTTAGCCGAGCAGTGGAATGACACGTCGAGCGTGTCTCTCAATGGGGAGGTGGAGGTAATCACGCGTAAAGGAGCTCGGCCGTCGATTTCTTTGGGCTAATATGGGCCTATTTCGGGGGGTATCGGCTAATTCTTTTCTTATCGACCCCCCGCCACGGATTAGCGGGCTAGGAGAGGAAACAGTCCCGTCTGGTTGAGCCCTCGTGGTCGAATTACTTACTGCATTTTTGATTATTGGCTTCTTTTTCTGACTTGTTTTGTTGCTGTGTAGCCATGGTAAGGATAGAGGATTATGTCGCGCCCACCGCTCCCTCGAAATCCAAAGGGCAGGCCGCAGGGAAGAATAAAAGGAAAGAGGTGGAGACTGGTGAGGGCTTCGCTCCGCTGGTGGAGCTCTGCCATTCTGCAGTGTCGTCGGTCCCTCCGCCTGTAGAAGATCTTCCCGTTGCGGCGGCGTCGTTGCCGATCGTGCCAGCTAGCGCGGGCCGAGCGGTTTTGGTTGAGGAGGAGGAAATAGAACCTCCTCTTAAGAGGAAGAGATTGAGGAAGCTTGGTGATCTACCATCTGGCTCGCCAAGTCAGGGCGCGAAAGAGAAGGAGAAGAAAAGCAAGGGGAAGGGGCGAGCGACTAATGCCGGGCAGTGGGAGTCCGCGATCAAGCTGGCCAGTACTGCCTCGATCGAGGACCTCGAAGTGTCCCGCCATATTGCCTAGAGGATTGTTCCTCCCGTGGATGAGCGGATCATGGACAGGAAGAGTAATGTGGAGCTGGGGTCTCAACTCATTCGTAGCGGCATACGGAGTGCGATGATGTCCTTCGCGGTGGTGCAGCGTCTGGAGGCTCTGGACCAGGAAGTCCAGGACCTTCATGAGCAGGTGAAGGCTTTGAAGGACGAGCTTTCGGATGTGAAGGAGGGAAGAGACCTTCTTCAGGCTCAGAACTCTTCTTTAGAGGAGGAGAAGAAGTCTCAGGAGGAAGCCATGAGTGCTTTGGAGGCTCAACTTGCTACGGGGGAGGAGGAGAAAATCAGGGTGATCGCAGAGAAGGGCGAGCTGCTCAAGGTGTGTGAGGTCTTGGAGAAGAAAGTGGAGTCGGAGAGGAAGCTTAAAGAAAAGTTCCTCCAAGACTGTCATGCAGCGGTAGAGGACAAGCGCAGGACCGAGGATGTGCTGAGGAAGTTGCGATGCTCCATTAAGAAGCAAAGAATTGAGGCGATCAAACGGTGGAAGAGAAGAAATCTGAACGCAGAATGCCTAGAGCTCGCCTGCGACGTAACCCTTTCGGTCCTAAAAAGGTGTCATGAGGTTCACTTTCCCGATGGGTCGGAGCGGCCTTCATTTTAAGATTATGCCGAGCCGTTGCTTCCTGCTCTCGGCCTTTCGTTAGAGGGAATCAAGGAGAGGGACAGGGGGAGTGGATTGTTGTTCAAGATGAAGAGCTGGACCTTAGCTCTGAAGAGGAAGAGTTTCCTCATGAGGGTACTCCTCCGGCTGCTCCCTTAGACCTCTCCTCCCGCCTCTCACTTGCTCATGACTTCCAGACTTCCTGTCGTCCGCCGACTTCCGAAGCTTCTCCTTCTGCTGAATTTTAGAGTTTACCTGGTCGGGCTTGTGGCCAGGGAGAATTTAAAGGAATGAAATCTTTATTTTTGTCCTTCATTTTTTTGAAGCCATCTTCCGTTTTTATGTTCTTTATTTTCCATGTGTTGTGGGATTTGATGAAGTTGCTCTTGGTCAACCGACATCGAGGTCGACTTATAGTCGAGGCCCAGCGACGGTCTCAAGGATCTTGTCTTGGCAACCGATCGTCCGTAGTCGATCTATGTCGAGGCCGAGCGATGGTCCCAAGGATCTTGTCTTGGCGACCGATCGACCGTAGTCGATCTATGTTGAGGCCGAGCGATGGTCCCAAGGATCTTGTCTTGGCGACCGAACGACCGTAGTCGATCTATGTCGAGGCCGAGCGATGGTCCCAAGGATCTTGTCTTGGCGACCGACCGATCGTAGTCGATCTATGTCGAGGCCGAGCGATGGACCCAAGGATCTTGTCTTGGAGACCGACCGACAGTAGTCGATCTATGTCGAGGCCGAGCGATGGTCCCAAGGATCTTGTCTTGACGACCGATCGACCGTAGTCGATCTATGTCGAGGCCGAGCGATGGTCCCAAGGATCTTGTCTTGGCGACCGATCGACCGTAGTCGATCTATGTCGAAGCCGAACGATGGTCCAAAGGATCTTGTCTTCGCGACCGATCGACTGTAGTCGATCTATGTCGAGGCCGAGCGATGGTCCCAAGGATCTTGTCTTGGTGACCGACCGACCGTAGTCGATCTATGTCGGCCGAAGCGATGGACCCAAGGATCTTGTCTTGGAGACCGACCGGCGATGGTCGATCTATGTCGAGGTCGGCGATGGTCCCGCGGATCTTGTCTTGACGACCGATCGACCGTAGTCGATCTATGTCGGCCGAAGCGATGGTCCCAGGATCTTGTCTTGGCGACCGATCGGCCGTAGTCGATCTATGTCGGGCCGAACGATGGTCCAAAGGATCTTGTCTTCGCGACCGATCGACTGTAGTCGATCTATGTCGAGGCCGAGCGATGGTCCCAAGGATCTTGTCTTAGTGACCGACCGACCGTAGTCGATCTATGTCGAGGCCGAGCGATGGACCCAAGGATCTTGTCTTGGAGACCGACCGACGATGGTCGATCTATGTCGAGGCCGAAGCGATGGTCCCAGATCTTGTCTTGACGACCGTCGATCCGTAGTCGATCTATGTCGGCCGGCGATGGTCCCAAGGATCTTGTCTTGGCGACCGATCGACCGTAGTCGATCTATGTCGAGGCCGAACGATGGTCCAAAGGATCTTATCTTCGCGACCGATCGACTGTAGTCGATCTATGTCGAGGCCGAGCGATGGTCCCAAGGATCTTGTCTTGGTGACCGACCGACCGTAGTCGATCTATGTCGAAGCCGAGCGATGGTCCCAAGGATCTTATCTTGGCGACTGATCGACCGTAGTCGATCTATGTCGAGGCCGAGCGATGATCTCAAGGATCTTATCTTGGCGACCGACCGACCGTAGTCGATCTATGTCGAGGCCGAGCGATGGCTGGTGAGATTTCCTGCGCTGTGTCGAATATAATGAAATTTGTTCTTGTCAGGAAATCCAAAAATCCCTTTATTAACGATAATGAGGGCGTGGGCCGTTAAAAAACCTGTCTGGCAGGGACAGGAAAAAGGTACCCACAGGTTTTGTACAAAAACAGTAATGAACAAACATTAAAGAAAATGAAACTTATCTACTGGTAGAACGCCTTCAGGTTTCGAGAGTTCCATGGCCTCGGTAAGGTTTTCCCATTCGCATCGCGTAGGACGTAGGAGCCATGAACGACTTGCTTGATCACCTAGTAGGGTCCTTCCCATGCCTGTCCGAGCTTCCCAGGGTATTTCCCAGCACCTCGACTTTTCGCAGGGCGTACCCCCCGACCTTTACGTCACTCGACTTTACTCTTCTGTTGTAGAACTTCGTCGCTTTCTTCCTGACGGCTTTTGAACGAGCGGCTGCCCTATCCCTGGCTTCATTGAGGAGCACGAGCTCGGCTCGTCGGGCTTCATTATTCCGCTCTTCGTCATAGTTCGTCACCCTTTGGTTGTGTAACACCACTTCTACGAGGACTAAGGCTTCTGCCCCAAAGGTCATTCTGAACGGTGTTTCCCCTGTGGCTCCGTTTGGTGTGGTTCTGTACGCCCACAACACTTCATCAAGCTCTTCCACCCAAGTCTTTCGTCCGTCTAGGCGCTTCTTAAGAGCACTCATTATCTTTTTGTTGGTGTTTTCCGCGAGTCCGTTGCTTTGGGGGTGGGCTACTGAGGTCAACTGTAGCCTTATCTTTAGTCGGTCGCAGAAGTCTTTGAACTTGTCGTTATCGAATTGTCGACCGTTGTCTGCGACCAGCACCATAGACATCCCGAAGCGAGTTAGTATATTTTTCTTTACGAAACTTTCCACCTTCTGCTCGGTGATTGTAGCGACCGCTTCCGCTTCTGTCCATTTGGTGAAGTATTCCACTGTCACTATCAGGAACTTCTTCTGTCCGGGATCGAGAGGGAAAGACCCCAGTATATCCATCCCCCATTGAGCGAAGGGGATAGGATGGCTCACAATTTTCATCCTCTCGGTCGGCTGGTGAGACAGGTTGCCATTTTTCTGGCAGGCCTCATATCGGTCAACTTTCTCCTGGCAGTCTTTCCTCATCATCGGCCAGTAATATCCCTGTTTGATCAGCCTATGGGCTAACATTCTGCCTCCTACGTGGTTGCCACACATCCCTTCGTAGACTTCAGCCATTGCTTGTTCTGCCTCTTCTTCATTTAAGCATCGCAGCAGTGGCCAGTCATAAGATCGCTTGTACAGGGCATCAATCATGATCACGTATTCAGCCGCCTTTATTCTCAATTTCTTGGCCTCTGAGGTTTCTTGCGGTTGTGTTCCCTCTTGGAGATACCGTCTAATCGGTTCCATCCAACTCGATCGATCGGTATTTACCTCAAGCACTTCCTTGGCTTTTTTAATGCTAGGACGATCTAGTCGTTCGACTAAAATGTTATTTTTGGCGTTTCGATCTGAGGCCATTTTGGAGAGCTCATCCGCTTTAGCATTTTGAGCTCGTTCTATCATGTTGATCGTGTACTGCTCGAAATTACTTAACTCCCGCTTTACAAGCTCCAAATACTCGATCATGCTATTCTCCTTGGCTTCATACTGCCCAGTGACTTGGCCGACCACCACTTGGCTATCGCTATATATCTTTAGGTGCTTTACCTCCATTTCCTTAGCCAGTTGGAGGCCGGCTATCAAAGCCTCATATTCTGCCTCGTTGTTAGAGGCCTTGAATTCTAGCCGAAGGGCGTATTCCATCTTCTCTTTCGTATGCGGGTCGATTAATACCACTCCTGCTCCGCATCCTTCAACGTTGGACGACCCGTCAACAAACAAGCTCCAGGAAGAGAATCGCTCATCCTTAGAGCTGGGTTCGCTCATCTCTGCAATGAAGTCTGCCAATACCTGTGCCTTAATCGTCGTCTGAGGCTTGTATTGTATGTTGAACTCTCCCAGCTCTACCGCCCACTTTATTAGTCGACCCGAAGTCTAGGGCTTTTGAAGGCACTGCCTGAGGGGTTGGTCGGTCCATACCTCAATGGTATGACTTTGGAGGTAAGGTTTTAGCTTCCGGGTCGCCATTATCAAGGAGAGGGCTAGCTTTTCTATAGGCGCATACCTCGCTTCCTGTCCGGTCAACACTTTGCTGACATAGTAGATCGAGCGTTGCTCATTTCCCTCCGATCGAACAAGTACTGCGCTGATTGACCTTTCCGTAACTGCCAAATACAAAATCAGATTCTCCCCCTCAACCGGGCTTTGCAGGATAGGCGGGCTAGACAAGTATTGCTTTAAGTGCTGAAAAGCTTTCTCGCATTCATCCGGCCATTAGAATTGGGTCACATTAGCTTTCCTCAAAATTTTGAAAAATGGGAGGCACTTGTCTCCCAATCTGGAAACAAACACCTTAGAGACTATCAAGCCGATCAATATCTCAGACTTCTTTCAAGCATTGCAGCGAGAGAATTTGGATGATGGCTTCGATCTTCTCTGGATTAGCCTCAATCTCCCGTTGAGTAATCATGAACCCCAGAAACTTTCCTGATGCCACACCAAAGACGCATTTTTTCGGGTTCAACTTCATCTGAAATCTGTTAAGGGTCTGGAAGACCTCTCTGAGATCTCCCACATGCTCCGCAACTGTCTTACTTTTGACTACCATATCATCTACGTAAGCTTCAACAGATCGACCGATCTGTTTTTTGAAGACCTCCATGACGAGTGATATAAGTGGCCCCAGATTCTTCAAGCCGAACGGCATTACTTGGTAACAATATGTACCCTGGTCGGTTATGAAGGCAGTCTTCTCTTCGTCTTCGAGGCTCATCTGAATTTGATGGTAGCCCGAGAAAGCATCCAAGAAGCTGAGAAGTTCATGTCTGAAAATGGAGTCTACTAGCTGGTCGATCTTGGGTAGGGGAAACTGTCCTTTGGACATGCCTTGTTCAGGTCAGTGAAGTCAATGCACATTCTCCATTTCCCATTTTTCTTCTTCACCAACACCGCATTGGCGAACCATTCAGGATACTTGACTTCTCGGATGAACCCGGCTTCGAGTAGTTTCTCTTTTTCTTTCTTGATCACTTCCTGTCGCTCCTTGCAGTGCGAACGCTTCTTTTGCCTAACCGGCTTGTAATCTTGTCGAATACCAAGCGAGTGCGAGGCGACCGATCGAGAAATTCCAGACATGTCACTCGGTACCCAAGCGAAGACCTATCTATTCTCCACCAGACAGTCTGTGATTTCTCTAACTAGGTCCTTCTGAAGCTCAGAACCTAGATTTTTGAATTTAGAGAGATCGGCTTCGTCTAGTATGACTCACTGCGTTTCTTCCACTGGGTTCATCATATCCATCTCCTCATCGATTCTCACATCGAGATAGCTCGTCAGGACTACGGCCCCGTCTAGTGTTTTTGTTTCCGCTAAGTAGCATTCCCTAGCGATTTTCTGCTGACCTCTAATAGTACCGATTCCATGGGGCGTTGGGAACTTCATCACTTGGTAGTAGGTGGAGACGACCGCTCTAAGGGCGTTTTGAGTAGCTCGCCCAATTATTGCATTGTATGCCTCTTGAAACTTCACCACCAGGAGTTCAACGTCCCTCTCCATTTGACGCGACCTTTGCCCGAACTTTACTTTCAAACGTACCCAGGTAAATGGATAGGTCGATACTCCAGTTAACCCTTCGATGGGTCCTTCTATAGACAGTAGTCGATCTTCGGGTACCTCCATCTGCTTGAAGGCATCATAATACAACAGGTCGGCCGAGCTGCCCGTATCAATCATCACCCGCTTCACCTCGTAGCCATCCATGTTCAGATTTACAACGAGGGCGTCATCATGAGGACAACTTACACCATTAAGGTCGGACTCGTCAAACGAAATCATCCCGTCGTTCTCCTCGTTCTTTTGGTTGATGAGTCTCTGCCGACCTGTTTGGCATATCTCTTTCTCCCTTTAGCAGTGAATCCCCCGCTGCATTTCCGCTAAATATCATGTTGATGACCCCTGTCGGTCGGTCATCTTGTTGCCCAGCATTCATGTCGCCTCTTTCCCTTGATCGACCTCTCTCTTCGCGTCGATCGCCTGTATTCGTATTCCGCCTCCCTTTATCATTTCTATCATTCCGACTCCAATTCTGTTGTCTGTTGTCTGTTGTTGGATCGACCGCTCTTATGCTCGTTATCTCGTTCGGCGTTTTGTTCGTGCCTCACAAATCTGCCTAACCTTCCCCTTTGTATGAGGAATTCGATTTCTCTTTTCAGTTTCCAGCAATTTTTCGTGTCATGACCAATGTCTTTGTGGAAACGGTAGTATAGATCGGGGTTCCTATCCTTGGGGGGAGTCTTCATCTTTTCGAGTTCTCGGACAGTTTCCCCATCCACTCTCATGGCTGCCAGTACTTCTGCATATCGCCTATTGAGCGGGGTGAACTCCTGTCGATATCCCTGTCGATCGGTTGGCTTTCTCCAACTCGACTGGCCTTTTTGTCGCTTGTGCGAACCACCTGCTCTATCATTTGGCGAGCGATCGTCCGTTCTACGCTTCGTATTTCTCAACACTTCTTCGAGCTGAATGTACCTGTCTGTCCTATTTCTTACTTCCTGAACGGATCGGGGTTGATCGAGGGCTAACGATTTTTTGAACTCCTCATCCCTCGTGTTGTTCATAAGTGCTGCCAACATTGACGAGCAAGTGAGGTCGGAGACCTCGACCGCTTCATTATTGAACCGAGTGATGAACTCCCGCAAACTTTCGTTCCTCCCTTGGGTCAATTGCATCACCTCCAAAGTTGTCTTCTGTAGCCGCTTACTGGTGGCGAACTGGTTTATGAATAATAACCTGAAATCTTCAAAACATGTGATACAGCTCGGAGGCAGGCTATTGAACCATCACCGAGCTCCCTCTTGGAATGCCGTACAGAATGCTTTACACTGGATGGTGTCCGGAACGCAATGTAGATTCATCATGGATTGGAAGTGTTGTAGGTAGTCCAGGGGGTCGGTCTTTCCAATGTATTTTTCAGGCGTCAGTATTTTGGTGCCGGGCGCCGGAAGGCTATCCAAGATTCTCGGGATAAAGGGAGAGCTGTACTGTGCCATCGGGCGATCTGAGCGGAAGCTCATGGCTGCATTAATCCGATCATCCACGATTTTTTCTAGGTCTTCGGTTGGGTGGCGATCGGTTGCCATCTTTGATCTGCCGTCTGCGATTTGTCGTCTGACGGTTCGCGATGTGACGGTGAGGCTCGCAAAATTTAGCGAATCAACAATGTCGGTCGCTTCTTCATCATTTTTCGGGTGAGGAGGTGTGTCTGGCGGAAGAGGATCTCGCATCGGAGAGGCGCCAGAGATTGAGCGCATGTTGGTTTCAGCGTTATCCTCGTGGTGCGCTCTGTTCTTCTTTGCTCGAGGTTTGAGGTTGCGGTTGATCATTCGGGTCTGAAGATTCCGTGTGGGAAACATGATGTGCAGGCGGCAGGACTGCAGGTAATTGTAAACCCATGTGTTGCATCGCCAGAGCCGCGATAGCGGCTATATCAGGGTTTGTCGCTGCCGCCTGACTGATCTGTGTGTGTCTAGACGTGGTGCCCTGAAGTCGAGCCCCACGGTGGGCGCCAATTGGTTCTGCCGGATTCTGGCGGAACTGTGCGTTGTCGTTTGGATCCATGGAGTTGGTTGCTTTATGTAGAAGCTTCGATGTAAAGATCCCTGCAAAACAAAGAAAGGCACGTCGGGGGTTGTTTCCCGATAGGCCCCTCCGACGCTCAAGTCAGTCTTTTGGTGAAGATGGGATCGCTGTGAGCAGAGAAAACTAGGTTATGATTGCGTACCTTCGTTATGGTAGAATTATACCATATATATCAAGCAATAGCTAGGTTTAGGTCTTTACGTGTGCATGGGAGACTCTTACATGCGGATGGGTCGAGGAGATCATGGATTGGATCTGGGCTTGACATAGGTACAGGACTGATATTTGAAGAACGGACCGATCGGTCCACGGGTTGTTATTACTGGGTGCGGGCCCAGCACGACCGACCCGACCAAAATATAATAATTATTTTTTAAAAATATTTTTATGTTTTAAAACACCTAAATATAAGAATATATATTTTAGTTTAATTATTTAATTTATAAAAATAAATTAACATTTTCTAATATTTTTATATAACATCCTGAGTAATTCATACAAATCAAAAAATTTAACATAATTTAATACGTAATTTAGTATAATGCTCAGTAAAAAACTAAAATTCTTGAACTAATTAATTTTTTAATTTAGCTTTTAGCTTACTTGATTTAATTTAGTTTAATAAATTTTTGCTAAAATTATTAAATTTATTAATTAATCGGTCAATTTTATAAACTAATCATAAATTAAAATAAACCGATTAATTTTCATTTAATGATCTCATTTTTCAATTAAAGTTTAAACTTTTTTATTAGTAAGAAAGCTCTTCCTTATTCATTTTTTAAATTCCTTCATTTTCTTCAATCTTTAACCAATTTTATGACGATCTCATATCGATGAAACCTTTAAAACTTTAAACTTCTTGTCTTACTAACTTAACATTTGATCTGTTTTTTTTTACAATTTTAATTGGTGGCATTAGAATTGATACGATGCTTCATCTTATTCTTACCCTGAAAACTAAGGCACGTCATGTGAATGTAAAACCAAGACCGTCTCGTATCAAATTCTCTATTATAGTTATTCTGTTACAACCTTATTTTATTTAATATCGTCTATACATTTACGTGAATTTCATATAAATGTGTGGATAATAATTAATGAAACATGATAGGAATACAATAACGGGAACAGGAGATCTGATCCCCGACCATCTACATTTGATTTTTCCATAAAGTAATAAACAAATTAAATAACTAATCTTTTAAACATATTGTTCTTAGGCTCCTAGATATATTATTTACTTTTGATAAACTTTATAAGTGTTTGGTGACATATTAATGTTAGGTACTAATATTTTATTTTTAATAATTTAGAGATGACTTATTTAATTTCAGTTATTTAAAATTTAATCAAAATTTTAAAATTGAAAATATTATAAATCAATTTAAATTGATCCAAATCAATCTATTGAATTCTCTTATATTTGAATATAATTTAAAATTTAATAAATTCAAATTTTTATTTATTATTTCTAGATGATTTATTATTTATAATGATTAATTAATTAAAGCAATTAATAAAAATTTAGTGTATAATTATTATTAACAATTTCTGTTCTTTTACATCTTTTTAAAATATGAGGTCCAAGTAAATTTAAGTAATATAATATTAAGATTTATTTAAAATATGTATTGAATAAAATACATAAGTTATATATAAACAATAACACTAATAGAAATCTCCACTTCAGATTAAGAGTAATAATAATGACGACGATGATGATAGTCACAAACCCTAACGAAATAAGTATATCAAAGCCCAATAAATCAGCCCGCGATGAAAGTTCCATTCTTGTTGGACTTCAAGTCATGATCTTTAGTTGAAGCCTACAGAGAATTTATTGCTCTGTGCTTCTTCCCAATCCTCCCACTGTTTCTGAGGTAGTGAGGTGGGAAATCTGAAAATTTGGTGTTAGCATCTGGCAAGGGTGAGAGGGAGACATGGCAACAGATGAAGACAACGGAGAGTTTTACCTCCGATACTACGTCGGACACAAGGGAAAATTCGGACACGAGTTTCTGGAGTTCGAGTTCAGACCTGACGGTAAGCTCCGATACGCCAACAACTCCAATTACAAGAACGATACTATGATTCGCAAGGAGGTCTTCCTAACTCCTGCTGTTCTCAAAGAGTGTCGCCGAATCATCTCTGAAAGCGAGGTTTTTTATAATAAGCCATTTTTCTTTTTCTAACTTCTCTCTATTAGGGTTATTTTGAATTCTCAAATGTTGTCCTTTTGATATGGTTCTTGTAGATTATGAAGGAAGATGATAACAACTGGCCAGAACCTGACAGAGTTGGGCGTCAGGAGCTGGAGATTGTAATGGGTAATGAACATATATCGTTCACCACTTCAAAGATTGGATCACTTGTTGATGTTCAGAGCAGTAAAGATCCTGAGGGACTCCGCATTTTCTATTATCTTGTTCAGGTCTGTTGTTTCTCTGCACTTACTGTATTGAAATTATGTGCTTAAGTTGCCATTGGGATCCTAATGACCAGAGAGCTTTGCTTAGAAATATAGGTTGTGTAAAGCTAATGGTGGCTTTTGTTATTTTCTTTTTTCTTTTGCTCAAGAAACTACACATTATTGAACCTGAGAAGTTTAGTTTTGATAGCATATATGGTTTTTGAGAACTTCAAACTAAAAGTAAGGATCTCCTGCAATTTATGTTGTTTGCTTATTGGTTAGAAGTATAAACTTCAGTTTGATTATTGCCAGTCGTAGAATGTTAAGGATGGATTCTTCGGCTACATTACAATATCTCGCTCCTTATACAGGAGCAGCTCAGGTCAAATAGGGGATTTTTCTGAATTCTTCTGCTTTACTGATTATGATTCGTCTTGGTCTGTGATTGCAGGATTTAAAGTGCTTTGTCTTCTCCCTCATCTCTCTCCACTTCAAGATCAAGCCTATTTAAGAGCCACCATCATGTCTACAATACAACTTGTAACTTCATCGTGTCTGGATTTAGAATTTTTGTTTTGATTGTTTGACAGTGTGGTTCCCTTATTCTCATGCTTTCTGAGGCCTTGTAAGATTTTATGGGCATGACTACCTTGGTTTTGTGGATTGGAATCCATTTGTCTTTGAAGTTTCATAGTTTTGAACTCCTAGTCCCTATCTTTTGAGTTGTGAGCATGATCTTATAGTGAACATGAAACAAAGTGATTTCGCTGATTCAAGCTTATGCTTCCCAAGTTTTGGCAAAAAGCTGCTGCATTTTGAAAGAACAAGATCCTGCTTATGTTTAGTTTGTTATCTTGTAATGGGCAGAAGCAGAATTCTCTTTCAAAACTGCTGGTTAATTACAAAACACACGTTCATAACAATGACTTGAAATACATCTGAATGTTATTGAGCTTCTTCGACACTTTTAAGAATTAAGAATCCGTTCGTGATAGATTTTGACGATTGCCATCAGATGTACACATTGTCCAAGTAATATGTACAACAGCATAGATTGTGCTAGAAATAGTTACACAGTTAGTGGATCAGACCATCTTCTCTTTACCTCAGTTTTCCACCGTACCTCCCTGAGCTTCCCATCGACCCCATAATCCCTTTCCATAACAAGGTTGATTCCTTCATCTGAGTACCAGCCTACTCCTATGCAAAGGACACCATCTTTGTCAACATCGACATAAGCCGTAACACCACCTGGAAGCCAAAGCACAGTGACATCCTGCATATCCAGCATCTCTTCCTCCCCGAAGTACACTGTACTCTCAGGCAAACTTCTCTTCTTCAAGGTTTCTGTACAAAGGTAAACGAAAGCTACACCGTTGCCGTCCTCAGCCACCATCTCCTCACCAACTATTGATACTGGAGTAGCACTCACCTCGAAGACCTTCCAGGATCCTATCAATTCCGATGGTTGAGTTCGTTTCCGTTGAGAAAATGGCTTTAAATTGAACTCCATATCACTGGTTTAACCGGTAAGAAATTAGTCCTCACTAAATGAGAAGACATGCGTGGTAGATTTCAGTGATATCAAATCCAAGACACCTTTTCTCATAGCAAATTCCCCATCAAAAGTATGCTTCCACGAAACTAACATGTAAGATATTTCAACTGAAAAATAGATAAACACGGAAAAAATTTCTGGCACAAAACCTAACTATATGAATAAACAAGTTCATAAGTACATCATATCATATAATAACAAAGCGACATGAAGAGGAAATAAACAATAGTGATGGGCATGATGAACTATCTTCCTGCCTAATGAAGTTGAAAGTAAGAGATTAAGGCCTACATGAGACATGATCACGATAATTATACCACTAATCCCAAATCAAAGGAGTAACAAAGGAAATGGGCAAGAGAAGTTAAAATTAAGTACCCATAATCCTAAATCCTAAACCCTGAACATTAAGCATCAAAGTCGAAGTAGCAAGAGGGACTAAAACTAAGTACCTGTAATCCTGAATATTGACAGGACTGGCCCATTCTTCTTCATAAACAGCAACTCTCATGATTTGTATTTCTGAACCACCATTGTTAAACTCTATTGTATGAACAATCCGAAGTCTTTTATGACAACCTTTGACCAAACACTAGGCATGAAAAGCAATTAAGATAATCAACAACAAGATTCTTGCTGTAAGGAATATAGCTCAAATCATTCCAAACTCACTTGCTCAAATTTGTAAGTTGGAGAAAGGTAATACTTGGTATCATCAGCTTCACCAACTGGAATATCAACTGGACCCCTTGAGTAAGATCCATCCTGCAAACCAATGGGACGAAATACACGATTTTGATGCACACCAAAGTGAAACTAGAACAAAATTTGCAGTTACTCGAAGATGCCAATTGAGAAGAACTTCTGAAATGAGGATAAACAAAATCAATAACTTGTGCAATTCACAAACTCTATTCCAAATTTCTAGTACCCCACATAACAAATTTAAGAACCATATTTCACAATGATAGAACTGAGCACGGAGGGCAGAGAAACTCATACCTCAAAGAAAACAAGGCCAGTTTCATTGCCCATGAGATCTTCTTCCATTAAATCACTTGCTTCGAGCTTAAAAGATCCAAAATCAGGCATAACATGAATTCCTGAAACAGCCACATCCTTCTTTTCTTTACTTCTATTATTCCCTGCAACTTTCAGTGGCACTTCACCGTAAGGGTTTAAGGTCACCCAATTTATCTTCCTTTTAATTCGAGACGTTCCTCCAGATTGTGAAGGTACAGATTCAACACGAGAAAGGGTATAACAATCATATAAGTTCTCGTCCTTCTTTCCAATTTCAATCGGCTCCATTTCAGCGGTAATCGGAGAAAATACAGCCCCAACCCCTTTCCATATGCCACTTACACTACTTGCAAACGTATTCCAAACTGGTTTTATTACAGGCTCCTAGAAACAAAACAAGAAGAAGAACATGTTCTATGCTAAGATCAGTTTCAGGTACAAGATACTATGACAAAAAGACCAGAAAAATCCCACGTAAATCAAACTTGTCTCACTACCCATTAAAGCAACATACTCGAGCAATATCAAAAACAGGAGAATACATATATAGGCTAACCTGTGTTTGAAGAACAGTCTCGACCTCCATTAACATAGCACCAGAAACCATAATTCTACCGCCTTTGTTCCGATTCCCTCTAACCGCTCTTCTCCCTCCCTTCTTCCTCCGTTTACCTCTCTCCCTTTCTCTTTCCCTTTCTCTCTGTGCATTGGCCTTTGCCTCGTCATTGTCTACACTCCAAACGTTGTCCTTTTTACCCTTCACTTTCACCCCATCTTGTTGTTGGGGTTTGTTGTGACATCGGGCTGTGAATCTTTTAGGGGTTAGTCTGGAAAGTTTTGAGCTAAGGGACAGGTGCTTAGATGTGGAATTCGATTTGAAAACCCCGAACTTGAGGTTTGTAGTGAAGGTCTTGCAGAGATGAACACTTGGTGATTGCATACCTTCAAACGAAGAGCAGTTTCAGAGAAGATTGAGATAACAGTAAAGATGGTTCTTGGTAGGAGAAGACTGTGGAATTCACTAGTAACGAACTCAACGTCGCTTAGCCCAATAACAACTAATTTCGAGCTTTCTTCGCACAAACTCGTGGGTTCTTCTTCAAGGCTCGTATGGGCTTCGATTAAGTGTTGAGAAAATTTGTCAATATATGTTTTATTAAAAAATAGGAAAAAGGAGATAAAATAATATATTCTTAGTATTTATTTTCCTGACACATCTACACGTGAATTTATCAAAAATAGTCTCCCTATTATATAAGAGTAAGGTGCGTACTATCAGACTTTTTCAGACCCTTCTTTATTACGAGACTTCGAACTGAATATGAAGATAATAATGATTCTTAATATTTAGTTTTAAAATTGAATTTTTTTTAACGAAGGAATTCACAGTTACTATTATTTGGATGCACACTAAGTAAATCTATGAATTGATGCAATACCTTACAAATCATACTAATCGGGTATTCCACATTAGACAAATCTTTTATAACAGATTCGATCAAGAGAACGTAAATAGGAAATTTGAACACACAATCTTTTTTGATTTAATCAGTAAGGTTTCAGCAACAGAATAATTAGATAAGGTGGGACCAAAATCATGAACAAACTTCACCTCATGTCGTTTTGCCGGGAGCAATTGTTAGGTAAGAGCAATACCAACATCATCTAAAAAGCCAATAAGTGCCTCATAAAGTTCTTCAACTTAGCAAGATAATGTTAAAAAGGTAAAGTTAAATTTCATAGTTTTATTAAATTAAGCACAATTTTTTTTTACATAAATTACTTAACACATAAATAAAAATAATATGTTTAATATCTAAATACTATTTTTTAAAATAGGAGGCTTAAGGTCACATTATTTGACAATTGTCTATATTCATATATTTTAAATGGATCAACTTGAGGTCTAATTTTTAAGTAAAATAATATCGTTTTATTTAAAAGAATTTTGAACAACTTAGATTTGAACTCGATTAAAAAAAGTTATTTTGCTTAAAAAATAACTTTTAAAATAAAACAGATGACAATTGTCTAGATTCGGATAGGTTAGCTTAATATTAAGGTCAGACTCAGACCAACTTGAAGTTTAATTTTTTAAAGTAAAATAACATTATTTACTTAAAAGAGTTACGAGTAATTTAGATTCGAACTTAATTAATAAAAAATTATTTTACTTAAAAAGTAGTAAATCGGATGACAATTGTCTATATTCAAGTAGGTTAACTTAAAGGTTAGGGTCATGCTTAGACGAACTCAAAATTTAATTTATTTAAATAAAATAATATCATTTTATTTAAAAGAGTTACCTGTGGTGGCCATTGCTATCCCAAGGACCATCCTACCTTTTTATTACGCTTTAAAATTAAAGGGCCTTTTCCTTTTGACTAATTAAAAAGCAGAAAGAAAAGAAAGTATTCCTTTTCATTTTGACGAGTCACATAAAGTTTAATCAGTTGAGCACTTTCTGAGTGTTTCCCGACCAAAGTTCCCCCGCCATACCTGTCTACACGTGGCACTCACGCACCATACTCTTTCGCCCACCTCAACTTCAAGCCTATCAATTCCATGTGATGCTCTCGAGAAGATGCGAGGCATATGTAATGTCGTTTAGGATCTCCTCTTTTCTATTATATTTTTATCAATATTTATAAATTTATCACGAGTTATTTATTTTGTAATTTAAATAATAATTAGACATTTTAAATTTTAAAATCATTTAATTTCTAATTCATTTTTAAAAATATTTATTTTTAGTGCTTGGTTGGTTGAGCTTTTGAGGGTAAATAAACACTTTTTTCACTACAAAATTTTTTAAAAAATTGAGTGTTTTGTTGTAAAATGAAAAAGCATTTTTAGTAAATATAATTTTTTGCAGCTAAAATAACACATTTTAAAATGCTCAAATTTGGAGCTTTTAAAAATCATTTTTCAATGAGATTTTTAAGAATTAATAAGCCTAATTTTAGTTTGTTTTGCTGTATGTTTTACACATAATTCCACAATTCGACGAGCTCATATTCATGTTCATTTTGGAAATTATATAATATTATTTGAATTTTTATTTTAAATATTTATTTTAATATTAGTTTTATTTATGTTATAATCTATAAAAAGATTTGGTTATATATATTTTCATTTATGTTTCATATAGTGTAAAATTATATAATAATTAATATATTGTATTTTGCATATTGTTTAATACTTTAAATCACATTTATATGCATAAATATTTTATTACAAAATAAAATATATTTAAAATTAAAAATATTTTTATTTTTATGTTGTCAAACAGTCTATTATATGAAACTATTTCAAAAATGTTATTTTTTAAATGACAGTGAAACAGTCAACTGACTTCTTAGAAAAAATTTTATCAGAAAAGCTTTACTGACAAAAGTTCTACTAATATAAACTCATCCAAACAAGTACTTATATGTTTATGGATCACGTGTGAATCCACTCGTGCTGTCAATGTTGTGTGCCCATCGATAAGGTCGTTATTAGATATTTGGAAGATTTTTTTATTCTTCGAAGCGGAAGAATCCTCAATTACCAATTTTTAGATGTGCGCAAAGATTGACGAAATAACCTATAAATCATGTTAATTGCATATTTCATATTAAACAAGTTCTATACAATTAGCTCGATCGAAATAACATAAATATGGAGATTCGAACACAATCCGACCACTCCAGTAGACCTGGAAAGAATCCAATCCAATGCAATTATTAAACTTTGCAGCTGGCACCAAAACCAGAGATGCCACTTTTCAAACGTTAATTGGACCAAAGTAGCTAAAAATTTAGGTTGCTTTCCGACGTACATACATAGAATAGCACCCAGGAACATTGGTCTTGGCAATAAACAGATTGTACGCTGAATTGGATTATTTCTAATGTTAGTTTCTTGATAGGCACGACATGGATGCCATATCTGCACTAATATTTGACAAAATCTATGCCACCACTAGCTTTGGGTATCTTCTGATTCCCGAAGCATTGTACCGTCCACGAGATGGCTTTTTATTATAAAACGTTTGTAATGATCATGAGATCCCATTTCTTAGTTTAACATATTTAGATTCGGTTTCATTCGCTTTTTATTATTAAAAATAAATAAATAATTAATTAATTAATTTTTATAAACTGATATATTTTATAAATAAAAAAAAACAGATTAATTTTTACATACTATTTTAATTAAATTTTAATACAATTTTAATTATTTTAAATTTTTTAATTTTATTCAATATTTAATCAGTTATATTATAATGTTGAATCTTTTACCTTTAAACATTGTAAAATTTCTAATTAGAGACTAAGGAAGATAATGAATCACCACAAATTTCTAATTTCTTTAAATTTGTAATTAAATTTAAAGAATAATAAACAAGAAATTAAGATCCATCTAAATTTAACTTAAGTAAAATTATTCAATTAGAAATATAAAGACAAAATAATCAATAAATAATTTTAATCAGTTTGATTGCTCTTAGTTTTATTACAATATAGCTAAAGATTAAGTTTTAAACGGAAGAATGTGCAGTTGCTATCATTTAGACGTGCATTGGGTAACACAGCAGCTTGCAAATCACGTCGACTGGGTACTTCGCACTAGCAAGCCTTATAAGGCAGACTTGATCGAGATAGTGTAGATACCGAGATTCAAAGCTTCCTCACTCTACTAACTCAACCACCCATTAGGGGCTAAAAATTAAGAATGATAATAGATAGAACATAATCTAAACTCTTTAAACTTGCATTTAAATGATAATAATGAAAATTGACAATTATCCAATAAGCTTAAATTATTTCGTAAAAATGTAACGATAACATAATTAAAATTAATTATATATAAATACTTTTTAATCTTATTATTATTCTTATAAAATTTTTGAGTTTAAATTTTTAAATATTTTAAAGATTTAAATTCGTTGGCACAAGTTTATTATAATTCATAATTTAATTATTAATCAAGTATAATTAAATAATTTTTTAAATAAAAATGACGCTTTTGAACTTAAAATTATAAAATAAGAATTTTGAGTTAATATTATTCAAATACTCATTAATTAAAATATTAAATATACAATATTATGTTTTCGTTGTTCACGATCTAACTTTTACACATGCACACGTTGACGTATTAATCACTCATAAAGATATAAACAACTAAACAAAGCTATCTGATTTTGCCATAATACGTTTAGGCCAAGCCACGTGTTGCGAGGAATAAAGAGGGAAAAGCATAAGAACTTTACGAGCAATGCATTTATTATGTTAAAGTAGTCAACTTTGTTGAAAAAGAGCGACCCATGCGCGTGGATCGTTGCCCTAATTTGGAGGTAATTATCATGGGCGGGCAAGTACAAATGATGCTATCGTGGGACCTCATCGCTTAAATGAACTCATGCCCATCATGTCCATGGACCACGAACCGCAACAACCCATGTGGACTTTTGCCCTTTTACGCAAGGACAAATTCGTCATTTCTCAATTTATATGTTGTCTTTTACAAATTATGGATAATTATTTATTTATCTATTTATTAATTAAAATGATAAAATTTGATGCCTTATATTTTAATACATCTCATCATTATTCATTATTATTAAAAACCTTGTAAATTACATTCTTAATTTTAAACTAAACACTAAAAATTTAAAATAAATACTAAATATGACTTTAACATCATGTTTAGTATTTTCTTTAATAACAAAAATGACATGGCATTAATTTGTAGGTTTGATTCTTAATTTTATTGATAAATAAAAGACTCTGAACTATAAATATTTAGCTATACTAAGTTGAAAATGTTTAATTTAAATAGAAAATATCAATTTTCAAAAATCAAGTGTAAAGTTAAACCGGTAACACACAAAATTTAAAGTTTAAAAGATACAAATTGTCATAAAATCGACTAAAGATTAAATAAAATTAACGCATTTGAAATATGGTTGAAATATATTGTCCTTATTTAAGTGAAAATATATTATTAAATGAAAATTAATTTATTTATTTTAGTTTATAAGAACTTGTTACTTTTAAAAATGACCAATTAATTAATAAACTTATCGTTTATAACAATAAAATTATTAAAGTAAATCGAACCAAAAATTAAAAAGCGAATCGAAAAGTTAGGAATGTTTAAAGTTTTTACGGTTAAACTGGTTCAATATATTGGATTTTTAATCATTAATTTTATATTCAATTAAAATATAATTAACTATGATGATTTAATAAAATATAAATATAAATATAAATTATATAAAGAACTATTAAAACATGAAATTTACTGAAAAATTTAAGCAGGTGGTCAGAACTTTTCTCTCGAAAGCTATGTTTAGTTGAATGTAAGGTTTTAATAGAATGAAATGATTTATAATAGAATAAAATGTAAATAGATGTAATATTAGAAAATTGTTATTTATGAAATATGAAAGAGTTCATAATATAATATAGTAAAATGTTGCTTGAAATAAGAGTTTATAATGTAATACAGTGAAAAGTTATTTATCATTTTATATTTCATCTTAAACTCTTTAAATCGAAAAATTTTATTTTCCTGTTTAAGATGTAATGAGATATAATATGAAATATTTCTTTCTCTTTCGTTTCATCGTATTTCATTTTATTATAAACCTTCATTTCTAACAATAAAATAATATTTCATTTCATTACTAAACCCTCCATTCCAAACATAAGGTAAAGTTCATTTGTAAATTCCTAATGAGCTCAGTTTATGTAATTATGACAAATTTAAGCGTTTTATTTTTATCCACACATTAAAAATAATTAAAATAAAGACAAAAAATAAAACAAAATAGAGATAAAATAAATATCACCTAATAATTAGGCATAAAACGCCAATTTATCATCGTGATTAACTATCCTCTCTGTCTCTAAAATATCGAGTGTTCCTGTCCCAAACAAACGCCTCCCAAGCTTCCACAACTGGCTAAGAAGAGAGAGAAGCGCAGAGAGATGGAGAGATAGAGAGCGAGAGAGAGAGAGCACTCTCTCTAACTTCCAATGGGCTGATTCTAGTGGATCTTGAAACCCTGAGTTTTCTTGGAAAATTCTTCGAAACTTTCTTGCATTTTCTTTTCTGTTTAAAGATTCTCTTCAGTTCTTTCAAGGATCACTTGCTTTTTTTTTTTTTTTTTCCTTGAACGCGTTTGATTCCGTTAATAGAGTAACTGAACTAGGTTCTTTTCTGGAGCGAAGAACTAGAACCTCTCGTTCTCTGTTCCTTCGCAGGAGTATTAAGTTCCGAATCAGTTATTGCTGGTTCCGATCCCGTTCTGGTGCAGATTTATTCCGCATTTTGAGAAAAGTTTCGTGTCGGTTCTGTGATTTGGTTGTTAGTTCACGTTCGTTTCGAGTAGTGGATTGTTTAGTTAGAATTGGTTAGTTGTTTTTGTTCTGAAATGGTGAAGTGAATTTAAAGGATAGAGATATAAAGAGAGAGTGTTGTGATAGAAGAGTAAAAATGGATGATAGAGGAGGTTCATTTGTCGCTGTCAGGCGAATATCTCAAGGACTTGACCGAGGCAACAGTGCTTGCCATTCAACTTCTGGTAATTTTGTTCACTACATTATTTAATCTTTTTATTCTTTTTGCTTTTTTGAATTTAGCTATTTTAAATTTGACACTCTGTAGTCTGTACGAATCTACTTTTCTCAGTTTGGAATCTCTCTTTCTCTTCTCAAAATAGAACTCACACTTAGGTTTTAGTTACTTCTTTTTTTTTTTTTTTGGGAATTTATGATCTGCAGTTTATGATTAAGTTACTTATGATTAGGTTTGAGTACTATCAAAACACTCGCTAGCTTCATGTTTGCTGATTTACAGAATTGTTTTGGTAGGTGGCCTTATTGTATATATCGATACATTTTTTATTGATCTCCGCCCTTCTATTTCGGATCGTAACTGAATATTATTAGGATGTTTTCCAACCTGATAATTTGGAACCGCCACAAGCACGTTTTGGTAGGTTGCAGTTGCACAGCGTTTTGAAAAACGTTTGGATTAAAGTTATCATTTTCTATGCGCAATGTCCATGGTTTGTGCATAATCTCTTTCCACCTTTTCTATTCGAAATTTTTATGCCTGTACCTGAATAATAGCATGTTTCGCCGTTGAAATTGCGCCATTAACAGACAGGTTATCTTGGTACAGCCGAGGTTGTGGCAGGATCAGCAGCATGGCTTGGGCGTGGTCTCTCTTGTGTTTGTGCGCAGAGAAGAGAGAGTGATGCCCGTCCCTCCTTTGATTTGACACCTGCCCAGGTTTTCTTCTTTCTCTGAACTATTCATTTGTCTCTGTGTCATTTAAGTGCCATTATTAATGGACAAAGAAGCCGATGAGAGGTTCTCTTCTAAGCTTGATCACAATATCTTGACCATTGTTTTCTTGCATTAATTTGAATGCGTGGTTTGAATTGAGTAGATGTTAAGGATCACAAGCATCAGAATATAGATGTGTTATCTCGATTATGAAGACTTGTATTACGCTCTGATTGTCAAGATCTCAAAACCATATTACTTCTTAATCTGTTTTATGCTGCTTCGTTAATTTTCAGGAGGAATGCTTGCAGCGATTACAAAGCAGGATAGATGTTGCCTATGACAGTTCAATCCTTGAGCACCAGGTACATGCCTATTCCAGTCCAGAACCTAGAGCAAAATTGTTTGTCTACTATTTATTTTTCGTGGTTTGAGGCCAGAACTTTTACAAGTCACATGATCATAATTTGGGAGGTTTGTTGTTAATTCTCATATGCTATTGCCTTAATCCAGGAAGCTTTGAAAGCTTTGTGGAATGCCGCCTTTCCTGAAGAAGAACTTCATGGTTTGATATCTGAGCAGTGGAAGGAAATGGGGTGGCAAGGAAAAGATCCATCAACAGATTTTAGGTAAGCTGAAAATTCATCTAGGTTACTGGCTTATTTCATTCTCCCTTTTGATGTTAAGTTGATGATAATTTTTTGTTAACAGGGGTGGTGGTTTTATATCATTGGAGAACTTGTTGTTCTTTGCTAAGAATTTCCCGGTATGCCTTCTTATACGTCCTTTGTTCAAAATTCTTGTGCTTTAAGAGCTTTCATTCTTCTTGAAGTTTAATTGGAGCTTAGGCTCTTATGCATATTTTCCCCTCTTAATCAAAATTTCTTAAATCAGTTTCTGGACTATGCTCTCAATTCTCTCAATTCTTCACATTTTAGTAATTTTGTAGGTCCTCTAATTGTCGATCAACAACAAAGGTGGAAAGAAAAAAGACAAATGAATTATAAATTGGATCTCCAATTTCAAGACATTGTTTACATGGCTTAGTTCAGTTAGTGCAAAATTTCAGCGGCGCTTGTTCTAGTGAAGATGGGTGTCCTAAATATATGGAATATGATGCGAATCTAGTGGTTGTCTATTGTTGCATCTTAATGTGCTTGAATCGTTGGTCTTCATTTTAATTTGAACAGCGGTAGCCCACTGCATAGATTCTATAATTTTATCCTTCTATGTAAGGCTTCATAAGTGTGCTATTTTCTGCACCAGTTAAGATCAACTTTTATCTTACTTTCCAATGCAGACTTCCTTCCAGGATCTTCTTCAAAAACGAGAGGGTGATCGATCAGTGTGGGAATATCCCTTTGCAGTCGCGGGTGTGAATATCACATTCATGCTCATTCAGATGCTTGATCTTGAAGCAGGTCATTTTCTGAATCAGCTGGAATTCTTTGATTCTCTCCAGTTATAGACGTCATCTTGAGTGTTCTAACGCCTAAATTTCCATTTGGTTAATATTTCATACCAATGCTTGCTTTTCAAACTATCCATTTGCCTTGTCTTTAATGGACATAGTGTTAGCGTGGGAACATCATGGGTGTTGTTTTATGCTATCTAATCTCGTGTTTAAGCAATCAGGAATTGAGAGTTGATCTTTCTGGAGATTGATTTGTGTGCTTCAATTTTGCAGTCAAACCACGTACAATGGTAGGAGCAATTTTCTTGAAATTTCTAACAGGTAATGTTGACAATATCAGTGCGATCACGTGGGATGAGAAAATTGATAGCTCAAATGTATTTTGCTTTTTAACTTCTCAGAGAATGAATCAGCATTTGACCTTCTCTATTGCATCACTTTCAAGATGATGGACCAGCAATGGCTTACAATGCGTGCTTCGTATATGGACTTTAATGTACGTTTTCATCTCTCTTCAAAGTTCCCTTTAAGATTAAATGAAAAAGGCTTCCTTGCAGCACGAACAGTTACCGTTCTTATTTTGTTTTAAAATTTAATAACTAGATATCCATGGGTATAAGATTGTTGTCGCTGATGTTCCAACAATCAACTTTCAGTTGCAGTAGTCGGCATTTTCAATTCACTTGTTTGAAATGTTCTATCAACAGACTGTCATGAAAGCCACAAGACGTCAACTTGAAAGAGAGCTGTTGTTCGAAGATGTATCACGGTTAGAAGATCTGCCATCTTACAGCCTTCTTACTAGATAGTATAGAGTAGGAGACTTAACTGTCTTCTAACAGCGTCTTGTTCGGAACGGTCACTGGTTACGTTTTTCTTCTTTTCGGGTTTGCCACCCCCTCTGCTTGTCGTCCTTTGCCTTTTTTGACTAGATGTGTGTACATCACGATATGGTGCTCCTTGTCGTAAGTTGATCAGAAGCCATGTCAGTGAACTCCTTGTTCTCGGGAAAGGGATTGTTGAGTTTTCCAGGTTTGTTGTAGCGGAAAAAAGATTTTCGACTTGCAAGAATGAAACCACTGATAAAGGTTGTTATTGCGTTTAGGCTTTCAGATTTATGTGCAAGAATGACCGTTTCACTTGATCTTAAAGATTATATAGATATGTTTCAAGTTCATTTCCAGCTTGCCATATACAAATTTCAAATTTCTGAACCATTCTGAGTTCATTGTTTAGCTATATCAACCACTCGATTAGATTTTCATTGTGAAAATGTGTAATTGCATGTGCATAAGTTAACATGATCATATCACAACCAGTCCGAACTTCCGTAATGAAGCAGAATCTGAAAAAATCTAATAGTATGCAACCAGTCCGAACCTCCCTAATGAAGCAGAATCTGGAAAAGTTTAATAATACGCCGCTTTATTCTGGTCATGGTATTGAATCAAAATTTGCAAGCTGGGCCTATATATGCAATTATTTAGAGTTGATCTTCTTTAAAACTTCATAACATTCATAATGACCTCAAAATCCAAGTAAACTCAGAACAAACTAAGATCCAACACAGGAAATTCCAGTAACTTTGGGGAAACATAAACTGAACTAGGCTTCTTCTGTTCTTAACCAACAGTTCACTCATAGATCCAAGGATGAAGGCTGCTCTCCCAGCAAACAGGGCCATCTGGGAACCACAGTGCAATTTCCTTCCTGGCACTCTCAGCTGAATCACTTCCATGAATGACATTCCTGCAAGAACAATTATATCAAAGTTGCAAGTTAACCTTATAAGTAAAGATTCTAATGGTCATCTTCCACAAGCTTTGATGAAAGAGGGTTTGTTCCATTTACATAAATTTACCTTCCAATCTCAATAGCAAAGTCACCGCGAATGGTTCCAGGAGCAGAGTCTGCAGGGTTTGTGGCACCAATAATCTTGCGGCCAGTAGTAACAACATTCTTTCCCTCCCAGATCATGGCAACAACAGGACCAGAGATGATATAGTCAACAAGTCCATTGAAGAATGGCTTGGCAGACAAATCCTGGTAGTGCCTCTCAGCAAAAGCACGTTCCACAGTGACCATCTTCAGACCTGAACCAAACAACAGATACCAATTTCTCATCAGAAAACAACCTTGGCAATGCTAATGACAATCCCGCAAATCAATTCATAAGAGGACAAAGGAAGTACCTTTAAGAGAGAAACCCTTCTTCTCAAATCTGCTGATGATTTCACCAACCTGAAAACACACCAGATTATGATAAAGACGTCCAAGAACATACGAATTCATGTCTAATCTTTCCCAAATCCATATCAGATTAAAAATTTCTAAACTCATAAAGAACCCATGAATCAAAATACAAACTACCAAACCGAAACTTGATAAAGAACAACAATTCAAAGTACCCAGAAGACCAGCCACAGTTGAAAGAATCAAACATGAAAAAGTAACATCAAGACTTTGAGAAATGTAATAACAAAACATACAAGGCCTCTCTGGACCCCATCGGGCTTGATCATGATGAAGGTTTGCTCCATTTTACCCTCTCTCTCTCTCTGTCGCGTCGTCTCTGAGTTGACGGTTCTTGTACGTAGTAAGAGAGTAACGAGTTTGCGGGCAGTGAACGCAAAGATCTTAGCTTTTATACGTCAATCGATGACCTAAACCTAATTCCTAACGAATATTCGAAAGTGGAACATATGCTAAGGGCCTACTATTATGGAGTTTGGGCTCATCGAACCAGATATTTGCTGGAAGCAACCATGAAACATACAGAAACATGAGTTCAGTATATCGTAAAAGGGTCTTGTCTGAAGTGGAACTTGGACCTAGAATGAAAAGCCCTACTAAATCATCACAGGCTCTAACAGGTAGACGATGAAAATTCAGAACCATCTAAGGTTTAGGAAACTATGAATTCAGCTTTTCAACGAAGCTTTTAAATGTTAAATTTTAAATTTTTTTATCTAATTTTTGGTCTGATTTTAAAGACATCCGCCAAATTAAAATGTAAAATCCTCTATTTAAATTACTCTGTCCAATCTTGTTTCATTAAATCTTATTTATTATAAGGTTCATATAAATATGTGGATAAAATTTAATAAAATATGATAAGAACGCTATAATCAAATTTGGAGATCTGATTGAGCTTCTTGTTTTTTTTTTTTGGGTGCTTTATTTTGGTTTCGACGTATAAAGTTGAGTGGCAAACACGTTGGAAGATAAAAGGATTCAATGTGTGGAAGAATGTACACTTACGTATTAATGTGATTAACATTGTGTTTCACGTGTGATTTTATGAATTGTGAACATCCTTATCCACTTAATCCATAATCACTTACATATTTTTTAATATTTTATAATTATTATGTAATATTTTATACATTATATAATCTAATTATATTATTTAACAAGTTAAAATTCATATTTAATCCATACTTTTCTATTCACTTTAATATTTACAAATCTAAAACGTAATTGATTAAATATAAATTAGCCCTTTTTAATTTCAAATTAAAATTTAATCAGATTTGAATTATTCGACTTAAATTATTTATGAATTCAAATTTTATCATTATTTCGAGATCTAGTAGATTCGTTAACATCGTTAATAACACAGTAAACTACTGTATTCAACAGTAAGCTACTGCTTCATGTATCTTTCACCTTTTCTTTTGGGCAAAGGACATACAAATAGTTACACTTTACATCCCCTAAAAAAAAAAAAAAAGTTACACTTTACACTATACATTAATGTGTGCATGAAATCATAACATGTTAGAACCATAGCACTCTACATTCTACATTCTCTTTTGGCATATACCAAAGAAGATACTTTACCCAAACTTAAGCCGGTGGTTTTGAACATGTAATTTTATGATTATAAACGAGCAACTTTACTGGTTGTACCTTTAAGAGGTGTGGCTTGATAATTGAGAGCGGGGTTTAATTTTAGTTAAGTCTTAAGTTCGATTCCATGTTAGCCTCTCTTGTAAGAGCCTGAGATAACCGAAATTTTATTAAGAAAAAAAAAAGAAAAAACTTTATTGGTTGTTCCAAGTTTTACCTTCGCATTTTAATAACTATCCTTCCAATGGGTGGAAGAAAACTGGTGATGACTGACTCAGTGCTCAAATTACCATAGGTCGTATGTTAAAAAACTGAGAAATCTTTATTCCAAGGTTGGTAAAGATTGTGAAGTCCCACCTGTAAGAACAATAAGTTCAAAGTTGCAAGCCAACCATAAGCATAAGCATAACCATATATTCCATTGTTTCTCTGAAACTGAAGCCAAAAACAAAAAGGACTTGAGTGGGGAAACAGACAATGTTAGAGACAGAGTGGGATCCACCAAATTATCTGATGCCTCACTCTATCATCATGAAATTGGAAGAACCTTTTTGAAAATTGATTGAGAAGGCCATGATTGTTGCATGGAATTCAGTATATACAACCCTCCGGCTATCCCTCTCTTGTTGCTTCGACTTGTAAATCTTTTTTGGGTGATCTATTCATTACCCTTTTGAACTTTGAATCTCGAAATCATGAACATGTCGGATCCGTAGGTAAAGCTTTTCATTTTCCCAATATCTAATAACAATTCCTTCTTCTTTCTTGGCTGGCTTTGGTTTGCTTAGATTGTTGGTACCGAACCACTTGGTTTCTTACACTTCTGAAAGGTTCAAACGAGACTAGACGACCACTGTATGCTCCTATTACCTGGTCTTGAAGAGTTTGGAAAGTATAAAACCAGATGGGCCTCAGGAACAGTAAAAACATGAACTGGTCGTTAATTTTAAGGATCAACGAACAAACATCCTCAAACTCCTGCCTTTTGAGTTTTGATATATATATATATATATAACCTGTCATAAGCGAAGTTATTGCACGTGCCAAGTGCTGTTCTTACATGACACAACAAGTTGCTGGTAATTCACTTTGATCTGATGTTTGAACTGACATATTCTGCAATTATTATTAGGTACAGAAGCAGTCACTTAGCGTCGTCATCCTCACCCACATCCACTGCTTTTTCTCGCCTTATTAGCATTGGCTTCCATGTATATTCATTCGATTGAGATATGGTTTTCTTGATTAAATAGTAATCTCTCAGCAAGAGTATATAATTTTTTTTTAATGATCTTTAATACCAAAATATATTTAAATGTATATATGAAAATACCTATTGATTATTTCTCAGACCAATCTATCAAACTTATCTTTGTTATCATTCTTCGCTGATCTCAACTACCATCTTCAGTTTTACGTTTAACCTGTTAGAATTTTGTTTAATCAGATTTCTATCGTATCAAAACATATAGCAGATCGTTGTTTTTCAGGTCTTCAGGATCATATTAGCTTTCACAAGCATTCAGTTCTGGTGGAGATTGGAGAATGTGCAGAACCAGAACCCATCAGAATCACGAACGATTTGGCGTTTATAGAACTATAAGCCAAAATGAATACTCCCAAGTCCTACATTGATTTGCATGCAAGGTAACCCTGCAAATCTCCGAAATCTCGCTACAGAATCCAAGAAGTTAGCAGATCATTGCCTCCGCAAAACAATGGTGGCTCACGCTTAACCTACTTTCCTGAAACTGAATCATTAATAACTCCATATCTCCAAAATTCTTTTACTGCAGAGTCGAGAGACTGTGTAGAGAGCTTAAGTGACCGACGAACACGAAGCCGTTTGGAGATATTTCTACAGAAAAAAAAATCATTTTCTTGTATGCTGATGATGGCTTCAGGGTACGTGCTTAGATTAAGCAACTTCATGGAATTATATCCAATTGAACTGAAGTTTATCCTGGAACGTACGTTTTTTCAGTTAGGAACAGAAAAGTAGATTGGGACCATATCGAAAAACGAGACGAAAATTTAAAAATTTTATTAATTAATTATTTTGTTAGGTGTTTAATTTAATATAATTTTAATTATTTAGCATGATACATGGCATCCTTACTTTACCGTAACATACACGTAAGTTCCGTTAATTGAGACATTAATGTCGGATTATGTTTGAGAAAAATTGGAAAATTTAGTATCTAATTATCATTTTTTAAGTTAGACTATAAAAAAATAAAAAAATTAAGATGATATTTTTTTAATTAACCTAATATAAACTTAGGATATTATAAATTTGTCGGTCTAAGCAGGAAACATTGAAAATAGGATTTTTAAATCTCTATACATCAAACACAAAAATCTTTTGAATTTGAGAGTTGAAAATAAGACGAAAATTAAATAAACCGAGAACAACTCAACAAAGTGGATCTTAAAGCTATTTTCTCAGATCAAGAAAAAGAATTTGAGAATTTAATTGGAGAGCAATAATTTGTTTTAAAAATTTTGAAATTAGTTCAATATAAAAAGTATTAAAAGAGAAAGTTATGACATTTTATATGAAAATGAATTCAAATTTTATATTTGAAAAAGAGATAAAAGCTTTTATAAATATATAAAATTTATTAATCAACTCTTAGGTAATTATTTTTAAATATAATTTTTAATTTGAAAATACATATACAAATATTTATTGTAAGTAATGAATGATAACATTCCAGAGAAGCACACACATATATATAGGAGCGCTAAAAAAAACTCGTGAATTTGCAAACTGGACCTGAACTACATAAATCGAACTTGTAAATAAGGTTAACTGAACTTGAGTTCAGGTTCGGTTCGAACTGAGCCTGAAAAATTAAGTTCATTGTTCAGATTCGGGTTTTTAACTTGCGGTTTTAGGTTTAAACTTGAATCTAAAATACCCAAAAAAATATATCATATATTTATATATAATTTAAGAGGATAATAATAATAATAAATTCACAAGTATTTACTATATTGATTTTTGAGTTAAAAAAGAAGAAAAGAAAAAACTACTTTAATTCTATGTTATTAAACGTTAATCTTGAACATTGCTATTATAAGTAATAACTAATGTATAACACTTAATACTTCTATTTCAAATAGCAATTAATATGTGTTTAAGTTATTGATCAAAGTATTAAACTATTAATAGAAAAGATCATTTACTAAAATAATATAATCATTTGGAGATTAATTAAAGAAATTAATAAGTATAAAACACGTTTATTAAGAAATCCTACAATTTTAATTTTTAAGGCACATATATTAACTTAGATATTTATAAGATATTATAAACATTAAACAAGCAAGTAATGCTCATTCTTAAAATATATAATATAGTTGCTAATAAATAATAAGCATATAATAATATTGTCTTGTACAAATTAACACAAACATAGTTTTATTTATCTAAGTACTTAGAGCGGAAAGTAATAGAGAGCTATATTGAAAGTTTATTACTGAAGCGAGACATTATCATAAAAACCTTACGTAAGATTTTGTGTTTAATTTTGTTAATATAATGAATATCAATCATTTTAATATTTAAATTGAGAATAGTAATATAGTTTGCTCTTATATGAATCATTGATATGACAATGTAGTTTGTTCTTATATAAATAATTGATAAAGTTGCTAAGATCACTTGTAAATTTAGTTCTTCTAAAAAAGTAATTCAATCCAACGATCTTAATACAAATATTGTAAATTTATGGCTATGATCGCTTGAATCACAATTGATTTTTTTATTATCAAATATCAATAATTGAAGTTGAAAAAATTTTCCCTCGATGAAAAAAAAAAAAAAGGTCATTCTATTCATTCAAAACCTTATTAGTTAGAGATAAGTTGGGTATTAATGAATTTCTCCACGTTCCACTGAGATTTCGCTTCTATTTGGTTAGTTTATATTAGTAGAGTTTTTGTCAGTAGAATTTTTTTTTCCTATAAATCTTTTATGAAAAGAATTTTTTAAGAAGTCAGTTGAATGTTTGACTGTCATTTAAAAAAAGTTTTTTAAAAGAGCTTCGTCATAATAAACTGTTTGGTAACATAAAAATAAAATACTTTTAAATTTAACTATATTTTATTTTGTAATAAAAATATTTATGCATATAAATATTATTTAAAGCATATTAAACAATATACAAAACATAATATAATAATTATTATATAATTTTAAAACATATAAAATATAAATGAAAATATATAAAACTAATTTTTATATGGATTATAAAATAAGTAAAACTAATATAAAATTAATATTAAAACATATAAAAATTAAATAATATTATATAAATTTCAAAATAAATGTGAAGATGAGTTTATTAGTATTGTGGGAATTATGTGTAAAACATAGGGACAAAATGAACTAAAAATAAGCTCATTAATTAATATGAAAAATCTACTTTAAAAATTATTTGAGAGGCTTTTTGTTTAGAAGCTCGAACTTAATATTCTTAAAAACTGTAATTTAGCAATTAAAAATTTATATCTATTAAAAAGTAAATTTTTTATTTAACAAGCAAACATTCATAAAAAAAAACTTCTATAGTGCAAAAAAAAGTAGTTTGTATTGAACTTGAAAATGTTCAATTGAGACAAACAGTTCTACTGTTATTATTGTTGTCCGCGGTTAATCTCTTTGTTTGTTTTTTTTAGGAGACGTATACGTTAATACATCGAAGATTCCAATCGCAGCCTAATTCCAAATTTCAACTTGACCTTTTCATACTTTCTGCGTTTTCTACAGATTTCTTGGTGAGGGACCGGTCCGCCATTGATATTTGACAAGGTTGACGAATTCTTCTTCTCTAAATTTCCATTGTCGGCTCAAAAGTTTCAACATCTAACTACAAATCAACTACTTACTAATTTTTAATTAAAATAATAATTTTTTTTTCCCTTTTATTAGTAAATTCTTCTTTCATCATCTTTGGACGACTAAGGTAGTTCTTTGCCCAAGAAGTCAAAGTTTGTAGTTCCTATAGACTTCTAAATGCCATTTAGTGATTTGATTACAGTAAAGATGAGTTTATATCAAATGATGAGTTTGTGAGTTTGAGTTTGGTGTTGGTGTTGGTGTTGGTGGTAGTGTTGGTATTGGTGTTGTGGGGGAAGTTGGGAAGGTCTTTTCTTTGAATCACAGCTCACAAGGTGAGAGTGAAACTTGGAAGTGGGAAGTTGGGAGGAGAGTATGATAGTTTCTTCTTTCTTATCTCTGCTTTTGCAGGTAAGGTTGGAATGGATAGAGAGATAAAAGGACACATTTTATATTGGAATTTGATTTGGCAGGATTTGAGAGGCTGCTCTTATATATATATATATATATAAACAATTAAAAAACCTAACCGGCTTATCTCTAACGTAAAAATTTTGATCATTTCAATTTTTTGGTTCGGTTTTCAACTTTTTTATTATTTTAATAACTCTTGTTGTTAAAAATTTATTAGTTTATTATTTAATCAGTCAATTTTGTAAATTAATTAATTTTAGTTAAACTTTAAATTCTTTGATAAATAAAAGAATATTTTTCAACCATATTTTAAATTTTTTAATTCTATCTAATCTTTAACAGGTTTTATGACATCCTAATACCAACTGAACCCGTGAAACCTAAAATCTCTTGTTTTATGGGTTTAACTTTTGGTCCAGTTTTAACACACACGCATATATATGTATATACATATATATATATATATATATATATATATATATATATGTCTCTCTTGTTTTTGAATTTCCTTTCAACTTCCATTTGACATGGATGGGAAGCTTTCATGTGCCCCACTACTCATTGCCTCCATGGACTTCTGATCTGATTAATCTCCCAGGTTTGTTACTTATCTTATGTTTTGTTCATCAATCAGTACGTTTTTTAAGAGTTTATTCTTTAACTTTTGATAGTATATGATATATTATCTTTAATATTTTAGTAAATTTAAATAATAGCAATTTTTTTAAATAAATGCATTTATAAAAAGATGCTTAATTATATATATATGTAAGAGCTTGTGTCTTGTAGTTCACAATTTGATCTGTTTTCAGGTTTATTTGCAACGCCTGATGTTGTACATTAGTAATTATTAATACAATAAATTAATAAAAATAATATAAGTTAGGTCAATGTGGAAGAAGAAAACTTTCTTCAGGTTAGGTCCCTATAAGTCTGTGTTTCAGATTTCCACATTTGCTTCAAAAAAAAGTACTCAGCCACCTCTCACTTATCACTTATATTCCTGACCTTTCTTTTCCATTGCAGGCTGATTAGCTAGGCTGCTTGAGACATGATTTAATTTATACTTCAGCACACCCTATTTTCTCTCCCCTTACATCTTTTTGTACTCTTTAATCTTGTTCCATTTCATCCCAACTATATATTTAGGTAGGATTTATATAAATATATGACTGAGATAAAGTAGAACAGGTTCGAAACAGAGTAGAGAGTACAGAAGATCATGTCTCATTCTCTCTTTCCCTCTCATCTCAACCTTCTAATTTTTGTAATCGATAGATTTATATAAAATAAAACAATGAAAATAGGTGATTTGCCCAATAATTAAAAATAACATTAAATAATTCTCAGGTGATTATAAATTTTTTATGTTTTCAATGTATTAATTAGTTAATTAATTCCCTCATCATATTTTTTTTGTGATTTTCACAAAATTTTGTAAATTACGACTCGTTTAATTTATACTTGGATTTATTAGTAAAAATAAGGTTGTATATTACTAGACCTTTTCGGACTCTACATCTTAGCGAGATTTTTATTGAATGTTGTTGTTGTTGTTTTTGACTCGTGTCATTTATAATTATTACACTACTTTTGTAATTAAAATATTATAAAGTTATAAGGATTGCAATTATTCCAACTGCTAATATATAAAAAAGAATTATAATTTATTGAAGTTTAATTTACTAAAATATAAACAATTTAATATATATTTAGATTTTATTCTTCCTACATATATATAATCCCTTAATCATATTATTATTCGCTTTTACAACATTTCCTAACAAGTTATTTTATAACAACAAAGCAAGACTATAGAATTTTAATTTTGATCATAGCTAAAATTAAATTTTAATTTAATAATTCAATTTATTGAAATTAATAAAATTATTTTCTAAAAAATAAACATTAACTACAAAATAATTTCATATTTAAATATTTTTCAATTTAATTCTTCAACCTTTGATTTTATTTATTTACTTCATTTCCATGTGAGTCCTGCAAGTTATTTCAGTTCCATTTAACTGAAGAATCTACAAAAAGATGAGAAAAGCTACGTACATGCAAATGAATATTTAGTACATCTTAGTCATTTCTCAAGTACAAGACTGTTGTATATGACTCCCTTATTCGGATACCACTGTGTGTGCCTCCATAAGAGAGATAGAGGAATGAGCTATTTACTGTACAAGTCTTTCATTTCTGTGGACTATGTGCAACAACCCTAGATGAGACCTAAGGAATGAACAAGTTCCATGAAACATTCTTTCAATTCGATGACCTTTACTTGTTGACCAGACTGCACCGCGTGAAACCTAGAGGAGGAGGAGAAGTATATATATATATATATAAATAATTACATAGAAGAAAGGAGTCTGCAGTTATGGAGTTAACTAGGGTTGGTGGGGTAATGGAAGGAGAAAGAGAAGCTCCAAATTACGACCTGCAGGTCTCGTTCTCGACTCCGCCAGCAATCCAGGAGATGGGGTTTGTGCAGTTTGAAGAAAATCAGGTCCTGAGCTTCTTGGCACCATCACAGTCTTCTCAGATATCTCAGCCTTTAAACACCACCACAACAACTACCAGTAACACTATAGGATTTGGTCATAATGAGCAGGTAAGTATGCGATTCTGAAGAATCTTTTGGTTGGTACTTCTTTATAACCTTGGTTTTTGATGTTTCTGATACGGTTCTTAGGTAGGGACATTAGATCCAAAAGCCTCTAACGATGAAAATAACTCATGGTATATCATCTTTCTCTTTTCCACTTCCTTCTCTTCTATCTCTGTGGATCGTGCGTCAAAGTGTTTTAACTTTTAGCAGCAAACACACGAGCAATAGTTTTATAAGAATCATCAGATCCATCTTCAAATTACACGATTTAGTTTCGATTCCCTAAAACAAAAGGATTGAGGATCTGAAATTCTGCAGGTGGAGGAGCTCTTCCTCTGATAAGAGCAAGGTGAAAGTGAGAAGAAAGCTTAGAGAACCAAGGTTCTGCTTCCAAACTCGGAGCGAAGTTGATGTTCTTGATGATGGTTACAAATGGAGAAAATATGGACAGAAAGTCGTCAAAAACAGTCTTCATCCAAGGTAATCTTTTAGTTTCTTTGTCCTCTCTGCATATACTATGCCTTTATCTCGCTTCATCCTCCATCATAGACTCTGCAATTGTGTGGTAGAGCTTGCATGGAGGTTAACTTATTACCAAAGTGGAGGTTAAGTACAGTATAAATCAAAAAATCAAAAGGGTTCGAGCACTTAAATATGCAGAAACGGAAAACAACCCCTCCATGATTAGATCTCAAGAAGATACATGGGTGTTGGAAGAGAATATTGGTGGTACACAATATCAGCCATTCAGGCTGCTTTGATTTGGTCGTTGGTGGAAGTGTCAGGACTCAGGAGGAACAGTGAAACCTCATCCTTCTAATAGAAGCAAACCCTTTGATCGAGGAGATAGTTCCGTTGATTCTCTTGGTTATTGGACCGTACTTGTATTTGCCATTATTGCTCCTACTTGTGTTTTCTATGCCCTACGTCAACACAATTTTCCAAACTACTCCATAATGTTAGGGAAATAGAGAATCAGATGACACATCGTACCTCTAAACTTCATGTCATGACTACTAACTAAACTTGATGAAATTAATCACAAAAACAGATTCTTGTTAGACAAACCATTACCCTAAAGGATCGTTTTACTTGACTTAAAAAGATGTTCTTCGATATGTTTGGTGCCCTTTTTTGCTTCAGTAGTCTCACTTCGCCCTGGAGCATAGCTTTCATATATTATGTAAATAGATATACCATTTGAAAATGTGTTTGAAACTAGTTTGACGGGATTAATGTTCTTCTTCTCCTGATGTTATATATAAAAATGCTCACCAAATGGGTTATGTTGTTTCAGCAGTACTGAGCTATTTGTGGATAGTTCAGGAGTCCTTAGATTGTCATTTATGCGACAATGGAATACCTGAAACTATAATATATCTCCATTCAACCATGCTTTAGCTTGTATCTATCCATCCCCTTACTACTATGAATCTTTCCATTGTTAGTTTGAGATATGAAATTGAGTTTTGGATTTCGGTATTTGCTTTGAGATCTTGAACTATGTCATCTTGAAATTTTATCCAAGTCACTTTCATCTTTACTTACTTTTCAATGTACGATATAATTTCACTTATATGATATTAGTTTGGCACATAAAACATCATATTGCATTTGCACTTAACTATTCAAGTTGATATATGCTTCCATGATGGACATGTCTGGGCAGAAGCTATTACCGATGCACTCATAACAACTGTCGAGTGAAGAAGAGGGTGGAGAGATTATCAGAGGACTGTAGGATGGTGATAACAACCTACGAAGGTAGACATAACCACTCTCCATGTGATGACTCGAACTCATCTGAACACGAATGCTTTACATCTTTCTAGCTAGTTGTTTGAACCAAAACACAAAAAGAAACTTGTTGTTGATGATTATACTGTTATGAGCTTGTCTAGATTATATCCCAGATTGTGGGGGCATTTTTACCTCTCATAGATCGACCAAACTAAGTTGGAAAAAGGTGACGACCTTATCGTATAGATACTTGAAAAATTTGTATGTGTTTGTAATTTATTGGTCTTGTAGTAATTAAATTAGTAAGAAATATAATGATCGTTCTAAGAAATTTATGAGTATATTGATTTGGAAAAGTATATTATTGCTAAGAGAAGTGGATAAATGATTGAAGATAGAGTTTCTAAACATCCTTGTAACATGAAACTGGACAATTTTTTGGACAGGGAGGTGTATGTTGTTTCACTTTTGCTATTTCAACTTATCTCATTTACATATTTATATAGATCCTACATAAATGTGTGAATAAGATGATTTGAAACAGAGTTAGAACAGGTGATCTGATCTCTTTTGGATGTAAGGAGAGGAAAGAAACTACATACCATGTAACGAAAGAAACATGTCTGAATCACCAAAGATGGATCGACTAGAATCTATAGCCAATGATACATGCAATTAACGTAAAACACACTGCCAAGTTAGTTACTTGCATTTGAAAATTCAGATGATATAGAACAAGGAAAGAAAGGGAAGAAAGTGTTCTGATCCTGTTTTACATGTTTAAGTAGATGTTTATTTTCTTATACCATTTTATGGAATTAAAAAAGTTATCTACATGGTGATTGGTGAATTTTAGTGAAGGGTAAATAATAAAAATATAATTTTAAGGGTTATTTAAAAATTTTAAAACTACTCAATTTTAAAAATATAGTCCGAACTTTAAAAATGAAAATAAAATTAAATATTCAAATATTTAATTTTTAAATCTTAACTCGATGTTAGTATTTTCAATTAACATTCTTGACGTAACTTGTCACATAAGACAAAAATCTTAAACACTTATATACGTTATATTTAATTAAGTTTAATTATCATTTTGATATTGAAAATTTTAAATCAAACTCATTGTCTAAATTGTTAGAATTGAAAACCTAAATCAATTTATTCTCGCTCAAAGAGAAAGAGGACCTAGGGTTATAAATTGGGATTTCATTCATATTGTAAAATTTGTGTCATTGTCATCTTATACTAGCATCACATAATGTCGTCTCACACTGGCATGACAGAGTTTGATTTAAATATTTTAATCATAAAATAATGTAATTTAGTTAAACTTAATTAACTTTGACGTACTAATGCGTTTAGGATTTTTGTTTTATGTTTAATTAAATTTTGACATGTGTAATTGTTTAAGATTTATGTCTTGTGTAACCACATAAGACATAAATAAAAAAATAAAAAATGAATATTTAATTGTCATTTTTAAGTTTAAGCTATAATTACAAAATTGTGTAAAATTTGATCTTTTTAATTAACCCTAATTTTAAATAAGAATTTCTTTATTTTGTAGTGACAATCATTAAAATTACCAAATACTGATCGTGTAATTGATATCATTATTGGTAACCATAAATCAAAACGTCTCTGTACAAAGGGAGTGCTTCAAGATGTGATCTTTGTTAGAAAAGTTCTTTATTGAGTTGCATGTCAAGAATGTAACATTGGCAAATCTTATTTCAAGCATTCAAACAGAATTAATTAAGAATTGTGTAATCCTCATTAGCGAGGATTAATTATAATCTCCACATTGATAGTTTCAAGTTAATGAAACCAAGAAATCACCCTTACTAGTTTCTAAACGTAGATTTTGGATAGTACCATATCCTACAATCATCTCTGCAATGTTCAGGCACTTAGCCATGTAATTGCTATGACGACTCCAATTATTGGCATGATCTCAAGCTTAGTTGTTCCTTCAAATGGTTAACCCTCAAGTTAAGACATCTTAGTTTTCCAGGCCCAGTATAGGCTCGTATTTGTAAGGCCACTTGTTCTTGACCCACCATCACTACCCCATTTTATCAGAGATGGGAAGCACAACCCCACAAGAAGATGCACAAAGCCTGTATGAAAACCTTTCACCACTTGGCTTTCTTATGGTTTCTTTTCCAGAACAACAATGGCTTCAAAGTTTTCTGAATTTCTACATGTTGGCGGTAAACACACACAGCGTAAGATACAGGCAAGTAAGCTTTGACGCTGCTCATGGATATAACCTCTAATCCGCACACTTTACTGAATCAATAATCAGGAGACGACGAAAACATTTAACAAATAAAGAGGTCGTTCAAGTTCATTCAAAAGAATGGATAACAGATGCAACAATGCAAATTACATATTACCATTTCCTAATTTGTACAGGCACCAAGTTCGATCAAATCTAGTGTCTTCTTGCAACAAGACTACAGGAGGATGGTCTAGCAGAGAAGGGTTTTCTTTCAAACTCCACGGATGTAACGGAAAGCAGATAATTTGATAAGCCAAATAGCACTCGCTCGGTGTTTTTCCTTTGTATCAAGAAGAGCAACAACCATTCTTCTGTGCAACAGGCTGTCCTTTGATTTGCACCGTTGGAGGTGTGGCGTTGTTAGCTGGTTGACTCGCCATCCTGCATGAATAGAAAACTTCTGATATATCGCATATAAAAAGTGATAGTGTGTAGTGCCAATTTTAATGTTACAAACCAACTTTCATACGATGTATTTCGTATTTTGGAGGGCTTGAAGGGATTTAATCCCAGGGGCCCTAGTTACGTGTGTTCCAATGTATCAATGTTGTTCATTTTGTCAGACCAAGATATGCAAAACTCATCATTACATTCTACTTTCCGCAGTTGTAAACAAAAATTTCTTGATTCTTATACGGGTCAATATAAACACAGAATCATACCTATCCTTGATTGCAGAGGCCATAGCCATGAAAGCTTGCTCTACATTTGTTGCGTCCTTGGCACTAGTTTCCATAAAAGGAATGCCAATTTCATCTGCAAATGCCTAAACAAGATCACAAAACAATAAGCTTAGGAAACATTTCAATCAATGTAACACTCGCAACAGTTAGTTATGTATAGGGGTAATACCTTTCCTGCTTCATATGATACAACTTTATTTGCAGTGAGATCAGACTTGTTACCGACCAAAAGTTTGTTCACGTTTTCACTAGCATAACGATCAATTTCACTCAGCCATTGCTTGACATTATTGAAACTTTCTTGGTCCGTCACATCATAAACAATCTACCACCAAAAGAGAAATGTCGTGAAGACAGTCGATACAGTGTAAATATATGATGAGAAACCAAAATTAAATGAGATTACGTACTATGATACCATGTGCTCCACGATAGTAGCTGCTGGTGATTGTCCTAAACCGTTCTTGCCCAGCAGTGTCCCACTGCAAAGGAACCAAATGGAAGCTAAGAACTGATTCGCGATGATTGAGATAAAGATATTGTAGCAACCAAAATGCAAATTCACCAAAAGCAGGTATAAAATCCATACAATTTGAAGTTTAATGGTCTTTCCATCTTGCTCCACAGTACGTATTTTCTACCAGGAAGAGAAAATAAAGAAATAAGAAATAACACAATAGACAAATGGAAACCAATGCTGGGAAAAAATAAGAAAGCAGAATTTCTAGAAAGAGAATCACAAATGGCTACTTACAAAGTCAACACCTATGGTGCTTATGTAACTCTCTATATACGAGTCATCCTGCATTGAAAACATTATTCAGTCCATCAAAGTGTACAACAATTGGCTTGACATGTCATCAACACCCTGAACATGCAGACACATCTACAAATTTGCATGTATCTAATTACTTCTTGAAACCTATCATTCAATCTCCTTGTGATGTACTATAAACAGTGTTACAAACCTATCAGCCAACTTTTCTCAAATGAATACCCAGTTCTAGAAAACAGTTCATATTTCGGGCACAAGATTGACCTACTACCATAATCTTTTCAATAAAAGATCAAGGGATCTAGTCCTTCAAGCTTCAATTTTAGTATAATTTTTTAAATTATTTGTGACAAAATAAAAAAGTACATATATTATATTCACATACAATTCAAACTTAATAGATTGCATCTTCAGTTACATGCTTAGTAACCAAACTGTCATCTTTCTAATCCACCAATAATCATGAACAACATAGTTGAACCACCAGCACCAACTTTCTGCAGTCATGAAGGCCCCTGCTTGTGGTACGTCCATAAGATTTTCCCGAAATTTTCAGGAAAATATCAAATTTATTTATGCATAGAAATTGAGTTCCCTACTAATAAAATTTTTATAATCTGGGAATTATTAACAGATACCAAAGTCCTGTAAAATTGAATTACATTTCTGAACACCAGGCCAATTATTCAGAAAGGACCACCAATTCAGTGTACTTATTTCACTCAATACGGAAAATCATCATCATGGATTCTGATGAAGCCAACTACTGAAAAGGATTCCTAACGATCTTGCACTCTTAATCAACATTTTAACAAGGAGAATAACTCAATCTCCCAACCAAACAAAAAAATGACAAGCTTAATGAACAGATAGGCAGCCTGGATACTGCACAAGCTTAAGTATAAAAAAAACTAGAATAATACTTTGATCACTCAGGTTAAGTAGAAACAGAAGCAAGTGACAAGAAATTGATTAACCACAGATACATAATTCATAATAAATTTATGCTAGGATCATACAGCAAATCTGAGGAGAAGACAGGACTTGCCAACGCCAGAATCTCCAATAAGAAGAAGCTTGAACAGATAGTCACTGCAAAATATGTCAAGGAAAAGCGTGCATATTAGGTTCCCAAAGTTGAAATACGAAATACAAACAAACCAAAAACATGCACCCAAGAGAAAATGAAAACAATAAGCAATCCATCCAATAACATTATTTTCGTCTAATAGTCGATTATTTTCTTAGATCATAACTCTAAACCTTTCTATTACAAAAATTGTGAAAAACCCAGAGATCAAATTGATAGTTCGAGAAACGAGCGATTAGGAGTAAGTACGTGTCACCAGCTGACGACAGCACAAAAAACTTGGGCTTTCCACGATACAAAAACATTATTAGGCATAAACGTGATTAGGAACAGCAGAATCAAATTGGATCTAAACTCAATCAAATGGATCTAAGAAAACTCAACGGGGCATCCAATCGATTATCAGGACCAGATTTATCTCCAGAAAAAGTCAGATACTCTTAACTCATCAATCGAAACCGTAACAAACCGTATATGCATCAAAAGGATATACATCCAAAGAGAATCAGCGCTACGAAGAAATTATGATTGAATTGGAACTTACTATTCAGTAGTCATGGTAGCGATACGTGTCCGCACCGGAGTGGAGTATATCTCCGGTGAAATTATCACCGGCAAAAGCTTCCAAATCAAGAACTCTCCGCGAGGGAATAACTGAGGGAGACGCAAGGAAGTGAACAATGTAAAGAGAAGAAAAGCAAGTGTGAACACACACGCATATATATATATATAATGGTAAAGAACCGAATGGTTGTTTGTCTTATTTGAGAATCTTGGTGGGGTTGACAAAAGTGCCCTTTGAATCAAGCTCGAACCTTTTTGGAAATTATAACGAGCCCAATGTTGAACAACAACCTTTGAATTCAGTTTGGTCTGAACAAGCCACGATTTTCGGCCTACCATGAAAGACCCAGTTAATGTGAGCTCCTCGAATTGGAAATATGATCCAACAATGAACTTTCGTTAAATCTTGTTCCTTGACTATCCCAGAAAAGCCCACAACAATGGCCCCGACCGTGTAGAAACACCCTCCCTCTTCACTTCTACCTCCGGGTTTCGTGTTCAGTCAACAATGGCTTCAAGATCATCTCAGTTTCTACATGCTTATGGTAAAAAAATGCGGACTTAGCTAGATACATGCAAACTGTAGCTTAGACTGCTTTTTATCGGAGATTCTTGGTTCATGGATGATCGAATCGTAACGGGTTCTTTCTTCATTCTTTTTAAGGCTACGATTTGATACTAGGAGCAATAGCTGCGTTTTATGTGTTCAATGTGCCCTACACCAAGGTTGAAGAAAGCTTCAATGTTCAGGTGCTCCTGTAATTTTGCTTGGCTTGTGGATTTTGTGTATATGAGAATTTAGAAACTCACTCCTTGAATTATCTGATTTTAAATTAGTCTTAAAGATTGAACTTTTCAAATTTCAAGAAGCAGAGAGTGATCTGCTTTTGATTATCTTGTGAAGTTACTGGAACTGACGATGCCAGAATGTACTAAGAAGTTTACTTTCTTTTTTGGTGTTTTCTGTCCTCTAAATAACTTGTGTGATGACTTGTTAATCTTGTGTTTATTTAGGCAATGCATGATATTCTTTACCATCGACGCCACTTGGAAAATGTAAGTTGCATATCTTTATATCTTCTTTCTTTCCTAGTGGAAATATTTACCTCTAAACTGAGCTTTATCCTTTTTTTTCCTCATTTCCATCTGGATTTCATCCCTCTTAGTATGACCATCTGGAGTTTCCTGGAGTTGTTCCTCGCACTTTCATTGGTAAATCTCAATCCCTTGTACACTGAATGCAATCTTGTTAGGTTCATTTTGAATTTGGGTTTTTGATTGAATCTTTGTTCCACTGGAATTGGCTTGTGAGTTCTGATATCTTCGTTTTCCATGCAGGAGCTTTTCTGGTATCAACGGTAGCATCTCCAATTGTATTAACTATGAGACTGCTGCAATTTCCAGGAGTGTATGGACTTATTGTTGGTTAGTTATTTGCAGACCTTACTCGTAGTTGGTATCTAAAGTCTTCTTTTTTAAGTTTGCTTATTTGTTATATTTTCTTTCCTCATAAGTTGCATGTACATCATGCCTTATAGGGTATTATTCTTGCCACCTTTGAATGTATTATCAATTATTTTTGGTTTTGCTGCTAGTTCGTCTAGTGTTGGGTTGCATCATACTGTCTACACTGCGGTTCTTCCGTCTCCAGGTATATGATTGTTCTGTAGTAATTTTATTGTTCAGTTAGGTCGGGCTTCCGGTTTTCACTTCATCAAACAATAAGTTCTTGTGGCCATCCATTAGTGGTCAATATCATGCAATCCATAATTATGATATTAAACAAAAAATGTTCCTTTCTTTTTGAACAGGTCAGGAGTAAATTTGGTCGACAAGTAGAAGCTTTCCTTGTACTATTAACTGCTGTACAGTTTCACTTGCTGTTCTATTGCACACGTCCTCTTCCAAACATATTAGCTCTTGGTTTAGGTGACTACTTTTTCTGTTTAACTTTGACTCGTGTGTTGTGGTTTAGTACCACTCCTATCTCATTGGTTATGAGCTTAGCACCATTCTTTGATCATAGAGATTTACCAATGAATTGTTGATAGTCACTAATCTTTTCCCTTTTCTGTTCGTCATGTAGTGTTAATTGTGTTTAGTTAGTCATAGTTGATTGTTATGTTGCTTGTACAGTTAACTTGGCATATGGATATTGGTTGAAGGGAAAGTTTTATTCAACATTAAATTGTCTGGTATGTGCTGCTTACATTTCCGAAATTCAATCATGTGCATCCTGTGTTCAATTATCAGGCTGACAAGCCCTTATGTATCAGTTGTATTGTTGTAATGATTCCCTTGGCGATCATGTTGTTAACAGATACATACCCTTATTTTAACTCATTTTCTATCAAGTGGTTTGTTCATATCTTCTCAAAATCTTCTCATTCCCTTGTTTGGGTGATCAGATTATTGCCACGGTCATCTTTAGATGTGATATGCTGTTGCTTCTTTGCCCAATTGCTCTGGAGCTTTTACTGGTATGTTCATGCTTTCTGCTGGCCTTCTTTGGGAACCTATGTTTTATAAAAGAATTATGTTTCTCTTTTGTAAATCTTCTCACCATTTTTTATCTTTGTCTCGTATATTATCATCTAGATAATAGGTGCACTTTTGTTTACTTGCTTGGATACTTATCTACAGTAACATCTTGTTTAAGTACAGGCAGGGTGCATTAGTCAACTTCAAACATTTATTTTAGTATTCGATGACGTAATCTTTTAGTTGACACATGAGCATTTGTGCCAATTATAAAAATTTTAGCCGCTTGATTTCAGACCAGATCTATTTCAATATGGGATGCTATTAAATACTGCACGGGAGTTGCACTGCTGTCTGTAGGTTTGTTTCTTGTTTTATATGCAATATGCAAATTCGTTTGAATATAAGCACATTAATTTTTTCGTATCTTCAATTTCTGAATTCACTTGGCCTCTGTCTGTCACCTCTACATGAAATCCTTATCAGTGCAGGTCTTACCATAGTGGTTGATTCAGTAATGTGGAAGAGATTAGTTTGGCCTGAATTTGAAGTTTTGTGGTTCAACTCTGTACTAAATCGGAGTTCTGAGTGGGGTGTATCCTTCCGTCCAGTGCGTTGTTTCATTTCTTGTGAAATTGAATATGAACGTCGTTTTCTGATTGAGTGATCATCCACTGAATCCCAAGGTTCTGAAAGTGTGATCTTTACCCGAATTTATGTATATGTATAGTGTCTTCAAGTAAGATGTGAGCTAGTGTTCCTCAACCTTTTTTCTTAGACGCATCCCTACCACTGGTACTTCACTTCTGCTCTCCCTCGTGCATTGCTTGCTGCATATCCTCTTTTTTTGGTGAGTCTTGGTAGTAATGTTTCCACAATGTGATTAATTCATTGGTTTTATCCTTTTCACGTTCTGCTTTAAAAATACAATTTTGATTCCATCTTGATCATACATCATACCTGTTGAATACCATCTGATGATATCCCGAACTGTTTGCTGATGACTGGTGTTGCTTGTGGCTACGTCATTTTTCCCAGAGACTAAACTATTTGCACTTATTTGGGTGGACTAAACTATTTGCACTTATTTGGGTACCAAGAATTGGAATTCAAACTTCTTTTTCTCTTGAGTGTTTGTTGTTATAAGTCTTGCTTGTTACATTTCCTATTTACTGATTTCTGGCATCTGTTCAAGTCCAAAAGCAGAAAGGCAATGTCCGTATGTGGATCAGTTATTTCTTCACTTAGCAGGCATTCCGTTACTTTCTCTCTCTCTTTTTTTAATTTCAATAAGATTTTACTTCTTTCAGCTTGGGATCTTACTTGATCGGAGGGTCCTGTACTTTGTACTTCCAGTTCTTTCCTTCATCCTGCTTTATTCAAAGCTACCACACAAGGTATATACACATGTTGTCTGACTTTTTTTTAATATATTCAAAAGATAAATGTATATCTCTTGGTGATGCAGGAACTTCGATTTATTATCAGTTCAGTTCCGATATTCAACTTATCTGCGGCAGTTGCAGCTAGCAGAATGTATTGCATTCGTTTGTTTTCATCTTTTGCCAAAATGATAATATTCAACAGTAATCAGGAATAACTCATCCTTTTCTCCGAACTTAATAGCTAACTAATTTCCCATTTCTTCTTAACAAACTCTGCAGCTACAACAATAGGAATAAAATTTCATGGAAGTTGCTGAATCTCATCACTTTGGGATTGCTTGTGATCAGGTTAAATTTTTATTTATATTGTTTGTTGAGATGATTATGCACGAAACTCCTTTGTATACTCATTCTAGATTGTGTAGCCTAGGGTGCACTACAGTGACTTTCATGGCATCATATGGAAATTATCCGAGCGGTCATGCTTTAAAGGAGTTGCATCGTATTGGTGAGTCTGCTCCCCTATTTCCTGCACATACGCAATTCCACATCTCCTGCATGCCAAACAAATGCGCCATTGCTCTGTTGATGGGCTGGCTGAACCTTGGAACCCCAAGATTGGTTCCTTTTGTTACTTTGTGAAACAATTTTCAAATAATGGATTTAGGTGATATTAATTTCTGAAGTCAGTTCTTACCTGAGAGATGACAACTAAATATGTGATAGACTTTCATATATCCATTTTTGTCTTTGTATCCCTTTTGTTTGAATTTTTTCTTACAGGATTTCTTTCGTACATGCTCCTACTTATGAATATGCTTACCTTTGGGAAAAAGAGAACTAATTTTTGAATTATCTTCGAAGGTCGTCTTAATAATAATGAGGAATGGTGGGTTCATATCGACACATTTTCAGCAATGAATGGAATTTCCCGGTTTTGCGAAGAAGGTTCTCCATGGAGGTACACTTCTTTTCTTCTTCTTCTTCCTCGCCCTTGTCCTCCTCCTCAAGTGATTGTTTCATGTTATGCAGGTATTCCAAAGAAGAGGCCATCTCTCTTGAAGAATTTTCTCTCAGAAATTTTACTTACCTTGTGAAGTGAGTATTTCTTTATCCTATTTGCATTCCCCTTGAGATCAACCCGGAGGATATAGGACTAAAAAGTTTGTAGATCAATCTGTTGACTTCATTCTTTCTCTCCTGATCTCTATTAGCGAGCACTCCAGTGTTGATGGATACGAATGCTTATTCTCGGTAAGTGGCTTCACAAGGATTGGGCTTCAACATAAAATTCCACCCCTTGTACTGGTAAAGATCAAAAAACTCTTCTTCTGCAGTTGCATCCTCTGGCTTATATTGTATGTGACAATTGATGATATCGTGTTGCAGGTTAAAGAGCCGAAGGTATTCATTCATGGAAGTAAAAAGGTGAAGGAAATCATGTAAAAGAATTGGCCGCGGTGCTCTTAAATTCTTCTGAGGAAGCTCCCATTTCAATGACTAGGATACACAGAACATGTATATCCTTGTTCACCAAGCCATGTTAGAGCACTGTAGAATGAGCCATTGTTGATTTGATTATAGTTAATGACATGCCTCAAACTCTTGTTAGTTTATAGGTTGGTTTGAGACTGGAATTTGTGGTTTTTCTTAGTTTATTGCTTATTTTATATTGTATTTATTAAGTTTTTATTTATTTATTTATTTATTATTGTTATTAGGTTCGGGCTTAAACTGTCTAAATTTAGACCGTTCGAGACCTAATTATTTTAAGTAAAACGGTTTTGGACCTGAATAGTTCAAACTCATACCTAATTGAGAACACCTAAATCTGGACTCATGGGTCGGTTTATTGTTATCCCTAATTTTCAATTCACCTTAAATTATCACTTACACTTTGTATTATTTGTTCATTATTATTATTATTATTATTATTATTAAGTTCGGGCTTGAAACACCTAGATTCAGACCGTTCGAGACTTAACTATTTTAAGTAAAATAGTTTTGGACATGAACAATTTAAGCTCAGACCTAATTGGCAATACTTAAATCTGGATTCATGAGTCGGCTTATTGTTATTCTTAATTTTTAATGCACCGTAAATTATTACCTATATTTTGTATTTTATTTTGAAAATGTATGCGATGAAGTTGATTTTATAAATTTTAAAGATTGATTAAATTAGAAGTTTAATATATATTTAACTATTAAATAAAAGATATAGTTTTGTTGATATCAATTTATATATATTTAAATAATTAGAGTTAATTAAATTGACATTTTAAATTGAATTCGATTTTAAATTCAATAAATTCGAGTTTAAAATATTAATTTAAGACGGAGTTAAAATTGCCTTTTAGATTTATATTTTGTTAGGGACCTGAAAATAGAAAATATAAATATAATATAAAAGAAATAAAACTATCTGAGAAGGGACTTATTGGTAATTATGAGTAGCTTTATCTTCAAAAAATCCTCAATGAACTCAGAGCCAAAGCCTCTACTGCTCCTCCCGTGCTCTGCGCTTCAGTCTTCAGAGCGTATAAACCCTAAAACCGAAAATGCTTCTGCAGCCTTCACTCCACCACCAACAGGTGTCTCTTTCGTCATCATTCTCGTACTCTGGACCCCTCCGTTGCGATAATCCCCGTTGTGCCCTTCCCCGGAGCTTAAATTGTCTAAGACTCCCTGTTATTTGTTCAATATCTCAACTCAACAGCTATGGCACTGTGGATTATGAGAGGAAACCCGTAATCAAATGGAACGCTATCTATAAGAGGATTTCTTTGATGGAGAACCCTGAGTTGGGTTCTGGGAGTGTGTTGGATCAGTGGGAGCTTGAAGGCAAGAAGCTCACAAAATGGGAGCTTTGTCGTGTTATTAAGGAGTTAAGAAAGTTCAAGCGTTACAAGCAAGCTCTTGAGGTATAATCAGGGGTGAAAAAAAACTTTATTTGGCTTCTTTACGATCGGTTGTCTGATAGCTCTCTTTCGCCCTTTTTGTAGCACTAATTGGTCGTTGTACTGATGTGGTCTTTGGTTCAAATTGGGAACGTTCGAGTTCTTGAATTCTGGGTTTGCTTTTTAGAGACTTTGAATATTACCAAATCAGAGTAATCTTCTCTTAGATTGTGCTCTTGACCAGGGCTATGGTTCTTATTTTGCTTGTGTTCGTATTCATGGGTGTCTGATATACTGTAGAAACATGGTGTTTTATTAACCATTATATTGAAAATATTGAATTCTGTTTTGGGTGGTGTAGTTTCCAGGAAAGAATTTCAATGTTGTTTGTTTTTGGTACCTCTTGATCCAAAAGTTTTCTATTTCAGTCTCTTGGTATGTTGCCAATGGTCTTATCACTTATGCTGCTATTTATTCTTCCGGCTTATTCTTCACTTCAAAACTTACCATCAGACTTCATGTAGATTTATGACTGGATGAGCAACAAAAGAGAGAGATTTAGATTGTCTCCCAGTGATGCCGCAATTCAACTAGACCTTATTGCCAAAGTGCGTGGAGTTTCTGCGGCTGAAAGTTTCTTCATGACACTTTCTAATGTCTCAAAGGACAGGAGGATATATGGAGCTTTACTAAATGCATACGTACGAGATAAAATGAGAGAGAAGGCTGAATCACTGATTGAGAAAATGAGAAATAAAGGTTACACCACACATGCACTTCCGTTCAATGTCATGATGACTCTTTATATGAATCTCAAGGAGTATGATAACGTAGACAAGATGGTTTCAGAAATGATGGAGAGGAGCATAAAGCTTGATATCTATTCCTACAACATCTGGTTGTCATCTTGTGGATCCCAAGGATCCATAGAAAAGATGGAGGAGGTATTTGAGAAAATGAGGCAGGATAGAAATATCAATCCCAATTGGACTACATTTAGCACCATGGCTACAATGTACATTAGGATGGGACAGACGGAAAAAGCTGAAGATTGCTTGAGAAAGGTCGAGAGCAGGATCACAGGTCGGCTTCGGATACCTTATCATTATCTAATAAGTCTGTACGGTAATATTGGTAACAAAGAAGAGGTTCATCGAGTGTGGAACAATTACAAATCAATTTTTCCCAGCATTCCAAATTTGGGATACCATGCTATTATCTCATCTCTTCTACGTTCTGGGGACATTGAAGGGGCGGAGAAGCTTTTTGAGGAGTGGCTGTCAGTTAAGACTCACTATGATCCTAGAATATCAAATCTTCTGATGACAAACTATGTTAAAGAGGGTAGTTTTGATAAAGCTGAGAGTATGTTTCAGAGTATGAGTGAATGGGGAGGAAAACCAAACTCAAATACATGGGAGATTCTCGCTGATCGTCATATTTCGGAGAGGAATGTTTCAGAGGCTTTGTCTTGCTGGAAGGAAGCTTTTGCAGCTGATGGATCAAAGAGCTGGAAGCCAAAGCCTGCGAGTGTTCTTAACTTCTACAAGCTGTGTCAGGAAGAAGATGAGTTGAGCAGTAAGGAGGCTTTGGAGAACTTGTTGACACAACCAAGGTATCTAGAGGATAAAGCTTATGCATCGCTTATTGGCTTGTCCAGTGATAAATTCTCAACTCTCAGAGATTTTATTGATGATGAAAATGGCAATGAGAGTGAGGAAAATGATGAATCAGAAATGCATCTTCAGCTTGAGAGCAGTGTGTAATGTAGATTCCTTATGTACGTGATTGTTAAGAAATTGGGTGCTGAGAATATTTACGTAAGCTCCACTTCTTGAAGGTGAATTTCTAGCCCTTTTAGCAGGAACTTTGAAATTGGAGTTGCTCTGCTGCTATAAAATGCCTTTAGTTGATAGACAAGAAGCTTTATATTGGCATAACCTCGAATCAGTTATGTCTGTAATTCATCCCCAGTTCTATTATGGTAGACTGCCCCTAGAGAGTGGGCGAGTTGGTGGAGTGGGAGGGCATGAGGTCAAATAGTCTTGTGTTCGAGTCCTTCTATTTACGCTTTCTTGATCGAACTTGTCATATAAGATTTGCCTAGTGTTAAGTATCCGGTTGACGTAATTTGCAAGTTATTGTATCAATTTAGAAACTTACTGCTCATCCATCCAAAAGATAGCGGCGGGAGGTTCCTTCATTTTTTAAAAAATGGTAGACTTCAACAAGTTACTAATGTGGTTTGATCCAAATCAAGCTCGGGCTTAAATTCAGTTCGGGCTGATTTTGGACCAATTTGGGCTGATTAGATTGAGTCTTGTCTTATAATATCTTTTCCTTATCTCCCCTCCCGTTACCCTATTTTCAAATTAAAAAAGTATGGAGATAAATCCTGTACTGATCTAAGAAGAGATATTACAAGAAAATCTTGTATGTAGCAAAAGTTTAACTCATTAGATTATGAATTTAAAAAATATAAATGTTAAAAATAAATTAACCCGACATAATAACATTAATTTGAGACCTGTAAAATATACTCAATTTAATTTAATTAATATTAATAATTTGAAATTTCATAAAATATATTCAACTTCCAACTAATCTTTTTTTGCCTACCTGGTGCACAACGATCTCCGTATTGCAAAGTTGAAGAGGATCATAACGTACTTAATCTTTTCTTTATATTTTCCTAACTTTCTCTTTATATTTTACAAATAAACTATTTCTGTGATTAGAACTTATAATCTTATAGTCACAAAAAGTAACTTTATCGATTGCTTAAAGATTTCACTAGTTGAGACTATTCATAAATATATAAGTAAAATCAATCGTAAATTGTAATGTTTTAAAACCCGAACTTATTTGATCGATTTAATAGTACAAACTTTGAGCTAGTTAACTTTTAGTTCGATTTTAATTTATCAATTAGATTTAGTTTAATAATTTTATTGATAAAATCGATAGGTTTATTAATTAATCGATCAATTTTATAAACGAACCAGCTTTTATAAATTAAAATAAATTTGTTAATTTTTGACATATGAAAATAATATTCTTCAATTATTTTTAAATTTTTAAAATTTATTTAATTTTAACTAATTTTATAGAGATATAAATTTACTAAATCTTTTAAACCTTAAATTTTGTCTTATTGATTTAATTTCTTGTCTGATTTTGAAAATATGGCCAAATTCAATGATATAGCTTTTTAATGTTGTACTACAAATTTATGCCTAACCCTTAAGGTCATTTTAGATATTGAATGTAGAAATAGGCCCATTACTTTACATTCTGGCATTTAATATACATTTAATATATTTCATTTTGTAATAATTTGATTATTATTTTTTTTGATGGAGTGAATGCTACTGCTGCAGGGGCTGAGGTCAAGTCACATGGTGTACGCACATGGTGCAAAAAGTAAGCTTAGCAGGATTTTGATACTGAAAATAATCAAAATTACAATAAAATAAAATAAATAATATAAACAGTATATAATATAATATATTATTATTATAATTATAAAATATACATTTATTATTACAAAGGAAAGAAGAAAAAACATTATCCCACTATTCTTCAATATAACGCATCTTTGCGAATTCCGATGGATTAGTTCCATAACAACCATCGGAGGCTCTTATAGGATATGTAGATCTAGACTTAATAAAACTGCTAAAAACGTCAGGCTATTAATATATTGGTTCTTTTTTCGTTAGACATGTTAAATTTGCACCTCCTATACTCAGTGTAATAACTCATGAGTATCTACTATTAAAAAATTATCCTTAGACAGAACTAGTTGGCAAGAAAAAAGAATTTCAATCACCTCTAAAGAATATAATATAATATAAAATATACATTATATATTATATATTATATAAAAATAATAATAAGAGAAGCAAGTTGTTGCTAAGGCAAGCAAGGTTGGTTGTCCCTTTATTTATGCTTGGCTTTTAGCGGCTAACTGGTCACATTTCATGGTCATGCCATGCCAGTAAGTAAACCCAATTCATGAGTTGGCTTTAACTTATTGTATACAACAAATGAGTTTTCAGGTGATTTTCAATTTCGTGAGAGCTGGAAAATGTCGGCGGGTAGGTCTGGTCCTGGCTGGAGTTCCGCATGTTTTTGCCACCACTTTGCCAGCTTCTTAACTTAGGTCACAATGCAAGAAATCAGAGTGATTGCAAGTAATCTTCAAGAGATAAATGTTTTTATTTAAAAGTGATTAATTTATAAAATCTTTTTAATTTAATACCTACATTTTAAAAAAAAATTAATTGAGTGGCCATTCTTTTAAAACTTTAATAATTCAGTTTAAAAGGATATTCTCAATGATGTGACATATCTATTAAATATAAAAATAACATATTAAATTGAATTATCAAATTTTAAAGAATTAATCACCCAATTGAAAAGTTTTAAAATTTAGACACTCAAGTAAAAAATCTAAAAATTAAGTATTTTAACTTTAAAATTCATTACCTCTTTATTCAATACAAAATTGAAAATTTACACCCAGCCAATTTTGATTAAGGATATGTTTGGTTTGATGAAAGATTTTAATGGAATTGAATAGTTGCTAATGGAATGGAATGTAAATGAATGAAATATTAAAAATTGTTGTTTCATATGGATGAAATGTTTCATAATGTAATATAATTAAATTTTGTTTGAAAAAAATTATAATGTAATATGATCAAAAGTTGTTTATTGTTTTATATTTCATTCTAAAACTTTCAAATTGGAGATTTTTCATTTTTAGTGTTTAGGATTGAATGAGCTATAATATGAAACCCTCCTCTTCTATCTCATTTAATTTAATTCCATTATAAATTTTTTCTCAAACGATACAATAATATTGCATTCATTTCATTATATTAATAAACCCTCAACTAAACATGACCTAAGAGTTCAATTCTAGCACAATATTGGCACTACTTTGCCAACTTGAAATACAATGGTAGAAATAGAGTTATCACTTGTAAGTAATGATTTATTTAATAACTTCTGAATTAATGTTATAAGAAGAAGGGTTAATTATAAAAAAGCCTCAAAATTTACTCAAATTTGAAATACTATTTAACATTTTAAATTTATTATAACAGTATCGTGTTATAATAAATAAAAATGTTAAATATATTTAAATAATTATCAAATAAAACATATGAAATTGTGTATAATTATTTTAGGATTTTGATATTTTAATTTATTAAATAATAAAATTAATACATTACACCAATACAATATGTGACATTTATATGAAAAATAATAATATGACCTAACTCGTTACATTATTTATATTAACAAATTACTTAACATTGGAAAAATAAAATAAAATTGAAGTATTTTAACATCACATTTTAAATTAATGTTAATATTTCAAAATTGAGTAAAGATTGTTTATATAATTAACCAAAAACAGAATTAATTCAAAGTGTCATACTTAATTTTAAACAGTAATTATCATTGCTAATATGGCTTGCCAACTACATATTCCATCATTAAACAAGCTTAGATTTTCCATTATAGTCAAAACTTGGGATGATAGTATTAGTACAACGTTGTAAATTTGGAAATGTTAATACAAAAATGTCATAAACACACCATTCATGTCACTCCCGATGCTACGGAATACAAAACACATGCAAGATCTCACACATCATGGGACCATTTTATTAACTTTCCACAAAATTTCTAATTTCTACATGTAATCACATGATGGACAACATTTTTTTTAAGACGGAAGAACCTTTACTTTTTTTGATGGGAACCGAGTAAATTTTTAGATTGATGTAATAGTTTAGAAATCATGTTAATCGAATACTTTGCACTAAGTAAATCTTATACGACAAGTTCGATTGAGAGAGTGTAGGTAGAAAAAATCGAACATAAGACCTTTTAATCTCATGTCTCTCCCGACCACACCTAAGAAATATGATTGACAACAAAATAAAAGGCAAATTTTAGTTATCATTAATGTTAATGTTAATATTATAAATAATAAAAAAATAAAATTTAAAAATAATTTGTATTTAATAAAATAACAATAACGACTATTCGATAAAAGTCTCGCTGAAATGTAAGATTTGAAGTGAAATACGCAACATTATCTTTACCCGAAAGAGATTATTAATGAAGTTAATAAAATAATTAAACTAAAAATAGCTCATAATAAAATCCCCCAAATTTCCCTCTTCTCCTAATTGAGTTTTAAACTGAAAAACAATCATTAACCCAACTCCACCTTAGCAAGCTTTTAGTTTTGGTGTCAAAAGGGAAGTAGAACCCCACCATTCAGACAGGACATGCATGTCATGATTCCAAATTACTTAAGCGAACCTATTCCTATATTAAAAACAGGGAAGCCATTGACGACCACGTTACAAGCTTCTTATATTCATTGTACAGAGACAAACCATTGTAAAGCTCACAAGTTTCATCAATGGCGGAGCTTGAGAGCCCGGCTGTGATGCCAAAGCTCATAGCTTTCCTGTCTTCTCTGCTTCAGAGGGTGGCCGAGTCTAATGATATCAACCGTCGATTTCAGACCCAGAAAATCTCCGTCTTCCATGGACTCACCAGACCCACCATATCTATCCAGAGTTACTTGGAGAGGATTTTCAAGTATGCGAACTGCAGTCCATCTTGTTTCGTTGTTGCCTACGTTTATCTCGATAGGTTCGCCCAGAGACAACCATCTCTGCCTATCAATTCGTTCAACGTTCATCGTTTGCTCGTGACCAGCGTCATGGTTGCTGCCAAATTCATGGATGACATGTAAGTTTCAAGACATCTTTCTGGTTCGTTTGAGACTCTGTGAATCTGCAGTTTTGTCAGTGAAAAGCTTGAAACTTCCCAAATTGTTTCTGCATCTTATACACTGAACTGTATCATTCGTTAGGCCTTGATTAGATGCCCTCTGATCCAAATCATGATCTTGAATCTCTTATCTCTCTGTTTATTCAAGAAACAAGATCATCCAGCATCTGAAACTGAGGAAATTGACATAACAGACACTGATGTTTTCCAATTTCAGGTATTATAACAATGCGTACTATGCAAAAGTTGGAGGGATCAGCACAACAGAGATGAACTACCTTGAATTGGATTTCCTATTTGGAATAGGATTCCATCTAAATGTCACACCCAACACATTCCAGACTTACTGTTCCCATCTGCAAAGAGAAATGATGTTCCAAACCTCTCTAAGTTCAGTCGAATCTTCCCTGAACTTGGGGAGATCTCTAAAAGTCCACTTGTGTTTCAATGAGGATGAACCATCCCATCATCATCATCAACAACAACTTGCCGTTTAAGTTAAGCTCTAAGTGTAGTTAGTTTTAATAATTCATATGTTTTAGCGATTCGTTTTGTTTTTTCTGTTCATTTTTGGGTTTTCTCATGTCAGGTTTTGTCTGTCAGAACCATCTGTTCCTGTAGTGTACATAATGTGGTTACAGTTTGGCAATCAAAGCGTCTTGCTTTCTCTTTTCAGCTCTTACATGACAGAAACTTCCGATTTAGCTTTGAGTGTATTGGAAATAGTTATTAACTTATATCATCGTCCTCGTCGGTAACATTCAATCGGACCAAAATTTGAAGAGGTCTGATACTATAAAATTTTATCTTTTACTTAATTAGAGAAATTATTTTCAATAGTCACATATGTCAATTTGTATGTATATATATATATATATATATATATATATATATATGATGAATAATAAATAAAAATTAAAAATTTGAATTGAAAATTTAAAAATAACAACTTTAAAAAAACTAAAAATCTTTATTAAGAGTTTTTTTTTTCTTTTTTGGATTCGAGAAAACTTCATAGGCGGATCAAACGGGCACACCTCTCTGAAGGTCCAACCAGCGCATCACCTCACAGGCGGGTTAAGCGGGCACACCTCATCATTGAGGGCCCAACTAATTCTCTATTTACAGGTAAAAGAAAGACTAGCATAGAATCGAGTCTGGGACCTAACCAAAGTCAAGTTCCCCTCTTAATTATCAAGTCACACCCCTTGAGGGCCTTTATTAAGAGATGTAAGTATAGAAGACAAGGTTTTAAGAAATTTGCACGACAAATATATATGATGTGTTGCAAAGTTCTGCTGATATTGTGCAAAGTTCTACTCATCATTTTTTGAGTTGTGAGTGTCATTCTACGACTATTCTTGGACTCGAAAATCTGGAGAATTGGCTATTGAGGTGGTGATGGAAATGGAAAAATAGTGGGAGAATTTGGGAGAGAGAAAATTTTATACCTTAAAATTTTAAAATTGGGATAACAAATTTTAAAATGATCAATCTTTTTAATTTAGTGTATAAACTTTTAAAATTTTCAATCTAATCACTAACTTTTTTGCCCTTAACAATTTAGTTTAAAGTCTTAATTTTGTTATTAATTTATTTATTTGGTTAAAATAATTTTTCTTTTATCTATAACATGTATTTGTCTATATAAAAATTAATTGTCAACTAATTATCCACGTAAACTTTATTTGACAGTTAATTTTTCATGTACACATTTAACAAAAATATTAAATATAACCAACGTGTTAAGTTGAATTGTCAAATTTATTAAAAATGATAAATTAATTAAAAAATCTATAAACTAAATTATCATTAAATTATTAAAATTTTATAATTCAAATAATTTTAAACGTGTCAAAATTTACTCCAAACTAGATGTGATGATAATGACGCAAAATTTAGAACAAGTTTATTGTAACAGAAGCTCAACTGGTTATCAGAAGGAAAGTTTAGTATAATGTCTCAAGTTCGAGTCTCGACAGCGACAATATAAGAATTCATCCAATGTGATAGTTTCTTGTGTACACCGAATAATAGGCCGCTTTTTTGATAAATTAAGTAAAATTAAACTATGATTTAACCCCTCGTAATTTTGTCAAGCAAGAGTGTAAGAGTACTTAGAGTGGAGGATTCTACCTTTTGAGTGTAAGTTTACTGTAACGGAGTATCTGTTACCCTTATCCACTGCTCACGAAGGGGTTCTGAAAACATTGGGAATGGGACTGAAAGTGAAAATGTGACAAATGGGGTTCTTACTTCTTAGAATCGAAGAAAAACAGGGAGTGGGTTGGGAAATAGCAAGAGTTGATTTCAGGAATTGGTCACAGATCACAGAACTATGTGTTTAGTTTTCTTCTGTTCTGTCTGACAGTTGTACTGATACTGTAGAAGAGACATGTAACATGTGCAATCATGCCCAACTTGGCTGCACAACATTCTGTGAAAGCTGAGTGGCGGCAAAATTAGGGATCAGATTCTCTTTTTGATTAACTAGTTGCTATACTATTCTATTAAATTTTATTCTCACACTATTTTATTAAACCATCTTGGTCACACCCAATTTAAAATCTTGTAATAAAGTAAAATTTAATAGTATACAACCTTATTCTTATATAATGCAAATATTAATTCTATTAAATCTTATTTATATATTTATAGAAAGTTTACATCAATATGTAGACAAAATTCAGTGATATATGATTGGAATACCCTAACGAAAACAGAGTGCTTCAATATTAAAATCAGCTCATTCTAGTCCGAAAATCAATATGATTGGATTATCCTAACAAGAAACAGAGTACTCCAACATCAAAATCAGCTCATTATAGTCCAAAAATCAATGAATCGAGTCAATTCACCTCAAATCGGGTTCGAATTTAGCTTCAGATATCCTGATCTGTTAACCTATTTTAACCTTGTTTTCATTTTAATATGACATCATTTTATATTTAAATATATAAGATGACGTTATATTGAGACAAAACAAGGTTAAATCAGATAATAAGAATAGATGATTTTATGTCTCAATTTAGCCTATAATTCAAGAAAACCTATAAATTTAAACTTTTTGTATAATTTAAATCTCTAAAATTTTATTAAAATACAATTTAAGTCTTAACTTTGGAAGTTATATTTTAAAAGGTTCCAAATAGATTATTAATAGATAAAACTTAATATAATTAAAATCATATCAATTAAATGTCACATAAATAACATAATAATTTTTCAAACAAATTTATCAGTGGATTTCATTACTTTAAGCCACATTACACCATGTAAATTCTATCAACAGATTATAAAATAAATATATTTACTTATTAAAATAAATAAATGAAGTGCTAATTTTTTAAAATGATTAATTGTCAATATATATTTTTAAACTATAAAAATAACATATTAGTGATTATGTGAGATTTAACTAACATAAGTCAATAACTATAATATTGACTTGTAGCTTAATGTTAATAATAGATCAAACTGACCCAATTTAAAAAAATTAATAATGATTTCGATTTTAAAATATTTAAATCTAAATTCAAGTTCAAATTTAATCAAATCTTACTTCATTAGTTAATTTTGAATTGGTGTAAACTAACTCATTACAATTAATCATAAGCAAATAAATTTAAATTAATCGTATTTAAAGATTCGAACCAAGTCTAGATCTAAACTTAATTAAATTGAACTTTTCTTTATTGACCCAACCAGAATCTTGCCAAAAGTTACTCTCATATTATTATTACGGATGACAATTAGTTAGATCGGGCAGACTTGTGGCCCAACTGAGCCTAACTCGGTTTAGCTTAGTCTAATTTAATTTTTAAATTGAAAAATTAAAAATGATATCATTTTCATTTTTGTTATAATTGTTAGGCGATCCCGGTCGAAGATCTAACTTGAGGTATAGTCAACTCAGGCGTAACTTGTTGATATTAGACTGAGTCAGGATTGGGCCATCCCTAATTATCATGCACTAGTAAGATAAATGGGCCAATGAGGCCAATACATTGGTTTTTAATAGCAGCTTTAGGCCTAACCCATTCATTAAATGTAATTTGGGACAATACTAAATTTCCTGTGTCCAAAACGCTTGATATGTGTCATTCGTAAGTTCCTTTTGGAACATTTGCATATTTAGTTTGCTCCGTCGCACCATAAAAACGAATCAAATTTTGCTTTCCAAAACTCTAAAAATATGAAGAAAAAAAAAAGAAAAAAAGAAAAAGAGAAGCACAGGCCTCGAACCCATACCCAACCCTAACCCCAACTAACCACCCTAGGCGGTGGGGGGCGGGGGCTCTAACGTAGAGTCAGAGTCAGAGTCGTGGACCTGGTGCGCACGAAGCACCTATTGCGCATGTTAGAGAAGCCCTCACCTAAGCGGTGGCCTCATTCTTCTAGATCTCAAAATCAGCCGCACACCACTCCCACCCACCACCTCCCCACCAATCAAAAACCAAATCAATATGTCACCAAACCCCACTTTCCCCACTACCACCGCAACCACAACCACTTCTCTCCCTTATCCTCCACCCACTTCGCGATCTTCCTCTCTCCTCCCCCACACCGCTAACGTGCGCCTCCCCTCTTTTCTCCAACTCCCTAACCCTAACTTCAATATTTGCGCCAATCACCTGTCCCCGCCACCAGACTTTTTTGCCTTTTTTTGAAAAAACTCCTCTTCCTCCGCCGCTCCGATGTCCGCCGCCGGAACCGGATCTCCCTCCCATCAAGATCCTATCCCCCAGTCTAACTCCCTCCCGGTGCTCCCCGCTCCGCCGCAGCCGCCGCCTTCCAACCCCCGTCGTCTCCCCCCTCCGTGCTGGTCCCACGATGAGACCGTCGCGCTGATCGACGCCTACCGCGACAAGTGGTACTCCCTCCGCCGCGGGAACCTCAAGGCGAACCACTGGCAGGAGGTCGCCGATGCTGTCGGCCAAAGGTGCCCCGCCGCGTGTCCGGCGAAGACCGCCGTCCAGTGCCGGCACAAGATGGAGAAGCTTCGGAAGCGGTACAGAACCGAGATCCAGAGAGCGAGATCTATGCCGGTCTCGAGATTTACCTCTTCGTGGGTTCACTTTAAGCGCATGGATGCTATGGAGAAGGGTCCAGAAGCTGTGAAACCGGACTACAATACAGAGAGCGAAGGCGATGATAATGAAGATGAAAACGACGACGAAGAGGAGAATCAGGGGTTTTACGTGGAGAATTACAGAAATGGCTCTACTACAACTCCGACTCCTGCCAATAATATGAGAAGTATTCATAAGCTTTATAGAAATGGTATACCAAATACTGGTAGTAGTAGTAATTTGGGTGTGCCGAGTGTTGGTGGTGCTGCGTTTAGAATCAAAATTCCTACTGGTGTTAGTATTGCACAACCAGGTCCGAATTTTTATCCTAAAATTGAGCAGACTAGTAATAATTTGAGTTGGAGTAAGCTTAATTATGGAAGTGGTTCTGGATTGGGTGGGGGTGGTGGTGGTAGTGGTGGTGGTGTTGGTGTTGGTGGTGGAAGTAGTAGGGTTGCAAAAGGGAGTGAAGAGATTGGGAAGAAGAGGGAAAGAGAGCCCATTGAAGAGATGGTGAATGCGATCAAGTTGCTGGGAGATGGGTTTGTGAGAATGGAGCAAATGAAGATGGAGATGGCAAGAGAGATTGAAACTATGAGGATTGACATGGAAATGAAGCGTACCGGAATGATTCTGGAGTCGCAGCAGCGGATTATTGAGGCTTTCGCGAAGGCTTTTTCGGAGAAGAAGGGAAAAAAGAAGCCCAAGAACATGGGATCCCCAGATTCATAGTAATTAAGTTCAACTATGTATGTTTAGTCCAGTGTCATGCCTCTTGTTTTGTGATTATTTTGTTTGTGTCTGGTTGATTGAGATTCAGTAAGATGTGAAGCTTGGTTAGTAATTAGCATATGATGTTAGATCAATGTAACTTCTTTTATAAGAACTTTAGCAAGTTTGTAGATTTGCTGTAGAATTAACTCGGTACCTTTAATTTCAAGAGCTCAGGAATTTAGTTGCTTCCAGTCTCTTATAGCTACTGTATTTGTGCACTGAAAGGCAATGACATTGCCTATTGCTTTAGATTCCTATATCAGTATAGTAAACCAGTTTTGGTAAGTAGTTTCTTGACATTGTAAATGCGCTTTATATTCTGATATTGTAGATAATTTCTGGAACTACCATTTAGAATCTATCTGGGATGCCTGTTTTCTGTTCTCATGCTAGAGTAGAGAACCAGAATTCTGAGACAAGAAGCATAAATGTCTCCGGATTGCCCGGAATAACGGGTTCCATGCTAACCATCAGCCTGCTTTCCCCTTTATTCGGTGCCCGGTGGCCTCGTGTGAGCCGAGACGAGATTGGGTTCAGACAGGAAGAATCTATGGTGTACATTGGTCATACTGAAACGCTTATTGAAGCATGGTATTCATGTCATATCTTGGCAATTTCCAGTTCAGAGATAGTTTCTCCTTGAAAGTCTTGAATTAGTTAGCAGTTAGTCAACCTGTTAGGACTGGATTGGTAGAAACATTGATGATTGATGAGTAGCGTTGGATTTCAACTTCTGTTGTATCTGTACCAATATCCTTATGGAACTGAAGCATGATTTGATACAATGATGTCCTGGTCGTTGGAAGTGGTTATGTTCTTATTCAAACTTGTGAATACTAAGAAAATGACAAGTTTAGACGATAAACCAATTATGTACCAAGTGTCGGGGACAGTCTTATATGGTGTAATGATAAGCAATTTTAGCTTTCAAAAAAGGTCAAAATCTAATGGCTCAGGTTCATGACTCAAGAAGAGACGACAAAAATTACACTTATATTAAATTTATATAAGCGTATAAATGAGATTTAATAAAATATTATACAAATATTATAATCGGAACAGAAAATCTGATCTTAAGAAGAAGAGTCCGGAGTTCAAATCTTGTGAAAGTTTGGCCAAATTTATCGCGTGATTAATTACAAAAAGTTAAGTTGATTTAGAAATCATGTTTAAAATTTTAAACTGTAAATAAGAATATAATTATTTGTTTTAAAAATGTTATTTTAATTAAAAAAACTCTCGGGTCCAGATCCGGACTTAGTCGGAGTCATGAAAAGCTTGTGATCGTTTCACAAGTTGTGACCTTTCACCTTTTTAACCGCTTGAGAAATCAGAAAAGCATGGCCTTCCTAGTTATACTTATCGGCTAAATCCAAAAGTTTGAGGAACAGGGAGGGATTTGAACCCGACGTGAATCGAACACGCAACCTTCTGATCTGGAGTCAGACGCGCTACCATTGCGCCACGGATCCTCTTAGAAGTTAGACTAGTTAGTAAATTACATATTCTTAAAATTAGTTATTCATCATATTAGCTTTTAGGAATTTTTTAAAATCAAATTGAACATTAAAAAATTTTAAAAATTCAATCAATATTAAATTACGAATCACAAAAAAGCCCCGACTCGACCCAAAATCAATCTCAAGTCCATCATTTTTTTATTTAAAAAAGTAAAATTAAGATCATACATGATGATCAAATTTCAATTTATAATCCCTATGTTAAATTATTATAAAATTAATTAAATATTATATAAAATTGAAAATTTTGGAACACGATTAAAGAAAAACTATAATTACTTATAAAAGAAGTTAAAAGTTAAATTTAAAAACTACTCTTAAATGAATTAGATTATTTTAATTTATAAAATTGATTAATTTTAGAAATCAATTAATGTCTATTCTTGATAAACCGCATTTATATATAGATATAGGAGGATCTCTTTGGAAAGTAAGAAGCCCTTTAACATCTCTTTATTTGCAAAGAATTCTCGATATGAAAACAAAGAAAAAGAGCTGATTTTTAACCAATCAAATTTTCACAAAAGTTATTAAAATAAATTAAATTAAAACAAAATTTAACAAAAGTTATTAAAATAACTGAAAAAATTGTATTATCGGGGCCACTCAAGAAAGAATCATAGCGCAATTAATAACGAGAAAGTTGGTATTTGCAAGAGTATAAGATAATAGCAGATTATGGACACTATCAAGTATATATATATATATATATATATATATATATATATATATATAGCAAGAGTATAAGATAATAGCATATTATAGACACCATCAGGTATATATATATATATATATACTGCTAGTTTTTATGTATTTACTCTTTAAGCCTGTATTACTATTATCTTGTCACATCTACATATGAGCCTACTAAAAATAATCTCTTTATAATATAATAATAAGACTGCGTACTATTAGGCTCCTCCAGATCTCGCTTCATTGCAGAACTTTAAGGTATGAAGATAATGATTATGATTTTTAATCTCTGCACTATAAACTTCTTTTCCTGATCTCTAACCTTACTGAGTTTTAGTTAAAGTTAAATATGCTAGCTTTGTAGCTGCTTACAAAAAGTGTTCTTAACAATAGAAATTAGGCGAGGAAACTGAAATCTTATCCGTGTCTGCGAAAAATATCAACAAACAATGAAGAACATACATTTAGATTCTCACGCTACGACAATTGATTTTTCTCTGTGGAAGGAACCGAAGAAAATAGTTTATACACAAAGAGTAAAGATCTTCAAATCTAATTTTAATGCCTTGGAATAAGAGGCACTACATGAGATTGTCTTGGAGATTATAACTCATGAGCCAGTGACATTCTTCATTCTTCCCAGACGCAGGGGAACAGGATTTTCCAAGACATCAACATCAATATTACTCCATACCTCCCGTTTGGTTGGAAGCTGAGCGATTATCTCTGCAACTTCCATGTCTTCCGGTAGTAAGTAACCGAAAACAGCATAAACCTTCTGCCACTCGTCGTGATTAGCTAAGCTTATAAAGAATTCTGGTCCGGATCCGACCCATGCTACCGAACCTCTTTTTATACCAGGGCAGAATTCTGTTGGAAGGTCTTTGAATGTTGTCCCAACTGATCCCAGTGTTCCTTGAATTAGTGCAAATGGAGGGCCGTATGAATACTGCACAGTTCAAACAAGCAATGGGGAGTAGTTTAGTATTGGAAGGTGTATTAAGCAGTTTGAACAAGAGACTTATCAAACCAGCTTACATGCTGGACATGATTTCCTTCTGAATCCCAGGACTTTCCCCGGCTTTCTGCACGATAAAAATGGCAACCCACACAGTGACGCAGCCTCAACATTTCAATAATTGAGGCCACAGAACGTGGAGCACAATCAGGTAGAAGCTGCAGATGAAAATATCAGAATTAAGTGATAGCATAGAGTTGGTTTAGAGCTTTAAAAATATGAAAAGGCAAAAATTGTTCCTCAGCTGACTACAATGATTAAAGTTGAACTACATTGTTCCTCAGTGGCTATGAAGACAGAAAATGAAAGCTCGGTATGATTCTCATTGCACCATTGTAATTACTTCCGCCAGCCCTCTAACAATACTAAAATCGTATTGGCATATGAACTTGAAACAGGAAAAGAATATGGACCTTTAAATAGTCTCACACTGAATGCAAAAGCCTTTGCACAATGATTTGTCCCTATCTTTTTCCAAACAGAAAATTCCGATAGAAACCCCCATCAAACATTATTGTTTCAATTACTCCTTACTTTTATCCTTTTGCAGTTGCAAAGATTCAGAAGTCAAAGTGCAGGAACAGGGTATGTGCAACTTTAAGTATCAGGAAAAGGGTATGTGCAACTTTAGGTATCATTCCTTTGTATCAATGATTAAGGTGTTAAAGTTGACTTTTACAATAGGCAACAGGCTTAGTTAAAAATTATCCTATTGCAGACTATTTTCATGGATAAATGCAAACAGAAGATTTTCAAAACTATCTGAAAAAACAGGCAGTTGAAGCAAGCAGTGTCTGAATAGGCACTAGTAACAACTCACTGGAATAAATTCAGTAAAGCAACAGAATAAAAAAGGAGAGGGCGAACTTGATGCGCTTGAGAAAGGTTTACCAACTTGGAGTAAACAATGAGCAGTTTTTATGATGCAACAGCTAAAATAAATCCAACTCATAATGTAAATAATAAGTTAATAACCATACTCCAGCAAATAAAGCACAAAGGGTAGTGAAATATTCATGAGCCAATTTAGTAGCTATAATGATTGCACGCCAATATGACAAAATTTCGGGGAAAGAATCGCAATCAATTTCCCACACAATTTGGAATCATAATCTCGTTTATTACTTATATCTCACGAGCAAAAATATGCCTTAGGCATGAAAGAATGAACAATAAATCCACTTACTTTAATACGCATCACTCCATATTCCGTTTCCAGCTGAATAATGCCCTACTAGAGAAGTAACATGAGTTATTATTCACAAATCAATTACAAGAACTATTCATGGTAAGCAACACAATACTAACTAATAAAGTTATAAGCAAATTAGGAAAGGTTGAATTCTCATGGACATGCAACCACGTCATGGCTTCAGCCAATATAACTCCGTCCAAGCACTTCTCTCCAAATGAATGTGTTAGAAGTTCTTCAAAGTCATGGAACCCCGACTATAAAAAGGTACTTAGTTAATGCAAAACATCATTTCAATTTGGTTTATTGCAAACATTTTTTTGGAGACTGATGAGATTGGCCAGTTCTTCATTGGGTGATAAAAGTGCATATGCATGGCCAAAAGACAATATTTTCTCTTTAACCTCAATAATACTGCTCCACCAACTCAGCTTGTTCCTATGACATATTCTTCAAACATAAAATCATTACATTATTGTGTCCTTTGGATTAATATCCAGAAATTGCCAATCATATAGCTCAAATAAAGGAGAAAAAGATAAAAAATAATGATATCAGGAACCTTTTGATTCATTTTCGTTTTTTTGTCAATAAATGACTGAAGATGGCAATAATGTATACGCCTTTGGGGAACAAGAAAAAGTAGAAAACACATACATAAGCATCACATTGAGTATCCTCGTAAACAATAAGAACTTATGAGAAAAAAGAAATAGTTACAAGAAATGATTCATTTGTTTACCTTTTCTTTTCCAAAAACTAGGCCAGAAGTCCACATCACATGATCACCTGAATCTCGAATGGCAGGGTCCAAAATGTCTATCTGTCTCTTCAGCCAGCACTGATAAACACAGAAGAAAATGAAAACAATTCAAACAAAAATCATGTGTCTACGTCTTGCATAAATATCACATTCTTACAATTCAACTAATGCAACTCGTTACATTACAAAGATCAAAACAAAAGCGCTTGAGATCTAATATGGAAAAACAAAAAAAGAGAGTATACCTCACCAAAATGAGACCCGCAAGCGTGCTTATCACCGCAAAACACCCAAGAATTGCACAAGCAATGCCCATCATCGCACATACCCTTACAAGCCAAGCAACAGTCTTTAGAAGAATTGACCTTAAAATTGGAACCCCATTTCACAGCATCACCCCACAGCTCCATATGTTCAACTCCTTCACAACAACCCTCCTCCTCCCTTCCTCCTCCTCGATTCTTCTTCTTCAACCCATCGCCAATCGTAAAGCCCAGAGACTCGACAGAACTGGGTCGAAACACGATAGAGAAACAGAGATAGGCCGCGTAGCAAGAGATCGCACCAATCACGAAAAGGATGAGAAGTGCAAAACGGCCGAAACTTGAATCGCTTTGCCTCCGGCCCATTTGCACCAACTCACGCAACAATCACCCTCACACACACGCAAAACCCCTTCTTTGCTTTGGTCCTCAAAATTCTGATGATCCTTGTACTCTCTCGCGAAGTAATCGTACTAAGAATTGTAGGACCACAGAGCTCGGAGCCATTGGTTTTGATTGAGGAGATAGTCCCGACGCGTCTCGTCATCTTGCTTCGTGCTTGCTAATCTCTTTTTTTTTTTTATTAAGCATCAAAATAATACTTTTGCACTCTCCCCATTTTTTTATATTTTAATTTTTGAGACAAGGTGGCTGTTCCTGATTTCGTATGCCACGTGTGCTTTTCTCTATTCTTCCATTTATTAATTGACATACAAAATTAAGAAAATTGTAGATGGATAAAAAGGAGTACACGGTATCACACGAAAACGAACACGAGTGAATTGATCTCGGTTCAATTGAGTATTAGAGTTGCCATTCGAATTAATTCGAAAAACTCAAAATTCGATTAGTTCTAATACAAACTCCCAACTTTATGTACGTGCAAAATGAATTACTATTTTATACTTGATAAAACAAAACATATATTAGCATAGTTGTTATTAAGGTCGATGGTATAATTGATATTATAAAGAAATTATTGAGAGTATATTAGATAGTACATATTTATTATTTTATATTTCTTTCTAAACTATTTAAATCAGAAATAACTCGTTTTTACTGTTTATGATTAAATAAGATGTAATGTGAAACTTTTCCCTCTCATCATATTCCATTTATCAATCCACAATGTATTTTGGATTTTGCGGATTAGGCATTGCAGCCTAATTAATTATCTACAAGACATGAAAGTGGCGAAACTTACGTTTGGAAAAGTGCAGGGTGCTCCCAATGCGCCAATGTTCTTATAGGGTGACAAAAACCTCCAATTAATTGGGTAAAATGTAATGATGATGCCTCGGTTGATAAAAGACGACATCAGTCAGGTTTTGGGGCTATCCTTCGCGACCATCAGGGCACTTTCATGATAGAGTTTTCGGGTCATCTTCCATCTTGTGCCAATGCCACACGTGCGGAAGCCTTGTCGATTAGAGAGGCTTTATCATGACTTAAACAGCGTAACTTGGATAATGTTTTACTAGAACTCGATTGTTTAGAGGTTATTGAGGGTCTCAATTCTAGTTCTTCTAATTTTTCCGAAGTTGGTTTAGTGCTTTCTGACTGCCAGAAGTTTAAGACTCAATTCCAGCAACTGTCTTTCTTATAGACGCCTTAAACTGCTAATAAAGCCGTTCATTCTCTAGCAAGGGTATCTCTATTGTATGTAGATTGTTTTACTTAACCTTCGCTGCCAAGCTTTCTTTCTTCTGGTATTAGTTCTGATATTGCTTTATCTAGGAAGAATTTAGAGGATGTTTAGATCCGGATATATGGGGTAAAGCCTATTGGCTTGGGTTTTAATTTTTACCTTTTCTATATACTTCTTATTGTTTCGTGATAGTTTTAATGTAAAAAAACTTTCTTTTAAACGATAAAATAATATTAATAATATTACATTTTATTACTAATCGTCATTTCAAATATACCCTTCATAAAAGATATATCTTTACTTATATAATTAAATATATCTTGATTTTGTTAAAACTTGAAAAATTAAAATAAATTTTATATTTCAATAATCATAAATCAAAAGTGAAAATAAAATTTTGAAGTCTGAGTTAAATTAAAAGCTTAAGTTTATATGATAAAACACTAATTATATATATTGATAAATGCAAAAATAAAATAATATAAACTGGTAAATAAATAAGGATAACATATGTTACAGCAAAACATTATAAACGCTTGGTGATTTAATTTTTCCAGGATCTCCGACAACCGAAGTGACCAGTCCATGGAAACGGCACTGTATTGTTTGCACCTTCCGTCGCCTTAAACCGCTTCCAGTCCCGAAGAACCGCCGTCAAGTCCGTCACCTTAGCTCTTATACTCCGGCAACAGTTGGCGTGGACGGTGGTCACCGCTGTAATATCTTTACTATCCGAGCAAAACCCGCTAAAGTAGAGAGTATCCAGGAACCTAGCGTTGATCCCCAGTTGTCCCAAGACACCTCCTTGCGTCAGGCTTAGAAGAACGTCCTGCTCTTTTAAACCTGTGGCGTTGTTCTTCTTGGCGTACCAAGTCTCGAACAGAGCGATGGTCTTGTTGTTTGATCTGGCGTGGTAGAATCCCGTGTTGATGAAGTTCTTCTCGGATAGCGGGTCTCCGTTGAACGAATCGGTGCTAATCTGAAAGTCCACAGTCTCGTTCCTGTTTAGTAGTGACATGGGGTTCCTCAGCCACAGCACATCTATGTCCTGTCATAAAACGACAACCAAAATGAGTCACAATGTCAAAAGTTAACCAACAAGGGTTTTCACAGATTGGGACACAAGTTATTGTTTAGTTTAAGAACATGAGACTGGTAGCCGTGCAACAGGAACAACATCCTGGTCTTGAATGACGTAAAGACAAGCAGTAAGATGTCATCAGGTTTGACTATGGTTTGTTTAAGTTTGAAGGGTCAAAAATCATTTCACTCAAATTTTAGAAAGTGGGATAAGATGATAACTCTTATATCAAATGACTGTCAAAACGAGCCAAACTAGGAAAACGATAGGATTGGACTATTGTTCTCATCAGTTGCCTATGTAATTTTTTTTTTATTTGTCTACGAGATATTTTAAAAGGGTTTTAATTATAAGAAGGTACTTTTAAGTCATATATTTTTAGATTAATTCTCAGCTTAAATCGGGTAGATCCCTAACGAGATAAAAACTCTCCATTCCAAGTTTTAAGCAATTGCGTATATAAGAATCAGTTCGAACCATGATCTCATTTAAGCTATAAAAAAAAAAATAATAACCTTTACTAACTCACCTACGACTCAGCGTTATTACCTATATTATATTCAATACATAAGAAGGACACACCCCTCCAATAAGTACGGAAACAGTTATTTCTTGTTAGTTTAGGTCCTACCCGGATCATTGCAGCCCCGAGTGACTAAAAGTTTTTTTAGCTTATTGATTACAAGTTAACCCCCTTTTTTTTTGACAATTTTAAAAAATTAGTGATGTATTAGGTGAAAGGTTTATTGGTTAGCTTATTTAACCTCAACAATTTGATTTCTAAAAGTTTTATAAGAGGAATTTTTAGAATTAGTTATTTACCTAACGATAATATTGCCTTCCACTTTACTCTCTACTTTTACTCTGTGTTTTTAAAGTTTGTTTTTATCGTACAATTATGTCATGAAGTTTGGAAGATTATTAGAAATGAGTTAATTAAACTTTTAATCTTTATTTAATTTTATAATATTAGTTTATATTTAAAAATACTATAATATTAAGTTTTTGAACATAAAGAATTACATCAAATTAATATTTTAAATATATAATTACTATATATCTTATTTGTGTCATACTATAATTATAGATATTATTAATTTATTAAATAATAAAATTAATATATTTATATGAAAATACTAATATAATGTAACTCATTGATTAAATTAGTGATAGAATCAATTAACAACTAATGCAATCTACCATTTGCCAAACAGAGCCATATGTACCCACCTCATCATATTTTTCATTTATTTTTCCTTTGGTTTAAAATTATATAATAATTAATATATTGCACTTTACATATTGTTTAATATACATTAAATAATATATATCGTAAATAATTTTATTATAAAATAAAATATAGTTAAAATTAAAATTATTTTTACTTTTATGTTGTCAAACAGTCAACTATATGAAGTTATTTGAAAAAATATTTTTAAATGACAGTCAAACAATTAATTAGTTTTTTAATTCTTATAAAAGATTTAAAAAAGCTCACCTAACAAAAACAGTAATTATATAATCTCAGGCTAAGAAAAGTTTCATAGTAAAAGTAAAGAAACATGATGGAGATGGTAACATAGGAAATGAATTGATTTGAGACTGACTTACTTAAATTAATAAATAAAACCTAATTTAATTCAATTTTAAATTAGGTTTAATCGTTAATCGGATCAAAATGCCAACTTTACACGCAGCCTAGACCAGCTTTGTAAATTCCTATCAGAGTTATTTCCAGGAAGCAGTTTTGGTGTTAACAGGAAGCCAAACCAAGCTAAACGGTCGTTTTCTATTAAATTGCCGACACTAAACCTTAGATTTTCGTGTTCCCAACCACACCGCTGTAATTATAGACCAAGGGAACGTACCGTGAAAATGAAGTTATATCCTTGTTTGAGAACCTCCGTAACGAAAAGGGTCCGTCTCCACATCATTTTAAGGAAGTCGCCAGACATATAGATCTTTTCTCCGGCGAAATCAACGCCGTCCGTTTCCAGTTTGTAACAGTGTAGCCGATTGAACATGCACCTCTCGTATGCCGTTTGGTCGACGGCGACTACGAGCAAGTGGTCAAGAAGTTGCCTGGTGTTCTCTCCAAGCCAAAAGCTTTCGAGGAAGAGATCGAGCATGGTTATTTCTGATTCAACCGTCTGCTCTACGTAAGCCCTGTTGACCACTGCAATAATGACTGTCTTATTAGGCATTGCAGCCTTTTCCAGAGCTGACTGGAGCTCATCGATAGGGAACTTTACGTTGTGCTGCGACAAAACACCGAACACGCACCCATTAAAAGCTTATAGATATGATCATGAAGAAAAAGTAAACAACTGGTAGAGTTTTTGACACGAGCATGAAGATGAGTGACTTACATATGATGGGTTGGAACAGTTTGAACCCGACCTTCGATATTCGAATATGAGAGGTTGAGAGGTTGAAGTAGACCAGACAAGGAGACAAACAAAACCAGCGAAGAGAAGAGAGAAGCTTACAAAATTTCCTCGGCAGTTCTTGGAGATATCTTTCAGCATCCGCATAATTTGTTGGTCGAGTCCTGCTCTTGGAAGATGTTACAAGGGCTTTTCGTCTACTTAAGATCGACAGACTATAAGAAATGGAGGTCGTGCAGTTTGAGACAGTTGACCAGACTCATTGAGTAACAGTTCGTGTATGGAAAATGGAGAGATTGAAGCGAAAGTAATGCATCCTAAGTGCCATAATTAAAATTTTGATCCTATGAAACCATAAAAAATTAAATGTATGCGTAAGTTATGTAAAAGGTAAGTAGATCCCTAATCTCCTCTACGCATCCTAATGAAACACATGTTATGTAAATGCTAAGTAGATCCTTGATCTCCTCTACGCATCCTAACTACCATAATTAAAATTTTGATCCTATAAAACCATAAAAAAGTTAAATGTATGCATAGGTTATGTAAATGCTAAGTAAATCCCTAATCCCGTCTGCGCATCCTAATTACCATAATTAAAATTTTGATCCTATGAAACCATAAAAAATTAAATGATCTTAAGTATCATAATTAAAGAAGCACGGGAATTAATGGCGGGTTAATGTAGTTTGATATTACCAACGGAATGTAACAACGAATATTTCCGTTGGTAAATTGAAAAATCTATAAATCGTTGTCTGCTTGCGATTGAATGTTATTAAGTTGAAGAAAACTTTGATAACGTTAAAAGCCTCCCGAAGCACTCCCCCCCCAAATCGTCGGTTCTCCTTCTCCATTCCTTTCCTCCCTACTGCGTCTGCATCTTCTCCTCCAGTGTGTTATCGTCAATTGGTTGTCCCTTGTCGTCGGCATCAACGAACGATGGTGGTGCGTCGGAAGGGGTAGGTCTTCTCCCACCATTTGACTTTGTTTTCGTTCCCACCCCCACCCATACGTCCATGTTATAAATTTAAATTTTCTGGGGTATGTTTGGGTTATTTGTTGGGCATTTTTGAGTCTTTTGTGAATGGATAACAACATTTTAAGTTGAAATGTTAGTGTTTAAAGGTTAAGTTCTCAAATTTCTTTAGAAGTTGTGATGATTTGTTGATGCATAATGTCTCTTGTTAGAAAATTTTGTTAATTTGTGAAGATAGAGTTGATTTGTATCAAATAATGAGTTTATGGGTGAGCGTACATGTATATTTGGGTGTCACGTACAATAATTGAAGAAGATCATGTCACTTGTATAATTAAGCTACATTAAGAAGCATTAAGATAGTTATATACTAGAGATCCTAATTAAGTACCCTAGTACATGTTGGAAAAACCTGAAATAAACATTTTATGCATGGTATTTACATCATAATTAGCATCGTTTTGCATTCTTAAGAATAATGCTTAAATTCATGATAAGTATAACATTATACTTTAGACTTGTCATATGTTTTCTAATATAACCTAATTCTTCCTCTACATTATTTTATTAGGGTAGAATGATAATTCTCACCTCTAATTTAAAATGAAAACTAGGTAACTCTTGCTCCTCTTTTATAACTTAGATTATGTGGATGAATTATACCTTAATTAAACTTGATTAGACTTTGATATCAATTAAGACTCAACCTCCTTATATGAATACAAATTTATTGGTTAAACTTACCCTTTTCAATTACATTTTAAGTAAACTTAAGTCCCATAAGCCTAAAGAAGGATGACGAGTCGTAAGCTGTAATAGAACATTGTTCCTTAAGCATTAATTCATAAACCAATATACGTATGCTAAAAACAAGCAAAAAAGAAACATCAACCTTTAGATATCCATCTTATGTTTAACCCTCAAGCCTTCATCATAAGACACATGAAGACTTAATTAAGAAGAATCTTCATCTTCTTTTAGAAGATTCATTAGGATTATTCCTAGGTAAATTTTAATTTGAAATACATTTATCCCTCGTAATATATAGAAACTTCAACGAACTGTAAGTGATAAATTATTATTTAATCTTAACTGTTGACTCAAGTCAATCACAATTATCCATCCCTCTATATAAGGTGCATGATGTCAACATGGTTCAATTGATAATTTTTTATAATTGTCGATAAAGAAAATACCACCTAATCTTTAGTTATTAAAAAAATTATAGATTATTGTTTGCTTGAGAGGGCTAATCTCTTATCTGCTTGACATACTCTTTAATTCACATTTAAATATTTCATACAAATGGAATATACTTTAGAATCAAATGTCACATAATGCTTGTCGTAAAAGAAACAATATATATTTAATGTTAGTGACTTCACATTTACATGTAAAGATATACTTTATGTTCATTTCACGATACATTATATCCTTCACACATTTATACTTGGCATCTTCTTACTTAGTTTTGTGATAAAATTTGAAATTTTATGTAAGTGATTGATACTTGACTATCATATTTGATTATTACTACATCAAGTTAGTTTTATTAATTTCCCAATGAACTAAAATGACTAAATAAAATCGTATATTGAAATGCAATTAAAATGCTATAAATACAACTTTCATTATAGATAAAGTAATACATGATTTTTTATTCCAACTCTATGATGTTGTACCATTATTGAATGAGAAAACAAACCTTATGATAAATTTTCTTCTGTCTAAATCTCATCTCTAATTTCTATCCACATAACTTTATAAACCTAAGTCATTACCTTAATAACATAATACGTAATCATGTATACCTTTTATTATGCCTTGGTATTCTATTTGCTACTTTTAATGAGTCCGAGATGGATTTAACTAATATATACTCATAGTTTTAATATTATAGCCAATACTTAGTCTTTTACATATCATTTACATATATGACTTCCAAATAAATTGAAATAAAAAACTTTCTTCATTTCTTCCTTTTTTGTGATGTTATTGCATAAATCTTTTAACTGAGACCTTCACCTTTAACAATAGACTTATCAATTCGCCCATAATTTTTTATACAAAATGTCAAATGAATTTTTTAAATAACTGTGACTTATGAATGTGAAAGCAATTTTTTCGTTCATGTCTTCAAATCTTTAGTTTGAGGATGCACACATCTTCAGTCATGCTTTTCATTTTAAATTCATATGACAACAATTTTATAATTTTCTTAGCAAACTCAAAGATGACATGTATGCCAATAAAGGTGAGAGCGATGTCACGATGTCTGTAAAGGATTAAGGAGATCGATTCTTTTGAAAATTTTGTCAATTCCACAAACCTCGTATGGACATTCACGTATGCATTATTATCCATTTTTTGTTCGTTTAACGTTTTTCTAATATGACATTATGAAAGTTCTATACTGATTGTGTTTTAGGTAAATCTGTTCCCGTTAGTAGTTCATCTGGAGAGTTAGTTTTTCATACTAAGACCGGTAACTCAATTGATGTATCCTCTGCAAGTTTAGCTATAGCAGAAACATTGTTGCAAGAAGATGTTCAAAAGCCTACACTTGAGGGAAGAAGTATTACTGTTTCAATTGGTGCGTTTAGACATGTCAAGACACTTCTCGGGAATCTAGACATTGGGACTCATTTACCTTTACTGACTCCCATGTCACATGGAATCAAACAAAATAATTATATCATTGTGATTTATCGATGCAATATATTAAACTCAGCTTTAAAGTTGATTTATTGTTGTATCTTTAAAATTTTGTCAAACAACGTCCCTACTAGTTAGAGGTTATCCTGCATCCTATTGAATGAGGGTTATTATTGTTCTTCTTCTACGACTTTAACAATTGTTAACTGTCATTGTCGTCATTTGTACTCGAATATGATATTCAACAAATCACCTTATTTCCTTTACCATATATTGCGTAAAATATTGAATTCAAATTCTTATATTTCTAGAAATTTCGATAAACAACGAATTTCAAGTAAAAATATGGGACCAAAGAGACAGCGTGAAATAATGTGGCTCAGGTTTAGAGGCATATTCGAAAGCACTTACTGTGAAGGTGGATCGTCATAGTCTCCAGCTTCCACTGACTCACCTCCTCCCCCTCTAAGGCCTACAGCTGCAGATGAGGCATCACCTACTTCAAGCAATGTTATGAATACCGTACTAGACTCGATGCGGATTGGGCTCGAGGCAGCTGTCTCGATCGATCGATACCAGTCCGCTTTGGGATATTTTTAAATTTATAAAATAGTCCCTAAACTTTTTAAAAATTGCAAAATATTCCATATTGATATATTATACAATTGCATCTTGTATACTTTACTAGTTTAGTGTTTACATCAACCATACTTTCAAAATCTTAATAATAAATAATAATGACAATTAATTTGAAATAACAATAATTTTTAAATATTTTACATATAAATAATAACCACAATTAATATAAACAAAGATAATCATCATCATACAATTATAAAACTAAGAATAATACAAAGCATTTAAAATATTCAATCACATTCAATTCAATCCTAATTCAATTCAATTCCAATCCAATTCAATTCCAATCCAATTCAATTCCATTCCAATCCAATTCAATTCCATTATAATTCATTTCCATTCCAATCCAATTCAATTCAATTCAAATCAATTCCAATTCAATACAATTCAATTCAATTCCAATTCAATTCCAATACAATTCAATTCAATTCCAATTCAACTCAATTCATTTCCAATTCAATTCCCAACAATTATCAATCCTAAAAATTACAAAACATTCATAATTCTATTTCCATTCATTCCATTCCCAACAATTTCCAATCATAACAATTACAAAACATTCATAATTCCATTCCAATTCAATTCAATTCAATTTCAATTCAATTCAATTCAATTCAATCCTATTCAATTCAATCCCAATTCAATTCAATTCCAATCTAGTTCAATTCCAATTCAATTCAATTCCAATTCAATTCCATTACAATTCAATTCCATTCCAATCCAATTCAATTCCATTACAATTCATTTCCAATCCAATCCAACTCAATTCAATTGCAATTGCAATTGCAATTCAATTCAATTAATTCTAATTCAATTCCAATTCCAATTCCAATTCAAATTCAAATTCAATTCATTTCCAATTTAATTCCCAACAATTACCAATCCTAAAAATTACAAAACATTCATAATTCTATTTCCATTCATTCAATTTCCAACAATTTCCAATCATAACAATTACAAAACATTCATAATTCTATTCCAATTCCAATTCAAATCCAATTCAATTCAAATCTAATTCAATTCAATCCTATTCAATTCAATCACAATTCAATTCAATTCCAATTCAATTCAATTCAATTACAATCCAATTCCAATCCAATCCAATCCAATTCAATTCCATTACAATCCAATTCCATTCCAATCCAATTCAATTCCATTACAATTCATTTCCATTCCATTCCAATTCAATTCAATTCAATTTAATTCAATTGCAATTGCAATTCAATTCAATTGCAATTTAATTCCAATTCCAATTCAATTCAATTCAATTCCAATTCAATTCAATTCATTTCCAATTTAATTCCCAACAATTACCAATCCTAACAATTACAAAACATTCATAATTTTATTTCCATTCATTCCATTCCCAACAATTTCAAATCCTAACAATTACAAAATATTCATAATTCCATTCCAATTCCAATCCAATTCAATTCAAATCCAATTCAATTCCAATTCAATTAAATTCCAATTCAATTAAATTCAATTCAATTCCATTCCATTCCAATTCAATTCAATTCAATTCCATTCCAATTCAATTCCATTCAATTCCAATTCCATTCATTCCATTCAATTCCAATTCCAATACAATCCAATCAAATTCAATTCAATTGTAATTCAATTCAATTCAATTGCAATTCAATTCCAATTCAATTCAATTCATTTCCAATTTAATTCCCAACAATTACAAATCCTAACAATTACAAAACATTCATAATTCTATTTCCATTCATTCCATTCCCAACAATTTCCAATCCTAACAATTACAAAACATTCATAATTCCATTCCAATTCCAATTCAAATCCAATTCAATTCAAATCCAATCCAATTCAATCCTATTCAATTCAATCCCAATTCAATTCAATTCCAATCCAATCCAATTCCAATTCAATTCCATTACAATCCAATTCCATTCCAATCTAATTCAATCCAATTCCATTACAATCCAATTCCATTCCAATCCAATCCAATTCCATTACAATTCATTTCCATTCCAATCCAATTCAATTCAATTCAATTGCAATTTAATTCCAATTCAATTTAATTCAATTCCAATTCAATTCCAATTCCAATTCAATTCAATTCAATTCCAATTTAATTCCCAACAATTACCAATCCTAACAATTACAAAACATTTATAATTCTATTTCCATTCATTCCATTCCCAACAATTTTCAATCATAACAATTACAAAATATTCATAATTCCATTCCAATTCCAATTCAGTTGAATTCCAATTCAATTGAATTCAATTCAATTTCAATTCAATTCAATTCAATTGCAAATCAATTCCAATTCAATTACAATTCAATTCCAAGTCAATTAAATTTCAATTCAATTCCATTCCATTCCAATTCAATTCAATACCATTCAATTCCAATTCCATTCATTCCATTCAATTCCAATTCCATTCAATCCCAATTCCAACTCAATTCAATTGTAATTCAATTCAATTCAATTGCAATTCAATTCCAATTCAATTCAATTCAATTTAATTAAATTCCAATTCTAATTCAATTCAATTCATTTCTAATTTAATTCCCAACAATTACCAATCCTAACAATTACAAAACATTCATAATTCTATTTCCATTCATTCCATTCCCAACAATTTCCAACCCTAAAAATTACAAAACATTATAATTCCATTCCAATTCCAATTCAATTCAATTCCAATTCAACTGAATTCAATTCAATTCAATTCCAATTCAATTCAATTACAATTTAATTCCAAATCAATTAAATTCAATTCCAATTAAATTCAATTCCAATTTAATTAAATTAAATTAAATTTCATTCCAATTTAATTCAATTCCAATTCCATTCATTCCATTCAATTCCAATTCAAATTTCAATTCCATTTCCATTCAATCAATTTTCAATCCAATTCTAATTTCAATTCCAAAATTAATTGTCTATCAATTCACAAATCCAATTCCAATTACAACTTCTAATTCCAAAATACAAAATGTCAAAATCTAATTTTCAACTCCAAATTTATTTTTCAGTACAATTCCAAATTTTATTCCAATTCTAAAATGCAATTTGCTAAAATCCATTTCCAAAATCCATTTTCAAACTTCCAATTTCGGTTTAATTTAATAACTCACAAATCACAAAAATTACAACTCATAGTCTTGGTTGAACCAAAATCAACAACATCCAAACGGACCAAACCCCATCAATTTCCAATCCAACCGAAATCTACTTACCAATTTTTGCCCAAATCCATTTGGATTTGTCATTGCCCACCGAAACCCACTACAAAACTTTCCCCCAAATCCAACACAATAACACCATTTTTCACCTCAAATCTACCGTAGATCCAACAATCAACACAATCACAGAAGCAATCGTCGTGAAAATGCATGAAAAATGAAACCAAAATTAAAAACACAGCCCAAAAACTATCGGATCGTCGCCTCTTCGATTCGGTGCCAATTCGAGAAATGTCGTCCTGTGATCTGGCGGTGCAAAGTTGATCGTGCCGGCAACAAGGAGGAGCGCTAGGCGACGACCGACGAGGAGGACGAAGAGGAGCGAAGCCGGCGAAGAGGAGGAGCAACGATCGAAGACGAAGACGAAGACTGGAGAATAAAGTCACAAACCACCGATCGAAGACGACTGGAGAACACGTCGACGAGGAGGAGGGGACGACGAGGAGACGACGAGACGAGATCTGACGACGGAGGAGGAGCGCCGTGGAGAAGGAGAAATCGAAGTCCGAAGATGAGAAGAAGAGTCTAGAAAGGTAGAGGGTCGAGGGGGGGGCGGCGTAGATTTTTTAGGTTTAAGTTTTAGAATTTGCAATTTGGTCCTTGGATTTATCGAAATTTTCGAAATAGTCCGAAAAATTTCAGAATTAAGGTGCCAAGACTCCACCACAGTATTTCTCTCATCGTATCGGTGCAGTATTCCGGTAGATGCAGTACATACCGGCGATGCACCGACAGTGCGATACTGATATTCGATTCTTTGTTTGATCGAAGACATGATACACCATCCCCATCTCCAACTCATATATCATCTAATACCGTTTTATCGGTTGGCGGAGACGTCCGCCAACCTGGAGTTGAGGGACCTGATGGAAGAAAGTACATAATAATTGTTAATAATCTGTAAGTGAAATCACATTAGTCACTATTTGTTTTTAATTAAGTTATAGGTTTATCAGTTTTTTATTGTATAAAATTACTTCTTATATTAGGTAAGTTCCGTTTAGACCGTGTTCTAAAAAATTACTTCTAAATTTAAAGAAATGATTGATCCTGAGGGTTATGTGTGGAAGAATATCTGTAACACCCCACTCCCGCAGGACTTGAACATGACATTGTGGGTGATATCCAAATTCGTGTCCCATGAGGGTGGCGTGCTAGTGCATTCAATCAGTCAAAACTCAGTACAGAAAAAAAAAATTGAAGCACAATCTTATGCAAAAATAAATTATCAAATCGGGCTCATTTTTATTCGCAAACTTTTTCAATCATAGCAATACAATTAACAGAATTTCAATAGCCATTTGGGGCCCATTACAAATACAAAACACCTTAGTCATAATATCTTTATATTACAACATGCATACATTTGTATACACATTATGCAAAAATTTCTGAATACATTATTCGATACAATGTACGAAAATAAAGAAGCACAATGCAGACGCGAACTGATCTTGACCTCTACCTTTATTTGTATGCTGTAGTTATACTCCCATTTGACTAACGGGGTATTTCTTCTGATCCTATAAATATTTATAAATTTTGGGTGAGTTTTGCGAACTCAATAAGTGATCATTATCGATGGCTCACCCAGTCATACAACACATAAATCACATTCACATCATTGCACATTTCACATTCAATACAATTTAATCATTTATATATGCATAAGTAGTGCGCATGAGACTCACTTTTTAATTATTACTTTGTTGTGACCGAGTGCCTAACTGTCTCGTATCTATTGGATACCAGACTCATTGATAACTGTCCCATATAGGACTCATTAAACGTTGAGCCTAAGGCCCTGAATCACTTTTGAGCTCGAAACTCTTTTTGATACGTTGAGCTTTAAGCTCTGATCGGTGACTACTCTGGCCACAACTCCATTATTTTTCATGCATTCATGAAATGGAATGCATCAATTACATTTGCATATTCCCATTCACTCACATTTACATATCATCGGACCTTAGTCGGGTATTCAACCTTTAAGTTGAGAATACGCTTTCATATATATGCAGATGCACATTCAAAACGCAACTGTCATATTATGCATGAACATGGAATGCATTTTCTAATCTCTCGTTAATCAAATATATTTACTATCTTAACCTTCCTATAGGTAATGGAATGCTACAATATCTCCCAGGAAACAAATGGATTTTTCTTTCAGGAGTTTGAGATACATAAGATTTATTTTCTTTTTATATTGATTTATATACAGTAATTAGATAAATATTATTACATTATAGTAGTTTTAATTGTTTTCTTCTTATTTCAGAAACAATTTTTTTGGATTTTGGTATCGACACCATCATATATAAAGTATGGGAGAGGCAAGCTCGACACGTTATCATGATTTTATTGATGCGACACAAGGCTAGTGTACGATTGCCTTATATTTCAGAGCAAATATGGAGTCGTTGGCGGGAGTATTAGAGAAGCCCTGAGACAATGTCTATCTCAGGGCATAACTCCACCAACAGACATGGAGGCCCAAGGGCAGAGAGTCTTCTCGTATATATGGGGGGATCAATAACCTACTACGAGCATGTATAGAGACTTGTAAGTATCCAAACTTCACACTTATTTTGTAAATGTCTTACTTTGCTTTATTATAGATAATGATAATAGTATAAATGTCTGATGCCATATATGGATGTGTTGAGTTATTTTATTTGTTCAACAGGGAGAAAAATCATAAAAATAGAGGAAACTTTGCCGAAATTTTATAAAATGTAGTTCACATCTAACATTTTAGGTTAAATATGTAGGAAAAGTCTATGGGCATGAGACTACACCTACTCAGTTGTTTTTGCACACTCACACGAAGAAGCATGATGGTGTGACATTCGTCAACAGCCGATGTAGAGAATTGAATGTATGTGAAATTAATGCATTATTATTATTTCTTAATAATAATCCCTTACTAATGTAAACATTGGTTCCTAATATAACCAAATTTAACAAACCATTCATTGACAATCTCAAGAGAAACAACCTGTTGATGAGACTCGGACGTATCTTGATGTTGTTAGTGGTAGGGACCGTCGTAGACAAATATTCAAGCTAGGTTCATTTGCGAGTACATGTTAATCGCAATCTTCTATGTCTAATATAGCAGCGTCTACAAGACCAGCGCAAACCAATGAAGTCATTGAGCTTCGGATCACAATGCAAACATTGATGGAGTAGATGGCTTAGTTGAGATAGAAGATGGAGTAGTTGAAGGGGAGGCGTAGCACCTTAGAACACTCGCCATCACTAGGACATTTGGATTGTTGTACTCATTTGCTTTCAATTACAATGACTTATTATGTACACTGTAATGATTTTATTATCAATTAAGAGAATTTTAACTTTATATCATCAATCAACTTTCTTTTTAAACAAAATAATATATAAACAAATAAATTTATTATGCACGAATAATTCACAACTATTGAAATTATGCATTTTTTATAAGATCATCCAATAAAATTTAATGTCGAAAGTTAAAAAAAAAATTCCTACTTTCATTTACTGATGGAATACACAAGACTGTCGGTAAAAACACTACACTTATCGATGGAGCACCAAAAACCATCGGGAAATTGTTTATAGTATTTATTGACTGTTCTTCTCCGGTTGGTAATATTGAAACCAACGACGATTATCTTAACGATGGTTTACCGACAGTACCATATATCTATCGTTATATTTTATCGACAGAAGGACAATAAATTTTCGTTGTTAAAATTACCTACGGCCGTATTAACAACACTTTTGTCCATCATTTTATTCCATCAATAATTATTATTACCGACAGAATTCTCCCGTTTATCGTCAGTAAATTCCGTCGGTAAACCCTAGATCTTTTTGTAGTGTGAAACCATAAAAAATTAAATGTATGCAATTGTTATGTAAATACTAAGTAGATGAGCAATCTCCTCTACGCACCCTGAGTACCGTAATTAAATTTTTGATCCCATGAAGCCATAAAAAAATAAATCTATGCATAGGTTATGTAAATGCTAAGTAGATCCCTAATCTCCTCTACGCATCCTAAGTACCATAATTGAAATTTGATCCTATGAACCATAAAAAATTAAATGTATGCATAGGTTATGTAAATGCCAAGTATATCCCTAATCTCAACTTTAAATAAGTGAGATTTTGTAAGACTATGTTTAGTTGGTCGTAAAATTTTGAATGAAATTGAATGATTTATAATGAAATCAAATATAAATTGATGTAATATTATAAATTTGTTATTTGAGAGGAAGAGAATGATTCATATTGTATTACGACAAAACATTGTCTAGAAGATGAATGAAATGTATACAATGTGACTATTTTACCCTTGATAAAAAACAAAACATATATTAGCATGATTGTTATTGGAGTTGAGGGCATAATTGGTATTATAAAAATTATTTAAAATATATCAGGTAGCACATGTTTATCATTTTATATTATATCATAAACATTTTAAATCGTAGGTAACTCATTTTTACTGTTTATGGTGAAATAAAATGTAATGTGAAGCTTTCTCTTAATTCTACTGTAAATCATCCTCTCAAACGGTATAATAATTATATTTCATTATTAACTGCCCTATTAAACATAATATTCGTAAAAGATATATCTTTACCCACATAATTAAATATATCTTGATTTTGATAAAATTTTGAAGAAAATTAGAATAAGTTTTATATTTTAATGATAATAAATCAAAAGTGAAAATAAAATTTTGAAGTCTGAGTTAAAGTAAAAGCTTAAGCCTTAGGACCAGAATATTAATTTATATGATAAAACACTAATTATATATATTGATAAATGCAAAAATAAAATAATAAAAAATGATAAATAAATAAATAAGGATAACATTTATTACAGCAAAACATTATAAATGCTTGGCGATTGTCTTGTTCCAGGAACTCCAACAACCGAAGTGACCAGTCCATCGAAACGGCACTGGATTTTTTCCACCTTTCGTCGCCTTAAACCGCTTCCAGTCCCGAAGAACCGCCGTCAAGTCCGTCACCTTAGCACTTATACTGCGGCAACAGTTGGCGTGGACGGTGGTCACCGCTGTAATATCTTTACTATCCGAGCAAAACCCACTAAAGTAGAGAGTCTCCAGGAACCTAGCGTTGATCCCCAACTGTCCCAAGACACCTGCTTGCGTCAGGTTTAGAAGAACGTCCTGCTCTTTTACACCTGTGGCGTTGTTCTTCTTGGCGTACCAAGTCTCGAACAGAGCGATGGTCTTGTTGTTTGATATCGCGTGGTAGAATCCCGTGTTGATGAAGTTCTTCTCGGATTGCGCGTCTCCGTTGAACCAATCGGTGCTAATCTGAAAGTCCACCGTCTCGTTCCTGTTTAGTAGTGACATGGGGTTCCTCAGCCACAGCACGTCTGTGTCCTGTCATAAAACGATGACCAAAATGAGTCACAATGTCAAAGTTAACCAACACGGGTTTTCACAGATTGGGACACAAGTTATTGTTTAGTTAAGAACATGAGAATGGTAGCCGTTTAACAGGAACAACATTCTGGTCTTGAATGGCGTAAAGACAAGTAGTCCTCAGGTTTGACTACGGTTTGTCTAAGTTTGAAGGGTCAAAAATCATTTCACTCAAAATTTAGAAAGTGAGATAAGATGATAACTCTTCTATCGAATTTAGAAGAGTTGATCCAAAATCGATTAAGCCAAATTCTAAAATCGTGTTGATCCAACTCAGACAAATTACTCTGAAAAGAAGCCAAACTAGGAAAAGAAGGATCGGATTGGACTATTATTGTCACCAGTTGCCTATGTAAGTATTCAATACACACCTCTCCAATAAGTAGGGAAACATTTATTTCTTGTTAGTTTAGGTCCTACCCGGATCATTGCAATCCTGAGTGACTATGCAACATTCAGTAAATGAAGAGGAACCCACCTCTCCAAGAAATTGGGAAATAGTTACATTCGTACTTCCTATCAAAATCTACGGGGAAACTAATACGAGGTTGTCGTACTTGACGAATCAAGAGGAGGAAGTTCACTCCAACTTGAAGACGTGAAAGGAAAAGTCATACCGACTCTTGGAAAGAGCAGAGTAGTCTCTGGTGAAATTTACAACCACCAGACTCAGAAGACAAGAAGAATCCGCAGAGAAGATTGAAAATTCAAGTGTATTGAATAGAGATTTGGTTCAGTTGGCCATCTAATCAGGAATTTCGCAGCAGACTTTGTGGACACGTGAGAGTTTTGATACCATTCCCTTTCTAACTAAACCAATAATTCAAATCAGCATATGTTTCTTGAATGTGTTTTTCCAACTAACTTGGCACCGAACCGCCAAGTTAGTACATAATTATAGGTTACGTGTCAGTTTGTGACTCATGTGCAAAGTCAAGGCCTTACAAAGAAGACAAAACCAAATCTTAAATATACAGGCCCGTTGTCGGGTAGTGGCTATCGTCGGCGGTCCCATTGACGTTGGGCAAACTCAGATCTAACCTGATCAGATACCGCTAACCCTCCCATAAGTGAAACTGAATAGCAATTAAGACAAGTCAAGCATGTTCAACTAAGACAAATTTCATGGTAAAAGTTAAAAAAAACATGTTGGAGATGGTAACATAGGAAATGAATTGATTTGAGACTAAATTACTTAAATTAATAAATAAAAACCTAATTTAACTCTATTTTAAATTAGGTTAATCGGATCAAAATGCCAACTTTACACGCAACCTACCTGACAAGCGTTGTAAATTCCTAGGAGAGTTATTTCCAGGGAGCAGTTTTCGCGTTAAACAGAAAGTCAAACCAAGTTAAACGCTCGTTTTCTATTAACTTGCCGACACTAAACCTTAGGTTTTCGTGTTCCCAACCATGTCGGAGGGACACCGTTGTAATTAGAGACCATGTTGCAGAAATTGACGGCTGGTAGGTAACGTACCGTGAAAATGAAGTTATATCCGCGTTTGAGAACCTCGGTAACGAAAAGGGTCCGCTTCCACATCATTTTAAGGAAGTCACGAGACATGAAGATCTTTTCTCCGGCGAAATCAACGCCTTCCGTTTCCAGTTTGTAACAGTGCAGCCGCTTGAACATGCACCTCTCGTATGCCGTTTGGTCGACGGCGACTACGAGCAAGTGGTCAAGAAGTTGCCTGGTGTTCTCTCCAAGCCAAAAGCTTTCGAGGAAGAGATCGAGCATGGTTATTTCTGTTTCAACCGTCTGTTCTGCATAAGCCCTGTTGACCATCGCAATAATGACTGTCTTATTAGGCATTGCAGCCTTTTCCAGAGCTAAGTCGAGCTCATCGATAGGGAACTTTACGGTGTGCTGTGACAAAACACCGAACAATTAAAAGCTTATAGGTATGATCATCAAGAGAAAGTAAACAACTGGTAGAGAAAATGACCCGAACATGAATATGAGTGACTTACATATATTGGGTTGGAACAGTTTGAACCCGACCTTCGATATTCAAATATGAGAGGTTGAGAGGTTGAAGTAGACCAGACAAGGAGATAAACAAAACCGGCGAAGAGAAGAGAGAAGATTACAAGATTTCCTGGGCAGTTCTTGGAATTGTCCTTCTGCATCTGCATAATTTGTTGGTTGAGTCCTGCTATTGGAAGATGTTACAAGAGCTTTTCGTCTACTTAAGCTCGAGAGACGGTAAGAAATGGAGGTCGTGGGTTTATGCTGTTTGGGACAGTTGACCAGACATACTGAGTAACAGTTCGTGTCTAGAAAATGGAAAGATTGAAGCGAAAGTAATGTTTATCTCTAACTAACAGGAAAATTTTATAGTTGTAATTCTGATATAATTATTTGTTATAAAATTATGGAGTGTTTGTTTTATTTTTATTTTTATTTTTAATTTTGTAAAAATTTTATTTGTTTGAATTTTAGTTTTAGTTTCTTCCATTTTTTAAAATTATGAAAATTATAAAAATAATTTTTGTTTCCTATTGTTGTTCTTTTCATAATTTGATTTATTATTATTTAATTATTTTAAATAAAATTATAAATAATTTAATTCAACATTATATTTATATATTTAATAAATTTATATTCATTATCAATGAAATTATGAATAGTTTAATTTAATTTAATTTTATAATTAAATTATATATAATTAAATTTAAAATATATAAATATTCAAATAAAATTTGATGTAATAATTTAAATATATTTCAAATAAATATTAATTTATAAATAAAATTCAAAATATTTATTTTATTAAAATAACATAATTTTATTAATAATTTGTTAATAATATTATATAAGAGATTAAATAAATTTATTTAATTAAAATAATTTATTTTAAGTTTTATCTTAAATGTAATTATTATCGATGATAAAAATACAACTACATTAACATTAATAACCAAACAAATTTTCGTTTTAATTTGAAAGAAAAACATAAACAAAAATTGAAAATAAAACTAAAAATTGCAACAAAAAATAGAAGTAGAACCAACGGATCCTAAATTTATTAATTTTTGTGTTTATATTGAATTAGTATAGTAATAGATAAAACACATTATAAGTACCATAATCTCATATTTAGTAAATCTATGTATAGAATATAGTTAATGAGATGGTTACAGTTGATCATTAAAAATTTCAAGCGTTAAACCAGTTTAATTGTAAAATTTTAAATTGTTTTATTTTAGGTCAAATTTTAACTTTTGGTTATATTTATTTTAATAATTCTTCTCATTAAATAGTAAAATTTTATAAAATAATAATTTTTATAAACTAAAATAAATATTGTAAAAATATAATACTTAAAATAAGGATAAAATTTAAATTTAAGTTTTAAAAATAAGTTTATAAAGTCTATCAATATTAGAAAATCAATAATTAATATATTCTAGCCTAAATTGATTTTAGATATTAATAAAATAAAATAAACTACAATAACAACATTCAATGTTAATTCCGTTAATTTTAAAATTTAAAGAGGTTTAATACTACATGACATTAAATTAATTTAATTAGTAAAGAGATTTTTTAAATATATTAAATATAGGCATAAGTCACGAAGACAAGAATGATTTTTTATATGACTAAATTAAAGAGTTGTCTGCGACTAAATGACCCAACGCAGAGATTTCAAAAAGAACTTGATTTGGTCTTGAGTTACGGGTCAGTCCATTCTTACGCGTAGTCGAGTTGTTACTTTCAAAATAATGTCATTTTGACAAATTGAGTTGGCTCGGCATCTTCGTTACCTGTCGGTTTTCTTCTTTTTTGTAGGAACATTTTAATTATGAAAAGATACTTATTTAGATTAATTTTCACTCCAATTCCAATTGAATAGGTCTTTTGTAAAAGACCTCGATTCGGTCTTGAGTTACGGGTCAGTCCAATCTTAAGCGTGGTCCAATTGTTGCCTTTGGAATAATGTCATTTTGAAAATTTTATTCAAAAAAAAAGATAAATATATGTCAGTTCTCAAATTTTTTTATTGTTGTTTATAAGATATTTTAAGAAGATTTCAATTATAAAAAATATTTTTAAATTATCTATATTTAGACCAATTTTTGTTTAAATTAAGTTTATTTAAAAAATAAAATAAAATTTTAACCCTAAATTTTAAACGATTATATGCACACACAAAAAGAAAAAAAGAGTCGTGACCTAAATTTAGGAAGGATCCTTATCAAGCCTCCTTCACCCTAACGTTTGTCGGTCCTCAAATTTAATAGCCAAGCCAAGATTTTAAAGAATGAAAACGAGATTACGTATCAGTGCGACAGCTGACCACCTTGTAGCGATCGATGTTGCCAAGTCTTCTCATGATTGGGGTTAAAAGTATAAAATACTTTAAAATACAAAAGATTATAAAATTGAGGCGTGTTGAAAGTATAAAATACTTAAATTTTCATTTAACAATAGTAATAAATTTATTAAATTGAGATGATTGACGTATTTATTATTAGAATTTTTCATAACTTTATTTAGCACATATTAAAAAGCAATGTAAAGAAATAATAATAAATATTTAACGTACTAAATGTACAAAGATTTCCGCTTTATAAGCGTATAAGAAGGGTTAATAATATACATAGTTTTCTTTTGTATTATTTTACAAAAGACTTTATGTAATTCAAACTAGTGACTATTTGATCACAAAAATCAATTGTTATCAATTGTTCCAAGATTCTCCCCTATCATATGTCATTTATTTAAAATAAGTAATTAACATATTCTCATTTATAACATTTTGAATATTATATATATATATATATATATATAGGTAAAAATATGATAAAAGGGTAAGTATTGTGCACAAAGTTTTCTGCTTTGCGAATATCGGGTGAAGTTCACCGGTTATTAAGGATGGCAATAGGTGGTCCATGAGTCTAGATTCCATATTTAACTATTCTAAACAAAACAACATAATTATTATATTCCTAACATATTAATAGCATATTATTAAACATGTGTTTGATTAGAAATAAACTTAGAATAAGTAATCATCAAGAATATCTATTCTATAACTTTGAATAATAGATAAAATCGATCCTTACCTATCTTTATCTATTTCAAGAATAATTATTCTTATCCAAGACAACATTATCCTTCTTCCGTTCAGGCCTCCCAAAGTTCCTTCAACATCTTTCACTTCTTCAAGCCTCATTCCCTAAACTTCTTTCACTTATTCAAATTCGTGATTCTCTTCTTCAGATTTACTATTTATTGAAGTCAACCCAACATTTTATCATTTCCAGATTCTCGGTAAGTTGTTCCTGTTGTTTTGATTGGATGATGAGTTTCGATTAAGTGAGGAGTTTTGATAATTAATTATTGGTATAATTAATATATCTATCAAAGTGACGGAGAATTAATTAATTTTATACTCCCTAGATAGTCTAGACCAAAAGTATAAAATTAAGTAATTTTTCTTTACATATGCATCGTATACACTAAAAATATTATTTATCCCTTAATTATAAATTACTTGATTATCAGATCATTCTTTGTAAATAAAATAAATATTATTATTTACTTGAGTGATTTTTTTTGGATAAAATATCATATATTTATATCAAAATAAAGTCAATAATTTTAAAATGTCAATATTTTATATTATTAAAATGATTTTTAATAACATTAATGATTATATCACCTTTCTAAATAACATTTACAATTAAAGATGTTTATCAATATAAACTCATGTCAATCGTAAGTCTTCCGTTTCTGTCTCCGCGTGAAAACCAATATAAACTCTATAAACTCATGCCTATTACCGTGCATTCAACATCTGTTAAAACAACCTTTTTAACACTAACCGTGCTAAAGTATATGTACAACATCTGTTAAAACAAACCTTTGCATTACCCATTGGTACAACACCTTTTAATAACATTTGTTTGCTGCGTATCGTCTCATTTCTACAGTAGAGACTCGCTCTCGGCCTTTTCACCTCATTGTCACAAGTAAATACGAACTACTTACGCGAAATTGGTCTGTTATTTATCATCATATTTATTGAAAGAGCAATAAATGTACAGATTGGCTCGTCGCATATGCTATATCTTCGAATGTTGGTCTTACTTTTTTTATTTTACACCCATCAGATATCACTGGATCCTCTTAGAAGATTTATTGGAACTCTGTATCCCGATACTAGTGTTATAATTTTGTTATCACTTCCCCTTTAATCAAAAAAATAATAATAACATTTGTTCCATGCTAAAGCATGCGTACAATACCTATTCAATGAGTTCAACGAGACTACTGTACACATTTGTGTGGACAACATTTGTCCAAAAGTTTTTTAACGAGTCTATCGTTTTTTACGGTGGATATCCCTCATCTTTTAACGTTTATCTCTGTTTCGTCCAACATATTCTCATGCATATGAACACTTATGATATAAACGCAGAGCTTACTCTCGTACCAATTGAAGTATCGCAATATACAACAGAAATAAAATTATAATTTTATATTTATTTATTATATTTAACAAATATATTAATAATAAGAATAAGTAAATAATAAATACCTAAAATTCGTGAAGATTAACTAAACTAAAATTTGAAAATACGACATTTTATATATTTTATATTGAAAAATACATCCCACTTTTAATGCTTGATATGATTATGGTTAATTTGAAGAACCTTTGTTCAAATATCTATTTTCTCTTGTCTTTTTGTATATGTAACTTTTATATACAGACGAAAAATAATATACATGTGTATTTTTTTTACTCTCCTGTACGTTGCCTATTTAATGCCCTCAAAACTTGTTTTTGTATCTTATTTGTATGTATCTCACCGTACGCAAAACAAAAGGAAGAAGTCACAGTGTTTTTAACTATTCTTTCTTTTTGTTTCATGCCCGTGATCTGTACAAAAACATGAAAACGACGCATCTCTTCGTTGTTGTAAAGGTGTCAAGTGTCAACAGTTTTTTAAATTAAATAAATAATTATTATTATTTATAAAGTAAAATAAAATAAAACTATTTTATTTTATTATTATTATTAAAATAAAATAAAATAAAATCACTCTATTTTATTCATTTATTTTGTACAAGATAATTTTCAATATTAATTATATTTTCTGTGCTAGCAAAAAAACCATATAAATTATTTAATAAATTATCTCATAATAAATTAAATAATCATAAAAGGAAAATATTACACTCTTAAATGTGTGATCACATAGGTTCATCGCTAAGCTGGTAGTAATTAATCAAATTAACTACTAATCAAGATTGACGTCTAACAACACTCTTCAATGACTGGATAGTGTGAAGTAATAACTTTACAAAGATGGAACCTAGTTAAGGATAATGTATAATTACTTTTCATCATTACAACTCCAGATTATTCTAGGATATGGTATAACTATCAAACCTTATTAGATAACCAACTATGTTACATGTCGATCATTAATGATTGACGAATGACTTAAAAAACTCATTTTTCTCACTTATTTAATTGCCCTGACAAAGGTTTTGAAACAACCATTAAGATCAATGACAACATAAAGTTTAAACTCATTATTTAAAGTCGATGAATCCCATCTTGACTCGCCACTAATCAAATAGGTACTTAATTATATCAAATGATCATTCAACTAGTATTTTTACATACTAGGTATGCGACATCAAAACATAATAAGTGACCTATTGATTACTATGATGATCTCAGGTCAAAGGAAAAATATACATTTAAATCCTTACGAGAATATCCCACTTGACAATTTTTAGGTGATATTAACCATTGTGAATTCTCAGTTTGATCAATTCAATGATACATATAGAATGTATCATTTATATATGTAATTTAGTAAATGAGATCTACTAATATTTATCCAATAGATATTATTACATATATATATTGATCTAAACGGATCATTAAAGTTCTTATTTGATGATCTTATGATCAATAACATTTTAAGATTAAATCTTAAAGACTTGTCTTTCATTATTATAATTTTCATTATAATGACAAGTGTATAAATTTAATCAAGGACTTATCATATTATAATAAAACAATAACATAATATAATAATAAAATTATTTATCATATTATTAATAAAATTAATAATCACAAAATTAAAATGTTCAACCTATTATATAAGAACTGGTTTATAGACATGACTCCTAAGAGGTAGGATTTTTCGTTGATGTTTATCTCGTGCATTTCCTGTGAATCTCTTGGTTTTGAACATTTTGTATGACAACGAGGGTAGATCCCGGGCTAAGCTTCAAAGACATCCACGAATTTCACGTGGGTGTTTTTTGGTTCCTATTTTTTCGGCTTTTCCATGTGGTGTTGAAACTTGGAAAAGCACGTAAAAAAGCTAAAGTGGGGTAGGGTTGAAATTAACAAGTCCATGTCGACCCGTCTTTGAGAGAAATTAGCAGTGGAAACGTCAGTCAAACATGGCAATGAACTTGTGTTGCTGTGTGGCCATTGCATTGCCAATACAAAGACAAATAACCCAACAAACAATTAATTATAGGAGATCACCGTCACCTTCAACTACCTTCCATACACCTTAAAGTACGGGCTTTATATGACAAATCAGTCCTAATAATAATAATAATAATAAATAGAAGAAGAAAATTTAATAATAATAATAAAATTAATTGATAAAATTAATAATAATAAGAATAATACTAAGTAAAATTAATAGTTATTATTAATATTATTAATAAAATAGCAGAAGAAAAAATTAATAATAATAAAGAATTTAATAATTAAAATGTAATAATAATAATAACAATAATAACAACAACAATAATAACAACAACAACAATAATAATAATATAATATTTTTATTAATTATTCCTTTATTATTCTAAGTTTATATTTTCAAACTAAACATTGACATAGAAATTCTTTATTTATTTTATTCATTGAATCAAACAAAGTAATACTCATTCTATTATATTCCTTCTTCTGTTCAGGCCTCCTGAAGTTCCTTCGACGTCTTCCACTTTTTCAAGTTCGTGATTCTCTTCTTTAAATTCACTATTTATTAAAGTCAACCCAACATTTTATCATTTCCAGATTCTCGATAAGTTCCTGTTGTTTCGATTGGATGATTGGTTTCGATTAAGTGAGGAGTTTTGATAATTAATTATTTGTATAGTTAATATATCCATCGAAGTGAAGGAGGATTAATTAATTTTATATTCCCTAGGTAATCTAGGCTAAAAGTATAAAATTAAGCAATTTTTCCTCATAGAAAATATTATGTATCCCTAAACTACAAGTTACTTGATTATCAGATTATTCTTTGTAAATAAAAATAAATATTATTATCTACTTGAGTAGAAAATTTCTTTTTGGATAAAATATCATATATTTATATCAAAATAAACTCAATAATTTTAAAATGCTAAGATTTCATATTATTAAAAAAAGTCTGTCTCTCTCTTGTTTGGGAGTTTCTTCGTCTTGTCTCTTGGCAAGTTTACCTAGGGTTTATGGCTACCGACGATCAGATCTCCGTCGAAATGGCCACTTTGTCCGTTGATGGCGACACCGACAACGGGATTGTCTTTGAGGACGCTGGCGATCTGGAAGTGGTTGCTGACCTTTCGTCTCGGCTGATTGGGTGTTTTTTCACGGACAAACCCATCAACTTCCAGGCTATGAAGCACACTTTAGCTTCCCTTTCGCGACCTTTTATGGGGATTTCGGTGAGGGAAGAAGGTCAGGGTCTGTACGTCTTTCAGTTCTATCATCCTGTGAACCTTGAGCGAGTATTGGAAATGGCTCCATGGACCTTCGATAACCAACTCCTCTTGCTTGGTAAGATGGATGGGTCCACTCCTCCTTCTGAGATTCCCTTATACACCACCCCCTTGTGGGTTCAGATCCACCACCTGGCGGAGGGTTTTATGACTGAAAGGGTGGCCAAACGTTTGGGGGATGCACTGGGTGGTTTTTTAGCGGCTGACCCCAATAATTTTACCAGCTCCCGCCGGTCCTATATGCGGTTGAGGTATGAACATGATGTCCGCAAGCCTATTCGCCCCACATTGAAATTGCGAGCCAAGGAAGGTAACTGGTTTTCCCCTCTTCTGGCATACGAATGTCTGCCTTCGATGTGTTTTTTGTGTGGCTTCCTTGGGCACACGGAACTGTATTGTTGGTGGCTGTTGAACAGAGGTTCTGCCCCTTTGGTTCGTCAATTTGGGCCCGGCATACGTGCCTCTTCTCGCCGGCCCCAGCTAACGATTGGTGAACGTTGGTTAAGGGAGGACGGTGGTAGGGAATGGTCGGCAGATGGTCTCCCTGGAACTTCCCAGCCTTTCTGTGTTCCTCCATCTCCGGTGGGTGCTCTTGCTGCTGCTGCTACCACTACTTTGGGCCTCCCAGCCGATGATACTCCTAGTCTTAGCCGGGTTTCGACCCCTCTTTCGACCGACGATATCGTGCTTCTTGACTTGAAGCGTAGGAGGATGGGGTCTGAGCTGTCGATGCCCACTCCTGTTGACGAGCAGTCTCTTGCACATGGCAGCCCTTCGTTTTCCTCCCAAGAGTTCTTGGCAGGCACTGGTCCACAGGCCCGCTGTCCGCTATGAGTACCCTTAGTTGGAACTGTCGTGGGCTTGGCAACCCACGAGCAGTTAGGACCTTACGAGAGTTAGTTAGCTCTCATAAGCCGCAGTTTATTTTTCTTATTGAAACTTTTTGTAACTCCCGGACAGTGGCTGAAATAAAATCCTTGTTAAATTATGATGGTTTTTTCAATGTAGATAGTGTTGGTCATAGTGGTGGGTTAGCCTTCCTTTGGAAGGGTTGTTTATCGGTTAATCTAATCAGTTCCTCTGCCAGGTACATTGATGCGGAAGTCCAATTGGCTCACCTTAACTCTTGGCGCATCACTGGTTTCTATGGTGAACCTGATCGCAGCAGGCGTTCCCATTCTTGGCAACTGCTTCGTATGTTAGCCTCACATATTGCTCTTCCTTGGATCTGTTTGGGTGATTTCAACGACATCTTAGCAGCTTCCGAAAAACGCGGTGGGCGAGCTCAGCCTGCCCACTTAATTCGGGGCTTCCAGAATGCAGTTTTCGATGCTGACCTTTATGATTTCCCCATGTCTGGCTATCCGTTCACCTGGGAATCTGGCCGAGCAAGTGGGCATCTGATCGAAGAAAAATTGGACCGCATCTTGGTTTCGAATTCTTGGCGCATGACGTTCCCCCAAGCGCGTGCTGTCGTTCTTGACTCTTCTTCTTCTGATCACCTACCGCTCTTTCTCCAGCTTCGTTGTTATCTGCCCAAGCAACACGCTCGCCGATTTCGGTTTGAGAATCATTGGAACAGAGAACTGGGCTGTCGGGACTTGGTTACTACATGTTGGGCTGACACAGTGGGCATGCCTCTTTCTGAGCGTCTTGCTCGTTGCAGTGCTCTGTTGTCCGTTTGGGGCAAGGAACTTCGCACCTATCAGAAGCACGAATTGGTGCACTGTTTAACACTCATGGCTTCCGTTTGGGGCAGCCGCCGATCCTCGGACATGACTCGCTTCGTGGATGCCCAGAATCGGTATCAGGAGCTTCTCCTTCAATGCGAGATCTTTTGGAAGCAACGTGCCAAGGATTTCTGCCTTCGGGAAGGCGATGCTAACACCCGCTTTTTCCACAAGCGCGCTACTGCTTGCCATCAGAAGAATCGAATTGACTCATTGCTTGATGAGGCTAGTACTCCGTGCTCCTGGCACACTGGCCTTCCAGATTTGATGGTGCGTTACTTCACTTCTGTTTTTACCTCCCACCCCTGTAGTTCCCTTTCCATTTCAGCTATGATCCCGTCTTTGGTCTCAAGGGAGCATAATGATTTTCTTCTCGCCCCGTAAACCCCCGCTGATGTGCTAGCGGCTGTCTTTAGCATGAAAGCCGACAAGGCCCCCGGTTTAGATGGTTTTAACCCGGGCTTCTTCCAAGGGTTTTGGGATTTGATTGGTGGTGATGTTGCTAGTACTTGTCTTTCCATTCTTGTGCAGCGACTTATTCCGCCTTCCTTGAATGAAACGGGGCTGGTCTTGATTCCCAAGAAGCCGAATCCTACTCTTATGGCTGATTTTCGACCCATTGCCTTTTGCAATGTGCTCCTGAAGATTGTGACCAAAATGATTGCCAATAGGTTGAAGTCCTTGCTCCCTCACATATGCTCTGAAAGCCAGGGGGCCTTTGTGCCCGGTCGGTATATCCAGGATAACTGTATTGTCGCTTTTGAGGCTATGCATGCCCTTCACCGGCGCAATCGAGGTAACCAGTTTGCAGCTGCTATTAAAATGGACATTAGCAAAGCGTACGACCGTATGGAATGGTCTTTCTTACACCGCATGCTTCTTACTTTTGGGTTCTCTCCTGAATGGGTGGCTCTTGTCATGTCTACCTTGGTTTCGGTCAAATACTGGATTCTCCACAATAATCAGGAGATTGGTCCTATCCTTCCGACTAGGGGTCTTCGTTAGGGAGACCCTTTGTCTCCCTATCTCTTTATTCTCTGCACGGAAGGCCTTTCCCACCTTGTCAATGCCGCGGTTCAAGATGGTTGCTTGAGTGGTTTTCGTGTGTCTAGGACTGGCCCATTGCTTTCTCATATGTTTTTTGCCGACGATAGCTTAGTTTTCATCAAGGCCAACATTGCCGAGGCCACTCACCTGAAGCGACTCTTGCACATGTATGCAGCTGAATCTGGCCAACAAATCAACTTCCATAAATCCTCCATCACTTTTAGTGCCAACACCACTCCTCAAGTTCGGTCTCAGGTTTACTCTGTGCTCCACGTTGTGGAGAAGGACACCCTCGGTACTTATTTGGGATTGCCCTCTCATATAGGTCGCAAAAAGCAGGAGGTCTTTCGCTATATCAAGGATCGGTTCTGGTCCAAGTTGAATTCTTGGGAGCACCGGACCTTATCTCGTGCTAGGAAAGCAATATTGTTGAGGTCTATGCTTCAAGCGTTGCCTACTTACTTAATGAGTCTTTTTTTGCTGCCTAAGACATTATGCTCCGCACTTGAGGGTATTATGAACCGCTATTGGTGGGGCAGCGACCACACTTATTCTCATGGCATCCACTGGCTTGCTTGGGATCGCATGACTGCTCCCAAATCATTTGGCGGGTTGGGTTTCCGCAATTTACGGGAGTTCAATCTTGCACTGTTGGGAAAACAAGGCTGGCATCTTTTGACCCGACCTCACTCTCTCGCCGCTCATGTCCTTAAGGCCAAATATTTTTCGAATGGTCAGTTTCTTGATGCTGACCTGGGTTCGAATCCTAGCTTTGTTTGGCGCAGTATTTGGGCATCTCGCGATTTCTTACGTCAGGGTATTTATTGGCGGGTTGGTTCTGGTTCACATACTTGGATTTGGGACTCTCCTTGGCTTTTGGATGCTTCCACTTCTTTTATTTCTTCCCCCATCCCTGCAGCTCCTCAACTCTCTTTTGTAGCTGATCTGATTCTTCACCGCCGATGGAATGTTGAGTTGATTCATGCCCTCTTTAATGAACGGGATCAACGGTGTATACTATCTATTCCGTTGAGTTCTTTTGCAGTTGATGACCGACTATGTTGGAAATTTGCCTCCAAGGGCACCTATACCGTTAAGAGTGCTTATCGCCGATTATTAGCACCCCCGTCTGCCCCACTCTTCCTCTCTCGTTTCCTTTGGTCTCGCCTTTGGCAATTGCGAGTTCCGCCCAAGGTTCAGCATTTTATCTGGCGGGCGATTCTGAATGTTTTGCCGACCTGTCACGTCCTCAACGTTCGCCATGTTGACCTCGTGGATGTTTGCCCGATTTTCCATGGTGCTTCTGAAACCATTCTGCATCTCCTTGCCACTTGCACCTTTGCTTCCCGTGTCTGGCAGCACTCTCCCTTGGGTTTTCGATCCACACGTGACGCTTCCTTCCCTGACTGGTTTGGCGCTACTTTTGCTCATTTGCCTGCTGAGGCGGCCTGTAAGGGTGTGATGGTTTGTTGGGCTCTCTGGGTCAATCGAAATGATGTGATTTGGCGTCACAAACATTGACCCCCTGGTTCAGTTGCACGGTTGGCGGATGAGTTTTTGCTAGCATGGCAGGCCGTCCGAGTTCCTGCACCTGTGTCTCCGTTCGCTGCTCCTTGTCCTCCTCGCTGGTCCTGTCCCCCCGACGATTGGCTCAAGGTCAATGTTGATGCCTCCACTGGCCGTGCTCCGAGTTATGTGGGCCTTGGCTGTGTTGTTCGGAACTCTAGCGCTTCATTCATTGCTGGGCGAGCATGGCGCTACCCGGGTTATTTCTCTGCCACGGTTGCTGAAGCCATTGCTGTGCGCGAAGCGTTAAGTTGGATTAAGGTCCAGGGTTGGAACAAAGTTTTATTAGAAACTGACACTCAACTGGTAGTGCATGCTATTAATAGCGAGTCGCTTGATGATATGTCTCCTTTTGGGTTACTTATTCAGGACTATAAATCTCTTTTGTTGGAGATTCCAGTCGCTCAGTGTCATTTTATCTATCGGTCTGCGAATGTTGCTGCTCATGTTTTAGCCACTGGTAGCCATTCCGATGCAGGGCAAGGAGAGTGGTTCTCTTTGCCTCCTCTTAGTCTACTTGCTGTCTTAGTTCCATGTTAATTCAATCCTACCTTTTCTTTAAAAAAAAACAATTTTTAATAACATTAATGATCATCTCTTCTCTGGATTTGCAGTGTCTTAATCTTAAGCAGGTTTTACCATTTGCTTTTCCTCTCTTAACTAGACCAGTGGAGGATAGCGAAATTGAAGCTTGTGTTTTTAAAATGAATGGCAAGAAAGCTCCTGGGCCTGATGGGTTTAACAGTTACTTTTACCAACAAGCTTGGCCTACTATTGGTGTTTTTGTCAAGGAAGCCATCCATGAGTTCTTTAGGACTGGGATTTTGCTGAAAGATATTAATAGAACCTTCCTATGTTTGATTCCAAAAGGGACGACTCCAACCACCTTTGCCGACTATCGTCCCATCTCGTGTACCAATTTTTTTTACAAAATTATCTCTAAGATCCTTGCTACCAGATTGAAGGAAGCTATGGTTCCATTAATCAGTGCCAACCAAAGTGCTTTCTTATTGGATCGTTACATTGGGGACAACTTTCTTATTGTTCAAGAGCTTCTAAAAGGGTATTATGCTTTTTCGAGCCCACCTAACTGTACTTTGAAGATTGATTTTCATAAGGCCTTTGATAGTGTTGATTGGTGCTTCTTGCACGTCATGTTGGAGACTTTTGGCTTTCCGATTCAATTTACCTGGTGGATCATGGAATGTATCACTTTGGCATCATTTTCTGTCCTGATTAATGGTGCCCCTACTCAGACTTTTAAAGCAGCTAAGGGCATTCGCCAAGGGGATCCTCTTTCTCCATATATTTTTCTTTTGGTCATGAAATCCTTTAATGCTTTTATCGGGAACACAACTCTTTCTAATCCAAGATTCAGGTATCATTCGAAGTGTAAAACACTTGGTATTACTAACTTATGTTTGACGGATGACCTCCTCTTATTTTGCAGGGAAGATTTGGAGTCCATTCGGAATTTTATGCATGCCCTCCGTCTCTTCAAACATCACTCTGGTTTGCAGATCAATTTGCTTTAAAGTCATTTTATTTTTGTCCAAGGGTGCGACGGTCATGGCTCCCTCAGTTTCTGCTGCAACGGTTATGATTTTGAAAGAGCCCCCCTTCTTTATCTTGGGCTTCCGGTGTCTACTAAAAGGCTCTCTTATGCTGATTGTCGTCCACTCCTAGAGAAGATTCAGCTGAGGATTAAATCTTGGGTTAACAAATCTCTGTCTTATGCGGGTAAACTTCAGCTTATTCAAGCCGTCGTTAATTCCTTGCATGTCTACTGGAGCTCCCATATTTTCTTATCGCAAGGCATCATCAAAGAAATTGAAAGGCTTCTCAGGACTTTCTTATGGAGTCATTCTAATGGTTCTCGCGGAGCCTCCAAAGTGAAATGGTCTGATCTTTGCTATCATAAGGCGGAAGACGGATTGAATATTCTTTCCATTAAAACTTCTAATCGCTCTTTGATTCTTGAACGCCTTTGGTGGATCCTAGAGGATAAGAAAACTTTGTGGATCCAATGGTTGCACGCTTATTTTCTAAAAGGTCATTCTATATGGGCGCTTCAGCCGAAATCCAGTTTCCCTTTTTTCCTGAACCAGCTTTTGAAGTTAAGAGACAAAATTCGCTTAGAGACTTCTTGTGTTATCAAAGATGGACGTCGCGTCTCTCTTTGGTATGACAACTGGGATCGTCGAGGTCCCTTAATTTCTCAGGTAACTCCTTCCAGAACTTCTCCATTGTTCCCTCTCAAAACACGTATGATTTCATTTATTGATGGGAACTCATGGAAATTCCCAAGAATCCTGCGTCACCTTCGACCTAGCTATCCTCCAACTCCTCAAGAATCTGAGACTTTATTTTGGAAGAGGATTCCACTGCATAAGGTGACTAATCGCTTCATTTGCAATCACAATTTGAAGCAATCTCTTCCCGCCCCGAATCTCCTTCATTTTCTGGTTAGCTATTCAGAATAAACTTTCGAATGCTGACTGTCTTCCTTATGGGCACATGGATCCTTCTTGCCTGATGTGTTCCCTTCAAATGGAATCTTGTTCTCATCTTTTTTTCAAATGCCCATTTAACTTTTCTATTTAGAGTGTTGTTTGTAACTTATGCTGTTGGACGGATCCTGGGTCCGAAATTATGGCTATCACTAGTTACATATGTCTGCTCCTGCAGGTTCCAACCAATCTGTCCACCTTCTTATTTTAGGGGTCTGTTTATATTCGCTTTGGCGAGAACGCAACTCTCGACACTTCCAGAGTACTTCTTCTACGAAGGAGAGTTTGATTTGCTTAATTGTGTCTCATGTTCGAGAGCTAGTTTTGGCAAAGAAAATTCCTTGTAGCTCTGGTGTTTGTCATGCCTTACGACTATAGTTGATAGATAGGGGCTCTAATTATGCTCTTTTTGCTGTGATAGCTGATCTCTTTATTGCTGGCTCTCTTTTTGTGTATTGTGTTGTATATAATATAATGGATTTTCCTGTTTGTTGACCTTGTAATTTTCTTCCTTATTTATACTATTTTCCTTAAAAAAAAAAAAGATGTTTACCAATATAAACTCATACATATCGCAAGTCTTCTGTTTCTCTCTCCACGTGAAAACCAATACAAACTCTATAAACTCATGCCTACTATCGCACACTCGAGGTCTGTTAAAACCACTTCCGTCATCGCCGAAACCGCACCCAGATCTGTTCAAAATACCGGGTTCAAATTTGGACGGATCGGCCGTTTTAGTCGATAGTACGGCATCTGACTTGATTCCGGTAATTTTCGATTTTCCTAGGGACCTATTTGCAAAAAAAAAACTTTTAACCCTAAAAATCTACCCAACCCCCCCGGCCCCGACCTACTCGCTACTCTCATCTTCTTCTCTCTTCTACCACGCCTCCGTCTCAAGTCTTCGCCTTCTTGTCCGCCAGATCCGTGTCGTCTGTGCTCTCGCCACGTTCTTGCCTCCCGGTCCGGATCTGGACTCGGTGGTCTTCTCGTCTGTCTGTGGAGTCTTCGGCTCTTCGTTCTTCTCCCTCGTGTCGTCGCCTCGTCGGTCCTCCACGCCAGCTTCAGTCGGTTCTCCCTCGCGTCGTCGGTCCTCCACCGTGAGTAGCAGCCTTCGCGGCCTTGTCCGTCGTCTTCCGACGTCAACCCCAGCCGACCCGACATCGACCCAGATCTGTGAAGACCGAATGTATTGTTTTATTTTTCATGGATTTTTGACATTAATTGCTTCTGTCATTGTGTTGGTTGTTGGATAATGGTAGATTTGTTGTTAAAAATTGGATGACGATGGATTTGTGGTTGTTGAGAATTGCTTCTGTTTTTGCGATGGATACCGATGATGAATTGATGATGGATTTGGGTTGAAGACTTGAAGTGTTGAACCGTTGAAGTGAAGTTGTGTAAAAAATGTAAATGGTGAAGGTGATTTCGGTTGAAATGTTGAAAGGCATTCTTGAAGTGAACTTGACATTTTGCATTTTGGTTTTTGGCATTTTGGATTATGGAAGTTGATTTTGGATTTTGGCATTGAATTGATCCAAATGTCCCATTGGAAAATAAATTTAGAATGGTAATTGTGATTGAATTGTTGAATTGTGGATGAATGAGATTTATTTTTAATTTGTGCAATTGAATTTGAGATTGAGTTTGATACTTTGATAATCAAAATCAAATTAACATTTAAACCTAATTTTAATTGTAAAATTGATAATCAAATGTGAAATAAATAATTAAATGTAAGTTTGTAAAATTAATAATCAAAATCAAGTAAAATTGAAAAAACTTAAATCATTAATTGACATATTGTTAATATTTGTTATATGGTAATTCATTTTTATATTTGGGTATTGAATTTTGATAAATAATTAATTAAGTATAAATTTGGGTATTTGGGAATTGGAATTTAATTGAATTAGAATGGATTTGAATTGAATTGGAATGGAATGGAATTGAATTGGAATGTAAATTAAATTAGAATTGAATTGAATTGTAATGAAATTGAATGGAATTGGAATTGGAATTGGAATTTGGATTGAAAATTGATTGAATGGAAATGAAATTATGAATGTTTTGTAATTGTTAGGATTGGAAATTGTTGGGAATGGATTGAATGGAAATGGAATTATGAATGTTTTGTAATTGTTAGGATTGGAAATTGTTGGGAATGGATTATTTAGAAATGGAATTATGAATGTTTTGAAATTGTTAAGATTGAGAATTGTTGGAATTGAATTGAATGGAATGGAATTGAATTGAATGGATTGGATTGGATTGGATTGAATGGAATTGAATTGAATTGAGTTGATTTGATTTGAATTGGATTGGATTGGATTGGATTGGATTGGATTGAATTGAATTGGATTGGATTAGATTGAATTGAATTGAATTGAATTGGATTGAATTGGATTGAATTGGATTGGATTAAATTGAATTGAATTAAATTGAATTTGTTTGGATTGGATTGGATTGAATTGCATTGGATATTATTGGAATTGAATTGAATAGAATGGAATTGAATTGGAATTGAATTGGAATTGAATTGAGTTGAATTGAATTGGATTGGATTGGATTGAATTTATTTGAATTGGATTAGATTGAATTGAATTGAATTGAATTTGATTGAATTGGATTGGATTGGATTGGATTGGATTGAATTGAATTTGATTGAATTGAATTGGATTGGATTGGATTGGATTGGATTGAATTGAATTGGATTGGAATTGAATGAAATGGAATTAAATTGAATTGGAATTGGAATTGGAATTGAATTGAGTTGATTTGAATTGAATTGGATTGGATTGGAATTGAATTGAATTGAATGGAATTGAATTGAATTGGATTATATTGAATTGAATTGAATTGAATTTGATTGGATTGGATTGGATTGGATTGAATTGAATTTGATTTAATTGGATTGGATTGGATTGAATTGAATTTGATTGAATTGAATTGAATTGGATTGGATTGGATTGGATTGAATTGAATTGAATTGAATTGGATTGGATTGGAATTGAATGAAATGGAATGGAATTGAATTGGAATTGGAATTGAATTGAGTTGAATTGAATTGAATTGAATTTGATTGAATTGAATTTGATTATATTGAATTGAATTGAATTGAATTTGATTGAATTGAATTGAATTTGATTGGATTGGATTGGATTGGATTGGATTGGATTGGATTGAGTTGAGTTGAATTGAATTAAATTGGATTTGATTGGATTGTTTTGAATTGAATTAAATTGTTTTGAATTGAATTGAATTGTATTTGAATTGAATTGAATTGGAATGGAATTGCATTGAATTGAATTGGAATTGAATGGAATTAGAATTGGATTGGATTGGATTGAATTGGATAAGATTGGATTGGATTGGATTGAATTTGATGGAATTAGATTGGATTGGATTGAATTGAATTGAATTGGATTGGAATTGAATTGAATTGGATTGGATTGAATTGAATTTGATTGAATTGAATTGGAATGGATTGGATTAGATTGAATTGCATTGAATTGAATTTGATTGAATTGGATTGGATTAGGTTGAATTGAATTGAATTGAATGTTTTGAATTGTTAGCTTTGTGCATATTGTCATTATGTCTTTGAAATTATGTGTTATTCATTTTGTGTGCAGATAAATGGAAGGAAGTTCAAATATTCCCGATCAATCTAGTTCAGGAAGATACAATGATCCAGCTTGGGCTCACGCTGGTGTGGTTCCCGGTCAAAAGAATCATACTATTTGCTTGTTTTGTAACAAGCATTTGAAAGGTGGAGGAATCACCAGATTGAAAAGACATTTAGCTGGGGTTAAAGGAGATGTGGAAGCGTGTAAAAAAGTAAGTCATGATGTGAAGTGACAGATGAAGACATTGCTTGATGAACATCAATTTGAGAAAGATAGAAGAGAAAGATTGAATCTTGAAATTGGTAGTGGAAGTTCATTTCCCCGTTTCCGTGGTGATTATGGAGATGTTCAAGGTGGAAGTGATAGTGGTAGTAGTAGTGTTCCATCTCAGTTTCAGGATCCTGCACAATCTGAAGTGAGGAAGAGAAGAAGGCAGCTGCCTGATTTCTTTGCACCACGAACAACTCCTGGAGCCCAACCTTCAATTCGTAGTGCAATGCGAGATAAGAGATGCGCTCACAATGTGGATATGGCGAGAAGCTAGATGGTGGTATGATCTGAGTTCGTCATTTAATGCTTCTCAATCATATTATTATCAACCTATGATAGATGCCATTGCCTCTTATGGTCCAGGATACAAAGGGCCATCGGTTGATGACTTAAGAGGTAAACTTTTGAGTTGTGTTGTGTCTGAAATGAGAGCTTATTTGGCTGAACGAAGAGTGAATTGGGGTATTAATGGATGCTCAATTATGTGTGATGGTTGGACGAATAGGAGACAAGAGCCTATCATAATTTTTTTGGTTTATTGTTTTAATGGCTCTATGTTTTTAAAATCGATTGATGCATCTAGCATGATTAGAAATGCTGATAATTTGTTTCGGATATTTGATGAAGTTGTGAATGAAGTAGGGGTGGAAAACATTGTTCAGTTTATTACTGACAATGATTCCGCTTATAAAGCGGCAGGGATAAGGTTGTAGAGAACCTATAATTCCTTTTATTGGACTCCTTGTGTTGCATATTGTATTGACTTAATACTGGAGGATATAGGAAATCCTAGGTATTTTCCTGTTTTTGATGAGACCATGCAGAAGGCAAAGAAGGTGACAAAATTTATTTATAATCGTGCATGGGTTTTAAATTTGATGAGAACGGGATTTACCAATGGTAGGAATTTGTGTCGCCCTACTGTGACAAGATTTGCGACAAATTTCTTATCACTTTAGTCTTTTCTTTCGTTGAGGGTGGAGTTAAGGCAAATGTTTACAAGTGATAAGTGGGTTACATCTCAGCATGCTAGGTCTAATGCTGGAATGGAAGTTTGTAGTATCATACTGGAAGATAGAGAATTTTGGTCGCAATGTCAATTCGTTATCCGAGTTTGTGAGCCATTGGTGAGGGTGCTTCGGTTGGCTGATAGTGAAGAAAAGCCAACAATTGGTTATATTTTTATGCAATGGAGAGAGCAACGGAAGCAATCAAGGCCAATCTGAAACATAGGCCTTCTTTATACCAGCCATATATCTCAATCATTAATGAGAGAAGAAAAGACAACTTTCTTCTCCATTGATTGTAGAATGGGCATTTTGAATCCCAATGTGTATTTTAGATTTGGATGTTGAAAAGCAAGTCAAGTTAGTAGAGGAATGCTTATGACAATTACAACAATTGTTCCTCATGACTCAATGCAAATTGCTTTAACCACACAAATGGAGGCTTATAAGTACTCTTATGGAGATTTTGGAATGTCGGTCGCGATTCAACAAAGAGGACTTCTTTCTCCAGGTATTAATTATTTCATATTTCTTATTTGTTGAAATTTATTTATCACTTTATTTTGTTTATAACACTACTTTTGTTTTCTTATAACTTGCGTTGCTTGGTGGGATCTTTTCTGGATGTAGTGTTCCAGATTTGAGAAAGTTTGCGATTCAATTTTAAGTCAATGTGTAAGTGCAACCGGGTGTGAACAAACTGGAGCACATTTGAATTTATCCATTCCAAGAAAAGGAATAGATTGGAGCATAAGAGGTTGAATGATTTGGTTTTTGTTCGTTACAATTTAAAGCTTCGGGAAAGGTATGTTATTTTCATTATTTTAATTATTAATTTTTATATAATTTCTTATTATTTTCTAATAATTAAATGTAATTGTTTACTAGGACTCTTAGTAGCACAAGTTGTTCAAATGATCCAATTGCAATTGATAATATTGATATTTTGGCAGATTGGGTTTCTGAAGAACCGAATTTGGTTGATGTGGGTGATTTGAATGTGGAAGATGATCTTGGATGGGAAAGCATTGACATGTCATTTGGTGCATTAAATTTGAATGATGATGATGATGAAGCTCCTCTCAATGATGAGGATTTTGTACCAAATGATCAATGGGTCAATCAGATGATTCAGCGGTATCCGCTTCGACGATTGAACTTCGTGTTTTTATTTTCCTCTTCTTTTAATTTTACTTGTATTTGATCATTAATGTTTATGTTAAATTATATGTATGTAATGTAAATGTAATATTTTGTTTCAGTTCAACTTCTACTGATTGCTTATTCGTCATCAACCTTTTGTAATGGGTTATTGTTCTTTTTATCGATGTTTTGAATCTTTTGATGTAAATATGTAATATTATTTATTATAATGATGAAATTGTATGATTTTAATATTTTAAATGCTTTGTATTATTCTTAGTTTTATAATTGTATGATGATGATTGTCTTTATTTATATTAATTGTGGTTATTATTTATATGTAAAATATTTAAAAATTATTGTTATTTCAAATTAATTGTCATTATTATTTATTATTAAGATTTTTTAAAGTATGGTTGATGTAAACAGTAAACTGGTAAAGTATACAGTACAGTTGTATAATATATCAATATGGACTATTTTGCAATTTTTAAAAAGTTTAGGGACTATTTTATAAATTTAAAAAATATCCCGAATCTGCATTCTTACGATCAACCTGCACTGCACTGCCTGCTTCGAGCTCAATCCGATGCATCGAGTCCCAGATGCAGTATTCATAACATTAGTTAAAACAACCTTTTAACACCAACCGTACTAAAGCATACGTACAACATCGGTTAAAACAAACCTTTGCATTGCCCACGTCTACAACACTTTTTAAAAACATTTAGGTTGCTGTTGGTTCATACAGAAAAATGATAATAGGAATGAAAATAAATATAGTAAAGAATGAGAATGAAAATTATTATTATTATTATAATGGTTGATTAAGAGGAATGAATGATTACCATTATCATTGTTAGTGATTGGTTTGTAAAAATACTAAGAAATAAAATTTTATTATTATAATTAATTAATTTTATTATAATTAATTAATTAATTAATTAAATTTTAATTAATTATATAGTAACTAATTAATAATATTTTAATTATTTAAATAGTAACTAATTAAAATATTTTAATTAATTATATTGTAATTAATTAATTACAATATTTTAATTAATGCATGAATTATATTTTAATTAATTATATTGTAGTTAAATTAATTTTAATATTTTAATTAATTAATAATTATATTTTAATTAGTTATATTTTAATTAATTATAACAATCACACCCTTACATAACAATGATATCCATTCTTCTATGTTAGGAGGGAATGAGGTATTACCTAAAAGTGAATAATGAAAATAATAATTCTACAATGATACTCTCTTATCAAACTTTAAATTTTTATTCTATACTCATATCTTTTTTTTCATACCCACCAAAAAAACTTTAATCTTTTATTCTATACTCATGTCCTTTTTTTCATACCCACCAAACAAGCCTACTGAATTTACCGTGTTATTTTATGAATAACATTTGTTCCGTGCTAAAGCATACGTACAGTACCTATTCAATGCATTTAAAGTGGTTACTGTACACATTTGTATGGACAACATTTGTCCAAATGGCTTTTAATGGGTGGATATCCTTGAGCTTTTAACGTTTATCTCTGTTTCGTAACAAACAATTCCAACGAATCCAACATATTCTCATGCATATGAACACTTAAGATATAAACGCAGAGATTACTCGTGATACCAATCGAAAGATCACAAAAATTATAATTTTATTTTTATTTATTATATTTAACAAATATACTAATAATAAGAATAAGTAAATAATAAATATTTGAAATTCGTGAGGATTAATTGAACCGAAATTTCAAAAATACAAAATTTTTTATGTATTTTATATTAAAAATATGTCCCATTTTTATGATTATAATTAATTTGAATAACCTTTCTTCGAATACTGTACGTTGCCTATTTAATTTTAATGCCCTCGAAACTTGTTTTTGTATCTTACTTTGTATGTGGCTCACCGCACACAAAACAAAAGGAAGCATTTACAGTGTTTTTAACTATTCTTTCTTTTTGTTTCATGCCCGTTATCTGTACAAGCACATGAAAACAACGCATCTCTTCGTTGTAATTTTTTTCACACAACGTTGTTTCGTTTTTTAATTAATTAAATAATAATAATAATATATAAAATAAAATAAAATAAAATAAAATATTATTTCTAAAATGAAATAAAATAAAATAACTTTATTTTATTCATTTATTTTTTGCAAGAGAATTTTCAATATTAATTATATTTTAAATGCTACCAAAAAAAAATGTCGATAAATTATCGATAATAAATTAAATAATCATAAACGAAAAATATTACATTCGTAAGTGTGTGATCACATAAGTTCATCATTAAATCGATAATAATTAATCAAATTAATTACTAATCAAGGTTGACGTCTAACAACATTTTTCAATAACTGAATAGTATGAAGTAATAACTTTACAAAGATCGAACATGGTTAAAGATAATGTATAATTACTTTTCATCATTACAACTCTGGATTATTCTAAGATATTGTTTAACTATCAAACCTTATTAGATAACCAACTATGTTACATGTCGATCATTAATGATTGGTGAATGATTTAAAAAACTCTTTTTTTTCTCACTCATTCAATTGCCCTGGTCAAGGTCTTGAAACAACCATTAAAATCAATAATAACATAGTGTTCAAACTCATTACGTAAAGTCGATAGATTCCATCTTGACTCATCACTAATAAGATAAATACTTAATTATATCAAATGATCATTCAACTATTATTTTTACACATTAGGTGTCCCACATCAAAATATAATAAGTGACCTATTGATTATTATGATGATCTCAGATCAAAGGAAAAATATACATTTAAATTCTTATGAGAATATTCCACTTGACATTTCTTAGGTAATATTAACTATTGAGAATTCTCAGTTTGGTCAGTTCAATGATCATATCTCTATATGTATCATTTATATATATGTAACTTAGTAAATGAGATCTACTAATATTTATTCAATAGATACTATTACATATATATCAATCTATAACCGGATCATTAAAGTCCTTATTTAATGATCTTATGATCAAGAACATTTTAAGATTAAATCTTAAAGACTTGCCTCTCATTATCATAATCTCCTTTATAATGATAATTGTATAAATTTAATCAAAGATTTATCATATTAGAATAAAACAATAACGTAATATGATAATAAAATCATTTGTCATGTTATTAATCAACATTAATAATTATAAAATTAAAATATTTAATCTATTACATAATAATGAGATCGGGGGCATAATTATATCGGGGTAAAATTTTTCATTGATGTTTGTCTCAAGCATTCCCTGTTAATTTCTGGGTTTTGAACATTTTGTATGACAACGACTCAACGAGGGTAGATCCTGGGCTAAGCTCAAAGACATCCACGAATTTCATGTGGATATTTTTTTGGGTCCTATTTTTTCGGCTTTTCCATGTGGGGTTGAAACTTGGAAAAGCACATAAAAATGCTAAAGTGGAGTAGGATTGAAATTAACGAGTCCATGCCTACCGGTCTTTGAGAGAAATTAGCAATGGAAACGTCAGTAAACGTCACTCAGTCGTAATAATAATAATAGTAACAGTAGTAGTAATAATAGTAATAATAATAATGACGGACTCTCTAGCTAAGCAGTTTGGGAATTTTATCGGAGAATTTACCGAGTATGATACTTCTCACCTGGGAAAGAGTTACCGCCCTTTCATGCGTATTCGCTTTCGTATTGATGTCCGTTCACCTTTGAAGCGACGCAAAAAGATTCGTGTTTATGCTACTTTCTCTTATTTTGCTAGATTCAAGTATGAAAAGCTACCGTTGTTTTGTTTTATTTGCGGCTTGCTGGGGCATGGTGAGAGCCTATGTCCAGAGAGGTTGCGCAATCCTTCTCTTGCACCACCATACGAGTGGGATAACTCCTTACGTGCTTCTTCGGGACGCCAATCCCAAACACGTAGTCGGTGGTTGCGACACGACGATGGGTCTTCCTTGGATGATTTCGACAGTTTCTCCGCTGGTTCTATGTATGAAATTCATTCAGCCATGGATGCTAGCGAGGCTGAGGGGTCTCCTATGGCTGTAGGTGAAGGTAAGAAGCGGCAACGGTCGGTTGGATCCACTGCACCCGGGTTTTCTAGCGTTGATTCGATGGGGGCACCTAATGGACATCGTGTCCATTCTTCTTCTGTATTGGCGGGCGCCAAGGAGCGACCCGACCAGTCGCAATGAAAATTCTAAGTTGGAACTGTCAGGGTCTCGGCAACCCTTCGACAGTTCAAGCTTTAGACGATCTTATTCGTCAGCATAAGCCGGATGTTGTGTTCGTTATTGAGACTTTAGTCGATGACGGACGCATCGAAGAGCTTCGTGATCAGTTCCGCTTTGAAGTTGGTTTTTCAGTTGGTCGTATTGGACGGAGTGGTGGTTTAGCCGTGTTCGGTCGACATTCGAATGCTGTGGAGGTGCTACGTAACACGCAGAATTCTGTTGACCTTAAGATTCGTATGGCAAACGGAGGGTTTTGGTTTCGTACTTGCTTCTATGGTTTTCCGGAGCGGTTTCGTCGACGGGACTCATGGCAGTTGTTAAGGTCGTTGAATCTTGGACTCGATGCCCCGTGGTTAGTTATTGGAGATTTTAACGATTTGGCTTGTTCTAGCGAAAAGATTGGTGGTCGGGATCATCCATATCACTTGTTTTCTGGTTTCCGGTCTACCTTACAAGACTGTGATCTACAAGAAGTGGAATGGCTCGGTTATTCCTTAACGTGGGAGAGAAGTCGCGGATCGCCGGCATGGGTCTGTGAGAAGTTAGATAGGGCGGTGGCTAATGCTGTGTGGTTTGAGCTTTTCGATAATGCCATTATCAAAACGTGTGTGACACCTGTGTCCGATCATGCCCCCATATTGTTGAACACCGATACTGCTGTTCTTACATGGAATAGAAGGCGCTTTCGATTCGAGAACAAGTGGCTTAAGCAGGCTGAGTTGGCAGCTATTATTGAACGCGTATGGTCATCAATTGCCGATATAATGGTTAAGAAACAACGGTTATGCAGCGAGCTTGAGAAATGGGGTCAGAGTTTGGACCGAGCTTTAGCTGTAGAGAAACGTCGATTGAAGGCTCGCATGGAGGATGTTCGACATGTCAATAGCGTAGAGTATAATGTGTTACGAACGGAATTGTCTCAGTTGCTGGATTTGGAGTGTGTAAAGTGGCGGCAGCGTGCAAAGGAATTTTGGCTGGCAGAGGGTGACACTAATTCCAAGTTTTTCCATATATCTGTCAGTGCTCGCAAACGTCTTAATACTATTACTGAATTGTCTGATGCCAATGGGAATATGGTTAGTGATAAGGCTGGGATTCATGCAATAATCCATGATTATTTTGAGCACTTATATGTGGCTGAGGTGGCTGATTACTCAGCAGTAACTAGTTTGGTCCCTTCACGTGTGACGGAAGCCGATAATCATGTACTTTTATCTCCTCTCACTGATGTGGAATTCCGTAAGGCTGTGTTTTCGATGCATCCTGATAAAGCGCCAGGTCCTGACGGGCTTAATCCCGCTTTTTTCCAGAACTTTTGGCATCTTATTGGACCCGATGTGGTTGCGGCAAGTAATAGTTGGTTGAATGCAGGCCATTTCCCTCCGAACTTGACCGATACGATAATCGTTCTTATTCCGAAAGTAGATCACCCAACATCAGTTAAGGATCTCCGACCTATTTCTTTATGTAACGTGCTATATAAGATTGTTGCCAAGGTCCTTGCTAATCGGTTAAAACTATTGTTGCCTCATATTGTGTCCGACTCTCAGTCTGCTTTTATTAAGGGTCGTCTTATAACTGATAATGTATTGGTTGCGTTCGAATTGTTGCATTTCATGAAGCGGAGGACAGGTCGAGTGGGTGGTACTGTTGCACTCAAGATTGATATTAGCAAAGCTTACGATCATGTTGATTGGGGCTATCTTGAAAGTATTATGGCTGCGTTGGGTTTTGATGCTTGTTGGATATCACTTGTAATGATGTGTGTCCGCAATGTTAGTTATTCTGTCTCTGTTAATGGTGAGGAGATTGAACCCATCGTTTCGTCTCGAGGGTTGCGGCAAGGAGATCCGTTGTCTCAGTACTTGTATGTTCTGTGTGCCGAGGGGTTGTCTGCTTTGCTCACTGATGCCGAGAATCGTCATGCTATCACGGGTATCTCTATCTGTCGGAATAGCCCATCAATCTCTCATTTGCTGTTTGCCGACGATTCTTTTCTTTTTTTCAAAGCCACCGAAGCACAATGCCATGAAATTCGACGGTTACTTCAGATTTATGAACACGCCTCTGGGCAAGCTGTCAATTTGCGCAAGTCTGGCGTATTTTATAGCTCTAATGTGTTTGAGGTACAGAAAGTTATCTTCTCGAATATTTTAGATGTTCATCTTCCGCTTGATCATAGTCGGTATTTGGGACTACCTTCCATGATAGGTAGTAACAAGACAACCATTTTTGCTTTCCTCCGTGATAAGCTCTGGGCTCGGACTCAGAATTGGAAGACGAAGTTTTTGTTTCGAGCTGGTAAGGAAATATTATTGAAAGCAGTGGCCCAAGCCATTTCCGGCCTATTGCATGAGCGTGTTCCTCCTTCCTGTTTCCCTATGTGACGAATTGCAGAAGATGATGAACTCCTTTTGGTGGGGTACGAAAGATGATGGTCGGCATAAGGTTCATTGGCTACGATGGGACCGTATATGTGATAAGAAGTCTGTTGGAGGTTTGGGTTTTCGGAATTTGCATTGTTTTAATTTAGCTATGCTTGCTAAACAAGGATGGTGTCTTATGATGTCGGCAAATTCACTTCTTTATCGCTTGTTTCGTGCCCGTTTGTCAGAACATAACCAATTTGCCGCAATTGTGCACTATTCATCATTCTTTTATGTACAAATATTCTTTTCTCTCCTTGTACTGTTAGACGAGAATATTCTTCCGTTACATTGTCATGATTTGTTTGTACTACTGTAATCATACACTTTACTATATATAATACGCAACCTGAGCACGTTATGTGTGTCTCAGTTTTCTTCATTCTCTATCGTTGTATTTTCTATCTTGGTATCAGAGAATCCTCTTCACCGTGTCGTCTTTCTCTGTAACTTCCGACTCTGCTGGGTCTTCAACTCAAAAACATTACACTTTGTTTAGCTCCTCCAGCCAAACCACTGCGATTAAGTTGGATCGTAGCAACTATTTGGTTTGGGAATCCGTAGTACTACCTCTCATTGAAGGCAACAAACTGGAGTCTCACATTGACAGCACAACAAGTATTCCACCTCGTCTCATCCCTAATGGTGAAGGGACCAAAGTAAATCCTGATTTTGAAGAGTGGTATTCTACTGATCGTCTGCTTGTAGGATGGCTGAGAAACACCATGACTCAAGAAATCGGTGCTCAACTTCTCCACCGTCGAACCGCCAGAACTATGGAGTGGGCGCATGCACTCTCATGTGCTTCAACTAAAGCTCGTATAATGATTTACAAAACAGAGCTTCATCAAACTCGTAAAAATGGTATGAAAATGGAAGAATACCTTACCAAAATGAAGAACACTGCAGATCAACTTGCTCTTGTTGGTGCACCCGTAAACACTGAAGATCTCATCCTCCATACCTTGAACGGACTCGATACTGAATACAACCCAATCGTTGTAAAACTAATGGACCAACTTAACCTCAGTTGGGTTGAAGCACAAGCCTCTCTACTGGCCTTTGAAAGTCGTATGGAACAACTCAATCAATTTTCATAACTGACCATTCAACCCACTGCTCATATTGCACAACGTGAAGATGCCAGATCTGATGTCGAACGTCGCTCTCTTGAAGAGGTGGCTGGCATAACTCTCATGGTTCACGTGGTGGTCGTTCTCGTGGATGCCGTTGGGGAAGCAGAAATGGCAACCGTCCTTTCTGCCATCTTTGCCATCTTCCAGGTCACACAGTAGCGCACTGTTATCACAGGTATGACCGTTCTTTTCAACCAACACCGTCTGGCTTTCAACCACAAGTTGAATTTAATCGCAATTTTGGAAGTTACTCTCCACAAGCTCTTTATGCGTCTCCTTACTCAGTATCCGATCCCACCTGGTACATGGACAGTGGAGCCAACTACCATGTGACTCCCCACTCTGAACAACTTGAACATTTCACTCCAGTGGGTAAGTCTCATCTTCTTACAGCTACTGGAGAAAAGAATCGTATCATGAGTATAGGATCTACTTCCGTCTCTTGTTCTCCTTACCGCTCAAAACTTCTTCTTAAAAATGTATTATTCGTTCCTACTGCTACTAAAAACCTTATGAGCGTGAGCAAACTTGTTGAGGATAACTGCGTTGATATTCAGTTCACTAATCTTGGTTGCACTGTGAAGGACAAAGTAACGGGACGGCTATTGATGCAAGGGACACCTAAGCACGGCATGTATCCCATGAGCAGTGAGATTAAGCCTCAGCCTCAAGTTCATGTTGCACAACTCACCAACACGGAGGATGATTTCATCAACTGGCATCGCAAGCTAGGACATCCAAGTCATAGAATTCTGAAACAAAATCTGAAAAACAGTAATGTGAATTTCTTAGTGAATGAAAGATATGTATGTGAGGCTTGTCAGTTTGGAAAATCAAAACAGTTACCTTTCCCTTGTTCTACTTCATATGCTTCTGCACCTCTAGAACTTATTCATACTGATTTATGGGGACCCTCCCCTGTTCCATCCTCACATGGTCATCGGTATTATATTCACTTATTGGATGATTTTAGTCGGTATACTTGGTTTTACCCATTAAAACATAAAGGTGAGACTGCTAGTGCATTTAATCTTTTTCGAGTGTTAGTTGAGAATCAATTCAAGACAAGTATTAAAGCAATCCAGTGTGACAATGGCTCAGAATATAAACCTCTCATACCCATTGCACAATCTGCGGGAATTCATCTCCGGTTAACCTGTCCATATACTTCCTCTCAAAATGGAAGAGCTGAAAGAAAACACAGACATATAGTAGAAACGGGTTTGACTTTGTTAGCACAAGCAAAAATGCCATTAATTTATTGGGTTGATGCCTTTCAAGCTGCTGTTTTTCTAATCAATAGGCTCCCAACTTCGATCTTGCAAGGAGATTCACCATTGTACAGGCTGTTTAAAACACAACCAGACTACAAGACAATACAACCTTTTGGGTGTGCTTGCTACCCGTGTTTAAAGCCGTACAATCAACACAAGTTTCAATTTCACAGTCAAAAATTCGTGTATCTTGGTTTTGCATCTCAACAGAAAGGCCATAAATGCTTAAGTGCTTATGGGAAAATTTTTTATCTCAAGACATGTTGTATTTGACCCATTTATGTTTCCTTTTACTACAGGATTCTTACATCAGAAAGTTAACATGCCTGAACCAGATGATAGAATACCTCTCTTAATTCACAACTCAAACGTATCGACGTGCTCTACCTTGCCTCAACGACAAGACCCGAATGTCCTTGACACCTCCTCTGTTCATGCTTCATCTGGAAATCAGGACATTTCACCTGTCATCAACTTAACCGATCTCTCCTCCACACAACGATCTGATAGTTTGCCTTCTTCAGAAGATTCGGTATCTCCATCCCTTCAACACAATCATCATCCAATGACAACAAGGGCCAAGGATGGGATTTTCAAGCCTAAGTATCCTTTCACTGGACTTCTTCATGCAGAAGACCCAGATTCCCTATCACATATAGCTACACCCTCTTCAACTCATGAGGCACTTGCATCTTCTCACTGGCGGCAAGCTATGGAGGATGAATTCGCCGCCTTACAACGCAACAACACATGGATCTTGGTTCCTTACCACGATTCACAAAAACTTGTTGACAGCAAATGGGTATTCAAAACCAAGTTTAAAGCCGATGGTTCTGTCCTAAAACACAAAGCTCGGTTAGTTGCTAAAGGTTTCTAACAAGCTGCCGGAATCGATTATGGTGAAACATTCAGTCCGGTAATCAAACCAACTACCATCCGTGTTGTATTAACGATTGTTGTTACCTTTCAGTGGGAAATACGACAACTTGATGTGAATAATGCTTTCCTAAATGGCTTCCTTCAAGAAGACGTCTATATGCGACAACTCGAAGGCTTCCTTGATCAACAACAATCTAACCACGTATGTAAGTTGGTTAAAGCCATTTACGGCTTAAAACAGGCCCCTCGAGCCTGGTTCGATCGTTTGCGAGTAACCTTACTGGAATGGGGTTTTAAAAATGCCAGAAGTGATATTTTACTGTTCTTGCTTCACACAAACAATCTCACTGTGTTTGTCTTGGTATATGTCGACGACATCTTGATCACTGGTAATAACACTGCCTTCCTAACATCTTTTGTACAAAGACTGAATGCACTCTTCTCTCTCAAGGACTTAGGACCTCTATATTATTTCCTTGAATTGGAAATCTACAGAGATAGCTCAGGTATGTACGTGAATCAAGGTAAATACATTCTTGATTTGTTAAAGAAATTTAACATGCTGGATTGTGCCTCTGTGTCTACTCCAATGGTTGCTGGTCGACAATTCTCTTCAACTGATGGGGAAGCCATGTCAAATCCTACCATGTATCGACAGGCTATTGGTTCTCTTCAATATTTAACGACTACTCGTCCAGATATAGCATTTTCAGTGAATAAACTCAGTCAATTCTTATCTCACCCAACAGTCGTTCATTTTCAAGCAGTCAAACGTATCTTGCGTTATCTCAAAGGCACTTATCATTATGGCCTTCATTTAAAGCCATTCTCTTCACTTCAATTGACGGCTTACACCGATGCAGATTGGGCTACAGATATAGATGACCGAAAATCAATGGCAGGGTTATGTGTGTATCTTGGAGGCACATTAGTGTCGTGGTCTTCTTGGAAACAACGAGTAGTCTCTCGGTCCAGTACAGAATCTGAATATCGGGCATTAGCTGTTGGAGCTGCTGAAGTTAAATGGTTGAGTTCACTGCTATCAGAACTTGGCTTTCTCGTACAACAACCTTCTATACTATGGTGTGACAATATGAGTGAAGGAGCACTAGCTGCAAATCCATTCCAACATGGTCGCAGTAAACATATAGAGATTGATGTTCATTTTATCCGAGATCTTGTTTTATCTGGTCTCATCGACGTCCGATACATTTCCTCCTCTCATCAAGTAGCTGATTGTTTAACCAAAGCATCGACACACTCTCAGTTTCTATATTTACGGAACAAACTCGGGTTGTCTATTACACCCTCTCGTTTGAGGGAGGATGTCAGAACATAACCAATTTGCCGCAATTATGCACTATTCATCATTATTTTCTGTACAAATATTCTTTTCTCCTTGTACTGTCAGACGAGAATATTCTTCCGTTACATTGTCATGATTTGTTTGTACTACTGTAATCATACACTTTACTATATATAATACGCAACCTGAGCACGTTATGTGTGTCTCAGTTTTCTTCATTCTCTATCGTTATGTGTGTCGCTTGTTTCGTGCCCGTTATTTTCCTAATACTGATTTGCTCTCCGCTAATCTTGGCTCTAACCCGAGCTTTACATGGCGTGGTATTCACCATGCATTATCAATCATTCGCGCTGGGTTAAGATGGCGAGTGGGTAGTGGGGAAAATATTAGAGTGTGGTTCGATCCATGGTTGCCACGAGATGGTGCTTTTGGAGTTTCGACAGGTTCTCCCCCTGTTGGATCTGACTTACGTGTCTCTGATCTTATTGACCAAGATAATATGATTTGGAATGTTGATAGGGTTCGTGCGGTGTTTAATGCTGATGATGCACACATTGTCCTCTCGATCCCACTCTCTTCCCATGCTCGTGATCGCTTAATCTGGCATTATGAGAAGCGAGGCTCGTACACGGTGAAATCGGGTTATATTCTTGCTTCACACTTGAATCGGCCACCTGAAGTCTTGCCACACGTTGATTGGACTTTTCTGTGGAAGCTTCGCATACCACCTAAGGTTCGTGAATTCTTATGGCGGGCTTTGCGTGGTGTACTTCCAACCAAGGACAGACTAGCGCAACGCGGGATGAATTATGGTACTTTGTGTGGTTGTGGCGCTGATCCGGAGACGCTCGATCATGCATTGCTACACTGCCCTGCTGCTGCTTCAGTTTGGCATTTATGGGGTCGTGGTGGTAGCTCCACGTCCTTATCCTTTGTCGACTGCTTTGCTGCTCTGCGTGCGTCGTCGGATGTCTCGATTATTCAGGAGTTTGCTTTGATTGCGTGGTGTGTGTGGTGGGCTCGGAACGAGCTCCTTTGGAAACAACATAGTGTTCCTGCTAGTTCAATCCTCCATCTTGCACTCGATTACTTTCAAGAGTGGACTACCGCTCAACAACGCAGGCGCACGCCCCTCCCTCGGTCACCCGCCTCGACATCGAGTGCTACTGGTGATTCTTCTGTTATATGAAAATGCTACACGGATGCAGCAATTTTTGACTCATCACGTAGCTATGGTTCTGGTTCGGTCACATGTGCTACTGATGGCACCTTCTTACATGCCTTCTCCACGTTCTGCCATGGCTCTGTCCCTCCAAAGGTTGCCGAGGCAATTGCTCTGCGTTCCTCACTCGAGCAGGTCTCCGCTCGGTGTCTTGGACCTGGTCTTGTGTTCTCTGATGCACAAGAGGTTGTTCAAGCCGTCTCTAGTGATGTTGAAGATTGGTCTGAGTATGGCAACATCATCGAGGATTGTCGACGGCTTTTACGCCAACGTGTTGATATTAAAGTCTCCTGGATAAGACGTGTTGCCAACGATTTAGCACATTGTCTCGCTCGTAATTCTCGTTTTACTTCCTCGTTTATGTTTTGGACCTCTCCACCTCTATGTATTATGGATTCTTTTCGTTGATTTCAATAAAGTTTGCTACTTTTACCCTAAAAATAATAATAATAAAATAATAAAAGAATAAGAAAATTAATAATAACAAAAATTTAATAACAAAAATAAAATAAAATTAATTGATAAAATTAATAATAATAAGAATAATAATAAGTAGAAAATTTGTAATAATAATAAGAATAATAATAATAATAACAACAACAATAATAATTAATTAATAAATAAAATAGAAAAGAAGAAAATTAATAATAATAAAGAATTTAAAATAAAAATAAAAATAATTGATAATAATAATAATAATAATAATAATAATAATAATAATAATAATAATAATAATAATAATAATAATAATAATAATAATAATTTGATCTTTTGTTAATTATTTATTTATCATTTCAAGTTTATATTTTCAAATTAAACATTAACATAAAATTCTTTTTTATTTCATTTCTTGAATCAAACAAATAATATCCATTTTATTATATTCCTCATATTTTTCATTATTAAGAGAATTATTTTATTCCTTATCTATTCTATTCCTTGAATCAAATAAGCCGAGGTCTTAGGTAGGCCTGAACCTAAGTAACCCAAGTCCAGACCTAATTATAAAAAAACGTTATTTATCCTTTTAATGTTTTTAAAAATTATTTTAAGAAACTTGATAAGCCTATGTATAGACATGTTATGCAATGGGCAAGGAGTAGGAGTCAAAACACGTGAAAGCCAAACAAAACTCACGCAGTGAATTAAGCGGAGCCAAAACTCCATTCATTGTTCAAGTCAAAGATGCCTAATACGTTACTAATCACAAAACGATCTCTGAATCAGGTCCACTAAGAGAAATGTACATTACAAAGGTTATGCGCTCTCTGACGCCTTAACAGAAGCCCAGTAACATATAGAAGTAGAGAAATGATAGGCAAGACCAGGAGGACAAAACAGAAGCAAGCAAATCAAAAGCAAGAAACTGGCACCATGAAACAATGGACATGAGGAGCTTGGTCTTGGCTGATCATTTTCTGGATATGGAACTAAAGAATGAGGCAGACTCTATGTCTTCTCTTTTGCTTCTTCTGTTTTGGAGGTTGAAGTACTGCCTTAATAGCAGCGTCGAACACTGCCTTCACATTCTGTGTGACAATTTTTGTTCAAGGAAAAAATAAATCAGAACCATATCACATCCCGGATCAGATATGATGAAGTAGGAGGAATGGAGATGGTATTTTTTAGCAAAAGAATTGAGTTTAAGCACTTCCTTAAATATGGGAAACATGTTCTTTTCTAAGTATATGTTTTTCTAGTATTGCTGGTTGACTGATTTAACAAAGCTGTAATGGTTATTTCTTGTCCCATAAATCCAATTAAGCTGGCGCAAGTAACTAGGTGTGTGTCCATAGTTTTATCAAATTTAGAGGATAAGATACAGAACTGAGACAGACCTCCTGTGTCTTTGAGCTGCATTCTACATAAGCCAATGCTCCTATTTTCTTCTTTAGTTCTTGACCCTAATCATAGAATAGTGCCAATAAATCAATCGAGTTTTAGTGCTAGTTCAAAATTATGACATGCGTCAAGCAAGGAGAACGACTTTGGTGGATCGAGGCATGCCTACCTGTTCCGTAGATATGGTGCATGCTCCAGGATAATCCAAGTTAAATTGTCCATCTTCTCTTAGATCTGCCAACATTTGACAGAAAATTGCTTACAACAGCAGAACAAACATGGATTCTCAAAGTTGATGATTTAAAGCAGCAAACTCACTCATTCTGTAAGCCATTCAATGTACAATATAACAAATTCTGAAGTGGTTATCATTACTACAGAACTCATGGAGGTACGAAGTCATCAGAAAGTCCCACACATGCACATATAATACTCTGTGCTTAGATCTGCCATTTGACAGAGAATAGCTCACAACAGCAAAACAGACATGGATTCTCAAAGTTGATGCTTTAATGCACTAAACTCACTCATTTTGCAAGCCATTCAATGTACAACATAATGAATTCTGATGTGGTCATTGTTACTACAGAACTCCAGAAGACACGAAGTCATCAAAAAGTCCCATACATGCACATATAATGTCTGTCCTTAGATCTGCCATTTGACAGAGAATTGCTCACAACAGCAAAACAGACACGGATTCTCAAAGTTGATGCTTTACTGCACCAAACTCACTCGTTCTGTAATCCATTCAATGTACAACATAACAAATTCCAAAGTGGACCTGTCCTTAGATCTGCCATTTGACAGAAGATTGCTCACAATAGCAAAACAGACATGGATTCTCAAAGTTGATGCTTTAGTGCACGCAACTCACTTATTCTGTAAGCCATTCAATGTACAACAAAACAAATTCTAATAGAATCAAATATAATGCGAGTGGTCATCATTATTACAAAACTATGGGAGACATGAAGTCCTCAGAAAGCCCCGCACATGCACATACGATACTTGAACAGGCAATAGGCCCAGTAAAAAACATGGTCAAGTTTCAGATTTATATCCCAGAAAAATGAGTACATTTGAACAGATAAGAGTCTTATTCTTCGCTTTAAGGTATTGCATCAGACACACTTGATCCGTAAAACCCTGATCAAGCACAGCAGGATTGGCAACAAAAATCAAGCAAAAAGTTAAAAGAAAGAAAGAAAAAGAGTTCATAAATCATCACCTAATTTGGTACCAACAAGAACAATAGGCACTGATGGGGCATAATGTCTGAGCTCAGGGACCCACTTCTCCAACATAACAAGGGGGCAAAAAGGAAAAGGCGATTATAAGACACAGAGAAGAATCAGAAAAAGTATTATGAATATCACAAGAAAAGGATGAATTTGAGTAAGAGCAATCATAGCAGATAGATAAAAAAGAGGAAAAAGGCTTACTTTCTTTGATATGTTCTCATAGCTAGGCCTACTTATGAGAGAAAAAGCAAGAATGAAAACATCAGCTCCTCTATAACTCAGAGGCCTCAGCCTGTTATAGTCTTCCTGACCTGCATCAATCATGCTATAACTTCTGCTTAGAAGCATCACAATATGCTAATCCAACCCTATTATGTGAAGAAAAAAAAACCTCCAACCTTCAAATTATTTACGGTATTTAAATTTCTAAAAATATTAATAATCTAAATTACTGTAAAAGAAATGACACAGAAATCCATATGATATAAATAATATACATGAAATAATTAAATGTTATAAATATAATGATCCAACACAATTTTTAATGTCATGCCTTTCACTGTTATTCTTTTGAAAATCACAAAACGAATTTTCAAAAAATACAAGATTAAAAGCTCTTTTTTTTTTCAAAATTAATTAAACTACAAGGTATCCAAAGCCCTCAAAAGCACTGCTGCTTTTCTAAAGCAGAACAGCTCAAAGAAAGTAAAATGTTGCAAACTGAATCTTGCCTTCTCTAAATTCAAAACAAAGAACCACATTGTGAGGAGATATCATCGCAGACAGACCAAAAACAAAAGTAAAAACTAACCGAAGTTTCACAAGTTCCAGGATAAAGATCTGAACGAAACATAACAACAAACAACTTACCTGCAGTGTCCCAGAGACCTAGATTCACAGTCTTCCCATCAACCATAACATTGGCACTGAAATTATCAAAAACGGTGGGGACATAATCCTGTCAGGGAAAAGAACAAAAAACCACAAAGGCAAAATCTCGTCTCAGAAACATACACAGAAGACCTCAAATTGAACAAAGCTAAAATAGAAGTTAGAGAAAGAGTACAGTAGGGAAGGTGTTGCTTGTATATGAAATGAGAAGACACGTCTTTCCGACAGCACCATCACCAACTGTCACACATTTGATGAACTTTGATGCAGCCGATGTTGCATTTGTTGTTGGTTCTGTCATTTCTAAAAGCAGTGGACTAAAAACCTCAAATTACACTTCCCCAGTCCTCTCTGTTTTCTCTATTTGATACAGGTTGCTCTCGAGTTAGATATAGGAAGTAAGAGGAAGGGCGGACTAAAAAGAAGGGAGGTCATTAAAGAACGAGAAAAAGTAGGAGAATTCACTTTAATTTGAGCTGTCAGAGAGGCAAAAAGGAGTTAAATAAAAGGTAAGCAGACCCCATTGGAATGAGACTTCATCAAGAGCACTAGTACACAAACTACGCTGCTGAATACTAGTAGTTGAGATCGAGCTAATAGGAAAAAAGATTGCTCATTTCTTATACTACTTTCAAAACGGTGTGTGCCCATCAAATTAGATAAGGCTGATTCAGAGCAATTTGAGTTACGGTGTGATCGAATCCAGTCCAACCAGAGGTGTTTTTATTACACGACATGAAGACGCATGTCAGTAGAACGACAAAAGTTAAGCCTATGCTAGGCTCCCACGACAATGGAGTGATTATCGGGCCATCCAGTCAGGTAATATTCGTTGAAGATATTTATGAGTGCTAACAATAGTACAGCTCCTGGTGCTTTGATCCAATTTAGGTTGAAGAGTTGAGTAGGGACGAGACTATCTTGAGGTCGGAGGTTAGGGCAATTGGGTAAGCACCGTAATAATAACATGAACGATAATAAATATGGAAAAAAAGAAAGAATATTATTATTATAATTATAATAATTGATTAAGAAGAATAATGATTATTACTAGTTGACAGTGGTTAGTTTGTAAAAATATTATAATTAACTAATTATAAAATAAATTAGATTTTAATTAATGAATGAATTATATTTTAATTAATTAATTAATTAATAATATTTTAATTAATGAATAGTTATATTTTAATTCATTATATTTTAATAATAATATCTTAATTAAATATAATGTAAATAAATAAATAATAATAATATTTTAATCAATTATGTTGTAATTAATTAATTAATTACAATATTTTAATTAATAAATAATTATATTTTATTTAATTACAATATTTTAATTAATTATATTATAATTAATTATTTAATTGATTTCACCATAAATTTGATTATTAAAATTAAAGCTTTACTTATGAAATTATTTGGCTGATAATTATATCTTTTATCTGTATAAAAAAATAAAAACATAGCAATTATTCTTATTCCTCTCTCCTATTTGTCTAGATTGTGAGAGGAATGAAAGATTGCCCAAAATCAAAGAATGAAACTTTTAGGTCTTTAATGATAAGTTTATATCAAACATCAATTTTTATTCGATATCTATAACTTTTTTCTCATACCCTTCAAATAAGCGTACCCTCGTGAGATTTGTGAGTGTCAATCTACGAAGGATAATGCACCGATTCAAATTTGAACTAATTATTATCTAATTTTGATTTTATTTTTTTATTTCATTCCAATTCAAAATGAAATTAAATTCAAATATTTTAAGTTTAATAAATTATATTTTAATAAATTGAATTGATTCAATTCGATATATTTTAATTTTAAATTGATTTTTTAAAATTTTAATTTTAACTTGTCAAATATTCACTATTATTGGCATCAAAACTCAGTTTAAGTCTTACTAAGACGCAAAATTTGATAAAGTCTGATAATATGTAACCTAATCTTTATTTAATAAAGAGGTTATTTCTGTTTTTACTTCTTAAATAATTTATTTGAAATACATAATTTGACAGTATAATTTTACAAATTATTGTATGTGGTTGGATCTTTTGACTTTTTATCTTTAAACAGCGTCACTTTGTCTTTAGAGGACCCTTTTGGATTTGGGCTTTTGTTTTTGTGCTTCTAACAATTGAAAGTCCGATCCACTAATAGCCAAACCGACTTGCCGTTTAGTGTACGGACGTTGGTAGTGAGATAAACATACAGAAGAGAGAGAGAGAGAGGGGGGGAAGGATTCAAGGAAGAGAACAATGGGTTCGAGAGCAGCAACACCGCCATATCCAAGCGCCGCGAGAATCGCCGATTCACAGTGCTATCCTCAGTACACAGCCTCTCTTAAGTGTAAAACCCTGTTTTGGATACAATAACGCTAATTCACCAAAGAAAAGATCCTCTAACTAGACATTGCAGGGCGTTTTTGTGATTTTTATTCAAAATTGATGAAAGAATCTTATGTGGGTTCTTTTAAATTTTTGAATTGGGTGTAAGGAGAAGAAAACTGGGGAAGATACGTTTTTTTTCTTTACTTGATCAGTCTCTGATGATGCTTGCTTTTTTAAACTTTGTAACGGATTCAGCTTTTTGTTGGATCTTCTTTACTCTTCTGTGATGTGATAGTGATTTTAGCTGGTTTTATTGATTAGGAAACTGTTTAGAGACTGAAGCTCTGTTAACTTCTTTGTTTGTTTCAATTCGTAATGTGCCATTATGTTTTTTCAATCCTTTCATTATGTGTGAGCTTTAATTTGAGTATTATAGCGAAATTTTAGGTGCTCTCTTTTCTGGGTATAGGTGAGCTTTTAAGATGTTATGTTTATGTGATTAGATTGAGGGCTTTGATGAGGATTTTTGTCAGCTGTCATGTATTGGTATTTGGTGACTGAATTGCGGTTCTTTATGCACTCGTTGATCAATTTACGTTCTTTGGTAAAAGGCTTGGTTTCACGCTTTGTTGTTTCGGTTTCTATGTGTTGCTTTAGGAATCATGTAGTTTCGGTAGGGCTCTCGATTTCAGTAGAAAATGTGTCTGCCATTTCCTAATTCTGGAGAGAAACTCGCAGGCCTAGAAGAGTTTAGCTCAGACAAGAGTAAGTGTCAAGAGCATTTTGATGTGTACAAGGAATGCAAGAAAAAGGAGGTATTGGATTCTTAAGAAACTCTTTAAGACTTTATGTTGACATTTGCGATTGACCAATCCGGGATGACTAAATTATAACGTTTCGTGCTTTTATCTGGACAGAGGGAAGCTCGGCTTGAACGCAACAAGACTCGCTCTTTTTTTTCCTAAAACACTATGTCCTGATTCTCTTGACATTCATGGAACTTTACTTAGGATCATTGCAAGTGTTCTTTCAGTTTACTTCATTTGAATACATTTAGGATGAAATTGAACTGCAAGATTTCAGACTGAACTTTTCACTATGGCACTGAGTAGCACTTCAATTTAGTGTTTCTGTGTATCTATGGTCACAAGATGTAATAGATAAAGGCTGTGGACTATTTACACTAACGTGTTAATCTGTTAATTATAATTAACATAGTTCAGCTCTGTCCATTTTGGTTGTTTAATAGTGTAAGAAAACGGAGTTGCCATCAACTCGGCAGTGTCAGAATGATAATCACCAACAGCTATTCAATTGATCAACATCGTCGAGGATCCTGGCCCTTGATGATTACAAGCACGAATGGCTAAGAGCTGTATATGGATTCTTTCATGTCAACTAGATGCATAATATGCAATTTCTCATAGCAACTCTATATGCAGAATAAGAATGCTTAGAGCATAGCCCTGGCTTTAGGCTTGAGGGTTGGCCTTGGTCTAACAGAAATGCAGGTAATGTTGGTATTCTGCTGAGAGTGAGAAGTCGAGCCTTGATAGGTGATAGAATCGCACTCAATTCGTCCATTGCAAATTGTAGCCTGATCTTATTCTTGACCCAATCCCGGTCTATCAGTCAAACTGGCTTTGTGCTGTTCGGGCTAGCAAATCTTTCAGGCTTGAAATGGTTGCATGAGGACCCAAGTATCAGGACCCTGCTGCACAATTGAGATTGAGATTTGAATGTTCGTTACCTTGGGAATGCCAACAGTTAACGATCCTGAATTCTGAATCCCATTTTCTGTCGCGTGAAACATTAATTATTTTCCTGTTCTGAAGCATGTGAGCGTTTTGTTAGACAATTCTTACAAGTTTTAAGCACCTCAGGACAAGCACCAGTTTGCTAATCATGTGAGCAGCTACTGTTGAGCTTATGATTGCTACGGCTTAAGAAATCAGGGATGGCAACGGGTCAGGTTCGGAGTTTAAAAACATTCGGGTCTAATTTAAATTCAATTAAGTATATATCGAAACGGATTTCGGGTTTAAGTTTGAGTTTGATCGAATTAAATTTGACTAGGGATGATTTTTGTGTCTAATGTCCAGGTTACCACTATTCATATCAGCAACTCCATTCTCTTAGGAATCCTTCAATCCTATCCTTTCACGCCCTTTAACATTGAGATCGTCGAATCCGCCGTTAGCCTCACCAAAACCTTTAAAAAAAGTTGCCAGTCAAGAACTTCAACAACTTATGATTACCTAATCAAGGTTAAAGAAAAGTATTCTTTCATACTGCTTAACTGGTAAGGCATCTTATAGTTATTAATTTTTAAACATACATTGGACATTCTGATAATAGCAAAATAAGTATTTTTAAGGACATAAAACAGAATTTGATGTGTTTCAAAATGATTGATTAATTGGTAAAATTTTAAAATAATATCAATTTAAAGAGAATTTTTAAAGTGAAATTGTTTTGATATTTTTAAATAAAATATCGATTTGATCGGGCCGGATCGGCTGCCATCCCGAGACGTACTGGACTATTTTATAAAGGCTTATAACAAAAAAGGAAAAATGATAGATTTTTTTGGGCTGTGATCATCAAAGCCCAACAAGAAATGACAAATTAAATGGTGTGAGAAAATAGAAATTGGAAAATGAAGGTTAGAGGGAAAAAAAAGAGAAAAAGAAAGATATGGACAAGAAAACAAAGAGAGACGCAGAGAACATAGAGGGGGTCCTCTGAATCTCTTCCTCTCCCACATCGTAAGCCCTAGTTTTAACCGATTCTTTGTCAATTTGCTGTTCCTCGTCTTCTTTACCTCTGAAATTCTGGATTTTTCACTCTTCCACGTTCCGCCAAAAACCCTAATCTCCCAACGAACTTCGCATTCCTTTGATTTCCTTGTTCTTCTGTTCATGATGGTCTGTCCTAAAGCTTGAATCTTTGGTACGAGGCGTACGGGTTGGAGGTTGATATATACATATAAATACATATATCGAAAAAATATTTGTGGGTCTGTGGGAATTATGTATGCTCGCGGTGGGTCGAGATCGGAGATTGTGGGAGGACCGCTTGATCGGAAGCGAATAAACGATGCGCTCGATAAACACCTTGAAAAGTCGTCGCCTTCAACTTCGAGGGCTTTGAATAGTAAGGACAAAGATAGGTTGTCCGTACCATCCACTTCTACTGGCAAATTGCAACTCGAACATCGTGATACACGTTCTGCTTCTCTCTCCAAGAACAAGGGTTCTGATGGTTAGTTTGTTGTGTTCGTTCTTATAGATGTTACTTTTCCTTAAATGCGCATCTGGGGTTATTGTAAGTCATTGGATGATGGTTTTCTTTTGGTGTTTGGGATTGGATTGTTCTGTTTGTTTTTCGTGTGTTTTTTGCAGATGTTGAATTCGATTTGGTCCTTCCTGACGTTTTACTAGTTATAGTAAGTAATGATGTGAAAAGTGTCTCGTTCATGATCTGGTTTCTCTGACCTTAACTTACCCTGGAAAGGGTTATTCTTTGGCTATGGTTTTGGCTTTCTAAACTGTTCTTAGTTTTTGCATTCTAATCGCGGCATATCATATTTCTGGCTTGGTTTAAAGCTCTGACCTGTGAAATACCAGATGAGCTGTGTTTAAAGTTGAAGGTTGGTCAGTGATTGAGACACGAAATTTAACTTTTTCCTCGTTTTCCGATATATATTCTTTATGTGTGTTTATGGTTGTTTGTATAGTTATGTATGTGTTTCATACATTGTGGGCAAGGTTTTAAAATATTTCTGAACTCTGAGAGTTTACATATTCTTAATGTTTTGTTCATGCTGTTAGCATATGGTACGTTTATATAATACTATACGGTTATACTAAGTTTAATATTTTACTTGATTTTCTTCCTTCTGCTGTTAGTTAAATTTGCAGAATAGTAGATTTCTTGTTTTTATTTCTGTAGTGGTTTATGAATTTGGATTATGTATTCAGGCTATGTTGGCTAGTCTTTTGTCTTCAACCTACCAGTTGTGATTTGGTTAGCCTCTTTGGACTGTAATCTTGCAAGATCCGTTGTTATAATATACTGGCTATTGACTATTGAGTCTATTTTGTGGTTATATTACCTACTGACACTATCTTAAATTAATAAGCTGCAGAAGAATCTGAGACTGACAGTGAGGAATCAGATGTTAGTGGTTCTGATGGAGACGACACATCCTGGATTTCATGGTTTTGCAATTTGAGAGGAAATGAGTTTTTCTGTGAAGTTGATGATGAATACATTCAGGATGACTTCAATCTTTGTGGATTGAGCAGTCAAGTTCCTTATTACGATTATGCACTGGATCTCATACTGGACGTTGAATCTTCTCATGGTAAACATTTCCGATAGCACCTGGGATCTTTATTTAGCGTTAGCTTTTCTTGTTAAAGCATAAGGATTCTTATATTTGAGGTTCTTCTTTTGTTTTGCTCGTTGGTAGGTGATATGTTCACTGAAGAACAAAACGAGTTGGTAGAATCTGCAGCTGAGATGCTTTATGGTCTTATACATGTGCGGTATATACTAACAACCAAGGGAATGTCCGCTATGGTAAATACACGTATTATGTAATTTGTATATATATATATTTTTGTACATAATTGATTGGTTACAAGTTCTGGTGGATTTATACAGTTGGAGAAGTATAAAAATTATGATTTTGGGAGATGCCCACGAGTATACTGCTGCGGGCAACCTTGCCTTCCAGTTGGTCAATCAGATATTCCTCGTTCAAGTACTGTTAAAATCTACTGTCCTAAATGTGAAGACATATATTATCCACGGTCCAAGTATCAGGGCAGTATCCTTTCAGTAGTGATTGCTAGTTCAATGACTTCCTTTAAGATTAATTCATTGAAATAAGTTTGTATGTGTTTACATCTGCTTGAACTATGCAATTTCTTTTCAGGTTTTTTGTTGTGTTTCTATATTTATACTTCATTATTCTCCAGATCGAGTTGCAATTTGACAGATGAGCTATCATTGTACTCAGGGTTTGGATCCCTCAGAAGTTGAGTCCTGTTTCTATTAGAATGTTAAACACTTTCGATATACTACCTGTTTTCGATACATCAACAAAAAACAGATATCGATGGAGCTTATTTTGGATCAACATTTCCTCACCTTTTCCTGATGACGTATGGCCATTTAAGGCCTCAAAAGGCAGCACAGAGCTATGTGCCTAGAGTTTTTGGCTTCAAGATTCACAAAACCTGACAGGGGCGCTGGATAAGATGAGAATCGGCAGAATGTTTTGGGTGGTTCTTGTACTACCACGTACTCTCTGTGAAGTACTCCAACAAACAAGGCAAGTAAAGGCGGCTAATCATAAAGGAGTACAGATGATTTTGAAAAATCGAAATGTTTGAAATGCAATATGGGCTATACTTGACCTATATTTTATTTTTATTTGTGAATTTACAGAGCGATTGCAAGTCTTCTTGTCTTTCATGGTTAAGAATTGTTCAAAATTCTCTCATTGTTTCCTTCCACCTTTTTCATGGAAAACATGTATGCTTTACTGCTTTGTCCTCTGTTGTTAGCTGCTGCATATTATTGACTCATGCTCCACCTTGTGAAAGTTGAGCGGAAAATTTTGATTATCAGAGGAGGAATGGTCCTTGGTGTACACTTTTTGACTTTGTCCATTTGAGTTAAACTGCACACTTGGCTTAGTTAATGTAAATTTAGCACGCAAAACAATCATAATCTTGAATGTTTCCTAGGGTTGGCGGAAGGGTTTGGAGCCTGTTCCGGCCCTGCCATGAAATCAGTCGGCAAATATGATATGATTGAGTTCCAGGTCGGATTTGAATCTAATTTTAAAAAAATTGAGCTTTGGGCAAAGGGGTTCTGAAATTTGAACCTTTATCTGGTTTGAACCTTTTAGTCTGGCTTAAAGCTGGGTCAAACCAGTATGACCATCTGGTGCGGTGGCTTGCCAATTTGAACAAGATGAGCTGGTCGGATCAGAAGGAAAGTGGTCAGGGTACAGGCCCTTCCTCTCTGGACAACTTTTGGTTGCAGTTGCTCTACTTGACAGGTGCTTGGAGGGTCCTAGTGTGCACTCTCAGTCCTTTGAGCAAGATGCGCTTGTTGGATCAAAAGCAAAGCTGCTAGGCTGTAGGCCCTCCCTTTCTCTCTGGACAGCTTTGGGTTTAAATGTTGAGCATGTTCACCGCTCAAAGTTTCAGGCCAGGGTATGGCAGGCTTGTCAGATCCTGGTTGCCCACCATAATGCATTCACATAATGAAACCCTCTGGTCCTATAATGATAGAATTTCTAATCAAATCTGATTAAAATATTTATAATAACAGGCTCAAATTATAAGTAGAGATTACTAAATATAAGATTAAAATCTAAATTATTTACTTAAACTTCTTTATATCATACCATTAAACTTATAGTAAGATCTTGCGATTCAAATATTTGATATACTCTTTATATGAGAATATAGTAAATTAATTTTAAATTCATATGGTAACCCTAAAATTCATTCATTTTAAACACATCACTTAATTTCAAGAAGACACGAAATTACATATCTACCGGGATAAATCTTCTGTTCTCATAAATCAATTCTTACTCTGTTTTATCCACACATTTATGTTAGATCCAAAAAATGTATAGATGAAATGAGATGGAACAGGTTCTTGGAAACTAATTTATGAGAATAGAGGATCTCTTCCCATACCTAAAATGGTAAGCTAATCAAGCCTTGATTCACTCTCATTTGTCGTAAATCAAAATTACTAGTTTAGCAGATTCTGGTGAATTGATCCACATAACTACATCTTCTGTGTTAAAAATGGTGTCCCAATCCTGTTTTATTCAATTTTAACAACACATTTATGTAAGGCCCACATAAATATATAGATAAAATTTAATAGAACATGGTAGAAAATAGTTAACTGAACCAGAGTTTTGGTACACACAATTTGCACTTATTCATACAAGACAAGTGACTTTATTACCTCTTAGTTAAAGGTTCATACAATACTGGTGACTTTGGTGGATGAAGTATATACAGGACTTAGATAGCTCAACAAAAGACCAATCTTCATATAAAATTCATGTTCAACAATCCGAGTTCCAGTATAAATACACCTGAGTTATATAGGTTACAATTCACAATACAAGTAGAAAATGAAGCTTGCAAAACTTCGTCCAGCTTTAACATTCATCTTTGCTTTGTTATTTAGCCTAGTTACAGCTCAAAACAAATTCATTGATTGCCTTCAACAGCAACATCACGATGAATCACATCTCCTGTCTGTGTCTGATGTCATTTACACTCCTGAAAATTCTACATTTTCATCTGTTTTGCAGTCTTATGCAAGAAAACGAATATTTTTGACCCGTTCGACCCCAAAACCCCATGTTATTGTGCTCCCAATCATGAATCCCATGTCCAAGAAGCGACTGTAATATGCGTTAAACTAAAGACCATGACTTGCAGATTAGAATCCGAAGTGAAGATTATGATTACGATGGCCTTTCTTATGTTTCTGACATTCCTTTTGTTCTCCTGGACATGTCAAATTTTTGCTCCATCAATATCAATATATCAGATGAGAGTGTTTGGGTTTATGCAGGGACAACCGTCGACGAACTTTATTACCGCTTTGCAGAGAAACGTAATAGCTGTGGGTTTCCTGGTGGAGTCTGTTTTATAGTGGGCTTAGGAGGACACTTTACAGGAGGAGGGTATGGGAACATGATGAGGAAATATGGGCTACCGATCGATAACATTGTCGACACAACGATAGTTGACGTGAATGGTAGAATTCTTGATAGAGAATTGATGGCGGAAGGTCTCTTTTGGGCCATTAGACGAGGACGTGCAGCGAGTTTTGGAGTAGTTTCTTTCGTGGAAAATAAATTTGGTGCAACTGCCTGAGAATATCACTATAGCCAAGGTTGATCAAATCCTGGAGTAAGGAGCCACCGAGTTTGATTGGAAGTGGTAGAACATCGCAGACAAGCTAGATCGAGAACTCTTCATCAGATTGATTCTGCAACTTGCTAACGAGGAGAAGAAGGCAAGAAGCCTGTGAAGGTTTCATTTTTATTCATGTTTCTGGCTGGTCGAAAGACTAAAACTGATGAGTGCCTACTTATTGGGTTTGGGTCCACTCTTAAGTGGAGCCCAAAGCCTATAAAACCCTAAAGAAACAAGAGGAGAAGAGTTTAGCCGGAAGAGGAAGAGAGAGGGAAGAGAGAGGAAGGAGGAAAATTTTTTTCTACTTTGCACAGTAATCTTCTAACATTCGATCGGATGGTGATTTCTTGTCGGATCGACCTGAAATTTTAACCAGATGTTCTTCTCTCGTTGTTCTTCATTCTGAACGGTGGAGATTAGATTTCAAGGTCTCCAAGGTGCCTTGACCTTCAGTTGAAGTTACTGAAATTTTAAGGGTGATATTGTTCTCAACTCTTTGATTTTTCATCTTGTTGATGATTATTGTAGTATTTTGAGTTGATTGATGACTCTAGTTGTATCTAGAGATGAAAAACTTTGTAACTTGATTGATTATAGTGGAGTTTTTCTTTACTGGACTAGGTCCCGTGGTTTTTCCTTTCTCACATTGAGGGAGGTTTTTCACGTAAAAAAATTGCCTGTGTTATTTATTTCTTGCTGCTTGATTTCGTGTATTGGTGAGTTTGTTGGCTGTTGTTTTTCTTTTGGATTGGTTGTGGTTGTTCACATAGGGAAAGGTTTATTAGTTCTGGTTTGTTACCGCTGCGTGACCGATACCTTCTTTCCCAACAAGTGGTATCAGAGCTTTTGGTTCGAAATATTTGTGGTTGTTGTGAACAATGGAAGTTTTCAACACTAGTAGGATGGTTACTTTGAATGACGCCAATTATGCTCTTTGGAAGGGTAAGATGGAGGATCTGCTTTATGTGAAGAATTTTTACTTACCAGTATTTGCCACTGAAAAGCCTAATGATAAATCGGGTGAAGAATGAACTTTGATGCATAGACAGGTATGTGGTTTTATCAGACAGTGGGTTGATGACAATGTGTTGAATCATATTTCTGGTGAGACACATACTCGAAACTTGTGGGAGCAGCTTGAAAAGCTGTATGCACGAAAGACTGGGAACAACAAGATGTTCTTAATAAAGCAGATGTTAGTCTTGAAGTATAGTGATGGGACTCCTATGACAGATCACTTGAATAACTTCCAGGGAATTATGAATCAGTTTTCAGCAATGGTGATTAGATTCGATGAAGAAATACATGGTTTGTTTCTCCTTGGCTCCTTACCAGACTCTTGGGAAACTTTTAGATCTTCATTGTCAAATTCTGCTTCGGATGGTGTTATCTCTATGGATCTTGCCAAGAGCAGTGTATTGAATGAAGAAATGAGAAGAAAGTCTCAAGGTTCCTCTTCGTCAGATGTCTTGGTGACTACCTCTCGGGGGAGAAATAACAACCGAGGTTCTCAAAATAGAGAGCAGAGTCGAAGTAAATCCAAAGGCAGATACAAAGATGTTAAGTGCTTTTATTGCGATAAGAAAGGGCACTTGCAGAAAAATTGCTAGAAGTTGAAGAAAGAGAAGAAAGGCAACAAAGGTAAGGAAGAAAAGAAAGAGAATGACAACGAGAATTGTGTTGCTATTGCCACTGAAGAAGATCTTGTGACAGTCCTTGATGAGAGCCTAGCCTAGTTGGGGTTGTTTGTGATGAATCGAGCTGGGTTGTAGATACTGGTACTTGTTCTCATGTTACATCAAGGAAGGATTTTTTCTCATCTTATACTCCAGGTGACTACGGGATATTGAATATGGGAAATGAAACTATCTCTAAAGTGGTTGGCATTGGGACAATTGTGTTGGAAACAGGTACAGAAACTAAACTTATTTTGAACAATGTTAAACATGCACCTGATGTTCGTTTGCACTTGATATCTGTTGGCAATCTTGATGATGGGGGTTATGTGAGTACCAATGGTGGTGGTATGTGGAAGCTCACTAAAGGTTCCTTGGTGGTGGCTCGTGGTAGAAAACGCTCTGGATTATATTGGACAACAGCTTCAGTATGTACTGACAGGGTAAATGCAGTTGAGAATGACTCTTCAGTATTATGGCACAGGAGACTTAGTCACATTAGTGAGAAAGGATTGAATGTATTGGCCAAGAAGAATCTCTTATCAGATTTAAAGAGTTCTAAACTAGAAAAGTGTGAGCATTGCTTGGCTGGAAAACAACACAGAGTTTCTTTTAAGACTAATCCTCCTTCAAGAAAGTCTGAGTTGCTTGAGTTTGTGCATTCAGATTTGTGTGGTCCTATGAAGACAAAGACTTTGAGGGGTGCATTGTATTTTGCTTCTTTCATTGATGACTGTTCTAGGAAATTATGAGTCTATGTTTTGAAAACCAAAGACCAAGTTTTGGGAGTCTTTAAACAGTTTCAGGCTTCTGTTGAGCGAGAGACTGGAAAGAAGCTGAAGTGCATTCGCACTGACAATGGTGGTGAATATTGTGGGCCGTTTGATAAATACTGCAGACAGATGGGCATTAAACACCAAAAGACACCTCCAAAGACTCCTCAGCTTAACGGCGTGGCAGAGAGGATGAACAGGACCTTGATGGAGAGAGTCAGATCCATGCTTTCTGAAGCTAAGTTGCCTGATTCATTTTGGGGTGAGGCTGTATTAACAGCCGCACATGTTATTAATTTATCTCCCACTATTGTTTTGCTGGGTGATGTTCCAAACAGGATGTGATATGGTAAGGATGTTTCCTATGACCACTTGAGAGTGTTTGGATGCAAAGCTTTTGTATATGTGCCTAAAGATGAGAGGTCCAAGTTGGATGCCAAGACGAGGCAGTGCATTTTTATTGGTTATGGCCTTGATGAGTTTGGTTATAGGCTATATGATCCCGTTAAGAAGAAACTTGTGAGAAGCCGTGATGTTATCTTTATGGAGGATCAAACCATTGAAGATATTGACAAGGTAGAGAAGCCAGGGCATTCTAGTTCTGGTAACCTGACTGATCTTGATCCTATTTCTCATATTGGTGCTCATGGTGCTGATGGTGATGCTGTTGTTGATGAGGTAGATGTTCATGTTCCTGAAGTTGTGGATGAGTCAACTGTTCCACTTATGAGGTCTACTAGGCAACATGTTCCTTCTTCCCATTACTCATCTGAGGATTGGGTGTTACTCACTGATGGGGGAGAACCTGAATGTTATGAGGAAGCCATTGAAGATGAGCATAAGGATCATTGGATTGAAGCTATGCAAGATGAGATGAAATCTTTGCATGAAAATCACACCTATGAGTTGGTGAAGTTGCCTAAGGGCATGAAAGCTTTGAAGAACAAATGGGTATTTAGAATCAAAGCTGAAGAGCACAGTTTGAAGCCACAGTATAAAGCCAGATTGGTTGTTAAGGGATTTGATCAAAGGAAAGGTATTGACTTTGATGACATTTTTTCTCCTATTGTAAAAATGTCTTCTATTCGAACTGTTCTTGGTTTTGCTGCTAGTCTTGATATGGAGATTGAGCAGATGGATGTCAAGACAGCCTTCCTTCATGGTGATTTGGAGGAGGAGATTTACATGGAACAACCTGAGGGCTTCAAGGTGAAAGGAAAAGAAGACTTTGTGTGCAAACTGAAAAAGAGCTTGTATGGGTTGAAGCAGGCTCTAGGCAAAGGGTATAAGAAGTTTGAATCGCCATGGGGAGCAAGGTTATAAGAAGACTTATGGAGATCACTGTGTGTTTGTTCGCAGGTTTTCTGACGATGATTTTATCATATTGTTACTTTATGTTGATGATATGTTGATTGTGGGCAGGAATGCTTCTAGGATTGCCGAGTTGAAGAAGAAACTAAGTAAGTCTTTTGCCATGAAAAACTTGGGTCATGCCAAGCAAATTTTAGGCATGAGAATTACTCGTTGCAGGGATGCCAGAAAGCTGTACTTGTCGCAAGAGAAGTACATAAAGAAGGTATTTCAAAGGTTTAGTATGACTGGGGCTAAACCTGTTGCTAGCCCACTTGCTCCTCATTTCAGGTTGAGTGTCAACCAATGTCCTTCTACAGATGAAGAGAAGGAAGAGATGAAGAAAGTTCCATATGCCTCAGTAGTTGGCAGTTTGATGTATGCTATGGTGTGTACCAAGCCAGACATTGCTCATGCAGTTAGTACAGTAAGTCGTTTTCTCTCTAATCCAGGTAAAGAACATTGGAATGCGGTGAAGTGGATTATGAGGTATTTTAGAGGTACAACTGACTTGAGTCTTAGTTTTGGTGGTGATAAACTTTTGTTAGTTGGTTTTACTAATGCAGACATGACAGGAGATGTTGATTCTTGAAGTCTACATCAAATTTCATAATCAAGTTTGCAGGGGGAGCTATAGCATGGCAATCAAGATTGCAGAAGTGTGTTGCTTTGTCAACCACAAAGGCTAAGTTTATTGCAGCTACAGAGGCTTGCAAAGAGTTATTGTGGATGAAAACTTTTCTTCTTGAGCTTGGTTTCAAGCAGGACCGGTATGTGTTATTTTGTGATAACCAGAGTGCCATTCATCTTGGTAAGAATGCTAGTTTCTATGCAAGGTCGAAACACATTGATGTTAGGTATCATTGGATACGAGATATGGTGAATTCCAAGTTGCTAGAGCTAGAGAAGGTTCATGTCTTCTGAGGCTCCATCCCAATCACTATCGACATAACACATAAGCTCGCATTTTTCAGTCTTCTCATATATTAATCCATAATTGATCGGTCCTTTCAGATACCTCAAAACTCTTTTTATCGCCATTACATGTTGCTTTCCAGGATCATTTAAGTATCAGGAGAGCACGCTGACTGAGTACAGAACATTCGGCCTTGTTGCTGTGATGTACATTAGACAACCGACAATACTTCTATAATTCTTCCTATCAACTTCATCACCTTCTTCCTTCTTTACCAATTTTTCTTTCGGGCAGATAGGTGTTGATACTTGTTTACACTGATCCATCTTAAATCTTTTCAATACATCTTGAATATACTTCTTTTGGCTTACTGTAATGCATCCCTTTCGCTGAAATATCTCCATGCCCAAGAAATATTTCATCCCTCCGATATCTGTCATTTCAAAGGTTTTGTTGAATTGTTGCTTCAGGTAATCAATTTGCTTCTCAGAATTTCCAGTAAGCAACAAATCATCTACATAAATTGCAACTACCATTACTTCTCCTTCTTCCATCTGTACATACAACGTTGTTTCACTACAACTTCTACTGAATTTGATCTCTAAGAGGAATGCATCGATTCTTGCATACTAGCACCGAGGGGCTTGTTTAAGCCCGTAAAGGGCCTTGTTGAGCCTATACACCATCTCCTCCTTTCCTTTTACCACAAAGCCTTCCGGTTGCTAGACGTAAATTTCTTCTCGCAGAATTTCATTAAGGAAGGCGAACTTCACGTCCATTTGATGCACCTTCCATCCTTTTTCAGCTGCCAGTGCCAACAACAGCCAGATCGTCTTAATTCTGGCTACTGGAGCTAACGTCTCTTCGAAATCAACCTCTTCAATTTGCGCATACCCTTTTACTACGAACCTTGCTTTCAGTTTATTTACTGATCCATTCGGATTCAATTTCGTCTTAAACACCCGTTTTAATCCTATGGCTCTCTTGTCTGGAGGTTTTTCAACCAGAATCCACATTTCATTTTTGTCAATCATCGATATTTCTTCCTCCATAGCTTTTACCCATTTTGGATTCTGCAATGATTCTTGTGTTCGGGTTGGTTCCAGAATTGCTTCATTGCTCCTCTCATAAATTTCAGCTAGGCTCTTCATTTCTCTTACTGGTGCATGATCATAATCATCCTCAGTTTCTTCTTTTGAAATGTGCTCCTCCTCGGGAGTCCACTCATTCTGATCATGCTGAGGTTTTGGTTCAGCAACTTGTCCAGATTCTGCCTCTCCCTCTTCTTCTTACTGGTCTGAGTTGTTTGCTGTAGTCGGAATATTCGAGGGCATCATCATGGACTGCCTTTTTACTCCATTTACCTCCTTATCTTCGGGCCAGCTCCATCGTTCATCTTCAAAGAAGTGAACGTCCCTACTAACTTTTATTTTCCTCTGATCCGGATAATACAGCCTGTACCCTTTACTAACCTCCGAGTAACCCACGAAGATTGTGGCTTCTGTTTTTTCGTCTAACTTGCTTCTTTTGGCATGAGGAATGAGAGCATTACACAGTGATCCAAACACTTTCAAGTTTCTCATATTCGGCTTGAAACCATGCCACATTTCATGTGGCATCTTGTCCTCGAAAACCCGAGAATATACTCTATTCAGCAGGAAGCAGGCGGTAGTTGCAGCCTCCGCCCAAAATTCCTTCGGCAGCACCTTCTCCTCCAGCATGCACCTCGTCATTTCCACCACGGTTTTGTTCCTTCTCTCCACGACGCCATTCTGCTGTGTAGTGTAGGGCGTAGTGAACTGATGTTTGATTCCTGCTGATTTACAAATCATACTAAACTCGTTAGATGTAAATTCCAAACCGTTATCAGTTTTCACCGACTTGATGCTCAGGCTTGTTTGATTTTCTATGAACGATTTGAACTCCCTGAAGACTCCAGCTACTTCTCCCTTGCTCTTGAGACAGTACATCCATGAGTATCTAGAGTAATCGTCGATTATCAACAGAAAATATTTGCTTCCATTTAAAGAGGCTACTGGCATGGGTCCGCATACGTCCATGTCCAACAGCTGAAGTCTTTCCTCAGCTCTCCATTTTGCCTTCTGAAATGGTGCACGTACTTGCTTCTCCATCATGCAAACTTTGCATGGCGCACTCTCGTATGGTGTTGATGGTAAACCTTCAACCATATTTTTCTTCCTCATTGCCTCCAATCCCTTCATATGATAGTGCCCAAGTCTTTGATGCTAAAGATATGGTTCAGTTGAATCTCCCACAAGTGCCTCTTGTTGCAACTCTTCAGGCTTCATTGAGAAGCTTTTCTCATGTGGGTGCAGAGAATCTCTTGGCCAAGGTTATCAAAGACTCTACAAGAGTTTGATTCAAAATGCATGGACATACGTTTCTCGATCAACTGGGCTACGCTCAAGAGATTGTGCTGAATCTTTGGGACATAAAGCACATCTGAGATATTTTTGACGCCTTTCTTGGTCACTATCTCTACTTCTCCCTTTCCTTCTACTCGGACGCTATCGCCATTTCCAAGCTTTACTCTAGCTTTCACTTCCTTATTCAGAGTCTTGAATAATCTTGGATCTGGCGACATGTGACTTATGCATCCACTATCAATTAGCCAGTCAGATGGGTAGATCTTGACCTGATTGTCGATCACCACAAACAACTGCTCCTCTTCCTCTTCGATCACTTGTACATTGGTTGCTTCTTGTGGCGATTGTTTCTTGCAATAGCTTCCATGTGTCCTTTCTAATAACACCTTCTGCACTCTACATCTGGCCTCTTCCAACATCTAAAGGCAAGGTGATTGGATTTACCGCAATGTGGATAGGGATTGTAGTTATTTGCTTTATCTCCTCCTGTATTTTTACTCCCATGTTTCTGGCATGATTGAGAGCCTTTAGAGCTTGACCCTCCTTTCTTTTTCTTCTTCTTGGAATTTTCTTGAGTCTTTGTTTTGGCAAAGACTTTATAAGCGCCTTCAGTAGCTTCAGTTTTCCTCATAAAAAATCTTTACTCTTGAGCTTGCAAGGCACTCACGACTTCCGTAAGCTTTATTTGTCCTATATCCTTGGAGTTCTTAAGAGAGACAATTGTTGCTTCGTACTTCTCAGGAACGGAAACAAGAAGCTTCTGCACCAATCTTTGATCCTTGAATTCAGCTCCTAAGAGTCTGATTTGATCTGCCAATTATATTAATCTTTAACAGTAATTCTGGATCATCTCATCTTCTTTCATTTGAGTTTTATCGAATTCCCTTAACAGATTCAATACTTTCATATTATTTACTTTCTCATCACTCTCGCATTCTTGCCTCAAGGAATCCCAGATTCCTTTCGCAGAAGCAAGACCCATAATTCAAGTGAAGATTGAGGGTGATAACAACTGGTATAGGCAAGATTTGGCTCAGGCTTTCTTTGTCACCCTCTCCCTCAACCACCGTAGATGAGTAATTTGAGCATCTTCAGTTGGAGTCTCAACCATATAATCTTCATCGATTGGTTCCCGCAGATCCTGACCTTGCAGGTATGCCTCCATCTTAATTGCCCAGATTTGATATCCTTCACCATTGAATATCGTAAGTTGCAGGGACTGCATTGAGCTCTCAGTCATCTTTGAGTGTTCTGCTCACAGTTGTGCCTTTTTTGGGAAAGAGATAGACCTCCGAGCCAAGTTCTTCACCTACACCTTCACAGATCCCTTAAGAATCTAGCTCTGATATCACTTTGATGTTACCGAATAATCATACACGAAAACTACAACCAAAAGCTACCAAAAATTTAGAGAGAGAAATAAGATGAGAACAGGGGCACAGAGAACAATTTTTGGAGACTCAACAACACGTTGAGATTTCTTCTAATTGTATTCAGAATCAAAGTACACAATACACACACTTATTTTCTATGGATTTACAGTATTTATAACACTCAATTTACAATTGTCAATAAGCAACTTTTCTTGAGTTTCTTTAACTCCGTTTTTGTACGTTGCATGCATGGCTCTGCATGGTCATCCACTTGAACTTATTAGACATCTCCAACAATTGTCAGTGATGTTCTTCCACTTCCAAACAAGCTTAGAGGCACCTTCCTCCAGGATTTTGTCAACATTGGCGATAATGATACTCTCAGGCAGTTGCACCAAATTTGTTTTCCATAAAAGAACTACTCCATAAAGCTTGCTGCACCTTTTCCTCTAATGGCTCAAAAGAGATCTTCCCCCATCGATTCTCTATCAAGAATTCTACCATCCACATAAGCTATCGCTGCGGCGACAATGTTATTGACTGATAGCCCATATTTTCTCATCATGTCCTGTAAAGTTTCCTCCCATGCCTACTGTAAAACATACTCTAGCAAGAAACCCATGGCGATTGCTTTTCTCTATAATGCGGTAATAAAGTTCATCAACAGTTGCACCTGCATCAACCACTTTCATCTGATATATTGATATTGATGGATCGAAGATTTGAGATGTCTAAGAGGACAAAAGGGACGTCTGACACATAAGAAAGGCCTTCGTAATCATGACCTACACTTCGGATTCTAATCTCATGGTCTTTAGTGCATATTACAGTCGCTTCGATACATGATTCACGATTGGGAGCCACAATAACACGGGGTTTTGGGTAGAAGGGGTAAAAAATATTCGGTTTCTTGCATAGGGTGCAAAACAGAAGAAAATGTAGAATTTTCAAAAGTGAAAATTGCATTAGACACAGATACGGGATATGATTCCTCATGATGTTGTTGTTGAAGGCTTTCAATGAATATGTTAAAGCTAGACTAAGTTTTGCAAGCATTGTATGTTTCATTTTCTGTCGACGACTTTTCTTTGTATTGTGTGTTAACGGAGAAGAGTCGAGAGATGAAAGAGATATGTTACAGAAAAATAAATTACAAAGACACCACCTACATCAGACAGCTAAGCACATGTTCACAAGGGAAAAACAGGTTGTTACAACAGAAACAATCCCAACCATTTATCTTATTCTATCCTTTACATAAGGTGTATGGTCAAGATTAATTTACCAATTGTATAAATACATGTGTAAGCAAATAATACAAGTGGAATGTACAAAGTTCTGTATTATACCTTTCTCTTGTATGGTTTCAGAGCTCTATTGACAAATGTCAAAATGGAAGAAAACTCTTGGTCCTCTGCCACCACCCAAAATAATACATCACACTCTCTCGATTTCTCAGCTATAGCAAAGACTCTTAACTTCAATCTGCCCATCAACTTCGATAGAAAAAACATTTTCAACTGGAGAGGCCAAATTCTTATAGTAATAAGAGCTCAAGAGAGCTTGAAAACTTCATCAACTCAGCACCTCCTCCTCAGTGTATCACTACAGACAATAATCAAATCATTGAAAATACAAAATATAAATAGTGGTGAAGAGCTGATCAACTAATACTATGTTAGTTATTTTTAATAATTAAAGAAGAAGTAATAGGGCAGGTAAATTACTCAAACTCATCCTACCAAGTTTGGCATATTTTGGAGAATCTCTATGCTCAAACATCTATGGTCAGAACACTTCAACTAAAGCATCAACTTTCAACCATTAAAAAAGGCTCACATACCATATCAGAATACATACAGAAAATCAAAACCATTGGAGACTCACTTCAAGTAGCAGGACATGAAACCAGTGAGTATGAATTAATATTGAGTGCTCTAAATGGCCTTGGTCATGAATATGATCTTGTTGTGATTTATTTAATACATTTTATGAAAACTTCAACACTCCAAGAAGTGCAATACTCTCTCATGATGCATGAAACAATAGAGCAGCTAAATACATTCAAATAGAAATCTCATCACCAACTGCAGACTATGCAACTTTCAATTATTGGGGAAGAAGTAGTTTTAAAGGAAGAGGAAATTGTCGCAGAGGAGGTAGAACATAATTTTCTATCAACTAAGACATAAACCAGTTTATGAATCACTAAAATGTTACAAAAGATTTGATGTCTCGTGACAGGGTAATATAACCTAATCATGGAAACAAAACTCATTCACACAACATCCACAAAATAATGCACAGAACTATCCTCAAACCTACTTGGCTCAAAATCAATATGGGAATCCTTATCCAAAGCAATCAACAACAATATATGGTTCATAGATACTGAGGCTACAAATCATGTCACAACAGATTTCAACAACTCGTCACTAAGTTTAGAATATGATGGAAAGGATCAACTCATTATTGGCAATGGTAACTCTTTTCCTATTCCTAACATTGGCTCATCTCACATACATTTTCTATATAATACATACACGAACATGCCTTGCACTAAAACAAATTCTGCATGTTCCCAGCATAATCAAAAATCTACTCAGTACCTCTAAACTCACCAAAGACAACAATATTTCTATTGAGTTTACTAATAAAAATTGTCTATTTAATGACAAAGCAATAAGGAAAATTTTGCTAAAGGGAGTACTTCGAGATGGTCTCTATAGCCTTAAAGCCACTAAACAACCTGACAATATTAGGCCAATATACATTAAGCCCAATCCTTCCCAACCAAAGTTTTCTCTTTAGATAATCATTGTGAGGCAAACATAGCACAAAAAGATGTAAATGTTTGGCATGCCAAACTAGTATATCCTTCCAAGCATGTCTGAAAACAAATTCTAAGTTCAATAAAGTTCAACTTTAATCTCAAAATCTATCTCATTGTGATGCTTTTAAGGAAGAAAAATTGCATCCATTACCTTTTCAAACTCATGATATAACCATTCAGAATCCATTAGAAATCATAAATTCGGACATTTGGGTGTAGGAAAATCCCGGTGTGTACATCACATGCACACGGTGCGGAAAACAAAAATTTTTGTTCCGAGACCTTCCCGAAAGCCAGGATCCATGTGTCTATATATCAAAGTCAAACCATAACGACCAAAAGAGACCGTCTCTAACGGTATCCACGCCGAGATCGGAGAACGTAACCGGGACAAACCCTTTGATCCGGGAATAGCTAGAACAAGGGAAAGAGTGCTAGCTCTTACCTTATTCTTGGAGAGCTTGGAGAAAACGATGAAGGAGAATAAGCTTGGAGAAGATGAAGCTTGAAAATCGATCATGAAGAAGAGAGGAAAGTTTTTTCCTTTTTAAAACCTATCTTTCTCCTTACAAAACCAACGATCATCTCCTCTATCTTTCATCTTTTGTCTTTTAGTCATTTAATGCCATTTAAAAGCAACTTTTGACTAAGCAAAAGAAGAAGCTTCTCCTCCTTTCCAATTAATTACTTAATTAATTAATAAGATATATATATATATATATAAATGCTGAAGTGACCTAGTCACACTGGGGTCGGTCTGACCGAGTCCCGGTATGGAAAAAATACCGAAGACCTGTTTCAGCAATATCGATGTCGCGATCTCATCGGGACATATTCCAATCTCATCGGGATCCATTTAATCCTATTGCTTTCCAAATATTAGATCTCTGTCTAAAACTATTTTAGGAATTCTCCGAATCACTCTTATGCGTGTGACCCATTAGGTTCCCGTTTATGTTGGCCACTTAGATTAACACTTAATCTGAGCAAGTCATGAGCAGTATCTAGCAACACATCATGACCCTCAATTGACCGGAAAGTAATTGGTTTGACGAATGAACCTATGTTCATCACGAACCACATCGCGAACCTTTCCATAGACAATTACTGTGTAATTCATCCTTTCACCATGCTATACCCCACTTGGTTATGAGTATGGGCAAAGTGTCAACTCTTACTAGACTGACTACATCAAATCTAGTCCAAGTGATATCAGTTCTTGTCCTGGGACTCATTACTTTATATGTCAATGAAGACATTCTTCATGACATATATACTCCGGCCAGAGATTTCCAAGTAATGACCCTGACAAGAAGCCATGGGTATCATCTTCTGCTATCACAGAAGTGGTGAATCCTCTATTGGCAACTCAATTACCTTCGAATACCTCAAGCTGTACCCAAGTACCACCCTACGAGCGACCTCTGTAAGGCAACAAGGAATGGAGTCAAAGCACAGAATCAGTATCCAAGATATCCTTGAGTACCTCAAGTCTAAGGATGCTTGCACCATTGTTATGATGAGATTATCACTGACATTAGAATAGGACATCCATGTGATGATCTCATAGCAGGTCATCCAATGTACTTACTACCTCTAGTAAGCATCCACATCTCAACCCTAAATATCTCATATTTACAGTTTCTGAGATCTACTGCTTGATCAAATCAAGGAGCTTGAAATGTGCTAGTCTCTCCTGATTACCGTTGTCCAGTTTCAGTAATCCTACGACTAGGGATAATTTAGATACTGACATAATTCCATATGATAGGAATCTCAGTAGTATGATCACATCATAATTTCCTTCATGCTATGTCATATATCATGGACTTCATTGATTTGCTTATAGATCAATATCAATTCATAAATAATGAACATCAAATTAATGAAATATGCCTTTCTTTATTTATTCATAAAGTATGTACACAACTTTGTACAAAACGCGCTAAAGGCGATTGCCTTTAGGGTACTACTCTAACAAAATATCTCACTTGACCTAAAGTCAATCGCCTTGATATCTAATACCATAGGCGAGTACATGAGAATCAAAGCTCTTCTGTGACAACGACTTAGTCAACGGATCAGCAATATTCTGCTCGGTGGGAATTCTCTCTATCTGGACATCACCTCGACCAATGATCTCCCTGATCAGATGATATCTGCGGAGTACGTGTTTGGATCGTTGATGAGACCTTGGTTCCTTCGCTCACTGCAATAATAGCCCCATTGTTGTCACAATACAATCAGATGGGCCCTTCACACCTAGGAACCACACCAAGTTCGGTTGTTGAATTAGCATTGTCTCTTGTTTGAACTCTTCCAACCGATCGCCATTGCTCGGTGTGAATATATAACTGATTGGGATTTAGAATCATCCTGATCGATTGAAAACTAACATCAGATGCCGGCTCACCCAGAGATTTCCATCTCCATATATCAAGAAAACATCCTTAGTCCTTCGCAAGTACTTGAGGATATTCATGACAGCCACCCAGTGACCCTCACCAGGATCCGATTGGTATCTTCTCGTAACACTTAGAGCATATGATACATCGGGTCTCGTATAGCATTACAGACATGATCGATCCTACCGCAGATGCATACGGATCATATTCATGCGATCCTCTCATCTTGTGTCTTAGGACACATAGATTTCGAGAGTGTTATCCCATGAGTGACGGAAGGTACCTCTCTTAGATTGTTCCATGCTAAACCTCTTTAACATCTTGTCTATGTATCGTTGATTGTGAAAGACCAAGCAATCTTTTGATCTATCTCTATAGATCTTTATCCCAATGATATAAGTTGCTTCACCAAGGTCTTTCATGAAAAATTGTTTGGACAACCAAATCTTCACAGCTTGTAGCATAGAGACATCGTTTCCTAGTAATAATATGTCATCTGCATATAGCACAAGGAATACGATTGCAGTCCCACTAACCTTTTTATACACATAGTGTTCATCCGGATTTTGTGAGAAACCAAACTCTTTGATTACCTCATCAAAACGGATATTCCAACTCCTGGATGCTTGTTTCAATCCATAGATGGATTTCTGAAGCTTGCATACCTTCGCCATCATAGAAGATGAAGCCCTCAGGTTATGTCATATACACATCCTCAGCTAAATTTCCATTTAGGAAAGTTGTCTTCACATCCATTTGTCATATCTCATAATCATAATGAGTGGCAATGTCTAGGAGTATCCTTATGGATTTAAGCATTGCTACTGGGCTGAAGGTCTCGTCGTAGTCAATTCCTTGTCTTTGACGAAAACCTTTAGTCACAAGCCTTGCTTTATAGGTAATCGCATTACCATCTATGTCGGTTTTCTTTTTAAAAACTCATTTACACCCTATGGGTTTTATTCCTTCGGGTACCTCAACCAAAGTCCATACTTGGTTTTCATACATGGAATCCATTTCAGACTTCATGGCATGAAGCCATTTCTCAGACTCTGAACTCTTCAGAACCTCTTCATAGGTGGTAGGCTCATTATCTTCTATGAGCAATACGTCATTCTGCTCATTCACGAAAATCCATATCTCTCCTAACAGAGCGTATCCTACGTGACCTACTTAACTTCATGTGTTGTAGAAGGTTGTATGTTACTTCATCTATATTAGTCACGCTTTAGATTCGTGCATTGATCTACGCCTGTTCGAGCATTCTGAACTTCTTCAAGGTCAATTTTGCTCCCACCGCCTTCTTGTAAAAGAAACTCTTTCTCTAAAGACAGCATGCTTTGAAACAAACACCTTTTGTTCCTCAAAGAAGGTAGAATTGATATCTCATTGTTTCTTTAGGATATCCTACGAACAAACATTTGTCGACTTTGCATCAAGTTTATCTCGATCGTATCCGCTTCACATAAGGTGACAACCCCAAACTTTCAAATGAGTAAGATAAGATCTTTGTTAGTCCACATCTCATATGGAGTAACATCAACTGCCTTAGATGGAACTCTGCTTAACAAATAAACAATTGCCTCGAGTGCATACCCCAAAAGGATTTTGGTAACTTTGCAAAGCCCATCATCGATCGTACCATGTCTAACAAGGTTCGATTTCTCCTTTCACCACACCATTATGTTTGTGGTGTGTAAGGTGGAGTCCATTGAGATAAAATCCCATTATCTCCGAGATAATCTAAAATTGTTGGTCTAAGTATTCCCACCACGATCGGATCGTAATGTTTTGATACTTTTCCCAAGTTGCTTTTCTACTTCATTTCTGAATTGTTTGAACTTTTCAAATGCTTCAGATTTGTATCTCAT